>PSQN01000013.1:507002-1168597 GCA_002989075.1 Arthonia radiata
AGCCTTAAGAATAGTAGAGTATAACCTTAAGATTCTTAGTACTTAGTTAGTACTAAGAATAGACTTCTATATATATTTCTATTAGTTACTTCAATTTTTTCTTACTCCTTAGTTATTTATCTAGATACTAAATTAGATATGTTACTTTCTTATAAAAGCTATCTTTATATATCTCTATAAATTCTATATATTGACTAACTTTAAGAGTTATATATATATCTATACTTAAGTTAGCTGATTAGTCTATATTACCTTATAAATAGACTCTTACATTAAAAGATATTATTACCTTATTATTACTAATCTTCCTAATAAATCTATCTTTCTTAGCCTTCTATAGCTAAAGAATTATAATATTATCTAGTAGTTTAGCTAGAATACTCTTTATTTTAATTTTAATTTCTATTTCTAGTATTATAGTATTCTATCTACTAGTACTATAGTCTATATTATCTCTAATAGTCTATATAGCTATAAAGAAGAGCTATATACCTCTAGTTCTACTAATTTAAAGTAAATTAACTCTATTATAAAGAAATATAGATTAGAGATTTAAAAGATATTAAAGTCTAAACTTAAAAAAAGGAAGCTAAGTAGTAAAAGCTTGTTTTAGCTTCTTTACTTCTAATTACTAGTAATTCTAGTCTATTAAGTACTTCTAAGTAACTTAGCTTATTAGTTCTATATTTCTTAGTTACTTTTAAGTAGACTAAACTAGTATTTAAGTTTATAGTTATATTAGTATAAACTACCTCTATCTAAAGGTTTTAGATCTATATCTAAGTTATATTAGTATAACATACTTTTAGAGTTTCTATTCTATTAAGTACTTTCAAGTAGCTTACTTTTTAAGCTTTAAGTTCTATAGTAGCTAAGATGCTAGCTATTTCTAAATTTAAGTTTCTAGCTATTTTCTAATAGACTATCTCTAGTTCTAAGTCTATAGCTACTTTTAAGTAAGTTACCTATCTATTAAAATTTGAGTACTTTTAAGTAGATCAATTTATTTTTATTAATGTTTTACTATTATATTCTTTATATAGAAGCTACCTTTATTTATATTACTAGCCTACTAAGAGTATTAAATATATTCTATATTAGTCTAATAGATTTAAACTATTATAAATAAACCTTCTAAGCCTTACCTAAGTCTTAATTAAGAAGATATAGATCATTTCTACTTACTAATTAAATTATAAGTCTTTTATAAAGTATTCTCTAAAAAAGCTATAAAAACCCTTCTACAATATTATTAGTATAATTATAAAATTAAGCTTTAGCTTAGTTTAGAACTACTCTATAGTCTATTATACTTTTATAGCTAATCTAAAGTAAAGATATTACTTTAATAGTTTAAAGTAAATCCTAATTTAGACTTTATTTATACTAGCTATAGTCTAGCTATATCTCTAGTTCTATTTATTTAGAAGCCTAATAGTAATCTTAGAGTTTATATTAATTATAGAGACTTAAATACTCTGTTAACTAAGTCTAAGTATCCTCTTTTATTAATCTATAAGATATTAAAATATCTATTTAAAGCTAAGTATTATATAAAGCTAAATATTATCTTTATATTTAACTTTATTTATATAAAAGAAGAGAAAGAATAGAAAACTACTTTTTAAATATACTATAGTCTTTTTAAGTCTCTTATTCTACTATTTAGCTTTTATAATAGTTTAGTAACGTTTTAGTATTATATTAATAATACTCTGTAAAAGTATTTTAATAATTTTTATACTACTTATCTTAATAATATTCTTATTTACTTAAATAATGAGAAATCTTATTAGAACTATATTTAATAAATTTTAGAAAAGCTTAATAAGGTTAGTTTATAATATAATCTTAAGAAATATACATTTATAGTTTAAAAAATAAAGTATTTAGAACTTATTATTACTACTAATAGTATCTAAATAGAGCTTAAGAAGATTAAAACTATTATTGACTAGTTCTAACTCTACTTTATTAAAGATATTTAAAGTTTTCTTAGTTTTACTAACTTTTATTATTATTTTATTCTTAGATTTTTAAGAATTAAGGTACTACTCCTCTTATTATGCTAATATATAAGAATAAAATCTTTTTCTAGTCTTTTAAATATTAATCTATATTTAAGATACTTAAGTTGATATTTACTAAAAGTTCTATTTTTACTTACTTTAATTCTAAGAAGCCTATTATTATTAAAATAGACTTATCTAATTAGATTAATATTAAATTATTATCTTAGTATAATAATAAGAGTATTCTCTATTTTATTATATTCTTCTTCTAAAAGATATTACTAGCTAAGTATAATTATAAAATCTATAGTAAGAAATTATTAGTAATTATTAAATCTTTTAAGAAATAGTACTCTAAGCTTAAAGACTCTTTATATTTAATTTTAATAATTACTAATTATAAGAATCTAAAATAATTTATAACTACTAAGAATCTCTTATATTATTAAGCTTACTAGGCTAAATTTTTATCTTACTTTAATTCTTAGCTTATCTATTATTTAAGTAAGAAAGATAAGAAACTTAACAGTCTTACTTATTAATCTAGTAATTTTTCTATTAAAGGAAGAAATATAGCTCTAGACCTAAGAACAGCTTACTAATAACAAGTACTTATTAAGCTATAGTATATATATAATTTAGAAGCTATTAATAAACCTTTAAATTATTCTAGTTCTACTTTAGCTCTAGTTAATACTTATATTTTATATTATATAATTCTAAGTAGACCTTAAGTGTTTAGTTCTTATATAGAAAAGACCTCGATGAAGACGTAAATACGAGTATAAGCATACATAAGCAAGAGTAGCAAGCATACGGAGGCTCGCTATATAATTATACGTCGACAGAGCATTATAGGAGGCGTAGTTGCGCGATATATACAAGATACACGCGTCGCGCGTAATACGCGTACGATAGAAGAAACTAGAGGCGATATACCCCAATTCCGGAGTAAAAATACTTAGAACCAATAGAACGGTACTTAAAAACCTTATAGTACCGTAGAATACATTTAGAACGCTCTTACGAAACTATAGAGCGTCTACTAGCTAAACCTTATTAAGGCTATTTAGAACCTTAAAGATACGCTCGTATATAAGGAGCGTATAAATAGTAGAAGAGAAGCGTTAAGCGTAGTAGAGCGCCGGCTTTAGAATATTGAGAAGGTACTAATAGGTCCTTCTACGCAGCTTATATAGGCCGTAGTCGCGATGCAGGCCTTAAGCGAGGAACACGTACGTACGTCTCCTTTAGACCGGCCAACTATATAAGTTTAAGTCAAAAAGGCTAAATAGATAGGAAGCTAGAAGCTCCTCAAAGAAATTTAGAAATCGATTTCGGCCGCGGCTGTAGTTTAGACCCTCTAAAGCGGCATAGTTAAGGTCGCTCTTTTAAGTGTATAAGCTGCGCTATAGGCGCAGAGTATAGTTACTATGCTAGACTTAAAGGTCCTACGTTAGAACTTTCTTATCGAGGTACCGGGTGTCCCTCTCGCGACGCCGGTCGGCTATACGAGCAAAGAGACAAACGCAGCTCTATAAAGGGCTATTAAGAGGAGCTTAGTAAGCGTAGTAGGGCGCCTATAGGTTACGCAGGCCTTTTAGCTATACGCGCCGTATAAAGAGAGCGTACAATAAGCGCGGAACAGAAGCGAGTGGAGGGGAGGCAAGACGTATAGGTCGCTAATCGTTAGGCTATTTATCTAAGCTATATAGTACAAGATAGTCTAGAAAGAGCTTATCTTTAACGTACGGCTCTATAATATAAAGATCTTTAATTAGGGCGTTTAGGTTCGATACTGCTTTAAGTATTAATAGTAGGGCTACTACTAATTAGCCTACTATCGGGCGGCGCGCTATAGCCAGTATACAGGAGCGTACAATACTCGCGCGTATAGCGCAGATAGGGTATTTTGCGCGAACTACGGCAAAAACTACAGAACCTAGCAGCGTAGAGAATACTATATATTTTAGATATACTCCGAAGGAATTTAGATACAGCTAACCAGCCTAGCCGCGTAGTCGCAGCGCATCCGATATACAGCCGGACTACAGATAAATACCGAGGACTTTACCCTTTAAGTTAGCAAAAGAAAGGTAGCTTCTTAGCTTAAGCCGGTCCGCCGCGCCAAAAGACTAAACTTTATTGTCTTAGCGGTAAGAGACTTCTTTCAAGGACTCTTACCGTTCGGAAGCTAGATTACGTAGCTTAGAGGAGAAGTCTAGCTTATAGAGATAGAGATCGATTAGAGTAAACTATAACAGAACACTAAATTATTCAGTATAATTATAGAAACTCGAATAATAGGGCCACACGCCTCTTCTTTAACTTACTTAAGGATAGTATAATAATTGTACTTTAAGAGCCTACTTAGAATACTTATACCTCTTTAACCTACTGCCTACGACCGTACTAGCTCGAGTTCGACCTAAGCTCTTCTATAAAGGTAGCCTTCCTAGTTAATAGGAGGCTTATAGAAACGAGCGTTACCTTCTTACAGTTTAGGCTATATATAGCTCGTCTTACCTACCGGCTGGGCGGAAGAACCTTTAGTATAGTTAACGTGTACAATCCGCGAGAGAGCAGCGGTACCCTTACAACACTAAGACCTATTTAGAAGGCTCTTTAAGACGCCAAAGGGGAGTATATATTGCTTAGGAACTTTAATCTCTACGATCCCCTTTAGGGAGGATCTATAGCTGCGAGTAAAGTAAACGTAAAGATTCTATGTAATATATGCGCGGAATATAAGCTTTATCTACTAATTCTATGTTTAGATCTAACCTAGAGGCAAGGTTAGTTGTTATCTATAATCAACCTTATCTTTGCGGCGGAAGGCGTAAGGAGAGATATCTTCTTCTGTAGCCTTCGCCCGAAGTAGGCTCTTACCTAGAACTATATCTTAATTAACCTACAGTTAATAGACGCATCTAAAGAGTACAAAGGCTGTATGCGGCTCGTACTTAATATACTTAACCTTAATAGCCTTACTAAGGCTCTTAGCAATATACGCTAGTACGAAGAAGACTACCTCCTCGAGGCCCTCTGGTCTCGGCTAGCGAACCTACTTCTAGAGTACTACCGACTAGCACGCCTAAGTAACTAAGCAAGGCCAGACTAGTTCCTCGAGGCGAGCAAGCTACTTGTACGCACAAAGTAGGTAAAGAAGGAGTACTATGTATACTACTCGCCGTCTATAAAGCGTAATTTCTAATATTAGTTAAACCTACTAAAGAGGGAACTTCGTCGAAACAATTAAGAGCGGTAGCGTCGATTTATATAAGACTATACTTAATTAGCTTAGTAGAGGAAAAGTCTATAGAGAATATCGCAGTAAAGTAGAGGAAAGGGGGGGGGGCCCGACTAAGATTCCTCCGCTACGTAACCTGTCTAATAGAGAGCTTATTAGTTTCCTTAAGAATAAGGTTGCGGTTCTATCTTAGAAGTTCTTTCTACCCGTACCGCCAACGAATCTTACAGACCTTAATAGCGACATATAGGTAGAGCGCACGCTTAGTATATCTATCGAGGTCTTAATTAAGGAAATACAGCAGCTAGTAGGAAGACTTCTAAATAGTAAGGTACTAGAACCGAATAGGATTCTAAATAAGATTTTAAAAGCTATTCTTCTATCTTACGAGGTGTATCTTACGCGCATAGTAGACGTATGCCTAGTATTAGGAGCACAGCCTTAGGTCTTTAATTAAACGACTACAATCGTTCTATAGAAGAAGAGCAAGAAGGACTACGCAGCTGCAGCCAGCTACCGGCCGATTGCCCTAGAGAATATAGTAGCGAAGCTCACCGAGAAGGCGCTAGCAAACAGAATTTAGGATTACGCTAAGATTTACAACCTCTTGTCTTAGAAGTAGCTAGAGGCGAGGCGGTAGAAATCTATACTATCTGTAATTAAGCTACTTACCTTATACGTTTAGACTACGTAGCACGCGCGACTAGGGTATATAGTATCTACACTTAGCTTAGACTAAGCCGGCGTATTCAATAACGTCTCGCATATAAGGCTTATTGCGATTCTTAGGCGGAAGGGCTTTTCTATCTAAATACAGCGGTACGTCGAAGGCTTCCTTAGCGGTAGGCGTACGTAGCTTGCGCTAGAGACGCGTATTAGTAGCTAGCTTAATATTCGAAGTAACATACTATAGGGATTCTCGCTATCTTCTATCCTCTATCTGTTCTTTGTCTCGGCCCTACTAGAAGAGTTCTAGGCGGTAGACAACAATACTCTTAGGTTCGGCTTTATCGATAATATTAACCTTATAGCGTAAACGCCGACTACGCGAAACGTATACAGAAAGCTTAGCGAGGTATATACAATCTACAAGCGCTAGACGGTCCGATACGGAGTACGATTTATACTAGAAAAGTATTAGCTTATATACTTTATCTGTAGTAGAAAGTACTTAACTGCGGATCTAGCCTCAACCGTAAAGGTTGGCGGTCGCGACGTATAAGTGTAGAACAAGGAAATACGTATTTTAAGCGTCTAGATAGACCCGAAGCTTAGCTAAAAAGCGTAAGTTAAGTATACGACCTACAAGAGAAGCGTAGAATACTCGTATCTCAGTAGAATTGCGGTATTAACGTAGAGACTCTTAGTACGGAGAACTATTCTGCTCTATATAGCGGTTGTTTGGTTAGCTATGCTGTATAGCGTCTAAGAGTAGGGGGTAACGACGCTCTATAGCTTAAGAAAATACGTAGAGCGGGCGCTCGCTAGCCGACAGAATTAATGTCTTTACTAGACTACTAGAGAATATTAACGGACCCCGATACCGATTTTAGAGAAGGAGGCCGAGGTTCTGCTAGTAGATCTGTATATAAGATCGTCTTACGTTTAATATACGCTTAGCGTACGCTCTATACGCGTTAAAGCTAATATAAGTATAGCGCTCGACTAGGTCTCAACGAGCGCTTAAAAGCCGGGTTAGCTAGTATCGAGACCGCGTACGTATAGAGAGCGATTTAGCGCGTAAGCTACTGTCCTCTAGAAACAGATAAGTAGCTTACCTCGACTCGCAAAACTAAAGGTAATCGCTAGAGCTTTTCTTTAAGTAAAGTAAAAACGTCGCTAGACCTCTTACAAGCTAAAACGGAGGGCGCGTACCTTTACTGCGTAGACTATACCTTAGTTGTATAATAATTGTACGGTTTATACATAGCTTACAAAAGCGGAGGTTACGGCTCTATTTCTTCTCTATATAGAGGTTCTAGGTCTTAACGCGTAGTTAGCAAAAATTAGGGTCTTTAATATAAATTTGGGCTGCGACTACAGCTAAGGTCAATAAACAGTAAAGTACGTTCTTCTCTTTTGTCCTCTTTACGACCGATTAAGGTTGCTAAAAGAGTATTAGATAGAGAATATATAGTAGCTACTTACGACTCTAGCGCACGTAGCGCGGGTAGCGCGCTGGTTTGTCGTATACGGGGCGCTGGGTCAATTCTATATTGCCTGAGAGGTCGGTACTGAGTCGATAGACGACTAAAGGCCGTTCTAAAGCCTCGAGTAATAGCGGTAAGGGGTATAGAAGGTAGGTATAGTAAAGGCTAAGAATGTTGTTAGAAAGCTAAGAGAACCGCAAAAAGCGCGGAGTAGTTGTATATATAGCACGCTAGAGGCGTCTATATTGCAGCAAGGCAAGCTAAGAGTTTTTCTTCTAGAGTTTTTCTCTATTCTAGGTAGACCGTCTACGTAGCCCTCCTAGAGACTGGTATTGAACGTTAAATTAAATTTAATAATAGTACTATAGCCGTACTACGGCCGTTCTAAGCTTACTTTAGAACTAGAGCAGCTCTAGGCCTAGATCGGCCTAAAGGCGTCTAGTATATAGAGGCGTTTATCTATATTCTTTCCTTGTTTTATAGAAGTTTATCTATTGCCTAGTAAATATATTGTACTTTACTCTATTTACTACTAGCTCTATACTAAGTCTAAGTTTTTTAGGTCTTTTACTATTAATCTACTTACTACTTCTATTAAAAGTATACTACTATCTAGTCTATATTCTTTACTACTACTATTTAGCTATCTATATACCTTTTACTTCTATAAGTATTATATATATATAAATAGATACTCTAGTAGTATAGAATAGATAAATTAATACTCTATCTTAATAATAGAACTAATCTTTAAGAAATAGAAGAAGAAAGCCTTCTACTTCTTAAATAAAACTCTATACTCTAGAAGCCTAATAGAGCTACTTTAGAGCTACGCCTTAGTTATATCTTAACTATAACTATAATACACTTTTATAACTATCTCTCTCTTTTCTACAATAGCCTTTATTATAGTATAGATATAGTATAAATAAGCTCTAACTACTCTCTATAAGACTAGAAGTAGTACTAGTAATAGAAAAAGGTACCTTATCTCTATAAATAGCGTTTAGATATTAGTATCCTTTATAGTAACTATCTAATAGATATTAAGATAGCTATACCTTAAGATAAAAGAACTAGTTGTTTTAAACAATATATTGCTTAGATAGTGTTTACGTTTATATTATAACTTACTTATACTTTATATATATAACTCTTACTCTACGTCTATTTATAATTATAAACTATAATATACTCTTTAAAGCTAGCTTTATACTTATTATATATATATCTAACGTACCTATAATATACTCTCCTTTTATATATAACGCCGGCTATAAATATACTAGTACCTTCTAGCAATACTATTCTATACTACTAATATATTATATATATTACTAGTATACGTTGCTATATCTATAAGTACTTTAACTATCTCTATTACGCTAACTAAAAGTATAACTATTATAGAGACTAGCGGTATAACTATAACCTAGTATATAACTATATAGGTAGTATATAGATTATATATAGCTAATACTAGTAGACTTCTACCTTCTATACTGCTAGATTTAGCTGTCTAGTAGAGTTATATAGTATTCTTAAGAATAATAAGCTTAACGTAACTAAGTAGCGTAGCTAACTTATACTATTAATATATAAGGTTATTAATATTAAATCTAATATAGAGGTCAACGTCCGCTACTATAAGTACTAAGGGGAGGTTCTAATCTTCTATAAGAAGAAACTAATATCTATAGTAAATTAAACTAGAAAGGATATACTTACTGTATAGAAAAATAGTAAGGCGAATATAATAAATACCGTTACTAATAAGCGTATCTTAGACTTTCTAGTAAGTTATCTATACTCTCTATACTATTTTCTAACGCTTTGCTAAATTAACGTAGCTAAGATAATCTTAGAGCTTCTATTTAATAGTATTAACATTACTAATAGTATCTAGTAAGGTATCTAAACTAGTACTACTTTTATATAGTAGACATATTTTCTGTATATTTTATATACGTCTTATATAGTTAACTCCGCTCTAAACTTCTTATCTTATTAAGTAGACTGTACGTACCGCTACTCTAGACCTAGAGTCTAAGCTATTAGAGCTATTATCGAACCTAGAAGACTTTAGTAGATTTAAGGATAATAATAAGTAAGCTAAGTAACAAGTAGAAAGATACTATTAAACGTATACTTTATATATACTAGCTACTATTATACTGTCTATCTTATTTATTAGTATTTTCTCTTTATTAATTTTTACTTTTAGACTCGCTTTTTATAAGCAAGATAGATATATTTTATATATACTATATCTATATATCCTAGTCAATACGCTTAGCTAGGCTCTATATTTAGAGCGCTATATCTAGATAGAGACTTAGTCTTTAGTAATATATAATAGTAATAATAAAAAGTTACGGGTAGAGGTTCTATAATCTTTTAAAAACTCTAAATTTTTAATTATAATTATATTCTATATAAGCTACTTATACTCTATATATTATTTATACAGCCGTACTAGCTTACGCTTCTATATATATTTATAGATTAAAACGCTAAACTAAGTCTATATTTTACCTTCGCTAGAAAGTAGAAGCTTCTCTAAAACCGACTTATAAATACTAATTTACAATCTAATATAATACTCTTTAGTACTCTGTAGATTGCTACAATCTTTATAAGAAATATATCTACTAATTACTTAGCTATTATTTCTATTAATACTAAGATATATTTTATTATTTTTATATAGCTAGTCTAGCTATTACTAACCTAGCCTCTTTAGACCGCCTTTCTATATAGAGATAGTTCTACTTATATATTATAGATATCTCTATCTTTCTAGACTACTAGAACTATAAAAATAGAGAGACTAGAACTATAAATAGATACTCTAGTAGTATAGAATAGATAAATTAATACTCTATCTTAACAGTAGAACTAATGTCTAAGAAATAGAAAAAGAGAGTCTTCTACTTCTTAAATAAAACTCTATACTTTAGTAGTCTAATAGAGCTACTCTAGAGCTATATCTTAGTTATATCTTAACTATAACTATAATACGCTTTTATAATATAACTATTACTACTTAGCTCTAGCTTATTACTTTACTTTACTTTACTTCTATATCTATTAAAGATAATATTATATATATAGAGATATAATTAGTTTAAAAAGAGCTTAGTAAAAAAGTTACTTATCTATTACTATATACTCTCTCTATTTTTATATAATAATAGTAATAGCTAGACTATACTAATAAATTAAGAAAAGTAGATTTTATAACTAGAGATATAGAAATATACTAATAAGAATATTAGATAAAAAATAATTATATAGATAATAGAAATAAAACTTCTAATATTAATACTATCTATTTAGTATTCTAGTAGAAGCTCTTCTAGCTATAGTAGAATTATCTATATATTTAATTTTTTATAACTATATATACTAGTATATCTACTATAATAGTATCTCTAATAATTAAGCTGTTTTAAGTTATAAAGATAATATATATAAATTATTCTATAGTAGTATCTAGTATATTCTTTTTTATATAAGTATTCTATATTATTTCTATAAAGTATAAACTTAAGATTATTAAAGCTTCTCTTATATAGAGAAAATTTCTAATAAGATATACTATATTACTAAAGTTAGTAGAAATATAATAGTATTATTATTTTTTCTATATATATAGAATAGACCTAGTATTAGTACTTTTTATAGAGCTTAGTAATAATAGTAGTAAGAAGCTAGTATACTATTAATAATATCTATAACTAATTTACTACTATAAGACCTTCTATATTAATAATAAATTTAATTTAATATCTAATACTATTATAGATAATATTGAGATAAACTTATTAACTATATAGAGAAACAATAGAATTCTAAAGCTATAGAATAACTATTTAGAAAGTTAAAACTACTATTTAAGTTAATTAGAACTACTTACTAAGTCTTTATTTTTATTTAAATAACTAAAAGGTAGTATTAATAAAAGCTAAACTAAAAGATAATTTATAGTAAAGAATAGTCTTTTTAATATAGTAGGTATATTAATAGCTTTTAAATATAGTAAATAGTTAATTTAAGTTAATTTTATAATACTATTCCTCTCTTAATTTAGCTAGTTATTCTTAATTAGTAAGATAATAGAGAGTTTTAACTATATTAATTAAAATCTATATAGATAGTATTTATAGAAACTTTCTAGTAAGTCTTAAGTATATTTAAAGTCTTTAATTAAATATTATTAGTAGTCTTTATTATATCTATACTATTTTATTTAAGCTTAAATTTACTTTTAATATTTTTATACGTTAATAATATCTTTAATTAATTATTTATTGTTATTATTTATTATAATTAGCTCTAATTTTAGATATTTTTAGTCTTTTAGAGATTAACTAGAGTTTTTTAATAATATTAATAAGTTAAAAGTTTTATAAATTTTTATAGATTTTAGTAAGTTAAGAGTATAGATATTCTTTTCTTAATATATAATTATATATAGTCTAATATGTTTATAATTAAGCTTCTTTAATAGTTAATTAGTCTTTATATTTTTAATTAATAATTAGACTTTATTACTAATTTTAAATATAATATTAAACCGCTATTTATTAGCTTACTCTATTATTTTTAGTTATATTTTTTCTATACTTACTTTATTTTAAGCTTAAAGTTCTTTAAACTTATTTACTACTCGATCTATTTTTTCTTTCTGTACCTTATTATATACTAATTAGTTTTAGTTAATAGTCTTAATAATAGATTTAAAGCTTATTTTAGATTTACATTTATATATTATTTTATATAGTAATATCTTAGTTATTTTAAAGACTATAGTATTAGTTACTAGTTTTACTACTAAAAGTATATTATACTAGTTATCTTAAAATTAATTAATAAATATTTAAAGATATACTTTTATACTTTAATAAGAAAATTTAAATTATTTATTAGTTTAAAGGTAATATACTATTAATAGCTTAGTATTTACTTTTAGTCGCTTTATTAAGTATTTTTAAACTATATTTATAAAATAAAGATTCTAGTTTAATATTAATAATCTTAAAAGCTCTTACTTATACTATATATTTTAGTATATTAAATTTATTATTAACTCTATATTTATATTACTTAAATTAAACTTATAAAAGAGAAAGATACTTAGCTTAGTAAGTTTATTAACTAAAACTAAAATAATATTATCTTTATTTAGTTTTAACTTTAAAAGATTAGTAATAAAGTTTATAGTATAGTTAAAATTAGACCTCTTTAGAGTTAATAATAGTTAAAGTAGTTTAACATATTTTTTATTTTAAGACTTTATTTTATAATAAATATAATAATTATTAATAAACTATATAATCTTTTAAGATATTTATAAAAACTAGTAGTATTAAGTTAGCTATTAAATTATATTACTAGTTTTTAAATATTCTATTTTTATAAAAAAAGATACTTTATTAATTACTTTAGTAATATAAGAGCTAGAAACTATAAGACGCTTCTATATTAATAGTAAACTATTTAAATTAGAGTAAAGAAAAAGATAATATTCTTTTATATTTTTTTTAATTAAATTATTCTTTTAATAGTTTACTAAAGTATAATAAGATTAGTTAAAAAACTTATTTTTTAGGTTTATACTTTTAATTAATTCTTTAAAAAATTAAGATAGCTCTATTTTATACTCTATCTTAATTAAATAAACTTAATAGTTTTATTAAACTTTAAGAGAAAGTTTGTTAATTAGTAATAAGATTTAAAATATATTAGAGTCTTTTTTTACTTTTAAATTTAAAGTTCTTTATATTAAAGTATCTACTCTTTTATTTTTAGCTTCTTATTAGTATATAATCTTAAAGTTAAATACTAATAAAAATTCTACTTATTAAGCTTAATATTAGATTAGTTACTTTATAAATATAAAGTACTCTAATACTTAGTAGTCTATAAAGATCTATATTAGCTTATTAGTTAGTACTAATTATAGTTTTAGTTAAAATATCTTAAAGAATTTAATAATTATTAGTAGCTTCTTATTATAAATAGTATAATTTACTTTTATAGGATTAAAGCTAAATAAATAATATACTATAAATCTTAATAAACTCTTCTTATTAAGCTATAATAATATACTAGCTATAATAAAATTAGAAGAGTTATATTTAATAAATAATTATTTGTTTAGCTAAAAGTATATTATAATTAGCTTCTTTCTAACTTTTTCTTTTGATTATTTAAACGCTTTATTATAATAAGTATTCTATAGCCTACTATTTTTCTTTATTAAGTTATTTAGTAGTTAAGCTATCTTATTAAAGTTATAAATAAATCTTCTATAGTAGTTGTAGAATTTTGAAAATCTTTATATAGTAATAATATCTTTTTACTATAGTTATTTTTAGTCTTTAATAGTTTAAATTTTTTTAAAATCTATTTTAGTCCTAGTTAATATAACAATAAGTTCTGAATACTTAAATTTTTACTTATAAAACTTATACTTCTTAATATCTATATATAAGCTAATAGACTATGATTATACTAAGACCTATTAAATATACTTTTTATATGTTTTCTTAGTTTTATTAAAAATTAGTATATTATTTAAATAATTTAATATATACTTATTAAGTATATTTAAAAAGAAATTATTTATTAAATATTAAAAAGCTAAAAGTATATTATATAATTTAAAAGAAACTATATTATACTTATAGTTCTTAAGATAAATCATAAATATTATAAAATTTAAATCTTCTTTTAATATTATATAAAACTAGTAAAAGACTTACTAAATATTAAGCTTTAAAAACTATTAAACTTTAGTAACTTTTTTTAGTATTTTCTTAACTAATAGTAATAAATATAAGTCTCTTTAAGTTACTATATTTAATTCTTTATAGTTAATATATAAATAAAGTTTATCTTCTAATTTCTAAATAAATAAAATTAAAGAACTATAGTAAAAGTTACTAAAAAAGATATACTATTTAATAAGATTTATTTTCATATAGTTTTTAATTAAGCTTACTTTTTTAATTAATATTCTTTTTAAAAACTTATAATATAGTAGTTTTATATTAAGCTTTAACTTAATTTTTAAATTTTAAAGTTAATATAGAGATAACTTATTTACTTTGATTTTATTAAATATATTTAAGAACTCTTAAAACTCTTTAAATAGTTTAGTTTTAGAGTTTATTATTTTTTACTCTTTATCTTTATAAAATTTAATATTTTTTATAAATATAGAGAATACTTTTATATTCTTATACTTTACTAAGTATTAAAAGAGCGCTATACTACTAAAGTTAATATTTTGAAATTATTAGATTTAGTAGCTTTATAAACTTATATTAAAGCTTACTTGTATTCTTTATATTTTTTTATTAAAATAATGCCTTTTAAGTACCTTTAGTAGCTACTAATACTCCTTATCTTTAGTTAGTTATACTTATAGTAATTAGTAAGATATACATTTTTAATTAAAGCTTCTTGATAGATAGAGAACGCTTAAGTATTTTAAATTCAAAGATTAAGGGTTTCTTTAATATAAAGAATTAATTAGATATTCTATTACTATTATATAATAGTTTAGTATTAATTTAAGTTAATAGTAAGTTAAATAGTAATTTAAATACTATTAATTAATTTTAAACTAGCTCTTATTTATACTTATAGTTATTTATAAACTTTAGCGCGCCTCTTTTATAGTCTATAAAGACTAAGT
Organism: Arthonia radiata; assembly: GCA_002989075.1. NCBI lineage: Eukaryota > Fungi > Ascomycota > Arthoniomycetes > Arthoniales > Arthoniaceae > Arthonia > Arthonia radiata. Next base: position 522,123 of record PSQN01000013.1, read on the forward strand.
AATTTTTTAACTAGTACTTTTTTAGTAGCAACTATTATTTATCTAGTTTTATAATACAAAATAGTATTCTTAGAATTTAGTAGTCTTATATTTAAAATAAAATAAAAAGTTCTTTTTTAATAACTTATTTTAATTAGTCTTTAAAGTCTCTAGTAGTTATAAGCTTAGTTAACTTTACTAAACTAATCTTAAAATATTAATATATCTTTTTAGTAATATAATAATTTATAACAATAGCAATTTAGTAATTTATATTTACTATTACTAAGAGTTTAAGTAGAGTTTAGTTTTAGTTACTAGCTATTAAAAGTTATATTCAAATAAATAGGTTACTTTATATCTTAAGGTTATTCTTAATACTAACTAGTTAAAGAAAAGAAAAAGAAAGGTTATTATATTCTTTTAAGTTACTATTATTATTAAATTTTAGCTTCTTTAACTAAACTTTATAAAGAAATTTATATTTCTCTATTTAGATATAAAAGTCTTATTTTAAAAGTAATTTTTCTAATAGTACCTCTTCTTCTAATACTTATAGTAAGTAATATTTTTAAAGTTTTATTAAAAAGAATTTATATTTATATTTAAAGTTAATTAATATACTGTTAGAGTTACAAAGAGTTTAACTATAACTAAGCTATTAATAGCTATTAAAGCTATAATTATTTATATTTATAAGAGATAGTATAATTAAGTATTATTCTTTTTAATAATATTTATTAACACTTTACTTTATTAATTTATTAAATGTTTTAGTTAGTGAATTAAAATTTTTTAATATAAACAGTTACTATTTTAAATTTTATTAGTAATATTACTTCTTTTAAAGATATATTATTTTTATTTTTTATATTATATAGCTAAGTAGACTTATTAATATTTATTTTAATTATATATTTATAGAATTAAATAAAAAATTTAAAAAGCTCTTTTTATCTTTAATATAGATTATAATAGTTTTTTTCAGTAATTTTCTTTTAAAATAGATCTCTATATTAATTTTTAAGATTTTAATAAATATCTTTAAGTATTATATTATTTACTTAATTTAAATAAGATTCTATATATTAAGCTATAATATTATCTAGCTTAAATAAAATATAAGCTACTTTAGCTTTGTTTATTAGATATTAGTTAATATTAATATAAATTAAATTTTTTATATAATATATTTTATAACTTAAGTTTTTAAGTAGCTCTACTAGTAAAGATAGAGAAATTAGATACTTTCCTTAACTTCTTCTTTTTTTTAATCTATTTTAAAGCTAAGCTATTATTTTTAATTTTATATAATTATTTAACCTCTTTAGAGTTAATATTATAGTAATAATCTCTATATTAATTTCTTTATTTAGTTTTTTTAGCTTAAAGTTATTATAGCTTAACTAAATTTTTATTATTTTTAGTATAAAAGATAGCCTAAAATACTATAAAATCTTTTAATTAATACTTAATTAGTTTAATAATAAACTTATTATTTAAATACTATTTAAATTTCTAGTAAAAGTATATATTTAGGTTATTATCTTTAGCTAGTTACTTTAATAATAATACTTAAGATACTATCTTAGTTTATTAAATATTAACTATAAAAGCTTTATACTTAAATTAAATTAACAATACTTTTTATTATAATAGAATCTATTTTATAAAGTTAAAATATTTTATATCTTCTACTAACTACCTTACCTAGTATTTATTAGTTATATTTTACTAAAAAATACTTAAATAGTTTAATAGATTAGTATTGTTATTAAGTATAATACAATAGTCTTTAATAAGTATTAATATAACTAAGACTTCATTTTATATATAAGTAGTTAATAATAAAAGAGAAGCTTTAAAATAATATTATAGATAATATTAAGATAAACTTATTAACTATATAGAGAAATAATAGAATTCTAAAGCTATAGAATAACTATTTAAAAAGCTAAAACTACTATTTAAGTTAGTTAAAACTACTTATTAAGCCTTTATCTTTATCTAAATAACTAAAAGATAGTATTAATAGAAGATAAACTAAAAGATAATTTATAGTAAAGAATAGTCTTTTTAATATAGTAGACGTATTAATAGCTTCTAAATATAGTAAATAGTTAATTTAAGCTAGTTCTATAATACTATCTCTCTCTCTATTTAGCTAGTTACTTTTATCTAGTAAAATAACTAATAGCTTAAGCTATAATAGTTAGAGTTTATATAAATATTATTTATAGAAACTATTTAGTAGATTCTAGGTATATTTAAAGTTCTTAATTAGATACTATTAATAATCTTTAATGTGGCTATACTATTTTACTTATGCCTAAATCTTATATTAATACTTTTATATATTAATAATATTTTTAACTATCTACTTATTATTATTATTTATTATAACTAGCTTTAGTTTAGAGTATTTTTAACTATTAAGAAGCTAATTAGAATCTTTTAATAGTATTAATAAGTTAAAAGTTCTACAAATTTTCATTAATTTAGAGAGATTAGGAGTATATATATTTTCTTAGTAGTAAATAATTATATATAGGCTAATATACTTATATTTAAGTTTCTTTAATAGTTAGTTTATCTTTATATTTCTAGTTAATAGCTAAACCTTATTATTGACTTTAAAAGTTATATTAGACCGCTATTTATTAGCTTATTGTTAAAAAGGTACAGGAAAGAAGAAGAATACTACTATAAAGAGTAGAAAGACGAGACCAGCTTAAGACTAGTACAATACTTAGACTTAGTACAGATACAATACTTAGTAGCAGGGAGAAGCTATTGTTATATTGTTTGTCTTATTAGCTAAAATTCTTTAGAGAGATTTTAGCTTATATATTTAAGTTTAGCGATTTATATAGAACTTACTAAATATCTATTCTTTTTAATAGAAGCTAGATAACTTGTAACTTACTGTATAAGATAGTAATTTTGTCTCTTTAAAACTATTAGTCTCTAAATTTATTCTATATTGTCTTAAACTATAGGCTAGCTATCTAAAATAGATTGTATAATGCTTCTTTTTGTCTTAAATTTGGGCTACTAAGCCCGACCCTTTAGATAAAAGGCTTGTTCTATTTTAGACCGAGACAGCTAGTAAAACCTATTCAATACTCTAAGCTTCTAGGGGTTCCAACTAACTAGCTAGTTAGTTAATTTTTAATATACCTTCTTAATCGACTAGTTGTTTTAGCTAGATTATAAGCTAATTTAAGTTTTAAACGTTAGTATTTTAGCTAAGTCAATTAGTTTTATTAAACTATCTGCTAATTGTTTCTTTGTAGAAACGTATTTAAGCTCTATTTAACTTACCTAAACGTTTTCTCTATTGTATGCTTAGATTTAGCTTAGAAGGTAGAGTTTTTTATAAGTTCTTTTATCGAATTGCTGTCGGTAAGTAATAGTTTTACCAGCAAAACCGGAGTCTCCGGTCTAGTTTAACCGGCTTGTCCAGGCAAATCTATACTTACTTGGTGTATTAGAGCCCGCCGAGGCTTTTTATCCGCAGACTTTTTAAAAGTACCCGCTAAAACGGTAGTAATCAAATTTTCTTTAAAAATTCTAGACAGTTTAGTAGCAATTAATCGGATAAATAACTATTTCTTTATAGCTCCTTTAAGGACTATATATTTAGCCTTATAAGAGCTTAAGGCGACCGTTTTTTGTAGCTTTAAATTCTAGCTAAGAGCTCTGTTTCTAAGTAGAAAGATATAGCTGGTAGTCGATCTCCTAGTACCAAGGTTCCTCCTCCAATCTACGTTACAATAGCTAGTTATACTATTTATTAAGGGAGATTTATAGTAAAGGCTAAAGTTAGAAGTTTTATTTAAGTAAGCCTAAAGACTATTTAAAACTCTCTAGTACTTCTTACTAGAATTCAATATATACTGGGCTAGTAGGCTAGTTATAAAGGCAATATCGGGTCTTATCTTTATTATTAGATATAAAATTAATCTAATTTGTTGCTAATAATTAGAAATATTGGTACTGCTAGCTTAGTTAGGATTCGGTATTAATTTAAGCCGACGGGTTGCAGTATTTTTCCGGGCATTCGGCCGTTTTTCTTCAAATATTTGGTTAAAATTTTAGCTAAATAAGTCGACTGGTCTAGACGAATCGTTTTTGCCGGGCGATCTTAAGTAATTTTAATTTCTAAGAACTTACAAACGTCTTCTAAGTTCTTAACTATAAGAGTCTTGTTTAGTTTTTAGTAGATTTTAGAGATTGTTTCGGTAGAATCGGATACAGCTAATATATTGTTTACGTAGACGATTAAAATTGTCTACTTTCTAGTTCTTTAAATATAAACCGACTAGTTGGATACTAGAGGTTTAAAACCTATTTCCCTTAGTAATTCTTAAAGATAGGCTTTTTACTATCGGTCGGCCTATTTTAGACCGTAAAGAGTCTTCTTTATTCAATAAACTTTATTAGTTCCGTTAGATAGGTCAGTTGGTTGCTCGATATAAACAATCTTATCTAACTTTACGTTAAAATAAGCTAATTTTATATATTATAATTTATTTCTTAGTCTTTCTCTACTACTAAGGCTAGTATAAGTCGGTAGATAATTAGATTTACTATATTTATAAAGGTTTCTATAAAATTAAGGCTGGGTCTTTGCTGGCAGTCCTTAGCTATTCAGCAGGCTTTAAAAATTAGCTCGCCCTTTAGAGGGTACTTAATCTTTAGTATTCAGCGCCCTTTTAGCGTCTTTCTATCTAACGGCAGCTCGATTAATATTTAGGTTTCTTAGTTAGCTAGCTCTTTAAGCTCTAATTACATTATATTTAGCTAAGAAGGCTAATTCTTAGATACTCTTATTTCTTTTAAGTTATTAGGCTCTTTAGTAACTGCGACTAAGGCCTATTCGGCGTATTATTCTAGATTATTATAGAACTCGTTAAACTAATTTTTATTAGCGTTTTTGTATATAAAATCTATTTTCTAAGCGCAATTAATATCTACCCGGCCGAGGTCTTCGGTGCTTTTATAATCTAACTCGGTAAGAAGGTTAGACTCGTTTAGAGCTCTAATTTAGTATAGTTCTTATTTAGATTCGCCCGCTAGTTGTTAAGATATAGAGGAGGTATACTGTTTCTTATATAGAAGACTTCTTTCTTTATTAGAAGGTACCTTCCTATTATCTTAAGATTTAGTGATTGAATTTAGCTTGTTTTTAAACTTAACTTTTAGTTGTTCTTTAGACTCTTTAGAAATACTTTCGGTTAATCGATTAACTATAGATCTCTGTAGGTCCCAAATAAATTTTTCTTTTTAAACGTAGACGTCTCTTTCTTAGTAAACCTTCCGGCTATTAGGGTCTAAGAGCTTATATTAGTTTAATCTGTAGTTTATTAGGATATAGGTAGTTGCTCTAGCGTCTAGTTTTTTTAGTTTAGATTCTTTAAGATAAGTAATTAAGCTCTAAATTTTAATAGTACTAATATCCAGTTTTTTGCTGTATTTTGCTTTGTATAGAGTAATAAACCCCGGTAATCCGGTATAGAGGGTTCTATTGTAAATATAGATAGCTGTTTTTAGCGCTTTACCCTAATATATTTAGAGTAGCCCGGCGGTATAAAGTATTGCTTAAACTTTACTAACAATTGTTTAGTTAAAGCGTTCGGCTCGTCTATTTTGCTAGAGAGTATATAGTACGGATGTCGTTAAAATAGCTTCTTTTTGTTTTAGAAGCTGTTTTACCTAACCTTTCCGGTATTCTTTTATATTATCTAAGTATAGTCTTTTAAAAGAATACTCGGACTACGTTTCTTTCTAAGTAATATAGATAGATAGTGTATTAAAAACCTAGTCTTTAGACTATAGTACCTTAGTAGTTATATACCGAGTTTTATTGTCTATAAAGCTAGTAAATAATTAACCTTTAGAAGGGGTTTGCAGTACAATTAGCCCGCAAATATTTAAGTAGACTTTTTTTAAATAATTGACCAATTTGTCTAGAGTTTTTTAACTAACTTTAGCGGTTGCCTTTGCTTCGAAGCAAATTTAGCAATTATTTTCTAATTTGTCCGAATAATTTGTTCCTAGAGCAACTTTTTTAAGCTATTTTAAGGCGTTTTTGCCTATATATCCTATCTATTAATATTAAAGGTCAGTTTTTAAAGAAATAGTGTAGAGAGATTAGACTGTATTAATAGTCTAAGTTTTTATTACTATTAGGCCGTTAACATACCGCCTCTCAGTAGTTAGTTGTCTGGTTTAATCAACTTTTAGCTTATTTTAGCTAAAAGTTACCTTATCTCCCCTCTTTTTAAGCTTATCGAAGCTTAGAAGGTTAATTCTAAATTTCTCAACAAATAAAACTTTATCTAGAACAATTATTTTATTCTTAAAGAACAGTTTTGCTTTGTCTGTCTGTAAGGCTCGAATTAACTTTCCTTCTCTTTAACAAATAATCTAGTTAGTTGGCCGGATATCTGTTAGAAGATTAATATTCGAGCAAATATAGCTTATTAAGCCTATATCGAGGATCTAAGAATTAATAGAGTAATTGACTCCGTCTAGTAATACTATAAAGCATTGTTCTTCTTGTGGATTAGAACTATATACAGAAAATATTAAAAAATCGGTGTTTTCGGAGCTTTTATTAGAATTTAGCCGGAGATTTAGGTATTTTTTCTAACAAGTTGCCGGTTTATACCTCTTTTTGTTAAAAAAGAGGCATTTTTCTTAGTTTTTACTTAAAGACCTTAATTTTGTTCTGGTCATTTGCATCGATTTATTGTCTATCGCAGTAAAAACCTTTTTTACTGAGGTACTACCGCAAATTCGGCGAGACTCGTCTATAAGTTAACTAAATAAGTTCTATAGACTTATATTGCTAGTTGTTTGCCGATAGGTTTGGCTAATAATAGCTACCGTGTGCTTGTATCTAGAGGTTAGATTGTAAAGGACGTAGGTAGCTATTATCTTGTTGGATAGTGCTAGTCCTCGGGTTGCTAAATCGTCCGTTAATTGTTTAATTTTAGTAAGATAAAGCTTAAGGTTTTTTATCTTACTAAGTATAGTACTAAAGAGCTTCTTATAAATTAGAAACTTGAAACTAAAACCTTTCGATTTGTATAACCTTTTTAAGCTATCTTAAAGCTCTAGAGAGTTATAAATCCCGTTTATTTAAATAAGAGGACCGTTCTCTAGAGTTAGTCGAATAAGAGCTGCTGCCCTTGTTGACCGTTCTTAATGGCTAGCTTTAGTAATATCTCTAGCTAAATAGCTAGAAAAGGGGATTATAACATTACTATAGCTCTTTTTAGTTAAAAGGACCTCTATTCAAATCGACTAAATGTCTTAATTAGTCGAGCCCTTAAGTTTAGAGATCTTATAAGAGGAGTCTATAGCCGAATATATAGTCGAAGATTTTCAAAAAAAAAAGGAAATTCTGTTCTAATAGTTAAATTAGGCTTAAAATTTAGAGTTAATTGGTAATAAAATTGTTTGGAGGTGCCGATAAATTTTGTAGGAAAAATATTTTCTAAAAAGAAAATTTAAAAGGAATTGGTGCTAACTTAGACTTATAACCTATAAAAAAGGTACAGAAAAGAAGAAGAATACTACTATAAAGAGTAAAAAGACGAGACTAGCTTAAAACTAGTACAATACTTAAACTTAATATAGATACAATACTTAGTAGTAAGAAGAAGCTATTGTTATATTGTCTATCTTATTAGCTAGAATTCTTTAGAGAGATTTTAACTTATATATCTAAGTTTAGTAGTCTATATAGAACTTACTAGATATCTGTTCTTTTTAATAGAGGCTAGATAACCTATAACTTACCGTACAAGACAGTAATTTTATCTATTTAAAACTATTAGTCTCTAAATTTATTCTATATTGTCTTAAACTATAGGCTAGCTGTCTAAAATAGATTATATAATACTTCTTTTTGTTTTAGACTCGGGCTACTAGGCCCGATCCTTTAGATAAAAGGCTTGTTCTATTCTAGACCGAGACAGCCGGTAGAACCTGTTCGATACTTTAGGCTCCTAAGGGTTCCAACTAACTAGCTAGTTGGTTAATTTCTAATACTTATTTAGTTATCTTTAGTTATATCTCTTCTATACTTACTTTATCTTATATCTAAAGTTCTTTAAACCTACTAGTTACTAGATCTCCTTTATCTTTTTAGACTTTATTATATACTAACTAGTTTTAATTAATAACCTTAGTAATAAACTTAAAGCTTATTTTAGATTTAGATTTATATATTATTCTATATAGTAATATTTTAGTTATTTTAAAAACTATAGTATTAGCTACTAATTTTATTATTAAAAGTTTAATATACTAATTATCTTAAAACTAGTTAATAAATATTTAAAGGTATACTTCTATACTTTAGTATAAGACTTTAAATTATCTATTAGTTTGTAAATAGTATACTATTAATAGCTTAATACTTATTTTTAACTACTTTATTAAGTATTTTTAAACTATACTTATAAAATAGAGATCTTGGTTTAATATTAATAACCTTAAAAGTCTTTATTTATACTATACGTTCTAGTATATTAAATTTACTATTAACTTTATATCTACATTACTTAGTTTGAACTTATAAGAAAGAAATATTTTTAACTTTATAAGCTAATTAACTAAAACTGAAATAGTATTTTCTTTGTTTAGTTCTAATTTTAGAAGATTAATAATAAAGTTTATAGTATAATCTAAGTTAGGTCTTTTAGATACTAGTAGTAGTAGTTAAAGTAGTTTTACTAGTTTTTTATTTTTAAGCTTAGCTCTTTAATAAATATAATAATTATTTATAAACTATTAAATTTTTAAGATAGTTATAAAAACTAATAGTAATAGTTTAACTATTAGATTATATTACTAATTTCTAGATATTTAGTTTTTATTAAAAAATATATCTTATTAATTATTTTAGTAATATAGAAACTAGAAATTATAAGATATTTTTATACTAATAGTATACTATTTAAATTAGAGTAAAGAAAAAAATAGTGTTCTTTTATTATTTTTTAATTAAATTTTTCTTTTAGTAGTTTACTAGAGTACTATAAATTTAATTAAAAACTCTATTTTTTAGATTTATATTCTTAATAGATTCTTTAAGAGATTTAAATAGCTTTATTTTAATAGCTTTATTTTATACTCTATTTTAATAAAGTAAACTTAATAGTTCTGCTAAATCTTAAGAAAGAGTTTACTAGCTAGTAATAAGGTTTAAAATATATTAGAGTCTTCTTTTACTTTTAATTTTAAAACTCTTTAAATTAGAGTATTTACTTTTTTAATTATAGCTTCTTATTAATATATAATTTTAAAGTTAAATACTAATAAAAATTCTATCTATTAAGCTTATTATTAGGTTAATTACTTTATAAATATAAAGTACTTTAAAGCTTAATAGTTAGTAAGAATTTATATAGACTTATTGATTAGTATTAGTTATAGTGTTTGATCAAAATATCTTAAAAGATTTAATAATTACTAGTAAACTTCTTATTATAAATAGTATAGTTTAATTTTATAAAGTTAAGACTAGATAACTAGTATATTATAGGTCTTAACTAGCCTTTCTTATTAAATTAGAATAACATACTAGCTATAATAAAATTAGAAGAATTATATTTAATAAATAATTATTTATCTAGCTAAAAATATATTATAACTAGCTTCTTACTTACTTTCTCTTTTAGTTACTTAAAGACTTTATTATAGTAAATATTCTATAGTCTACTATTTTTCTTTATTAGACTATTGAATAGCTAAGCTATTTTACTAAAGTTATAAATAAATCTTCAGTAATAGTTATAGAACTCTAAAAACCTTTATATAGTAGTAATATCTCTTTACTAAGGCTACTTCTAGTTTTTAATAGCTTAAACCTTTTTAGAATCTATTTTAGTACTAGTTAATATAATAATAAGTTCTAAATACTTAGTCTTTTACTTATAGAACTTATATTTCTTAATATTTATATATAAACTAATAGAACATAGTTATACTAAGACTTATTTAATATATTTCTTATATTTCTTTTTAGTCTTACTAAAAATTAATATATTATTTAAATAGATTAATATATATTTATTAAGTATTTTTAAAAAAAATTATTTATAAAGCATTAAAAAGCTAAGAGTATATCATATAAACTAAAAGAAACTATATTATACTTATAGTTTTTAAGATAAGTAGTAAAGATAATAAGATTTAAGTCTTCTTTTAAGCCTATTTATAGTTAATAAAAGGCTTATTAAATATTAAGCTTTAAGAACTACTAAATCTTAATAACCCTTACTAGTATCTCTTTAATTAATAGTAGTAAATATAAGTCTTTTTAAGTTACTATATTAAATTTTTTACAGTTAATATATATTTATAGTTTACCTTTTAATTTCTAAATAAATAAAATTAAAGAAATATAATAAAAGTTATTAGAGAAAATATACTACTTAGTAAGGTTTATTCTTATATAGTCTTTAATTAAACTTCTTTAGTTAATATTCTTTTTAGAGACTTATAATATAGTAGTTCTATATTAAGCTTTAACTTAATCTTTAAATCTTCAAATTAATATAAGAATAACTTATTTACTTTATTTTTATTAAATATATTTAAGAACTTTTAAAACTCTTTAAATAGTTTAATTTTAGAGTTTATTATCTTTTACTCTTTGTGTTTATAGAATTTAATATCTTTTATAGATATAAAGAATACTTTTATATTTTTATACTTTACTAAGTATTAAAAGGGTACTATACTAATAAAGTTAATATCTATAAAATAATTAAATTTAGTAGTCTTATAAACTTATATTAAAGCTTACTTCTATTCTTTATATATTTTCTTTTTAAATAATATCTTCTAAGTACCTCTAGTATAGTATTATAGAATAGACCTATTATCTAAGAACTTAGATATTTATATAATTATTTATTATCTTTAGCTTCTATCTTACTTAGTAACTTAAACTTAACTTATAGAAATAAAATTACTTAAAAGTAAGCTTCTTATTATCTTCTAATTATCTTTTAATTAGAGCTAGCTAGTGTAGTATACTACTATAGTTAGCTCTACTAATCTTTACTTTAGCTATTTCTAAATAAGCTAGCTTACTCTATTATAATAGTTCTTTTCTTTAGAATTATTATATAAGTATATTAGTAGATACTATAGTAGATAGTAAGATAGTAAGAACTAGATAGTAAGACTCTAATAGTAGATATAAGATAGAAATAGAAATAGTAGAAGTAGTAGAATAACTTAAGTATAGTATCTATATTATTAACTAGTATACTTTTAGTAAGAATAGTATAAATATATATAAACTAAAGCCTTATAGTAAAAGCTAAAGAGTAGTAAACTCTCTAAAAAACTAATTAGAATATTAATATTAGCTAAAACTAGTTCTAGTTATATTAGGTAGTAATATAAAATATAGACTAAACTTATAATAGCTAGGTTTAGACTTTTAATTAGACTATAAGATATAAAAATTAGTTTTAGTAGCTATAGTAGCTATATAAGAATTAGTTTTATTAGTAATAGCTATCTATTAGAATTACTAAAATATAGCTATAGTTATATAAATAGAAATATACTATAATTTTTCTAATAAAAATATATAAATATACTTATTCATATAGAGTTAGAACTTATTAGTAGAATAGCTAATTCTATTATTATTAGTATATAAAAGAAATAGTCTACTCTTTATTAAAATTATAAGAATTCTTCTTCTTACTATTATTTTAAAGTAAGCTATATATAGGCTATATATAGACTTATAATTATTATTTATTTTAAACCTTTAGAGCTATATATAAGATATAGGGTTCTTAAGAGCTTTTTATATCTGTAGAATATCTTTATTATTTTAGAAGCTTATATTATTTTATTCTTTATAGATAGACTAGTATTAGTAGAGTAGTACAAAGAGAAAATAGATTATTAGATAGAGTAAATAGATTAAAAGGCTTAAACATAATTATTATCTTATTCTTAGCTACTATAGTATTAATTACTATTCTTTTTTATACTTAAGTACTTTATTAGCTTTTATAAACTATCTCTACTATTATTACTTTATATACTACTATTTATATCTTTATATCCTTATTATAGCTATAAATCTCTAGTATTTTTAAAACTTATAATATGTATAATACTAGTTCTTTAAACAGCTATATAAGTAGTAAAAGTAGCTAAACTACTAATAAATTTAGTAAAATTACTTCTAATAGTAGTAAATCTTATATAGCTAAAAGTACTTACTAAACTTAGTAGCTATCTTATACTTTTTAGGCTTCTTAGCCTATTATTATTTGAATAACTTAGTTTTTTCTAATATCTAGTATCTAAAATACTTCTTACTTTAATAAAAAGAATATTATTTTCTTTTTTAAATACTAAATAAACCTTATAGTATTAAGAGACTATCTTACTACTATAGTTCTATAATTTATTAATTTATTTATAAACTTAATAAATTTTAATAGTACTAGTAGTAGCTATTAAAGAAGGCCCTTTTAAAAGAATTCTAGACTAAAGATAACTACTAGTAAATATAGTTATATACTTATTTAGATACTTTATACTATATATCTTATAAAAATCATAATAATATTAAGAAATTCTATCTTTAGTTTAAAAGTATCTTATTTATCTTAGTAAAGAAGAATTAACTTAATAAATATACTTAAAATACTCTTTTTCTTAAAAAAATTGAAAAGTTTCTTATCTAGTATATTTATTACTATCTCTAAATTACTATTAATAGCTTAGTAAAGATACTCTTTAATAGCTTTTATAAGTTAGTTATATTTAACTTTAATTAAAAATATCTTATAAAGTATATTACTAGCCTTTTAAAAGTTAAAAGTAATTATTATAAAAAGATTATTAAAGTATTTATCTCTATTACTACTATATAGAACAATATACTCTTTTTAAAAAGAAACTATATTTTTAAGATTTAAATAGTCTTAGCTATTTTTATTTATACTAAAATAGTACTACTAGCTCTAGCTTTAGTTTTAGCTTAAACTTAGTAAAAGAATATATTAATACTAAATACTTTTTTTTTATAGTTTCTATATTTTAGTAGTAGGTAGTTACTTTTAAAAAGAGACTTAGTTAGTAGTTATCTTAATACTTATCTTCTACTTACTATAGTTAGTAAGCTTAGTAATAGTAAATATTATTTATATTATTATTTAGCTTTTAGTTAAATAATATTTAGAATTTAAATAGTATACTTATTAATAATAAGTACTATATTTATAAAAAAATATATATAAAATCTAATTATATATAGCTTAATAGTCTTATTAATAATAGTAATCTTTATTTTAATAAAAGTAACTAACTATATATAAAACTATTTAGAGTTAGTAGTAATAAAATATAGTAAGCTTAGAATTAAAGCTTAGTTATTACTATTTGCTAAGCTCTTAGTACTAAGTATACCTATAAAGGTAAATACTAAGGTATACTAAACTATAGTATCTCTATAAATATAGTAACCTTTATATTAGTTAAGAACTTTAAAGAAAATAATAAGTTAAATATTTATATTACTTATATAAATAAAAGTAAGATATTAGTATTTAATACTTTTTAGTATTAGTAAGCTACATAGAAGTAAAAGACTAAGCTACTAGCTATTTATAATTTATAGCTAATTAGTATTCTTAAGTATTTTATTAAGTATAATAATAACATTTAAATATCTAAGCTATCTATTTTAAACAAAAAGCTATATAGAATTAAAACTGTTTTATTTATTTATCTTAAGTTATTAAATAGTATCTTTGTTTATTAAGTACTTAATAATATTCTTAATAGTAATCTTAATAATATTACTCTTTATTAGCTTCTTTCTATCAGTTTAAAAGTATATAAAGTCTTCTTCTTCTATCTTTTAAACCACAATACTAAAATTATTAAAATATTTAAGAATACGAAGATTAAATTTAGTATTTAAGATAGCTATATATATAGTATCTTTATATTTAAAAAGACTAAGTAGCTAATTATTTTAAAACTCTACTTTATAACTAAGATTATTATTAATAAAGTAGTAAATAAAGTATTAATTAATAGTAGCTTTAAAATTAATTTTATTAAAACTAACTATACTATATATATTAAACTTAATATTTATAACTATATAAAAAGATTACTTAAAACTATTATTAATATAAATATAACCTTTAATAGCATATATATAGATATTAATACTTATATTATAAAAATACTAACTTACTTAAACTTCTTATATTTAAATAATTTTTCTATAAAAAATAACCTTTAGTTATCTCTAAATATATTTATTTAACCTCTATATTACTAATTTTAAAGATAATTCTTACTATATAGAAATATTTCTTAAAAAGTATAGTAGCTAAAACTATATTTATACTCTTACTCTTTTTTACTATTATAGTACTACTAAGATAGTATTATTAAAAGAATAAGTAAGCTAAACTAGATATATTCTACCTACTATAAAGAAAATAAAAATAAAAATAAAAACTTTAAATAACCTATACTACGCTATAATAGTAAATTACTAAGTTTAAAGGCTTATAGCTATTAAAGAGCTAAGTAGAATAGTTATTAATATTATATACTTTAAGAACCTAGCTACTATACTAATAGCTAGTATAGTTTATACTAGTAATAGTATAATAGTACTTATCTTTAAATAGTATTATTATTAAATAAGCTATCTACTATAAAAGTAATAACTATAGTATTCTAAAACTTTAAGAGATATAGTAGTAAATACTTAGTTTTAACTTATAATATCTTTTAGTAGACTCTATATTAAAGCTATAAATAAATAATACTAATTAAACTATAGTATATTATTAAAAAGCTAACTAGTTTAAACTACTATTATTCTATTAAGAGCGTAGTACTACTATTATATATAAAACCTACTTTATTTATGTTTAGTACTATATAAAAAGAGAGCCAAAACTAGTTTAGTTAGCTGATTAAGATTTATTATAGCTAATATAGAAAGTATTAGTACTATACTAGTATATACTACACTAGAATAGAATAATAGTTACATGCTAAGCTATACTAGTAAGAATAAAGTAATAAAGAGGCTATATATATTATTTATTATTAAATTTCTAGAGTATAATAATACATTCTCTCTCTTTTATACTTAAGAGACCTATAAGAAGTATAAAAAACTCTTAAGCTTTCTAGTAAATATAATATATAAGTATAAAGCTAATAAAGTAAACCTACTAAATATTAATTTAAATATTAATAATAAGTAGCTAAAGCTAAATAACTTACTATTTACTAGTCTTATTTATTCTTATATTTATATATTTCTTTAAAAATAGTAGCTTACTTTAGAGTATTTAAAAAATATAAAGATTAGCTTTAAGCTACTAAATAAGAAAAGAAAGCTACTTAAGTATATTCTTTTTAATTATAAAAGAGCGTTATTATAGAACTTTACTAAGATTAGCTATTTTAAGGATATTATAATACTACTTTAAGCTATTTATACTATTAAATATAAAGTATAGTAATTACTAAACTTTAGAATACTAAAGGAATAGTAAGATAAGGCGGTTAAAATACTAAATAAAAGACTTACTAGAGAAATACTTAAGTACTACTAAGGTTTTGTTGGAAATTAACCAACTAGCTAGTTAGCCGGAACCCTTAGGGGCCCGGAGTATTGAACAGGTTCTACCAGCTGTCCTAGTCTAAAATAGAACAAGCCTTTTACCTAAAGGATCGGACCTAGTAGCCCGGGTCTAGGACAAAAAGAAGCATTGTACGACCCGTTCTAGACAGCTAGCCTGTAGTCTAAGACAATATAGAATAGACTAAGACTAATAGTTTTAGATAGACGGAATTACTATCTTATACGGTAAGTTATAGATTATCTAGCCTCTATTTAAAAGAATAGATATCTAGTAGGTCCTATACAGGCCGCTAAACTTAGATATATAAGCTAGAATCTCTTTAGAGAATTTTAGCTAATAAGACAGACAATATAATAATAGCTTCTCCTTGCTACTAAGTATTGTACCTATATTAAGCCTAAGTATTGTACTAGTCTTAAGCTAGTCTCGTCTTCCTACTCTTTGTAGTAGTATCCTTCTTCTTTCCTGCTACCTTTTTAACAGGTTATAAGCCCGGGTTAGCACCAATTCCTTTTAAATTTCCTTTTTAGAAAATACTTTCCCTACAACACCTATCGGCACCTTCAAACGATCTTATTACCAATCGACTCTAAATTTTTAGCTAAATTTAACTATTAGAACAGAATTTCCTTTTTTTTTCGGAAATCTCCGACTATATATTTGGCTATAGACTCCTCTTATAAGATTTCTAAACTCAAGGGCTCGACTAATTGGGACATTTGGTCGATTCGAATGGAGACCCTTTTAACTAAAAAGAGCTACAGTAATGTTATAATCCCCTTTTCCGGCTATTTAGCTAGAGATATTACTAAAGCTAGCCGTTAGAAACGGTCGACAAGGGTAGTAGCCCTTATTCGACTAACTCTAGAGAACGGTCCTCTTATTTAAACAAAGGGGATCTATAACTCTCTAGAGCTTTAAAATAGTCTAAAAAGGTTATATGAATCGAAAGATTTTAGTTTCAAGTTTCTAATTTGTAAGGAGCTCTTTAGCACTATACTTGATAAGGTAAAAAACCTTGAGCTTTATCTTGCTAAAATTAGATAATTAACGGACGATTTGGCAATTCGAGGACTAGTACTACCCAACAAGGTGGTAGCTACCTACGTCCTCTACAATCTGACCCCCGAATACGAGCACACGGTAACTATTATTAGCCAAAGCTATTGGTAAACGACTAGCGATATAAGTCTATAGGACTTATTTAGTTAACTTATAAACGAGTCTCGCCGAATCTGCGGTAGTACCCCAGCAGAAAAGGTTTTTACTGCAATAGACAACAAATCGACGCAAAGGACCGGAGAACAATTAAAATCTTCAAGTAAAAACCAAGAAAAATGCCCCTTTTGCAACAAAAAGGGGCATAAACCGGCAACTTGTTGGAAAAAATACCCAAATCTCCGGCTAAATTCTAACAAAAGCTCCAAAAACACCGATTTTTTAATATTTTCTGTACATAGTTTCAACCTACAAGAAGAACAATACTTTACAGCATTACTAGACAGAGTCAATCACTCTACTAATTCTTAGATCCTCGATATAAGCTCAATAAGCTATATTTACTCGAATATTAACCTTCTAACGGATATCCGGCCAACTAACCAGATTATTCGTTAGAGAGGGGGGAAGTTAATCTAAGCCTTATAGACAGGCAAAGCAAAACTGTTCTTTAAGAACAAAACAATTGTCCTAAACAAAGTTTTGTTTGTTAAAGAATTTAGAATTAACCTCCTAAGCTTCGATAAGCTTAGAAAGAGGGGAGATAAGATAACTCTTAGCTAAAACAAGCCAAAAGTTAATTGGACCGGACAACTAACCACTGAGAGGCGGTATATTGACGGTCTAATAGTAATAGAAGCTCAGACTATTAACACAGTTCAATCTCTCTACACTATTTCTTTAAAAACTGACCTTTAGCATTAATGGATAGGATATATAGACGAAAACGCCTTAAGACAGCTTAAAAAAGTTGCCCTAGGAATAGATTATTCGGACAAATTAGAAGATAATTGCTAAATTTGCTTTAAAGCAAAGGCAACGGCTAAAGTTAGCCGAGAAACTCCGAACGAATCGGCCAATTATTTAAAAAAAGTCTACTCAAATATTTGCGGGCCAATTGTACTGTAAACCCCTTTCAAAGATCAATTATTTACTAGCTTTATAGACAATAAAACCCGGTATACGACTACCGAGGTACTATAGTCTAAAGATTAGGTTTTCGACGCACTATTTATCTATATTATTTAAGAAGAAACGCAGTCCGAGCATCCTTTTAAAAGACTATACTCAGACAACGCAAAAGAATACCGGGAAGGCCGGGTAAAATAGCTTCTAGAACAAAAAGAAGCTATTCTAACGATATCTGTATCGTATACTCTCTAGTAAAACGAACGAGCCGAACGCTTTAACCGAACAATTATTAGTAAAGTTCGAGCAATGCTTTATACCGCCGGGCTACCCTAGATATATTAAAGTAAGGTGCTAAAAGCAGCTATCTATATTTATAATAGGACCTCTTATACCGGATTACTGGGGTTTATTACCCCGTACGAAGCAAAATACGGCAAAAAACCGGATATCAGTACTATTAAAATTTGGGGCTCAGTTACTTATCTCAAAGAACCTAAACCAAAAAAACTAGACGCCAGAGTAACTACCTATATCCTAATAGGCTACGGATTGAACTAATATAAGCTCTTAGACCCCAATAGCCGGAAGGTTTACTAGAGAAGAGACGTCTATATTTAAGAAGGAAAATTTGTTCGGGACCTATAGAGATCTACAGTTAATTAATTAACTAAGAGCATTTCTAAAGAGTTTAAAGAATAACTAGAAGTTAAGTTCAAAAACGAGCTAAATCTAACCGCTGGATTCTAAGATAATAGGGAGGTACCTCCCAATAAAGAAGGAAGTTCTCTATACGAGAAACAATATACCTCCCCTATATCTTAACAACTAGCGGACAAATCTAGACAAGAACTATACCAATCTAGAGCTCTAAACGAGTCTAACCTTCCTACCGAGTTAGATTATAGAAGTACTGAAGACCCTAGCCGGGTAGACACCGATTACGCCTAGGAAATAGATTTTATATACAAAAACGCTAACAAAATTTAGTTTAACGAGTTCTACAATGATCTAGAACAATACGCCGAACAGGCCTTAGTCGCAGTTACTAAAGAGCCTACTAATTTAAAAGAAATAAGGGTATTTAAGGATTAGCCTTCTTAGCTAGACGCAATATAGTCGGAGCTTAAAGAGCTAGCTAACCAAGAAATCTAGATATTAACCGAGCTGCTGCCGGGTAGAAAGGCGCTAAAAGGGCGCTGGGTACTGAAGATTAAGTACTCCCCGAAGGGCGAGCCGATTTTTAAAGCCCGCTAGATAGTTAAGAGCTGCCAGCAAAGACCCAACCTCGATTTTATAGAGACCTTTGCGAATATAGTAAATTTAATTACCTACCGGCTTATACTAGCCTTAGCAGCAGAGAAAGACTAGAAAATAAAGCAATAGGACGTAAAATTAGCTTATCCTAACGCAAAGTTAGACGAGGTTGTCTATATTAAGCAACTAACTAGCCTATCTAACGGAACTAATAAAGTTTATCGAATAAAGAAGGCCCTTTACGGTCTAAAACAGGCCGACCGATAGTAGAAAGCCTACCTTCAAGAATTACTAAGGGGAATAAGTTTTAAACCCCTAGTATCCGATTAGTCGGTTTATATCCGAAGAACGGAAATACAGGCAATTTTAATCGCCTACGTAGACAACATATTAGCGGTATCCAATTCTATCGAAACGATCTCTGAAATTTACTAGGAACTAAATAAAACTCTTATAGTTAAGGACTTAAGAGACGTTAGTAAGTTTCTAGAAATTAAAATTACCCGAGATCGCGCGGCAAAAACAATTTGTCTAGACTAGTCGACTTATTTGGCTAAAATTTTAACCAAGTATTCGAAGAAAAACGACCGAATGCCCGAGAAAATACCGCAACCCGTCAGCTCAAAATTGGCACTGAATCCTAACCAAGCTAGCAGTACCGATATTTCTAATTATCAGCAACAAATTGGGTCGATTTTGTATCTAATAACAAAGACAAGACCCGATATTGCCTTTATAACTGGCCTACTAGCCCGGTATATGTCGAATCCTAGCGAGAAGCACTAAAGAGTTTTAAGTAGCCTTTAGGCTTACTTAAATAAAACTCCTAACCTTAGCCTTTACTATAAATTTCCCTTAATAGACGGTATAACCGGCTATTGTAACGCAGATTGAAGGGGGAACCTCGGCACCAGGAGATCGACTACCAGCTATATCTTTCTACTCAGAAACGGAGCTCTTAGCTAGAATTCGAAGCTATAAAAAACGGTCGCCTTAAGCTCTTGTGAGGCCGAATATATAGCCCTTAAAGAAGCTATAAAGGAACAGTCATTTATCCGATCAATTGCTACCGAACTGTCCAGGATTTTCGAAGAAAATTCGATTACTACCGTTTTAGCGGGTACTTTTAAAAAGTCTACGGATAAAAAGACTCAGCGGGCTCTAACGCACTAAACAAGCACATATTTGCCCGGGCAAGCCGGTTAAATTAGACCGAAGACCCCGGTGTTGCCGGTAAAACTGTTACTTACCGACAGCAATTTAGCAAAAGAACTTACAAAAAACCCTATCTTCCGAGCTAAATCTAAGCATATTGATATACAGTATTACTATGTTAGAGAAAACGTTTAGGTAGGCCAAATAGAGCTTAAATACGTTTCTACAAAGGAACAATTAGCAGACAGTTTAACAAAACCAATCGACTTAGCTAAAATACTAACGTTTAGAACTCAAATTAGCTTACAATCCGGCTAAAATAACTAGTCGATTAAGAGGATATATTAGAAATTAACTAATTAGCTGGTTAGCCGGAACTCTTAGAGGCCCGGAGTATTGAATAGGTCCTACTAGCTGTCCTGGTCTAGAATAGAACAAGCCTTTTATCTAAAGGATTGGGCCTAGTAGCCCGGGTTTAGGACAAAAAGAAGCATTGTACGACCTATTCTAAACAGCTAGTCTATAGTCTAAGACAACATAGGATAGACTAAGACTAATAGTTTTAGATAGACAGAATTACTGTCTTATACAGTAAGTTACGGGTTATCTAGCCTCTATTTAAAAGAACAGATATCTAGTAGGTTCTATACAGACCGCTAGACTTAGATATATAAGCTAAGATCTCTCTAGAGGATTCTAGCTAACAAGACAGATAATATAACAACAGCTTCTCCTTGCTACTAAGTATTGTATCTATATTAAGCCTAAGTATTGCACCAGTCTTAAGCTGGTCTCGTCTTTCTACTCTTTATAGTAGTATTCTTCTTCTTTCCTGTACCTTTTAACAGGTTTCTACTATAATTCTTAGTTTCTAGTAGTAAAAAGAGCTCTTTAGTATTAGTTTATATATAGTATTCTCTATTGTAGAGCTTAGTAAGTAAGCTAGTAGCTCTTTCTCTTAGCGTTTATTTTAAATCTAATACTTATAATAGAATTTAACTTAGTAAATATAGTTCTTATAGGCTAAAAGCTACTAATATTAGTTTATAATAAGATTTATAGTAGCTTTATAGACTTAGTTAATAATATATAGTTATTCTTCTTAATTCTTAATTATTCTTTTTAGCTACTATACTTTATCTATATATTAGTACTATTTAGAAAGATTAGTATTAATATTATCTATATATTTTTAGTATATAGTAAAAAATATATAGTAATAGCCAGAAATAAGTAGCTAAAGATAGTAGCTTTATTTAATGCTATAGCTAGTATAGTTACTAAGTTTTTATTTAATAGCTAAATATATAGATATAGAGTAATACTTTAACTTACTATTAATAGTAAACTAGAGAATAAGAAGGTTATTAAGATTCTTATAAATAAGTATAATGTTATATATATTTAGTTCTTAGTATACTATACTTTTAGTATTAGTATATTTAAGTATAGCTATTCTTCTATTATTAACTTACTAGTAAAGCTCTTTCTATAGAAGTATAGAAACTAAATTAATAATCTTAATACTATTCTTTAGATAAACTATAATAGACTACTTACTCTACTATATAATATATAAATTAAATCTAATTCTTACTATTAATACTAAATATTTTATATAAATTATTAATAACTAGTCTTAAGTAAAAATAATAAGTAATCTATTAGTACTTAGAGCTTAATAGTTATAGAAATATAATATAGATCTAACTAAAGTAGCTTTATAACTTAAATATCAATATAAATAAAAAATTTTATTTTTAATAATAATTATATTCCTTATAGTAAACTTCTTGAAAAAGGCTAGCTAGTTCTTTTTTATAATATTACTAAGCTACTTAATAAAAGTAAAAAGTAGAAGCTAGCTATATACTAGCTTAAGCTATATTAAATCTATAAGGTCTTTTTTAATAAAGACTATTACTAAATAGTAAAAGTTAATAGTACTATTTTTAAAAGTATAATTACTAGTAACTAGCTAAAATACTATAATAAAGTACTTTATTACTTATAATCTATAGTTCTAAAAGATATAGATTCTAAATTTAACTATAAAGAACTACTTAAAGAAGATATTACAGTTTCTAATTTAGCTATAGCTTCTCTACTATTTACATCTTTAGTACCTTATTTATAGTCTATTTACTTTAGTAATATTAAGAATATAGACTTTAAGATATTTTAGCTAGCTTAATAGAGTTTTATATTTAAATTAGATCTTAGTTTACTAAATATCTTTACTACTAATACATAATAGCTATAGAGAAATTATACTAATAATTATTACTAAATACTATAGACTTATTAATATAGCTCTAGTAACTAAGTTCTATTTAAAAACTATAAGCTACTTAATAATAATAAGCTTATTATTAAAAAGATTATTAGATGTATCTTTAGTAGATCTACTAAAAATAGGTTAGATAAGATATTCTATATATACTAAAAAAACTTTAGTAATATTAATAACTTTTAGTATATAATTAAATAGTTAAATAGTTGTTTAAATAAGGTTAATAAGTATAAATATATATAAAGTTTAAGTAAAACTATAAATTAAGTTCTAATATAAGAGTCTATATTCTAAGTAGAATATAGTAATAGTACTTATAATTCTCTTTTTTTTCTTTTTATCTCTTTTTCTTTTTATCTTCTATTAATAACTCTATATTTCTTAAGATAGTAGATATAAAATAATATTATATTAAAAATATTTTTTATTAATAACTCTATATTTCTTAATATAATAGCTACTTAACTTAACTAAAAACCAATACTAAGCCTATTTATTAGTATTAGTAGCTTATTTATAACTATTCTTAGAATTATACTGTAAATTAATGCTTTAAACGTTAGCTTATATAAATTACTTAAACTTAATAAAATATCTTTAGTATTTAAAGACTTTTTATAGTTAAAAGCTTTTCTTTTACTAAGTAAGAATATTTACTAAGTAGCTAATAGTCTTAAAATATTAACTATATTTAATTATTTTATAGACTCTAAAATAAAATTAATAGATAAAGGTAAAATAATAATAATTAGTATTATTAATAGTATAAGTATAAATAGCTTTCTTTAAATCTTAAAAATTACTTTTTTAAATAGTAAAATTAAGTTTATACCTTTTTACTATATTCTACTAGATAGTATAGTTAGAATATCTATTACTATATATTTATTTTAAAGCTTAGTATACTTACTTAAGTTTTATTCTACTTATTTATTTATTCTTATCTTTTTCTTTTATTAAGACTCTATTTTTATTAATTCTTTCTAACCTTCTATCTTTATAAAATCTCTATAACTTTTAAGACTAGTAGATACTACAGTATTTACTAAGATACTAGCTAAATAGTATTAAAAAGCTAAGATAAAATATAACTATTATTTTTTATTTATTACTAGTAGGTTAATCTAATTTAAGTCTATATTTTAAACTTTAATACATTTATTCTCAAGATATTAGCTTACTAAATCTATTAAATTTATAACTAGTAAACTACTTTTAACTCTAATATATTTATTTTTAAGATACTAACTTATTTTATTTACTAAATTTATATAAATAGCTTATTTTACTAAACTATTTTTAATATTTTAATCTTTTATAAGCTAAGAGACTAGCTAGCGTTAAATTATAGTTATAAAATCGTCTTCTTAGCTTTTTATATTTATATATAGATTTTCTATTTTTAAACCTAGAATATATTAGCTATCTATCTTGGAAATTTTATAACTAGTATACTCTCTACTTTTATATATACTAAACTCTATATTATACTTTTTATATCTTCTTAAGTTAATACTTAACTATAGTAATAATACTTTAGTCTTTTATTTTTAGTTAATAAGCTAGTTAGCTATCTTAATAATACTACTCTTTATACTACTAAAGTAGTTTATATAAAGGCTTAAAAGAATATTCTTATTCTTGTATTTAAGAGGAGTAATTAATATACTAAGTATATTAAAGACTTTTATAGCTATATTTAAAGCAATAAGTTTTAAAAGATACTCTAAATATATACTAAAATATAAATATAATAGCTAAAGACCTAGTAAGTAATTAAGTATTGCTATAACTAAATAAGATAATAAAATAGAGCTAAACTCTAATTTACTAGAATCTATTTAAATATAAACTACTTATCTTTATTATCTACTAGCTAACTAGCTAACTTTAGAAAGAATATACTTATATAGACTAGTATAGTATATACTAAGTATAGTATATTATAAGCTCTATAAGCTACTAATTATCTTACATTAGAGTATACTATATTTCTATCTATAAGAGACTATATTTAAGATTATATATATTAGTCTAGTAATTTTATAGAAATTAGCTTAGTAAAGAGCTTAATAAGGGTATATCCTTTAATAAAATAATTAAAAAGGCTAAATTTAAGCTAACTATTTATAGCTATTTAGTTACTAATAGCTCTATTAAATAGAAGATAGTATATAAAATTATAGACGCCTTAGTATTACTATCTAATATTACTATAATATTTATTAAAAATACTATATTAAGCTAAATAGAGTCTAGTATAGATATAATTAACTAATTACTATTTTCTATATTTATTGTAGAAAATTAATTCTTAAAGCTAATTAGCTAAATAAATAATATTAATAAGAACTAAAATTAATATAGTATACTATAGAAGCTTAGCTTCTAAGAGATTACTAATATTTATATATAATTTAAGCTTTATAAAGATAGTATTACTATAGAAAGCTATTAATTAACTTACTAAGTAGATAAGTAATATAAGATTTATAATAAAAATAAAGCTAGATAATAGTATCTTAATAAGTACATAGTATTAATAACCTCTATACTATTAAGATTTATCTTAAAACTATTAATTATACTAGCTATCTTAGAAGCTATACTAAATAATAAAGAGAATAAAGGCTCTATTTATATTTATTATAATTAGTATTTAAATTATTAGCTCTTTATATAGCTTATAAATAGAAAAAAGAAACTAATATACTCTAGTACTAGTAACAGTCTACTATCTAATATATATACTATATATATATAAGTATAACTATAAGACTACTAACCTTATTTTACTTAGTATAAGAGACTACTTACTTTATCTAGTATAATTACTAAGAGGCTAAATTATACTAAGATACTCTAGTAACTTAACTATATAGTTACTAACTATACTAAGATTAGTAATATTTATACTAATTATATCTACTATACTTAGTTTAATAAGTAAGGCTAACTAGCTATTAAAGAGAATAGCCTTAGTATATATATCTTCTTTTTAAATAGACTTATAACTTTAAATATAAATAAAACAAGTATTAGTAAGTAGTTTAAGTAATACTATAGCCTTATTTATATATTTAGGCTAGTATAGAAAATATTAATCTAAATATTTTTAGCTAGTAATTTATAACTAAGACTATTAGTAAAAAGAGAATTACTAATTTAATAACTAAAAAGTTTAAGATATACTACTATTGTCTCTATAAATCTATATATAGATATAATAATATGAAGTAGTAGCAAAATTAGTAGTTCTTTTTAGCTCAGTAAATAATAAGATAGAATTCTCTCTACTACTAACTCTACTATTTACTTTATAATAATAGCTAAAAGTAGTTTATCTTCTATCTTTACTATATTAAGTATACTATTAAGAGTAATTGTACTTTCTTTAGGTATATTAACTTTAATATTAGCTCTATAACTAAAAATAATTTAAATATTAATATATTATAGAGATTTATAAGCCTTAATAATAAAATAAAGAATAACTATATAGTTATTTTATTTAAGATATATACGTTAAAGGCCTTTAAATAGTAGTTTAAAGATATATAGACTTATAACTTAAATAAGCTTAAGATCTTTAATAACTTTATTAGCTATATTATAAATAATTACTTTACTAATATTAATAAAAAGAAGTATAGTACTAACTAAAGTTTTATGACTTATAAAAGAGATAATATTTATATTACTAATCTATACCTTTCTTATAGCTTAACTAGTCTAGTAATAGATATTTAGTATATAATACTTCTTTAGTTTATTAATATTTAAAATAATTATTAGATAATAGAAGTCTAATTTATAAATATATAGAGTATATTTAATAAGTCTTACTATAATTAAATAGCCCTACTAGCCTTTCCTTCTAGTAAATTAAATATTTATACTACTATTCTATTTTACTTTAATAGTAGTATCTAATTAAAGATAGGCTTTATAATCTTAAATACTTTTATTAGCTATACTAAATAGAACTAGTATAAGACTCTCTATAACTATAATATCTACTTAAAGCCTAGTAAAGCTAAAGATAAGATAATAGAGTTTAATAAGTTCTATAAAAACTAGAAGAAGTATATAGTAAAACAGTTTTTAAAGTTATTTACTAATATATAGCTAGCTAAAAGAAGAATATATAGAAATAACTTCTACTTTCTAAACTAAACAAACGGTACTCTAAATAACTACTACTAAGAGTCTAATACTAATAGTAGATATAAAACTATAACTAGAAATAATAATAGATTATATAGTATAGAGCTAGATAAGTAAGATAGATATAAGTACTAAGTAGAGAATAATTCTAATAGCTAGTTAGTATTATAGTAGTAGTAGAGGTTTAAAGAGTATACTAGTCTTATTATTTCTACTCTTTATATTTATTACTACTACTAGCTAAATACTTAGATATAAATAGTATCTTTTCTTTTTATTATTTTAAAACCTATACTTCTTTATTATAGTATAGGGCTATTCTATATCTAGTATTAATAATAATATCTAGAAATAGATATTTAAATAAAAAATAATTATAGTACTATAGACCAGACTTATTATTTAAGAACTTAGGTATCTATATAATTATCTATTATTTATAGCTTTCATTTTACTTAGTAACTTAGACTTAACTTATAAAAGTAAGATTACTTAAAAGTAAGCTTCTTATTATCTTCTAATTACCTCTTGATTAAAGCTAGCTAGTATAGTATACTACTATAGTTAGCTCTATTAACCTTTAATTTAGCTATCCTTAAATAAGCTAGCTTACTCTATTATACTAGTAGCAACTAATACTCTTTATTTTTAGTTAATTATACTTATAGTAATTAGTAAGATATAGACCTTTAATTAGAGCTTCTTAATAGGTAGAAGACACTTAAGTATCTTAAATTTAGAAATTAAAGGTTTCTTTAATATAGAGAAGTTATTAGATATTATATTACTATTATATAATAGTTTAATATTAATTTAAGTTAGTAGTAAGTTAGATAGTAATTTAGATACTATTAATTAATTTTAAACTAGCTTCTATTTATACTTATAATTATTTATAAGCTTTAGTATATCTCTTTTATAGTCTATAGAGACTAAGTAATTTTCCAACTAGTACTTTTCTAGTAGTAACTATTATTTATTTAGTTTTATAATATAGAAAGTATTCTTAGAATTTAGTAGTCTTATATTTAAACTAAAGTAAAGAGTTTTTTTCTAATAATCTATTCTAGCCAGCCTTTAAAGTCTCTAGTAGTAATAAACTTAGTTAATTTTACTAAACTAATCTTAAACTATTAATATATCTTTTTAGTAATATAATAATTTATAATAGTAGTAATTTAGTAGTTTATATCTATTATTACTAAAAATTTAAATAGAGTTTAGTTTTAGTTATTAGCTATTAAAAGCTATATCTAGATAAATAAGTTACTCTATATCTTAAAGTTATTTTTAATACTAGTGTAACGCCGGTCGCTGAAAGAACCGAACTAAGGCTTACTTACCTTGTATGCTTATTGACCTTAGTAGTGGTTGTCCTGTGTGCTAGAGACTAAAAGGTAGGAGAGGCGAGATAGATTATAAAAGATAAGAGAAGCTTAACTAAAGTAGATAGAAGGTAAAGTACGTTACTTAAATATATTTAAAAAACTTATATTTAAATATTAAGTTAATAGACTAAAGTTTATTCTAAGGTCGGCTATTAGTTTACCTATATAGTTTAAGGTATAAAGGTATATTTCTCTGTATTTAACGGTTTTAATATTTTCTTTGTCGCGTAGTTAGAATTCTATTACAATATAGCGACGTTACCGATATTACTATATTAAAGTTATTGGGTATACTATATAATGCTTTAATAAGGCTAGCTGCGCTTAGCTCTATACTAGCCTAATATAGTAAGATCGTAATATAAGGTCTCCTCTTTAAGGCTAGTCGTTTTTAATAGCTCTAGAGATATTAAAACCTTATTGTTTCTCTATAGTAGATCTAGTTCTATAAGTTATTATATCTAAAGTTAAGAAAGTTCTTAACGCTAATAAAGCGCTTAAGATTAATACTATTCTTACCGAAGTCTGTAGTCGAGAGATGTCTTTATATTTCTGCTACGCTTACTTAAGTAAGAAGTATATTTTAAAGTCTAGAAAGGTATCGTGTTTTATATATACTTATAATAAGAAGTCGTATAACGTTCGTCTATCGTTAGAGGATAGTTAGTTTCTATTCTACGTCTATTTTTAATATAAGTCTAACTTATTTTAGCTTAGAGTATCTATTCTTAGTACTTATAGGTATTAAATGCTCTTTAGAGGCAGTATAAGCGTTTAGTAGAAAAGAAGAAAGTTGTTTGTACGGCAAAAAGATAGCGTAAAGTTATTAAAGCGGTAGTTATAGATTTAAAGAAGAAGCTTAAAAGATTGTATATTTAAATATAGAATAAAATAGATTAAAATAATATATTGTTCGAAGAAGAATGGCTGGCGGCTATGTTCGGTAATAATATTATAAATATACTAAGTAGCCTAAGTATAGATTTTTGTAATAATCTGTACTTAGAGTTAGGTAGTAGGCTACTAATATAGTAAGCTAATTTGCTTATAAATAACTTAAGTACCGGCGAGGCGTACTAGATAGTAAATTAGAGTATTAGCGCTACTACGACTAATTAATATTTTAGTTCTAATATCGTTAAATAGTATCTTTATAGTTAGTTAGGTTTTATTTTGGTTTCTATTAATTTTTGTGTTTAGAATATCCTTTCTACTTTATAAGATACTGTCGTTTGCCTTGGTATTGTCTATAAGCTCGAATCGTTTTGACCTTATACTTAGATTCTTAATTGTTAGAAAGAATTTTTAGGTTAAGTCGTTCTGTTTCTTAGAAGTAGGCTAGTTTTAATAGCGCTACATAGAATATAGAATATATTCTTATTATCTTTAGGAGTTTAAGTTTAAATATTATAAATCTTAATTGCTGTAAGATTTTAAACGGTTTTATCTTAGTATAGTCGAGTTTTTTGCTTAGTTTAATAATTTTTAAGTTTTTTATAAGCAAGTAAGCTCTTTTCCTCTCTTTTATGCTTATATTTAGAGTCGTTCTTAATTTATTATACTATTTTCTCGTTTATTTAGTAATAAACTTGCTGTTAGACTTTAACTGCTAGTACAGGTATTTTATGTTTGTAGCTATTTGCGTAGCTAATTCGTTCTCTATAGTATTTTATAGTTCTCTTCTTTAAAGAGAGTAATAGCTATATAAGGCGTAGAACGGAGTTATCTTAGTTATATTGTTCTTTGTATCGTTGTACGCTACTTCCGCTACTAGTAATAAATATACTTAGTCGTTTTACTAGTAGTTAATATATATCCGGAGATACTGTTCTAGTATTTAATTTATTTATTCTATCTATCTGTCTGTTTGTAGATAAAATAACGTTAATATTTTTTATTTTGTTTCTAGCTATTGTATCAGAGATATTTAAAATTGTAAAACAAATTTTTAATTTCTGTCTAAAATAATTCTTTGCGGTTAATTATAGTTTACTAAGATAATCTAAAGGAATATATACACTAATTGTTCTAAATTACTAGCTTTCTTGTAAGATACGAAGTATACGTATTTTATTAGTTTGTCGCATATAACTAGAATAGCGTTGTATACTACTCTTATAAATAAATCCTTAAATATTAGTAACTTAATAATAAAGTTTAGTAAGACTGTATACTATAGTCTTTCAGGTATTTTTAGTAGTTGTAGCTTACTATATAGTAAATACCTTGGGTGCTTAGTTCTTGCGTATACGTCGCATTCTTAAATATAATTCTCGACGTAATATTGAATTCTCGGGATATAGTAGGTTTGTATAACCTTTTTAATAGTATTATCGATACTCTTGTGTTTCTTCGTTAGGTTATTGTAAAAGTTACTAATAATGTATCGGATTAGATTTCTCGGAACATAGATTTTGCCTTAAAATTTATAATAGCTCTTGTTGTTTTTAGTTAGTTCTAGATGTCGTTTCTCGTTTTCTTAGTAAGTTTTAGGATCGTTTAGAATATCTAAGATTTAGCTGTTTGGTTCGATAACAAACTCTGTTGTTATAGCTAATTGATTGTATCTAATCTCGTTATTATATTCTTAGAATATTGTATGTTCGATATATTTCTTATTATTAAGGTAATTTAATTGTCGGCTTAGAGTATCGGCTCTATTGTTCTTAAAACCCTTTTTGTAGGTAATAATAAAGTTATATAAAGCTATAGTCTCTAACTATCTAACTTATCTGCAGTTAAGTTTCTTTATTGTCGTAAAATAAGTTAGATTTTTATAGTTTATATATACTATAATCGTATAGTTTGCTCCTTCTAAGTAAGCTCGCTATATTTTAAATGCTGCTATAATAGCTAAAAGCTCTTTATTGTAAATATCGTAGTTCTGTTTTATAAGTAATATTTTCTTTAAGTAAAAAGCTACTGGTCTAAGCTTTCCTTCTTTATTATTTTA
Organism: Arthonia radiata; assembly: GCA_002989075.1. Lineage (NCBI taxonomy): Eukaryota > Fungi > Ascomycota > Arthoniomycetes > Arthoniales > Arthoniaceae > Arthonia > Arthonia radiata. Next base: position 553,128 of record PSQN01000013.1, read on the forward strand.
ACTTATATATGCTCTAATTATATAGTCTAACGCGTCTGTTTCTATAATAATCGGTAGGTTGGAGTTAAATATTGCTAGTACGGGTTTAATCTTAAAAGCTTCTTTAAGCTCTTTAAATACTAATTGTTCTTTTTACGTCTAAAAAAATTCTATCGATTGTTTTATCTATTAAGACAGCGGTACTATAATTCGGCTAAAATTAAATATCTATTGTCTATAGTAGTTAGTAAAACTAAGAAACTGTTGCAACTATTTTATATTCTTTAATATAAGCTAAATTAGAACAGATTAGATCTTTAAATCTTCTATTTAAAGACTGTGCTTAATAATTATAAATCTAAGAAATTCGACGGATTGTTAGTAAAACTAGGTTTTCTCGATATTAATTTGTAAATCGATACGCGCTAATCTTTTTAATATCTTCTTAATATATTTTTTATATTCTTTTAGTATACAGCTATATACTAGAATATCGTTTAGATAAGTAGTTATAAATATGTCTAGGTAATTAATAAGTATGTTGTTAATTAGTTTCTAAAATAATACTAGTACGTTTATTAGCTCAAAGGATATAATGCAATACTTAAAAAGGCTATATCTAGTATAAAAGGCTGTTTTCTATTCTTTACCTTTCTTTATATAAATTAAGTTATAGACTCTTTGTAGGTTAAACTTAATAAACTATTATATATTATATAATTAGTCTGTTATTTTATTAATGTATAGTAGAGAATATTAATTCTTAATAATTACTCTATTTAATTATCTATAATCTATATAAAGTTGTAGTTTGCTATTCTTCTTTAGTATAAAGAGTATCTGTTACAGGCACCAGCTCCAGACGGCCTAGCGTGCATCCAAGCATCAACCACCGCCAGTCATCTTAGCCCTACCAGCATTATTCCCGACTAAAGCCTATAAACCCGCCGTAGGCATTATTGAACAAGACGGCTATAAGAGCCTACGTTCCTTACAAACCCAATATAAGCATTATCGGGATTAACGGACATAGAGGAACTTCCCTATATACCTTAGATTATATAGCTAAACTAATAGCCGACCTTAGAATAAACTTTAGTCTATCAACTTAACATCTGAATACAAGTTCCTTAACTATATTTAGGTAACGTACTTCACCTTCTATCTACTTTAGTTAAGCTCCTCTTACCCTCTATAATCTGTCTCGCCTCTCCTGTCTTTTAGTCTCTAGTACACGAGACACCTACTACTAAGGTCGACAAGCACACAAGGCAAGTAAGCCTTAGTTCGGTCCTCCCAGCAACCGGCGTTACACTTTAACAAACTCGCTACGAAAGTAGAGAAAGCAGATTAATTATGTCTACTACTTCGGTACCCAACAGCTGCGACGCTGCGGACAGATTGGCCAACAGAATGGCCAGCACGAGTAAGATATCGGAAGTTAACACTAAGATAGAAAAAAGTTTCTTAGATAAACGTTCTAAAGTCACTTTATTCTTAACACGCCTAGCCGTGTACTTTAGAACTCACAAAGACTAGTTCCCGAACGATACTACTATAGTTCTATTCGCTACCTCTTATATAGATAGAGATGCCTATAAGTAGGTCGAGTATTACCTCGACAATTTCTTGTTCACCTCGATAAAGAGCAGGCGCGAGGACACCGACGAGTTCTTCGCCAGCTTTACCTTCTTTTAAAAGAAGCTTCGCGAAATCTTTAGACAGACCGACGCTAGACGCGTCGCTACTAGGAAGCTTAGGAACCTTAAGCAGATAGGACTAGCAAGCAGGTACGCCGCCGAATTCATACAGTATGCTAATTAAACAGGATAGGACAAGAAACCCCTGATCGAGACCTTTTACGAAGGACTCAAGGATTATGTTAAGGAAATAATCTATATTCGTGAAGAAAAGTTTGATAATCTCGATAACTTTATACAACGAGCAAAGGAGATCGACGACAGCAACTTCGAAAGACAAATAGAAAAGAAGAGCAATCCTACCAACAGGTTCTATAGAACAAAGAATCGAGCAAACTTATAACAAGACCGAGGCGATCCAATAGAGTTAGATTTTATAAAGCCTCGAGGGAAACTAAACAACCAAGAAAGAGAACACAGAATAAAGAACAAGCTATGCTTGTATTGCAGAAAACCAGGGCATTAAGTTAAAGAATGTCGCTCCAAGAAACAACAGTTCAACAGTACCGGCAGAAATAGGCATAACAATCGATTCTAAAAACCCCGTCTCCCACAACAACAGTTCAATATAACTATCCAGACACAGGAACACTACGGTTGCGATAAGGCTATAGAATTACTGGCAGCCTTCTCCGACCGCTGGCACATAAACCTAACCGGGGACCGTCTACTTCAAGCGTTTAGACTCCTACCTAAGATCAACTAGAACTGGTGTAAGTACGTTACCGGACTAACCAAGAAGCAGAAGGACACCTACTGGGGTGCCTTCTGTAACTAGAAAGACACTTATTCAGTTACTTCCGATAAGAAGCACAACAAACTAAACTTGTTTAATTTACACAAAAACTGGGATACAGACAGTAAGTTATAAGAAGAAACAAAGGAACGACAAATAAAATAGGAACAACAAGACTCACAGGACTGAAACAACATTAACCGCACTATTCCGAGGCATTAGGTACAGAGTACCGTTGTACTATACGATATACTATTCTAGACCGCGTGCTACAATAACGATTGCACGATCCACGAATCCGACAAACTAGAGTCAGGATGGTAGCCGAAGAAACCGACATCTCCTAAACAAGGTTCGACATAAGAACTAGGCCTCGCCCGAGGACGACCTAGGTTACCTTACCTAGAAACTTAAGGAGAATCTAAGGAAGAACAGACCGTAGAAGCTAAGCAAGATAGCAGCTACGATGCGTTATAGGCAAGACAACGACTTAAAGACGAAAACATAGATTCTAATAGTACGGAATCCTTGCTCGAGAACGACACTAATCAGGAAGAACAAACCCCAATCCGTTGGGAAGGAATAATATAGAGACTTTGTTAGTTAGCCTTTTACAATAGGAAGTTGAGCGCTGATAGAGACATTAACGACATCCCGAGATATATTTACTTACGCCTACGACGACTAGTAGACCACCTTATTAGGGGTCTAGAATTGCGTAGTTAGTACTAATATCTTCGACTAACAATATATAACCTATAGACACGACGAGTTTTAACCAGCGATAGTTGCATAATTAAAGTAGGGATTGTAAACAACAAACTAGGCGTTATAATAAAAGCAGTACTAGAACACCCTACACAGGAATTCTTACAGCAAATCAACCGACAATGGGTTTCGGTACTTAAAATACTTTAGAACGTATACGATCAACAGAGAAAAGACCAGGTCGACTGCTTCGAGGGCAGCAGTACCGGCCCGTCCAACGGTTAGACCCTCTAGGAGTCTAGCTCTGCGCGAGCTCGGCTGCCTATAGAACACACCTACACACTCGGGCAACAGTAAACTACAGAAATATTGAAGTTATAATCGATTTAGGCGCAACAGGCAACTTTATCTCAATACGCTACGTTAAGGAGTACCAGATACAAACACAAAAGAAGAAATTACCCTACGCACTGTCTAGATTTCAAGGAGCAGAGGAAAGAGTCGACTACGAGACTTCGCCAATAGATATAACAATTAGAGATTATTAGGAAGAAATTACTTATAATATCGTAGATATTAACCAGCACTATGCTGTGCTAAGTATACCTTAGTTGCAATAATATAACTCAGAAGTAGATTAGAGAACTAAGAAATTCCTCTTTACTAGATATAAGTACTTTAAATAAGAGTCGTTCTATAGAATAAATACTCTATAAGCTATTTTTAGTAGTAAAAATAAGGAGCGCAATAAAGAACTTACGCAGATTAGTACTACTATACTCTAACATTTAGATATTCTATAAGAAGAGTTTAACGCAGTATCTCGTCTATAGCTAGCTATATATAAGTATAAATAAGAGACGACTGTACGCCAACGATTCTATACGACGACAAGTACTCAGTTGATTACTAAGATACCCGAGAAATACAATCAATTCCGACACCTGTTTAAAGAAGCTGAGCCGAACTCAGCTCTCCTAGAACACAAACCGTAAGATTACACAATACCTTTACAAGAAGGCAAAACGCTAACATTCGGTCCAATATACTCTCTATTAGAAGCAGAAAATTAAGCGCTCCGTAATTATCTTAACAAGAACCTTAAGAAAGGATTTATCCGGAAATTAACATTACCAGCCGGATACCCGATACTCTTCGTACCCAAGAAGAATAGCAAACTACGACTCTACGTAGATTATAGACAACTAAACGGAGTAACTATTAAAAACCGATACCCTTTACCACACATCGACGAAATAACAGACCGATTGTATAACGCGCAATAGTTTACTAAGTTTGACCTACGAGGAGCATACAACCTAATCCGTATAAAGGAAGGCGAAGAATAGAAAACGGCCTTCCGCACCAGACACAGACTTTTTGAGTATTGCGTTATGCCCTTCGGGCTAACAAACGCTCCAGCATCATTTTAGGAACTAATTAACAACACACTCAGCAATTACTTGGACATATTTATAACTACTTATCTAGACGATATCCTAGTATACAGCCGTATACTAGAGAAATATAAGAAACATATTAAGAAGGTATTAGAAAGATTGACGCGTGCCGATTTACGAATTAATATCAAGAAAACTCAGTTCCACCAACATTCCGTCGAATTTCTTAGATTCATAATTACCGAGCACGGTCTCCAAATAGAAGATTCGAAGATTCAATCCGTCCTAACCTGGCCTATACCAAAGAATATAAAATAATTACAACAGTTTCTTAGTTTTGCTAACTACTACAGGCGATAAATATCTAACTTTAGCCGAATTACAGCACCGCTGTCTCAACAGACAAAATAATCGATAGAATTCTCCTAGACGCAAAAAGAACAATTAGCATTTAAAGAACTTAAAGAAGCTTTTAAGATCGGACCTGTACTAGCAATATTTAACCCTAACCTGCCGATTATCATAGAAACAGATGCGTTAGACTATACAATTGGAGTATGTATAAGTTAAAACAACAAAGAAGGAAAGCTTAGACCAGTAGCTTTCTACTCAAGGAAAATGTTACTTACAGAACAGAACTACGATATTTACGACAAAGAGCTTTTAGCCATTATAGCAGCATTCGAGATATAGCGAGCTTACCTGGAAGGAGCAAACTATACGATTATAATATACACAGACCACAAAAACCTGACTTATTTTACGACAACAAAGAAACTTAACCGCAGACAAGTTAGATAGTTAGAAACTATAGCTCTATACGACTTTATTATTACCTACAAGAAGGGTTCTAAAAACAACAGGGCCGACGCTCTAAGCCGACGACCGGATTACCTTAATAACAAGGAACACGTCGAGCATGCAATATTCCGAGAACACAATAACGAGATCAGATACAATCAATTGGCTATAACAACCGAGTTTGTTATTAAACCAGACAGCCGAATCCCAGACATCCTAAACGACCCTAAAACCTACTAAGAAAACGAGAAACGACACCTAGGATTAACTAAGAACAACAAGGGATATTACGAATTCCAAGGCAAAATCTACGTCCCAAGGAATCTAATCCGGAACATTATTAGTAACTTCCACGATAATCCAACTAAAGGACATAAAGACATCGACAACACTATAGAAAAGATTACGAGAACCTACTATATCCCGAAGATCCGACACTACGTCGAGAATTACATCCGAGAATGCGATATATACGCAAGAACCAAGCACCCGAGGCATTTACTATACGGTGAACTACAACCACTAGAGACGCCCGAGAGACTATAGCACACAGTCTTACTAAACTTTATTACTAAGTTACTAACTTCTAAGGATCTATTTACAGGAGTAGCTTACGACGCTATCCTAGTTATATGCGACAAACTAACAAAGTACGCGTACTTCGTACCTTACAAGGAAGCTAGCAACTCAGAACAATTAGCATATACCTTCCTTCGGATTATCTTAGCAAACTATGGCCAACCTCAAAGAATTGTCTTAGACAGAGACCGGAAATTCGTCTCACGGTTTTAGACATCCCTGATACAACAGCTAGGAACAAAACAAAAAATGTCAACATTATTTTATCTACAAACAGACGGACAGACAGAACGAACAAATTAAACACTAAAACAGTATCTCCGGGCATACATCAACTACCAGCAGAACGACTGGGTACAGTTACTACCAGTAGCGCAAGCAGCGCACAACGATACAAAGAACGATACAACTAAGATAACTCCGTTCTACGCCTTATATAGCTATCACCCTCTTTAAGGAAGACAACTACAAAATACCACAGAGAACGAATTAGCTACACGAATAGCTACAAACATAAAATACCTGCACCAGCAGTTAAAGTCTGACAGCGAGTTTATTAACGAACGAACAAGAAAGTAGTATAATAAGTTAAGAACAACCCCAAACATAAGCATAAAAGAAGGGGAAAGAGCTTACTTGCTTATAAGAAACTTAAAAACTATCAGACCAAACAAAAAACTCGACTATACCAAGACAAAACCGTTCAAAATCTTACAGCAATTGGGACCCGTAACATTTAAACTTAAACTCCCAAAGACAATAAGAATACATCCTGTATTTTACGTAGCGCTGTTAAAACCAGCCTACTCCCGAGAAGCAGAACGACCTAACCCAGAAATCCTTTCTAACAATCAAGAACCCGAGTATAAAGTTAAAACAATTCGAGCCCACAGATAACACCGAGGCAAACAACAGTATCTTATAAAGTAGAAAGGATATCCCGAACACGAAAATCAATGGGAACCGGAACGAAATCTGACCAACTATAAAGACACTATTCGACAATATTAGGACCAGAATATTAATCGGTCGTAGCAGCACTAACACTCTAATCCACTACCTAGTATACTTCGCCGGCACCTAGGTCACCCTCGAGCGAACCAGCCCACTATGTTACAGGACTACTACCCAACACCGGGTAGAGGTCACTCCAAAAGTCAACAGATAACCCGCTCGGACATTTAAATATATTACTACCAGTCATCGACGCAGCAAATTCTTCTTGCTCCAACAACTTATTCCAAGCTAACTTCGCTGCTGCCCGCGTACAAGTCTTCTTAACCTCCTCTTTCAACTTCCGGACCTTAGATCGGTTACGCTGCACAGCCGCAACCAACGCTGCTGCCTAAGCCTTTAACGCACGCAATTAGCTCTTCGCGCGCTGAAGGGCAGCCGACTAAGAGGAGTATTGAGAATAAACCGAACGCGCTACAATCAAGTTAGTTCCAGTTACCACAAAAGGACACTAAAAAGGTATACTATCTGCTATCGACACCCGTAAATTACAACTCTTTCTATCTCGAGTACACACCAAACACGTCGCCTTCCCGAACTGAACCACACACCTTTCCTTAGTCGACACACATCTAGAACAAGAAGGTATCTCGATACCGCAGGCTTCAATTAACAGGTATTAGCTGTACTTTTTATTAGGACCCGCAGCAACGGACTTTATACGAGGCATAGCGACTTACAGATTAGTTACAAAAAGAAGGACGAAACGCAACTTATAGGTGTTTAAAAGGCTGAGGGTTAATCGAGAACAATTTAACTAGAAGAGGGGAGATTGTGTTACGGGCACCAGCCCCAGACGGCCTAGCGTGTACCCAAGCATCAACCACCGCCAGTCATCTCAGCCCTACCAGCATTATTCCCGACTAAAGCCTACAAACCCGCTATAGACATTATTAAACAAGACGGCTATAAGAGCCTACGTTCCTTACAAACTCGATATAGGCATTGTTAAAATTAACGGACACAGAGGAACTTCCCTATATACCTTAGATTATATAGCTAGACTAATAGCCGACCTTAGAATAAACTTTAGTCTATTAACTTAACATCTAAATATAAGTTTCTTAACTATATTCAGATAACGTGCTTTACCTTCTGTCTACTTTAGTTAAGCCCCTCTCACCCTTTATAATCTGTCTCGCCTCTCCTGTCTTTCAGTCTCTAGCACACAAGACACCTACTACCAAGGTCGACAAGCACACAAGGCAAGTGAGCCTTAGTTCGGTCCTCCCAGCGACCGGCGTTACAGTATCGGATATCTAGCTAGTAATATTAATTTTTAGATAAATTCTTTCTTAAGGTTCTTGTTAAGACAGTTGCAGAGTACTTAATTTTCTGCTTCTAATAGAGAGTATATTAGATCGAATGTTGGCGTCTTACCTTCTTATAAAGGTATCGTATAATCCTACGGTTTGTATTTTAAGAGAGCTGAGTTTAGCTTAGCTTTCTCGAATAGGTATCGAAATTGATTATATTTCTTTAGTATCTTAGTAATTAACTAAGTACTTATCGTCGTATAAAATTGTTGGCGTATAGTTGTCTCTTATTTATACTTATATATAGCTAGCTATAGACGAGATACTGCGTTAAACTCTTCTTATAGAATATCTAAATGTTAGAGTATAGTAGTACTAATCTGCGTAAGTTCTTTATTGCGCTCCTTATTTTTACTACTAAAAATAGCTTATAGAGTATTTATTCTATAGAACGACTCTTATTTAAAGTACTTATATCTAGTAAAGAGGAATTTCTTAGTTCTCTAATCTACTTCTAAATTATATTGTTGTAACTAAAGTATATCTAGTACAGCGTAGTACTAGTTAATATTTACAATATTATAAGTAATTTCTTTCTAATAGTCTTTAATAGTTATATCTATTAGTAAAGTTTTATAGTCGACTCTTTTCTCTGCTTCTTAAAATCTAGATAGTGCGTAGAGTAATTTCTTCTTTTATATTTATATTTAGTACTCCTTAACGTAGCGTATCGAAATAAAGTTGCCTATTGCGTCTAAATCGATTATAATTTTAATGTTTTTATAGTTTATTGTTGCCTAAGTGTGTAAATATGTTCTATAAGCAGCTAAGCTCGTACAAAGCTAGACTTTTAGAGAGTCTAACCGTTAAACGGGCTGGTACTACTGCCCTTAAAGCAGTCGGCTTAGTCTTTTTTCTGTTAATTGTATACGTTCTAGAGTATTTTAGATATTAAGACCTATTATCGGTTAATTTGCTATAAGAATTCCTATATAAGGTACTTTAATACTGCTTTTATTATAACGTCTAGTTTATTATTTACGATTTCTACTTTAATTATACAACTATTACTAGTTAAAACCTGTCGTATTTGTAGGTTGTATATTGTTAGTTAAAGATATTAGTACTAACTATATAATTCTAAACCTCTAATAAGGTAGTTTACTAGTTGTTATAGGTGTAAGTAAATATATTCTAGGATATTGTTAATTTTTCTATTAGTACTTAACTTTCTATTGTAGAAGGCTAATTAACAAAGTCTCTATATTATTCCTTCCTAACGGATTAAGGTTTACTCTTTCTAGTTAATATTGTTCTTGAGAGAGGATTCTATACTATTAGAGTCTATATTTTTGTCTTTAAGTCGTTATCTTGCCTATAACGTATTGTAGCTGCTATCTTATTTAGCTTCTACGGTCTGTTTATTCTTAAATTCTTCTTAGGTTTCTAAATAAGGTAACCTAGGTTGTTCTCGGGTAAGATCTAGTTCTTATATTAAACCTTGTTTTAGAGATATTAGTTTCTTTAGCTACTATTCTAATTCTAATTTGTTAAATTTATAGGTCGTATAATTGTTATTGTAGCACGTAGTCTAAAATAGTGTTTTATATAGTATAACGGTATCTCGTATCTACTGCCTTAGAATAGTACGGTTAATATTGTTTTAGTTCTATAGGTTTCGTCGTTTCCTTTTTATTTGTCGTTTCTTTATTTTCTTTTATAACTTACTGTCTGTATCTTAGTTTTTGTATAAGTTAAATAAGTTCTATTCGTAGTACTTTTCGTTAAAAGAAACCTAGTAAGTATCTTTCCGGTTATAGAAGATATTTTAGTAGATATTCTTTTGCTTCTTAGTTAGTTTGGTAACGTACTTATACTAGTTCTAAATAGTCTTCTATAGAAGACCTAATTTCTAAAGAGAACGTCTCTTAGTTAGGTTTATATACTAACGGTCAAAGAAGGCTGCTAGCAATTTTATTGCTCTATTGCGGCCGTTGTCTCTCTAAGTCTGAGTAGTTATATTGAATTATTGTCGTAGAAAATAGAGTTTTTAAGATCGATTGTTATGCTTGTTTCTACCAGTACTATTAAACTATTATTTTTTAGAACAGCATTCTTTAACTTAATGCCCTAGCTTTCTGCAATATAAGTATAGCTTGTTCTTTATTCTGTATTCTCTTTCTTAGTTATTTAGTTTTCTTTGAGGCTTTATAAAATCTAACTCTATTGAATCGCCTCGGTCTTATCGTAAGTTTGCTCGATTCTTTATTCCGTAGAATCTGTTAGTAGGGTTACTCTTCTTTTTTATTTATCTTTTAAAGTTACTGTCGTCGATCTCTTTTGCTCGTTGTATAAAGCTATTGAGATTATTAAACTTTTCTCTATAGATATAAATTATTTCTTTAACGTAGTCTTTAAGTCTTTTATAAAAGGTCTTAATAAGGAGTTTTTTATTCTATTCTATTTAGTTAGCATACTGTATAAATTTAACGGCGTACCTGCTTGCTAGTTCTATTTACTTAAGGTTCCAAAGCTTCTTAATAGCGACGCGTCTAGCGTCGGTCTATTTAAAGATTTTATAAAGCTTTTTCTAAAAGAAAGCGAAGCTAGCAAAGAACTTGTCGGTATCCTTGCGCCTGCTCTTTATTAAAGTAAATAAGAAATCGTCGAGGTAATACTCGACCTACTTATAGACATCTCTATTTATATAAGAGGTAGCAAATAAAATTATAGTAGTGTCGTTCAAGAACTAGTCTTTATAAGTTCTAAAGTATACGGCTAGGCGTATTAAAAATAAAGTAACTTTAAAACGTTTATTTAAGAAGCTTTTTCTTATTTTAGTGTTAATGTTTAATATCTTACTCGTACTAGCTATTCTATTGGCTAATCTATTTGTAGCGTTGCAGCTATTAGGTGCCAAAGTAGTAGATATAACTAATCTGCTTTCTCTACTTTCGTAGCGAGTCTATTAAAGTATAACGCTAATCGCTGGGAGGACCGAACTAAGGCTTACTTGCCTTATATACTTATCGACCTTAGTAGTAGTTATTCTGTATACTAGAAACTAAAAGGTAGGAGAGGCGAGACAGATTATAAAAGGTAAGAGGGGCTTAACTAAAGTAAATAGAAGGTAAAGTACGTTATCTAAATATATTTAAGAAACTTATATTTAGATATTAAGTTAATAGACTAAAGTTTATTTTAAAGTTAGCTATTAGTTTAGCTATATAGTTTAAGGTATAAAGGTATGTTTTCTTATGTCTAACGGTCTTAATACTTTCTTTGTCGCGTAGTTAGGATCCTATTGCGATATAGCGACGTTGCTAACGTCGCTATATCGAAGTCGTCGAGTATACTATATATGCTTTAATAAGGCTAGCTGCGCTCAGCCCTATACTAGCCTAATATAGTAAGATTGTAACAACTAGCTAGTTAAAAAGAAGAGAAAGAAAGGTTATTATACTTTTCTAAGTCTCTATTATTACAAGATTTTAGTTTCTTTAACTAAACTTTATAAAGAGCTATATATTTCTCTATTTAAATATAGAAGTTTTATTTTAAGAATAATTCTTCTTATAGTATCTCTTTTTCTAATACTTATAGTAGATAATATTTTTAGAGTTCTATTAGAAAGGGTTTATATATATATATAAAGTTAATTAATATACTATTATAGTTATAAAGAGCTTTATTATAGCTAAGCTATTAATAGCTACTAGAGCTATAGTTATTTATACTTATAAGAGATAGTATAATTAAGTATTACTCTTTTTAGTAGTATTTATTTAAGACTTTACTATATTAATCTATTAAATATTTTAGTTAATAAATTAAAGTTTCTTATTATAAGTAGTAACTATCTTAAACTTTACTAGTAGCGTTTTTTTCTTTAAAGATATATTAATTTTATTTCTTATATTATATAGCTAAATAAGCTTATTAATATTTATCTTAATTATATACTTATAAAACTAGATAAAAACCTTAGAAAGCTTTTTTTATCTCTATTATAGGTTATAATAGTTCTCTCTAGTAGTCTTTTTTAGAATAAATCTCTATATTAATTTTTAATAGCCTAATAAATATCTTTAGGTAGAGTTCTATATTGTTATAAACCTGTTCTAGGCCCTCCTAGCGCTGGGCCTCCGAGCGCTTGGCGCATTATTGTAATTTCCGACCAACGTTCCCGATATATCTTAACCGTACTATTGCCCCTAGCTTTTCTATTTCTAGTTTAGTATATCTATTAGGTAATTTAAATTCTCTTAATATATATAGAGGCATCGCCCGACCTCTTGTTCTTGTTCTATATCTAATCTTCTTTATATCTACAATTAAATAGAGCTCTTAATATTACGTCTCTACTGTTATTAGTTCGCCCTCTTATACTAGAATTAGATTAAAATTACCGTAGCGGCTACTATAATCTGTTGTATACAATCTTAACAGCAATTGGTCCTTCTTATTATTTATTGTTTAGTTGTTCTTAATCCTTAGCTCTAGTCTATATTTATAGTGTAGGACTATTATATTAACCCTCCTTCTAAGGCTATACTAGGTTGTATAGGCCTTTTAGTCTTGTTAAGTACTTTTAAGTCGTGCTTCCTTTGTTTAAGTTCTATAGAGTACTTCGTACGCCTATTTATAAGGGTTCTGAGTTTTAGTCCTGCATTCCGAATCTTAATTGCACTACGGTATAAATTATTCTCTACTATATCTCTTCTCTCCGAACAGTTCTTTAAAGAAGCTGCTTATGTTAATACGCTCTAAAGCGCTGAAGACTATCTCTAATCTCTAGGCGGCGATACTATAGTAGCTACGTAAGAGTTAAGACGTTAGTTTAACGTAGCCCTCCGACAATATATATAGTCTAAGACATACTAGACCGAGACTAGACTAAGGGAGCTTATAAAGGCTGTTAGCTAGCTCTAAGCAACCTGTTTAAGTTCTATAGACCGAGAATCTTTTCGCTCTAAACAGAAAACTGTCGTAGATGTATCTTAGAACGATCTTCCTTATAGTTTCTACGGGACACATAATTCTTCCTCTTTTATACCTATAAACAATACTTACGCCCGAGAGTCAACTTCTTTTAATGTTACTAACTAAGCCTCTAATACAGCTATACGTTTGTAGTTGCTACCCGCTGTATCTTAACTACCTACCTTTAAGTCCGAGCGCGCAGCTAATCCTAAGAAATTCGATAGTCGCTAGCTCTAGAAGCACCAAGAGTTTGTTAATGCTCTTTAAATTAAGCTTATTACTAATTATAATCGATACCCTTCTAAAGAATTCTATATTGGTTATAGGCTGTCAATGCTAGAAGATTCTGCCCTTTTATATTTCTAACAGTTTATTCCTAATCTTGTTAACTGTGTTTAAGCTAGTTACCTTCGTACCTTTAATAACTTTCTTAGCCTCTTATATCGACGTTTCGGCGATCTAACGCGTACTTAGGACGCACGCCAATCCCTTATATTTCTCTGTTAGAAGAATAAATCTATTATCGAACACCTTTCTACTTTCTAGAAGCTTGTTAATGATAGCTTAATTGTCGATTAAGGCCTGCTTAAACAACTACTTATAAACAGCCTAAGCAACGAAGCTTTTAAGGACGTTTGCTACCTTACTTACTATTCTTATAAGCTTAAGCAGCTTATATAAGAACTTACTATTATTATCTATTAAGCTAGCGCAGGTTGTCGTTACCGCGCTATATAGTCTAACGGAAATAACCCCTCTGGTTCTAGATTAGCTTCTATTTACCGTCCAAATTTTAATGTTTTCTGTCCAAGTAACGGTAACTAGGCTAATAAGAGCCGTACCGTTCGTTAGATCTAGTTAACCCCCGCTAAAGCTAACCAGAGTAATAATATATACGATTACTACGGTTCTACTTCTATGTATCTTAACGATAAAGGTCGACTTACCTCCGCTAAGCGAATACGTCAACAAGAACAAGACCTCTACTTTATTTATAGTTCTAACTATTACTACCGCAATAAGTGTCCCCGTACTCGCTCTACTAACTTTAGTTAATTAGGCGAGCTTAATAGTTAAGAGATCTCTGTTCCTCAGCCAGAGCCCGAAAACGAGTTACCTTCCGACTCGGAAAATGTCTAGTCTCTGCACAAAGGCGCGTATAGAGACGTTCCCTACTTATTTCTTTAAATTTACTCTTTCGAGTTCTGTTAACTAAAGCTAAAAACATTCTTTTAGATAATAAGAGGGGTTTTAACCTCGCTTATACTAATATTTAGGCCCGCATTAACTATTAAGTTTAGATAGGAAATATACTTTGTTCTATTCCTATCTTCCTTAATTCTGGATATTTATTCGTTAGATTTATTAATTTAAAGTTTACGTAACGTTAAGGCTTTCTAATCCGCTGTCTCTATAAGTTCTATATATTAATAAACTTTAAGAATAATGCTCGGACCTATACTTAGGTTACCTATACTGCCCGCATTACCTTGTAGATAGGCTCTTATGTCGAAAGGTCTTGCTACCTTATTATTACCGATCTCCCTAATAAACCTATTTTTCTTGGCCTTCTATAGCTAAGAAACTACAACGTTATCTAGCAGTTTGGCTAGAATACCCTCCGTTTCGATTCTAATTTCTGTTTCCAGTATTGCGGTATTCTATCTACCAGCACTACAATTTATATTATTTCCGATAGTCCTTATAGCTATAAAGAAGAGCTATACGCCCCTAGTCCTACTAATTTAGAGCAGATTGACTCTATTATAAAGAAGCATAGGTTAAGAGTTTAAAAGACATTAGAGCCCAAACTTAAGAAAAAGAAAGCTAAGCGGCAAAAGCTTATTTTAGCCTCTTTACCTCTAACCGCCAGCAATTCTAGTCCGTTAAGTACTTCTAAGCAGCTTAAGCCGTTAGTTTCTTATTTCTTAGCTGCTTTTAAGCAGGCTAAGCTAAATTCTAAGTCTATAGTTACGTTAGTGCAGACTACCTTAGTTTAAAGGTCGCGTATCTACGCTTGAGCTACGTTAGTACAGCTTACCTCTAGAGTCCTAGTTCCGTTAAGCGCTACTAAGCGGCTTGCCCCTCTAGTTTCTAGCTCTACAGCTGCTAGGCTATAGGCTGTTCTCCCTTCTAAGTTACCGACTGCTTGTAAGTAGGCCGTCCCGAATTCTAAGTCTATAGCTACTTTCTAGCAGGCTGCTTGTCTGTTAACTGCTTCTAAGCAGGTTAACTTACCCCTATCGACGTTACGCCACTACATTCTCCGCGTAAGTGCCGCTCTATTTACATTGCTAGCTTATAGAGAGTATTAGATATATTCTATGTTAGTTAAACAGATTTAAGCTCTTATAGATAAATCTCTACAGTTATAGTCTAGTCTTAATTAAGAAGACATCGATTGGTTCCGCTTGCTAACAGAGTTGCAAGCCTTTTGCGAAGTATTCTCTAAAAAAGCCGCGAAAACCCTTTCACTATACCGTCAATATAATTATAAAATTAAGCTTAAGCTCGGTTTAGAACTACTCTACGGCCCCCTTTACTCCTATAGTCAATCCGAAGTAAAGGCGTTGCTTTAATAGCTCAAGAAAAACCTCGATTCTAGCTTTATTCGTGCTAGTTATAGTTTAGCCGCGTCCCTAGTCTTATTCGTCTAGAAACTAAATAGCGATCTTCGAGTTTATATCGATTATAGAGACTTAAACGCTCTGTTAATTAAATCTAAGTATTCTCTCCTATTAATTTATAAAACTCTTAATCGACTATTTAAGGCTAAGTACTATACAAAGCTTAATATTATCTCTACGTTTAACTGTATCCGTATAAAAGAAGGTAAAGAATAGAAAACCGCCTTTTAAACATACTATAGTCTTTTTGAGTCTCTTGTTCTACCGTTTAGCCTTTATAATAGCCTAGCTGTAATGCATAGACGTCCCGATAGCGAATTAAGACAGAATGTTGTCTATTTAGAAAGGCTGCGATTCTAGAAGGATATCTTCTCTCTAGTGGACGCATTCCTTTCTAGTCTCCTTAATAATTAGCTTAAACACTAGTAGGGCCTATTTAAGCTCTTTTTACTACCTAACTGCTTCCTGCCCTACATCTAGATTACATTCTAATTATTCTAAACCTACGAGGAGGGCGGTCGGCAGTCAAGTACCTTATTGACGTCGCTTAGAGGTCAACCCGGCATAATCGAGTATAGCCGAGACTCTGTACACACGTTAAAATAAATAATATTAAAATTAATTAATGGTCGGTGCTAGTAAGTACCGTATTCGAAGAGAACGAGTAAGAAACTAAGTACGCAATAGTAGTCGCTTTATATCCGCCGCACAAGTAAAATACAGAGCGTAGCAAAATATAGCTAACGCCGAAGAAGACTAGAACCCTTATATAGAATTTAGCGACGATGATAAGCAAGAGGGCTTATAAGCCAGTAAACAGACGTCGAGTAGATTACAAACTAAGAAGGACGATAGTCTAAACTAAAACAATAACAACAACGAAGAGGCCTATTAAGACTCTAACCGCAAAGAATCTCTCTTTAGCGCCTCTTTAAGCGTTAAGATATAAAAGCTGAGACAAGAACTGCTAGTATAGTAGTAGCAGCACACTATTAAGAAGCTTAAGCTTAAAAAGTAAATACTCAAAGTTAAGCTTCAGTCCGCCTGCAATTTAAGAGCTAGTAGTAAGCGGCTATAGAGCGATTTAAGCCTTTAAAGCTAGATTAACGAGCTTCTTAAGAAAAAGACGTCTAAGCTTAAGAGAGCTATAAGCTTTATAGGTACTCAATAGACTTAGACTATTAAGAAAAGATTTTAGATAGCCAACGTCTTAGACCTCGACAACGTTTATATTATTACTTAGTACGTTTAGAGACTTTCTAGAGACCTAGCGGATAGATAGCGAACTTACGCTAAAGAGAATAAAGAAAAGACGTCGCTCTACGTATAAGCGTACTTCAAAAGATAGATAATAGAATATATCGTTGATCTAGCTACGGCTACTATAGCTAATATAGAAAAGTTCTTTACGTCGATATAGAGTTCAATACAGAAGCTCGAGAACTTTCTAAGCTTTCTATAGAACAAAGAAACTAAGTTGCTAGGTAGTAAGATAGCGGACCTAAATTGGACCGTATTCTACTATACGCGCTTATCTTTATAGATTAAGGTAAAGCTAATTAAGTAAGATCTCTTAAAAAACCTGCTTAAAGACACAAACGAGCTTCTGAAGAAAGTTTATTAATATATAAATATTGATCGTAGTATATCGCAGGACGCTCGCAACACTAATACAAACTAAGATCGCTCCGGTAGCGGATCGAATATAAACTGTGGCGGTTATAACGCTAGAGCATCTCTATAGGGGTTAGACCGCGAACGAGGCGGTTTATACCAAAGATAAGGCAACTTACTAGTTCGATAAAGAGACAATAGCTCTGCCGCATAGGAGCAACTAGGGTTAATATATAGTAAGACAAACATTACCTACTTTACGTATAATTAGAAAGGGCATTATACTACTAAATGTACTATATCCCAAATCAGTATTAATTTAACGCTAGTTAAGCGGAGAAATAATAGGCCTTAAGGGTAAGTTTCGCGTCTCTAAAGCTTAAGACTGTCGATTAACGGCGAGGACGAATTAAAGTCTCGGTACAGCTAAATAGGTCGCCGCAAGAGGTCCTTGCGCTAGTAAATTTTAGTATAAAGATTAACCTTATTAATTATCGTATTATGCTTAAAAGAGGATAGTAAAAATTGTATAGAGTAAAGCTTCTGTATACTAAATTTCTTAATAAAAATAAGTTATAGCTCTATAGCGCTTATAACGTAAATATAACTGTAAGAGATGTATATAGAGAGAAACGGTATTACTAACTCTATCTATATTCAGCTAACTTTATAGGATATAGCCTCGTCTTAGGATACCTATAGCTTAAGCAAGTTAAGCTCTAGATTAGCTAGATAATAAGAACAATTGCTTAGGGAAACCTCTCTACGTCCGAAGAACGGGTAGTAGAAGCTAAATCTATTGAGATCGTTAATAAAGACGTAATTTTAGTATATTTATAAAGAGGTAAACAGTGCTACTCCGCAATCTTATAGATAAGAGTAAATAAACGTTATAAGTATTAAATAGCGGTCTTATTAGACGTTAGTTCGCCGCTAGACTAAACTCCGGATAGCGAGTCTAAGAAAGTAGAGAAGCGAGATAAGCTTCCTTCTTAGTACGCTAAATATAAAAATATCTTTTCTAAAGAACTATTAAGTAAGCTTGCGCCGCTTAATAAGCATACTTATAAGATTAAGCTTAAGGATAGCATAGAACTTTTGTATAAGCTAATCTACCCTATATCGCAGAATAAGCTAAAGACGCTTCGAAAGTACCTAAATGCTATAATTAAGAAAGAATAGATACAACTCTCTACTAGTTCGACGGGTGCTCTAGTCCTATTTATGCTTAAAGTAGACGAATCGTTGAGACTGTATATTAACTACCGTAGTTTAAATAATATAACTGTAAAGAATCGCTACGCATTACCGCTAGTCTCTAAGATTCTTAATCGCCTACAAGGCTCGAAAGTATTTACAAAGCTTAATCTTTACGATACCTATTACCGTATCTATATCCGTAAAGGAGATAAGTAAAAAACAGCGTTTTGTACCCGATACGGGCACTATAAATACCTAATAATACCTTTTAGACTAGTAAACGCCTCTGCTACGTTCTAAGTATATATCTATAAAGCTATAGGTAATCTTGTTGATACCGTATATATCGTTTATATAAATAATATCTTAATTTTCTCTAAAGACGAGAAAAGCTATAAAGGCTATATTAAAGAAGTTCTGCAAAGGCTCTATAAATAAAGTTTATTTGTAAAGCTGTTTAAGTATTAATTTTATACTATTAAGGTTTCTTTCCTAGAGTTCACCGTAAGAGTCGATAGTGTCGAAATAGACCTAAAAAGGATATAGACTATAGCTAAATAGCTAGTTTCTATCACTGTAAAGCAGATTCTGTTCTCTCTAGGATTCGTAAACTTCTATTAGCGATTTATTTATAGATTTAGCCGTATCGTAGTACTAATAAACGTACTAACGAAAGACGTTAAGTTTGTCTAAGGCAAAGCCTAACAAGAAGCTTTTAAAGCGCTAAAGTAAGCCTTTATAAATATACTAGTACTAATGTACTTTAACCTAGTACTATCGATTGTTTTAATAACTAACGCATTAGACTTTATAATAGCAGGCATCTTACTTTAGCTAAGGGGAGATAGCCGATTACTATTACCGTTGAACATTAACTTAGACTTGTCTACACTAGATATAGCGGACACCGCTTAGACTAGTACTAATAATAAGGCGGATATATATCTATATTCGGTAGCGTTCTTTTTAAAAAAATTTATAGACGCTAAGCTAAGATATAATACCTATAATAAAGAGCTTATAGCAATATAGACTAGCTTCAAGTACTAGCGCTATTACCTTATTAATATACAGTACTTAGTAAAGGTTATAACAGACTATAATAATCTGTAGTATTTTATAACAATAAAAGTATTGTTTTGCCGATAGGCGCGCTAAGTAGAAGACCTATTAGTATTTAACTTTAAAATACTATACTATACGAATAGCAAGAACTTAGTAGACGCGCCGTTGCGCCGTCTAGATTATAAGAATTTACGTAGAGTAAAGAAAGACAACGCTAATAAAATGTTACCGAGTCTATAGCAGAAGCTTAGAAGAGATACTACTTTGCTTAATGCTAGAAAAGAGCCTCTTAGCTTAAAAGAAGGTATAATTGCTGCCTTAATTATATTACTTAAAAATTAGTTTAAACACTATTAGCGGTTTAGTTACCAACCTAAAACTTTAAACGTAACTATAGCTCAAATCGAAGGTAAATTAGAGTTAGATACAGACCTTATACAGAACGCTTAGAAGCGAGAAACGCATCCGTCTTTCTCTACTAATATAGAGCCTTTTTCGGTAGCTCTCGTATTACAAGTTAAGATAGTTGCAGCTACCGCTCTTAAAACAGCTTACAATAATACTTCTTAAGATCTTACAACTCTAATTCTCGAAGCTTAGTAGAGAGACGCCTTTATAAAGCAGAAAGTATCGGAGTTAAAATTATTAGCTAGGACTAAAGGTCAGTAGAGTAATAAAACAGCAATAGATCGCCGTTAAGCTGGTATAAGAAAGCGCTGTGCGAGTCGAATCGACTTAGATACCTTAATAGAGCCCAACTTAGACTCTAAGTCTCTAAAGTACGTAAAATAGTTAGTTAACAGCTATAGATTGTTGCGCTAAAGTAGTAAAATCTAAATACTAAAATGCTCTACGTTAAAGCTTAAAATTATAAGCAAAAATTATAATAATAAGCTTGCTGGCTACTTTAAGATTAAAAAGACTCTTAAAATTCTAAAACATAAATATACGTAAGAAAAGATAGTAACATATATTAAGAACTTTATTGCTAAATATAATATATACTAACGAACAGCTATAAAGAAGTATAAGCTATATAGCAAAATAGCAGCAATACTAGTCTTAATTGGCCTCTTTAAGGACCTATCTTTAGACTTTATTGTTAAACTACCGATAGTTCTTTTAAAGAATAGAGATATTGTTAATTTAATTCTTATAGTCGTAGACCGCTTCTTTAAGTTTATAACCTATATTTTAGTTAGTAAAACTATAGATGCTATAGAGCTAGTAGAAGTACTTTACAAACACTAAGCAAAAACGTTAGGATTCCTAAGAAGCCTCTTGTTTAATAGAGGATTTGTATTTACTAGCTTATATTAGAGTACCTTCTACCAGTATTTAGCCGTAAAACGAAGGTTAAGTATAGTATTTTATCCTTAAACTGATAGTTAAACCGAGCGCTAGAACTAGAAGCTTAAAAACTACCTACGTATCTATATCTCTTAAGATTAAGATAATTAGTATAAGTATTTAAAAGAAGCTACTTTTGCGTACAATTTAAAAGTTTATTTATTAATAAAAATTTTACTGATTAAATGTGCGTTCGATCGCGTTGCAGACGTATTAGACGGCGCGCCGCCGCTAAATTGGTACCGCACCGTAGTTAAGCCGAACGACCCTTCTATCGGTAAGAATACCTTTCGTTAAGGAGGAAGGTAGCTTAGGTTAGAACATTCTATAGTAGTTAAGTATGTAAAAGAATATCTTCTCTGTTAATAAGAAATAAAGTAGCAGCTAGAGAAAGCTTAGCGTCTATAAATAGAATAGTACAACACTAAGCATATACTAAAACACTATATAGTAGATAACTTAGTGCTACTATCGTTAAAGAACCTTAAGACAAAGAGGTCAATAAAGAAGCTTAACAATCGAAGCTTAGAACTATTTAGAATCCTTAAGAAAGTAGGTAAATAAGCTTACTAGCTGGTATTACTAGACTTCTACTGCATTTACTCTGTCTTTTATATATTCTTACTAGAGCTATATCGCTATCGGCCCGGTATAGAACCACCTAGTCTAGTTAAAGTCGATAGTAGTAAAGAATAGCTTATTAAGGCGATCTGCTTTAAGGTTAAGAACAAAGACTAGTATTGAACCAAGTAGCAGAGGTAGTCGGAGACAAATAACACAATAGAGCCGCGGGTATATCTTAAAGACTCTAACGCCCTTAAGAAATTTAAGAAGCGTAAAGACGCTAAGCCAAGAGGCAAGCGTCTAAGATAAACTAGGTAACGTAGATAAGAAAGAGCTATAAGCCTACGTAATTAGTCTACAATATAACGCTAAAGAGAAGGCAGATTATCTAAAGTATAGTTTTAAACATAGAATTAATATAGTATTAAACCTTAAGACTATTTATATATAATTATAAAGCTTAAGCTATAAGAAAGCTAAAATAAGACTTGTACAGAAAGAAAATATAGAACTATTCCGATAGGCTAAAGAAAACTACTTATACAGACTAAAACCCTAGCCGAACAAAAGATAGAAAACTATAAGAAGACTATCCAAACTAGTATCGAAGTTAGTATAAATCGGCGGTATAATACTACTTAACCTAGCTACAACTACTATCGACGCGGTTCCGAATCTAATTAACTAGATCTACTATAGCTAGCTCGTAAGAAGCCTTATTCGTAGGCGGCTAAGGGCCGTATAACTCTATACCAGAATTAAAGCTCTAGCGTAGCGCCTTAATATACTTAAAATCGTTAGTATCGGTCTGCTCGACTAACTTAGTACCTAGACCGCGCTATTAGGCCTGCAGCTAAACGTAAAAAGCGCGAAGTAAAGTAAAATAGTCGTCGCAGAAAGACTCTTTATTATTCTAAACGTCCTCGCTAAAGGTTAAGAAGAAGTTAGCGCGTATAAAAAGGTTGTAGGTACGTCTCTACCGAGCAGAGACCTAGTATACGTTAATATAGAGTTAATTAGTACTTAAGACGAGAGAGTATTAGACTTACTATCTTATACTTATCTTTCGACCTCTTAATACTAGTACAGCGAGCATACTTAGCGTACTATTTCTTAAGCTACTCGCAAGTCTAGTCCTTATAATACTTAAAATCGGAGTTTACAGAAGGACTACTATATACAGCTATATTGCTAAATAAGGCCTTTATACAACGGCAGTATACTAAAATATAAGCTTTTAGCTAAGACTAGATTAACGCAGGTACGACGCGAAAAGCGGAATTCGAGGAGATAGACCGGCAAAACTTTATAGACGACTTAGGCTTATAAGCAGTACCGCGGTAATAAAAAGAATAGACAATCTTATTATCGTTAGAGTCGTCTTTATAGACATAATACTTTTAACGAGCTAGAATACTAATATTCAGACTAAAACAAAGCAATAAGAGATAGTAGACTTATAAAGAGTCGTAGGAGTTAGAGACACGCTACCTAGTTTAGAAGAGCGTAGACTAAGAAAAGCTACAGATAATTTAGAAATTAGTAAAGTAATCTTAAGAGCTTTCTTCTTATAAACGTTATAAAGAAGAGCTTTAAAATTAACGGCAGCTTTAAAGTCTTTAATGCCGCAAGTTAAGCGGCGAGTTGGCGCTTTAGAAGAGCTCGCTCTAGCAGTAAGTTTGTTGACAGGGTTAAAACCCAATATAGTAGAGATTATAAAGGTAAATTAGAGGCAATCTAACATTAAATTAGCTACAAACTTATTACTTAAGAAGAGAAGTAAAGGTCTATTAGAAAAGAGAAGCTTATAGACTAAGTAGAAGAGTATAATAATGTTAAAGAAAGAAAGAGAAAGTTTAAAAGAACAAAAGCCTTATTTTATACCTATTGTTAGGTACCGATAACAAAGCTTCCGCCTATAGGTACTAATATAGAAGCAAAGAAGCTTATTTATATAGATTGCTACTACCTATAGGAGCAATTAATTAGTAAAAGTGTGTATAAGAGTATATAAAAGAACGTAAAATTAGATAAAAATAATATACAACCTTACTACCGAGCTTATAACTTAGGCTTGAGAGCTTTAAATTAAAATTAAAGCTTAGTACTATAACTCGGTACTATAGAAAACTAGTACTAAACGACGCGTAAGATGACAGTAAGTAACATTACTCTTTTTCTGACTAAACGTAGATATAAGCTAGTAGATTTTTAACGAGGTTGTTGCCTTACGTAAGACGATAAATAGAAGGTACAATAAAGATAGCAGATTATATCTGGATTAAGGGCGATCCTCCTTAAGAAGGAAGGTAGTTATAATATATAAACGTCCCGATAGCGAATTGAAACAGAATATTGTCTATTTAGGAAGGCTACGATTCTAAGAGGATATCTTTCCTCTAGTAGACGCATTCCTTTCTAGTCTCCTCAATAATTAGCTTGAACACTAGTAGAGCCTATTTAGACTCTTTTTGCTATCTAACTGCTCTCTACCCTACACCTAGATTACACTAGCAACGTTCTAGCACTATATCAATAATACTCTAAGAGAGCATCTTAATAACTTTTATACCGCTTACCTAGATAATATCCTAATCTACTCTCAAAACAAGAAATCTTATTAGAAATACATTAAGCAAGTTTTAGAGAAGCTTAATAAGGCTGGCTTATAATATAACCTTAAGAAGTATAAATTTATAGTCTAGAAAACTAAGTACTTAGGACTTATTATTACTACCGAGGACATTTAAATAGATTTTAAGAAGATTAAGACTATTGTTAACTGGCCTCAACTCCGTTCTATTAAAGACGTTTAAAGTTTCTTAGGCCTTGCTAACTTCTATCGTCGTTTTATTCTTAAATTTTTAAGAATCGCTGCTCCGCTTACTAAGCTTACGCACAAGGATAAAATATTCTTCTGGTCTCTACAATATTAGTCTACGTTCGAGAAACTTAAGTTAATGTTTACTAAAGGTCCTGTTCTTACCTATTTCGATCCAGAAAAATTAATTATCGTTAAAATAGATTCTTTAGATTGAATTAATGCTGAAGTACTGTCTTAGTACAACGATAACGGTGTTCTTTACCCCGTCGCATTCTTCTCCCAAAAGATATTGCCCGCTAAGTGCAATTATAAGATCTACGACAAAGAATTATTAGCGATTATTAAGTCTTTTGAAGAATAGCGACTAAAGCTTAAGGACTTACTATATCTAATCTAGATAATTACTGATTATAAAAACCTAGAGTAGTTTATAACTACTAAGAATCTCTCCCGTCGTTAAGCCTACTGAGCTGAATTCCTATCTCGTTTCGATTTCCAGTTGATCTATCGTTCTAGTAAAAAAGATAAAAAGTCTGATAGTCTTACTTATTGATCTAGTAATTTCCCTAAGAAAGGGGGGGATATAGCTCTAGACTTAAGAACAGCTTATTAACAATAGGTACTTATTAAGCTACAGCATACGCGCAATTTAAAAGTTGTTAACAAACCTCTGAACTACGGTAGCTTTAGTCCTGCTTCAGCTCTAGTTAACGCTCTCTATCGATCTCTAAGAAATTATTAGTTAAGTTCTTAGTCGTAGTTCCGGTCTATATCTCCTTAGTTAAGCCGTTAAGCGGCTCCAATCTCTAGTTAAAGTTAGCGTTTAAGTCTAAGTCCCGCTTCCGCTCCGAGTATTTTAGAAATCTGTGTCCAGTCTCTAATACCCGTTTCTTAAATTCTAATAAATAGTCTAAGTCCGCCGCTTTCTAGCGATCCTCCAGTTTCTGTTTCTTAGTTAACTATCTTTAATCTTAAAGAACAAGATTCTGAGATTATGTAGCTCTGAACTAACTCCCGTCGAAATAATCTTTGGTACAAATAACTCCTCTGTAATCTTAAGCTTTCTGGTACTGTCCGCCGCAAAGACATTAATCTCTCTATCTGTTCTATTTAAGGCGATATTGTTTACTATTACGATTATTAAGTGGTCTTAAACAACGACAAGCTTCGCCTATACTTATTAGAAAGTGCTTATACCTGTTCTACCTCCGGTTATCCTAGTTTCGCCCAGCTTTCGAGTCTTCTCCGTTATTCTTTCTAGTAGCCTAGCATTTACCTAGCGGTTAAGCGTTTTGTACGTAATTACTATACCTGTATTTAAACTAAGCTATCGCTTCAACGTTAGTATAGTTGGCTCCACTCTCTTTTAGTTCCTTAACAACGATAAAAAGACATTTCTATAGATTTTATCGTTCAGCTTCCTAGTTCTTGCCTCTTATCTAGCTTATTTAAGGTTTATAACTACTTAGTAGTCGTTAACAGACTTACTAAGATAAAACACTTTATTCTCTACGAGGATATATTAGCAGAAGCCGTCGCAGATCTCTTTTTAGCCTATATTTTTAAGCTTTATAGTCTTCTAAGTTCTATTGTGTCTAATTAAGGCATATAGTTTGTCTTTACCTTCTAGCGCCGACTAACTTAGCGTTTAGAATCGGTCGACAAGTTTTCTATAGCGTACTATTTTTAGACTAATAGTTAAACAGAGAACGCTAATAGTGGTCTCGAACGTTATCTCTGTATCTACGTTAATTACCTGTAAAACGACTAGGCTGCCTAGCTCTCAATAGCTAAGTTTGCTGCTAACAATTACTAAAGCGCTATAACTGGCTACACTCCGTTCTTTACAAACTTAGGCTATTACCCTTGTATATCTTTCAAACCTCCTTATACTCCTTAAGGTAATCTATCTTTAAGTTAGCTCTACAATTAAGTCTCCGCTAACAAGTTTGCTGTTAAGATAAACTAAATTGTTAATAAATATCGTAAACTTATAGAATTCGCTTAGTATAAGCAAGAAGAATATACAAACTGCTCCCGCGATTTATATTCTCGGTACTAAGTTGGTAACTGTATTTTTATTAGTACTAAAGACCTTAGTACTATACGCCCCAGCAAGAAGCTGTTACGCTCCTAGAAAGGCCCCTTCGTTTTAAAGAAGGTTGTTAGTTTCTACGCTTACTGTCTATCTCTTCTACCAATAATACAGTATTATCTAGTTTTTTATCTGTTTAAGCTCCAATTAGTACCTACCGATCCGCTCCCTGGTCAATATATCGAACTACGTCCGTTAATCGTTGCTAAAGATAGCGAACAGGAGTAGTACGTTAAGGATATCCTTGACTCTTGTCTTCGCCGTAGTATGCTCTAGTATTTAGTTCACTAGAATACCGACGAGCAAACCTAAGAACTATAGATACTCGTTGTAATACATAAAGGTCCCGATAGCGAATTGAAACGGAATGTTGCCTATTTAGGAAGGCTGCGATCCTAGAAGAATATCTTCTCTCTAGTGAACGCATCCCTTTCTGGTCTCCTTAATAATTAGCTTGAACACTAGTAGAGCCTATTTGGACTCTTTTTGCTACCTAACTGCTCTCTGCCCTATATTCAGATTACATTCTAATTATTCTAAACCTACGAGGGGGGCGGCCGGCAGTTAGATACCTTATCGACGTCGCTTAGAGATTAACTCGGTATAATTAAGTATAGCTAAGACTCTACATACACGTTAAAATAAATAATATTAAAATTAATTGATGATCGGTGCTAATAAGTACCGTATTCAAAGAGAACAAGTAAGAAACTAAGTATACGACGATAGTCGCTTTATATCCGCTATATAAGTAGAATACAGAGCGTAGCAAAATATAGCTAACGCTGAAGAAGACTAGGACCCTTATATAAGATCCGACGACAACAATAAGCAAGAGAGCTTACAAGTCGGTAAACAGACGCTAAGCAGATCGCAAACTAAGAAGGACGATAGTCTAAATTAAAACAATAACGACGACGAAGGGGCTTATTAAGACTCTAACCGCAAAGAATTCCTCTTTAGCGCCTTCTTAAGCGTTAAGGTACGAAAGCTAAGACAAGAACTGCTAGCACAGCAGTAGCAGTACACTATTAAGAAGCTTAAGCTTAAAAAGCGAATACTCGAAGTTAAGCTCTAGTCTGCCTGTAATTCGGAGGCTGATAGTAAGCGGCTATAGGGCGATTTAAGCTTTTAAAGCTAGATTAACGAGCTCTTTAAGAAAGAGACGTCTAAGCTTAAAAGAGCTATAAGCTTTATAGACACTTAATAGACTTAAACTATTAAATAAAAAGATTTTAGATAGCTAACGTCTTAGACTTTAATAACGTTTATATTATTATTTAGTACGTCTAGAGACTTCTTAGAGATCTAGCAGATAGATAGCGAACTTACATAGAAAAGAATAAAGAGAAGACGTTGCTCTATATATAAGTGTACTTTAAAGGATAAGTAATAGAATATATTGTCGACTTAGCTATAGCTACTACAGCTAACGCAGAAAAGTTCTTTACGTCGATGTAGAGTTCGACGTAGAAGCTTAAGGACTTTCTAAGCTTTCTACAGAATAAAGAAACTAAGTTACTAGGTAGCAAGATATTAAACCTAAATTGGGCTATATTCTACTATACGCGCTTATCTTTATAGATTAAGGCGAAGCTAATTAAGTAAGGTCTCTTAGAGAATCTACTTAAAGACACAAACGAGCTTCTAAAGAAAGTTTATTAATATATAAATATTAATTATAGTATATCGCAGAACGCCCGCAACACTAACATAAACTAAAATTGCTCCGGTAGCGGATCGGATACAAACTGTAGTAGTTATAACGCTAGAGCATCTCTACAGAGGTCAGGCCGCGGACGAGACGATTTATACCGAGAACAAGGCAACTTACCGGTTCGATAAAGAGACAATAGCTCTACCGCATAGAGGCAACTAGGATTAATATACAGTAAGGCAAACATTACCTACTTTACGTATAATTAGAAAGGGCATTATACTACTAAATGCACTACGCTCTAAACCGGTATCAATTCGACGCTAGTTAAGCGAAGAAACGATAGA
Source organism: Arthonia radiata (assembly GCA_002989075.1). Classification (NCBI taxonomy): domain Eukaryota; kingdom Fungi; phylum Ascomycota; class Arthoniomycetes; order Arthoniales; family Arthoniaceae; genus Arthonia; species Arthonia radiata. The sequence goes on from PSQN01000013.1 coordinate 581,627, forward strand.
CCCCGACGGTAAGCCTTGCGTCTCTAAAGCTTAGAACTATCGATTAACGGCGAGGACAAATTAAAGTTTTGGTACAGCTAAGCAGATCGCTACAAGAGGTTCTCGCGCTAGTAAATTTTAGTATAGAGATTAACCTTATTAATTATTGTATTGTGCTTAAAAAAGGATAGCAAAAATAATATAAAGTAAAGCTCTTGTATATTAAATTTCTTAATAAAAATAAGCTGTAGCTCTACAGTACTTATAACGTAAATGTAACCGTAAGAAACGTATATAAGGAGAAACGGTATTACTAACTCCGCCTATATTTAGCTAACTTTGTAGAATACAGCCTCGTCTTAGGATACCTATAGCTTAAGCAAGTTAAGCCCTAGATTAGCTAGACGATAAGAACAATCGCTTAGAGAAACCTTTCTGCGCCTAAAGAACGGATAGTAGAAGCTAAATCTGTTGAAATTATTAATAAAGACGTAATTTTAGTATATTTATAAAGAGACGAACAGTACTACTCCGCGATCCTATAGATAGAAGTAGATAAACGTTATAAGTATTAAATAGCGGTTCTATTAAACGTTAGTTCGCTGTTAGACCGGACTCTAGATAACAAGTCTAAGAAAGTAGAGAAGCGAGATAAGCTTCCTCCTCAGTACGCTAAATATAAAGATATCTTTTCTAAAGAACTGTCGAGTAAGCTTGCGCTGCTTAGTAAGTATACTTATAAGATTAAGCTTAAGAATAGTATAAAACCTCTATATAAGCTAATCTACCTTATATCGTAGAATAAGCTAAAGATGCTTCGAAAGTACCTAAATGCTATAATTAAGAAAGAATAGATACAACCCTCTACCAGTTCGACGGGTACTTTAGTTCTATTTATGCTTAAGGTAGACGAATCGTTAAGACTGTATATTAACTACTGCGGTTTAAATAATATAACTATAAAGAATCGCTACGTATTGCCGCTAGTCTCTAAGATTCTTAATCGCCTGTAAGGCTCAAAGGTATTTACAAAGCTTAATCTTTACGATACTTATTACCGTATCTGCATTTATAAAGGAAATAAGTAGAAAACAGCGTTTTATACCCGATACGGGCACTATAAATACCTAGTAATACCTTTTAGACTAGCAAACGCCTCTACTACGTTTTAAATATATATCTATAAAGTTATAGGCAATCTTATTAATACCGTATGTATCGTTTATATAGACGATATCTTAATTTTCTCTAAAGACGAAGAAAGCTATAAAGGCTATGTTAAAGAAGTCCTACGAAGGCTTTATAAATAGAGTTTATTTATAAAGCTGTTTAAGTGTTAATTTTATATTACAAAGGTTTCTTTCCTAGGGTTTACTATAAGAGTCGATAATATCGAAATAGACCTAGAAAGGATACAGACTATAGTCGAATAGCTAGTCTCTACTACTATAAAGCAGATTCTGTTCTTTCTAAGATTTGTAAACTTCTATCAGCGATTTATCTACGGATTTAGCTGCATCGTAGTACCAATAAACGTACTAACGAAAGACATTAAGTTTGTTTAAGACAAAGCTCAACAAAAAGCTTTTAAAGCGCTAAAGCAAGTCTTTATAAATATACTAGTACTAACGTACTTTAACCCGGTACTATCAATTGTTTTAATAACTAATGTATTAGACTTTATAATAGTAGGTATCTTACTTTAGCTAAGGAGAGATAGCTGATTACTATTGCCGTTAAACATTAACTTAGGCTTATCTATACTAGATATAGCGGACACCGTCTAAACTAGTACTAATAATAAGGTAAATATATATCTATATCTAGTAGCGTTCTTTTTAAAGAAATTTATAGACGCTAAGCTAAGATATAATACCTATAATAAAGAGCTTATAGCAATATAGGCTAGCTTTAAGTATTAGCGCTATTACTTTATTAGTATATAGTACTTAGTAAAGGTTGTAACAGACTATAATAATCTATAGTATTTTATAACAATAAAAGTATTGTCTTGCCGATAAGCGCGCTAGACGGAAGACCTGTTAGTATTTAATTTTAAAATACTATACCGTACGGGTAGCAAGAACCTAGTAGACGCGCCGTCGCGCCGTCTAAATTACAAGAATTTACGTAGAGTAAAGAAAGATAACGCTAATAAGATGTTACTGAGCTTATAGCAGAAGCTTAGAAGAGATACTACTTTGTTTAGTGCTAAGAAAGAGCCCTCTAGTCTAAAAGAAGGTATAATTGCTATCTTAATTATATTGCTTAAAAATTAGTTTAAACACTATTAGCGGTTTAGCTATCGACTTAAAACCTTGAACGCAACTATAGTCTAAATCGAAGGTAGATTAGAGTTAGATACAGACCTTATATAGAACGTCTAGGAGCAAGAAACGTGTCCGTCTTTCTTTACTAATACAGAGCCTTTTTCGATAGCTCTCGTATTATAAGTTAAGATAGTTGCAGCTACCGCTCTTAAAATAGCTTATAATAATACTTCTCGGGGTCTTATAACTCTAATCTTTAAAGTCTAGTAGAGAGACGCCTTTATAAAGTAGAAAGTATCGGAGTTAAAATTATTAGCTAGAACTAAAGATTAGTAGAGTAATAAAACGGCAACAGATCGCCGTTAAGCTGGTATAAGAAAGCGCTGTACGAGTTGAATCGACTTAGATACCCTAATAGAGCCTAACTTAGACTCTAAGTCTCTAAAGCATATAGAATAGTTAGTCGATAGCTATAAGTTATTGCGCTAAAATAGTAAAATCTAGATACTAGAATGCTCTACGTTAAAGCTTAAAATTATAAGCAGAAATTATAATAATAAGCTTACTAGCTACTTTAAGGTTAAGAAGATTCTTAAAATTCTAAGATATAAATATACGTAAGAAAAGATAGTAACGTATATTAAGAACTTTATTGCTAAATATAATATATACTAACAAACAGCTATAAAGAGGTATAAGCTATATAGCGAAATAGTAGCGATATCGGTTCTAATTAACCCCTTTAAGGATCTATCTTTAGACTTTATTGTTAAACTACCGATAGTTTTTTTAAAGAACAGAGATATTGTTAATTTAATTCTTATAGTCGTAGACCGCTTCTTTAAGTTTATAATCTATATTTTAGTTAGTAAAACTATAAATGCTATAGAGCTAATAGAAGTACTTTATAAACACTAAGCGAAAACGTTAGAATTTCTAAGAAGCCTTTTGTCTAATAGAGAATCTATATTTACTAGCTTATATTAAAGCACCTTTTACTAGCATTTAGCCGTAAAACAAAGGTTAAGTACAGCATTTTACTCTTAAACTAATAGTTAAACTAAGCGCTAGAACTAGAAGCTTAAAAACTACTTATATATCTATATCTCTTAGAATTAAGATAATTAGTATAAGTATCTAAAAGAAGCTACTTTTACGTACAATTTAAAAGTTTATTTATTAACAAAAATTTTGCTAATCAAATGTGCGTTCGGTCGCGTTACAGATATACTAGACGGCGCGCCGCCGCTAAATCGGTACCGTACCGTAGTTAAGCCGAACAACCCTCTTATTAGTAAGAATACCTTCTATTAAGGAAAAAGGTAGTCTAAATTAGAACATTCTATAGCAGTTAAGTATATAAAAGAACGCCTTCTTCGCTAACAAGAAATAAAGCAGCAGCTAGAGAAAGCTTAGCGTTTATAAATAGAATAGTACAACACTAAGTATACACTAAAATACTATACAATAAGTAACTTAGTGCTACTGTCGTTAAAGAACCTTAAGATAAAGAGGCTAATAAAGAAGCTCGACGATCGAAGCTTAGGACTATTTAGAATTCTTAAGAAAATAGGTAAACAAGCTTATTAGCTAGCACTACTAGACTTTTACTGTATCTACTCTATCTTCTATATATCCTTACTAGAGCTATATTGCCGTTGACCTGGTACGGAACCGCCTGGTCCGATTAAAGTCGATAGTAGTAAAGAATAGCTTATTAAGGCGATCCGCTTTAAGGTTAAGAATAAAGACTAGTATTAGACTAAGTAGCAAGAGTAGTTAGAGGCAAATAATACGATAGAGCTGCGGGCACATCTTAAAGACTCTAACGCTCTTAAAAAATTTAAGAAGCGTAAAGACGCTGAGCCGAGAGGTAAGCGTCTAAAATAAACTAAGTAACATAGATAAGAAAGGGCTATAAGCCTATATAATTAGTTTACAATATAACGCCGAAGAGAAGATAGATTACCTAAAGTATAGTTCTAAATATAGAATTAGTATAGTATTAAACTTTAAGACTATTTATATATAATTATAAAGCTTAAGCTATAAGAAAGCTAAAATAAGACTTATATAGAAAGAAAATATAGAACTATTCCGATAGGCTAAGAAAAACTACTTACACAGACTAAAACCCTAGCTAAACAAAAGATAGAAAACTATAAGAAGACTACTTAAACTAGCGTTAAAGTTAGTATAGATTGGCGGTATAATACTACTTAACCTAGCCGCGACTATCGTCGATATAGTTCTAAATCTAATTAATTAGACCTATTATAGCTAGCTCGTAAGAAGCCTTATTTATAGGCAGCTAAGAGCCGTACAACCTTATATTAGAATTAAAGCTCTAGCGTAGCGTCTTAATATACTTAAAATTGTTAGTATCGGTCTACTCAACTAACTTAGTACCTAGACCGCGCTACTAGGCCTACAGCTAAACATAAAAAGTACGAAGCAGAGTAAGATAGTCGTTGTAGAAAGACTCTTTGTTATCTTAGACGTCCTTACTAAAGGTTAAAAAGAAGTTAACGCGTATAAGAAAGTTGTAGGCACGTCTCTATTAAGCGGAGACCTAGTATACGTTAATATAGGGTTAATTAGTATCTAAGACGGAGGGCTATTAAACTTACTATCTTATACTTATCTCTCGATCTCCTAATACTAGTACAGCGAGCATACTTAGCGTACTATCTCTTAGACTACTTACAGGTTTAGTTCTTGTAATACTTAAAATCGGAGTTTATAGAAGGACTATTACGTACAGCTATATCGCTAAACAAGGCCTTTATACAATAGTAGTATACTAAGACGTAAGCCTCTAGCTAAGGCTAAATTAACGCAGGTACAGCGCGAAAAGCGGGATTCGAGGAGGTAGACTAGCGAGACTTTATAGGCGACTTGGGCTTATAAGCAGTACCGCGGTAATAGAGAGAACAGACGATCTTGTTATCGTTGAAGTCGTCTTTATAGACGTAACGCTTTTAACAAGCTAGAATGCTAATATTTAGACTAAAATAAAGTAATAAGAAATAGTAGACTTATAAGGAGTCGTAAGAGTTAGAGACACGCTATCTAGTTTAAGAGAGCGTAAACCAGAAGAAGCCGCAGATAATTTAGAAATTAGTAAAGTAACCTTAAAAGCTTTCTTCTTACGAACGTTACGAAGAAGAGCTTTAAGATTAACAGCGGCTTTAGAGTCCTTAATACCGCGAGTTAAGCGGCGAGTTGGCGCTTTAAGAGAGCTCGCTCTAGCAGCGGGTTTATTAACGGAATTAAAACCCGACATAGTAGAGATTATAAAGGCGAATTGAAGGCAATCTAACACTAAATTAGCTACGAACTTATTACCCAAGAAGAGAAGTAAAGGCCTATTAAAGAAGAGAAGCTTGTAGGTTAAATAGAAGAGTATAATAATATTAAAGAAAGAAAGAGAAAGTTTAAAAGAGCAAGAGCCTTATTTTATGCCTATCGTTAGGTACCGATAACAAAGCTTCCGCCTACAGGTACTAATATAGGAGCAAAGAAGCCTATTTACGTAGGTTGCTACTACCTATAGGGGCAATTAATTAGTAAAAGCGTGCATAAGAGTATACAAAAGAACGCGAAATTAGGTAAAAATGATATACAACCTTACTACTAAGCTTATAACTTAGGCTCGGGAGCTTTAAATTAAAAGTAAAGCTCAGCACTACAACTCGGTGCTACAGAAAACTAGCACTAAACGACGCGCAGGATGACAGTAAGCAACATTACTCTTTTTCCGACTAAACGCAGACATAAGTCAGCAGGTTTTTAATAAGGTTGTTGCTCTACGTAAGACAATAAATAAAAAGTGCGATAGAGATAGCAGATTGCACCTAGATCGAGGGCGATCCTCCTTAAGGGGGAAGGTAGTTATAATGTATAAACGTCCCGATAGCGAATTAGAACAGAATGTTGTCTATTTGGGAAGGCTGCGATCCTGGAAGGATATCTTTCCTCTAGTGAACGCATCCCTTTCTGGTCTCCTCAATAATTAGCTTGAACACTAGTAGGGCCTATTTGGACCCTTTTTGCTACCTGACTGCTCCCTGCCCTACACCTAGATTACACTCGTCGACAAGCTTAAAGCCGTAGCCTAATTTTATGTTAAGTATCCTCAACGTCCCGGTCCTATTAAATTAATACCCTAGTCAGCTCGTAGGTGCTCGCCTTCGTTAAGGGAGACCTACTGTTATAAACCCGTTCTAGGCCCTCCGAGCGCTGGGCCTCCGAGCGCTTAACGCATTATCGCAATTTCTAACCAACGTTCCTAATACATCTTAACCGCACCATTGCCCCTAGCTTTCTTGTTTCTAGTTCAGCGCATCTGTCAGGTAATTTAGATCCTCTTAATATATATAGGGGCATCGCCCGACCTCTTGTTCTTGTTCTGTATCTAATCCTCTTTGTATCTACAATTGAATAGAGCTCTTAGCATTGCGTCCCTGCTGTTATTAGTTCGCCCTCTTATATATATATTAGACTATAGTACTATCTAGCCTAGATAAGATATAAGCTACTTTAGCTTTATTTATTAAATATTAGTTAGCTATATATAACTAAAATTATAATTATATATTAGATATATCTATATAAGATACTAGTAATATATATAAGTAAGGTTTAGTTCTATATAGTTCTATAGACTTAGTAATTATTTTCTAGCTTTAATAGAGTATAAATTCTTTAATCTAAAGTTTTTCTATAAGACTAAGTATATCTTTTTTATACTAATAAAAGAGATACTATATATAATATAAATATATTTTAATTATAAAAAGTATAAAAGAAAGCTCTTAAAAAGAGCGCTATAAGATAGTAAAAATTATATAATTATAATATTATTTAGGCTATAAAAAGATATAATAAGATAAATAAGATAAATATAAGAAATACTAAGTAAATAGAGCTATAGGGCTATAGAGCTATATAGAACTAGTACTTACTAATATATACTAGTATTCTATATAGAAATACTATATATAATTTAAGATTATTTTTTCAGTTATGACGATCATTGCAATCAGATTCGATGATGCACATCTCCAATGGAAGCGATGACTTAGCAGGGACTTGAAGAGCTTCGGAATGGGACACGCAAGGACCTTTCTTTCGGACCGTGCGAGACGGGCATACAGAAGCTGTTTCGAACATAACTAGCTCCGAGGTCGAACTCTTATGGATCGACTGAGGACGTGATTGCTGTGAAGGCGTTAATATATGAGGGGTGAAGCGGTGTGGCACTTCGTCAGAGAAATCGGCCTCAACAGGGCAGAGAGTAGCTTCCTGCACCTATCGCAACACGTCACGAGAGTTCAGTGCCGGCTGGAATCGCCAGTTCAGCCGCTCAGATGACTGGCTTAGATGCATGCCTATTGTTGCACACAGAAGCCAGTTTGCATGCGATCGCAATAAAACTAGCCGCCAAAGCGGCTCTTGGTAACGATTTCAAGGTGATGCTCGAGGTTGAGTTGCAGATCTACTGGGATGCAGGACACGTCCAGAGCGCTTGCGATCGTGGTGTTGTTCAGAGATGCTGCAGGTCGTCGTACAATGACACTCAACGGCGCTGCAGGTACTCCGTAACATGCATGGCAATGCATGCAAGTGTGGGTTTATATCGATCACCTCAACATTGTTACTACGGGCCGAGAGGTCAATAAGTGTCGTCGAAAGCAGGGGAAAGACGCAAGTCAAGTACGACGAAATGATGCAGGGTCTGTATATTAAGGGTGAGCTAGTCCCGAAGCGGGCCGTAGCAATCTTGCAAGGTAAGACAGGTTACACGCGTATTTTACGACAACCTTGTTCCTCTATCGTCAAGCTTGCCCACAATGGCAGCCAGGACCTGATGAAATCCACTTAACGATCTTCTGATCTGCTGCACCCCACAGCCCCCGCATAGCTAGATGACAACCATCCCTGCATCCCACGAATCGCAGAGGGTCCACTAAAATACTAAAGTCAGTCCATATTGCTATGGCATGGATCTTGACAGACGCCACGCCAAATGGACCATGTCTCGAAGGTCGGCTTCCATGACACGCGTTGTAGACGCCCGACAGACCGAGTTTCTCGAAACCACCTTATGCTTTTGACTACGCTCCATTTCCCCGGACACTGGCCAGCTGGGATGTGCTCGTGTAATATAAGAGGCTGCCGTCCGCCTTCTAGTATCGCTTCTAAGCCAAGTAGAAAGTGCAAGAAATCGTTTTGAGTCCGATATGAGGTACTCCACACTCTTTGGCAGCCTTGCGCTGAGCAGCCTGGTTGCTGCCAAACCAATCGACAAACGTCAGTCGTCGAAGTTGCAGTGGTTCGGCATCAACGAGTCTGGTGCGGAATTTGGTCAAGGCAACATCCCCGGTATGATGTCCTCAAAGCTAGCAGCGAGCAAGGACCTTTGAGTAGAGATCAGCAAGCTAACCCGCGCCAAAGGCACTTACAACAAGGACTACACCTTCCCTAACCCCGCCAGCATAACAGTAAGCGTGCTCCATGCCACAGTATACCATTAGCGCTGACAAGAGCTGAAGACGCTCGTCGGCGAAGGCTTCAATGTCTTCCGCGTGCCATTTTTAATGGAGCGTCTGGTACCAAATCAGCTCACCGGAGCCGCAAATCCAACGTACCTCCAGCAATACGTTGCCAGCATCAACCAGATCACAGGCACCGGCGCATATGCGATCGTTGACCCCCACAACTTTGGCCGATATTACGGTAATGTGATCAGCGACGTTGCAGGCTTCCAGGCCTTCTGGAAGACTGTCGCCAGCAACTTCGCGGGCAACGGCCGCGTGGTACGTTCTGGCACGCGTCTTTCCCATGTTCAAGTGCTTCAGCTAACTGGTGTTGCTCCACCCAGATTTTCGACACCAACAACGAGTACCATGACATGGATCAAACACTAGTGCTGAACCTCAATCAAGCTGCCATCAACGGTATCCGCAGTGCCGGCGCGACTGTAAGTGGGCGAAGTAAGCCCAAGAGATTCATGCTGACCATGCCAAACAGTCGCAAAACATCTTCGTCGAAGGCAACTCATACTCCGGGGTAAGGCGATCATTCCCCCAGGAATGAGCTCACCACTGACATTACCAGGCCTGGACATGGACGCAAGTCAATGACAATCTCAAGGCACTCACGGATCCTCAAAACAAGATCGTCTACGAGATGCACCAATACCTTGACCAAGACGGCTCCGGCACCAGCGCGACCTGTGTCTCCAGCGACATTGGCGTGCAGCGCGTCAGCAGTGCCACGCAGTGGCTGAAGACCAACAACAAGAAGGGCTTCCTGGGCGAGTTTGCTGGCGGCGCTAACCCGACTTGCAAGACGGCAGTGACGGGGATGTTGCAGCATCTTCAGGACAATAGCGCCCAGTGGACTGGGGCCTCGTGGTGGGGTGGTGGTGAGTTTTTGTCCACACATCCTGTTCTGAAGCCGCTTTGTGGTCCAGAAGACAATGTACTGACATTTTGATCTCAAAGGTCCATGGTGGGGGGATTACCTCTTTGGCTTCGAGCCACCATCAGGCACAGGTTACGATTACTATCTCCAAACGCTGGAGTCGTTCGCTTAGGCTTTGGGGGGTTTCGGTATTCTGAGAATTTGACACTTGCTTCTACCATGATTTTCATGATCTGTTCGCTTCTCGCTGTTCCGCATCGCTGCACGGGACAGTCCAGCAATCGTCGTAAGGCAAGGGCCGGCGGAGTAATCTCAAGACCAGCCAGACTCCCGAGTGGGGTGTTGTACATGAGGCAGGATAGGTTGCCACCACGACAAGACCGACGTGTCGAGCGCGTGCGCAGGAATAGATTTGTTTCCGAAATGCTCGTATCAATAGCAAAGAGCTGGCGTAGCACCAATCTCGTGAAGACGACGACAATACCTGTTATTGGCGTAGACTCTGCTGATGGTCGTTGGAGTTGGCTCCGTGCACCGCCAAGCAACCTGATCTGACGAGAACGATACCGCCCCCAGCTATGCCGAGTAGGGGATAGCGTACCCGGTAGGATGGGAGGCTTGAGCAGCTGCCCTTCAGACAAGTCACTCCAGTCTCATGATAGTTCTCTCCGAATCACTTGCGACGAGGAAAAGTGGAAGTCGATGAGAAAAGCAGGCAAGGCTTCGTTGCTGTCAACTCATCATGGCAATCCTCCCAGGGATTCCAGACACCCCTCTCATGCAAGGCCTTGAGCCAATCCTCTTCCTCGTCGTCTCCGCTATTATTGCTATTCCCCCTTTCATTTTGCATGTGCTTGCTCATCCGATGCGCTACATCTTCACAACCACGCCACTACCAGACCGAGCGAAGATATTGCGATCAAAACTATTCTGGTTCGCTTGGCGGATCATGAGTCCGATACTCGATCCAGGCGACAGACCTAAGAAAGCCCCGCTGCTGGTCAAGGCCAGAGGCATCACGGTCGAAATTGGACCTGGCGTCGGCGACAACATCAAGTACTACGATCGTTCTCAAGTCACCCGCTTGATTCTGGTGGAGCCTAACACAAACATGCACCCAGCCTTGCGCGAGAAAGCTAATCAGTCTGGCTTCTTTGATCACGACGGCACTCTGCTCTTGCTTGGCTGCGGAGGCGCCCCCTCTGATGAGAAAGCTCTAGCCATGGCCGGATTGGGAGCAGATAGCGTCGACAGCATCATGATCATACACGTTCTTTGCGGTATACCGCAGCCAGCTGGAGCTGTGGAGATGTACCGCCGCATGTTGAAGCCTGGAGGGCTGCTGACATTTTACGAGCACGTGAGAAGCCACGAACGATACACTGCCGACTTGCAAGCTTGGTATACTTCCAAGATCTGGTCCCACGTTTTCGACGGATGCTGCCTTGACAGACCCACCGGCGCTTGGATCATGGCCGGGCCCGATGCTGCTCGCAGTGGAGAGCTGGTGACCGGCAAGGAACTGGCTGGGGCCGTGAATGGAATCAATCAGGCGGTGCATGACCGCTGGAGGGACTATGAGATTTCCTCACCCAAGGAACAGACTCGCTACACGCTCCTGCCACACGTTGGAGGCTGGGCTATCAAAGCGTGATCCCGAACGAGAATGGGGCGACCAGTCTCCTCCCTGATCTTGTTGGTCGATATGAAGATTGCTTCGGCTGGCCCTTAGAAGCTATCATGGCGTGCGAAATGCCACATCGGTCGGCAAGCGAAACGTGGCACAATACATGCGTTTGTTCGGCGCAACATCTCGGACGTCGTACAAGTCCGTATCGGGATGATCAAGATTGATCTGGAAGCCGAGCTTTGAAGAGACGTTGCTCCAGATCATGTTCTGTGCGGCTAAGTAGTCCTCTTGTTCGTTGCCCGACTTTGAAGCAAAGCAATAGCAATGGATGAGAGGCAGCTGACTGCCAACGGGAGGCTGTGAATGCTCTTCTTGGCCTCCATACAGGCCTACGAAATCGGGCAAAAAGTCGATCGCTGTAGCTGGAAGATTCATGACATAGTGTGAAAAAACCTTTGGCGCCTGGATCTCTCGATACTGCTGAGAAGGTGGCGTGTTCTGTTCGATTGCTTGCTTCCTGGAGATCTTGAGAGGCACGCGCGCTTTGTGGATACCTGACAGGAGATCTCTAGCTGCACGCTGGATGAATCGACGACCGTCTTCGTTGAATGCGCGTACGAACTGCTGTGTCTGCTCTTCGTTTTAGCCCACCCTGATTGTGCCACCTGTGCTTATGAACCTGCTCACCTTGTTGATATTGGTCGCCTCAACGAGCCCATTGTAGCAATCCGGATTCAGATCGTTTGCCCAAACAAACACCCCCTTCCTACCTGCGGGGATCGCAAACGGACCTACACCAGCCATGACATCGCAGATGGCTTCTCCTGGCTGAAATTTATCGACAAGACGCTGATGTTCAGTCCCGAGTCTGCTGTTCCAATACACCTTGGAGTAATCAAAGCGAAAGACTGAGGACGCCTCGCGGACTTCCACGTTGAGATTGGGCTCGCCTGCAATGACCTCGTAGTCCAGAACCCGGAACTCATTGTCGGAGTTTAGAGTGTCCGTTTTGTTGATGACTGTTTTGATTGTAGGATTCTTGTCCATAGTCACCTGGCCTATGAGATGCTTGTAGGGCAAGTACTTGTCACGGAGATTGAAATGTGCTGTCTTCTTTTAGCCATTCATCCCACGAGTCACTTGCTAGAGATACATACCAACATGACCAGCGGGGTTGAAGCCTGTCGGAGGATCATTCTGAAGCTCTTCTGGGAGTACAGCGCTCAGGATATCGCCTGTTACTATCAGTGTGAAACGTTCAATGAGCCAAAGCCTGCTCGGTCTGTACCTGCGGTCCAGTGACTGTAGTCTAAGTTGAGTATATAGGGGACCAATGATACGTGCCCGGCATCATGCAATTCGGTTAAGCATTGACTCCACGTTTGCCTATCTAATTGAGGAGCATCAGTATGTCGCCAAGCAAGCGCCTGCGATGCACCAACCGTCGTGCCGTATGCCCGGTCTCAGGAGGATACACTTCCGCTGTTGCTGAGGATCGGTAGGATCGAGTCTGATCGGCATCACCAGGCGTAAAGCCAATAGATCCTTCCTTCTGTGAAGCTCAGTCCGAACGCGAGATAGCTGCTTCACGTCTGCAACACGTGCAGCGGACAGCTGGACCTCTTTCCCGAACAAGGAGCGATCGAGCACATGCATGGCTCGATTCACCGGCGGTCGGAACATCTTCTCTTTTCTCTTCTTCTTCTAGCCTTGCAGTTTCCTGTCGAAGATTCTGTTCGCATTTGTTGTAACCTCCAGCGGCCCTTCGACTGTGTCATGTTGAGTAGTAAATATCTTAAAGCGCGAGTCATTTGAGCTCGGACTGAAGTTCCCGAAAGGGAAGTATGATTTTGTTTTGCCAAAGTGAACGCGGGCTCTGTCGCGAAGGCCAGCAACAATTCCGGCTACCCTCTCGTTCGTGTAGCCCCCTTCAGCTTAAGACGCGCCAAATACGATACTCTTTGCCTCGGCACTTCTCAACAGCCTGCTACCCTCGCCTTTGGCCTCTGCACTGCCAATCACGGACGGAGAAGGTTCCTCCAACCGAATAGGATACACATGGACCCCTTGCGCCAGGCAGTACATCGGTGACAGCAGGCAGGCAGGCAGGCAGATATAGTGTGGGTCGCTCAGCGAAGACGCGCAGGTTGCAATCATGTCCGGCCCGGGTGGTGGAAACATCAAGGTGGTGGTGAGGGTACGCCCATTTAATACCAGAGGTAGGACGGTCCCTTTCGGTCAGCTACAACAGACAGCCTGAGCTGACATAGCGTAGAGCATGATCGCAAAGCGAAATGTGTCGTCTCCATGGACGGCACCCAAACCACCCTTACTCCTCCTCCCGGTGACCAAAAACCTAAGAACAACAAGGCCGCGCTCGAGCAACCTAAGAACTTCAACTTTGACCACTCCTACTGGTCTTTCAATCGCGATGACCAACATTTCGCAGGGCAAGACAGCGTGTTCGATGACCTTGGCAAGCCTCTGCTCGACAACGCTTTCGGAGGCTACAACAATTGCATCTTCGCATATGGTCAGACAGGCTCCGGCAAGTCGTATTCTATGATGGGGTATGGCGCAGAGTCTGGCGTCATTCCGCGCATTTGTCGCGAGATGTTCGAGCGGATAGAGAATTTGCAGCAGGACAAGAATTCCACTTGCTCGGTCGAGGTCTCTTACCTTGAAATCTACAATGAGCGGGTGCGCGATCTACTGAATCCAGCGAACAAGGGTAATCTTAAGGTGCGCGAACACCCGTCGACGGGACCCTATGTTGAAGATCTGGCGAAGCTGGTGGTCCGCTCGAATGACGAAATTGAGAATCTAATGGACGAAGGCAACAAAGCGCGAACTGTCGCAGCGACGAATATGAATGAGACGTCAAGTCGATCTCACGCCGTGTTCACTCTGACTTTGACGCAAAAGAAACATGACGAGGACACGAAGATGGACGCGGAGAGGGTTGCCAAGATCAGCTTGGTGGATCTCGCAGGATCGGAAAGAGCCAACTCGACAGGTGCTACCGGAGCCAGACTGAAGGAAGGAGCGGAGATCAATCGGTCGCTTTCAACTTTGGGTCGCGTTATCGCAGCACTGGCAGACCTGTCCGCTGGGAAGAAGAAGAACCCTTCTATGATCCCGTATCGAGACTCGGTCCTGACTTGGCTCTTGAAGGACTCCTTAGGGGGCAACAGTATGACCGCTATGATTGCTGCCATTTCCCCTGCCGATATCAACTTCGAGGAGACTCTGTCGACGCTGCGATATGCAGACTCCGCCAAGAGGATCAAGCAGCACGCTGTCGTCAACGAAGACGCGAATGCTCGCATGATCAGAGAGCTCAAGGAAGAGCTCGCCCAACTGCGCGCGAAGCTTGGCGGAAACGGAAGCATTCGTGCCGGTGCGGACGGCGCGGCTGGAGGGACTGTTACAAACGAGCCTGTTTATCCGGAAGGAACGCCGTTGGACCAGCAGATGGTGACACTTACGAAGCCTGATGGTACGTCCAAGCAGGTGTCTAAGGCTGAGATCGCAGAACAACTCAGTCAGTCCGAGAAATTGTATACCGACCTGAACCAGACCTGGGAGCAGAAGATGCAGAAGACCGAAGAGATCCACAAGGAGCGTGAGTCTGCGCTCGAGGACCTTGGCATCAGCATTGAGAAGGGATTTGTGGGAGTTTCCACTCCTAAAAAGATGCCGCACTTGGTTAATCTGAGCGACGATCCCCTCCTTGCCGAGTGTCTCGTGTACAACCTCAAGCCTGGGAGGACTACTGTCGGTAACGATGAGATGACGCAGAGCGCCGAAATCCGCCTCAAAGGGTCCAAGATCTTGCAAGAGCATTGTGTTTTTGAGAACGATAACGGTGTGGTTAGTGTCGTACCCGGTCCAGACGCGGCAGTCATGGTAAACGGCTTGCGCGTTGATAAACCAAAGAGGCTTCACAGTGGATTCAGAATCATACTCGGCGACTTTCACATCTTCAGGTTTAATCATCCCCAAGAGGCCGCAAAAGAGCGCGCAGAGGAGGGAAGCAAGTTGAAAGAGTCGATGACCTCCGACGAGATCGACTCGCCCGTTCAAAGGCCACGCCACGAGCGTTCCAGAAGCAGCATTAGCAGGATGGGATCACCGGATGGCAACGATGGCACAGCTGCTTCGTCACCATATGTTCCGAATAATGAAGGCGACTATGACTGGTCATTCGCACGCAGGGAGGCAGCTGGTGCGATCCTGGGCCAAGACCAGAACATCTCCAATCTTACAGATGAGCAGCTGGACGTGCTTTTTGATGACCTGCAAAGAGTGCGAGCAACGCGACGACTCCCTGCGGACGCGCGAATACGAGACAGTGAAGACGAAGAATCCGTGAGTTCATTTCCTTCGCGAGAAAAGCACCTCTCAGCGGTATCTTCGACTCTTGAGAATTTCTCGCTGGACACTGCAATCACGACACCATCGACACCACCCATTGGAGAAGACGGCGACCGTATCAAAATACCACGCGGCGATTTGCAACAACAGCTCGAAAAACAGCGAGACGAGTATCAGAACACGCTCAAATCAATCGAAGAGTCCAATCAGCAAGTTGAGGAAATGCGTCAAGACAAAGTCGTTATGGAGCAAAGCTTGCAGGCTCTTAGAGCGGAGATGCAGAAGCAGAGGGAAGAGTACGAGCGCCAGCTACAGTCAAATCCTTCCGCCAGGCGCAGAAGAGCAGGCTTTGAGATAGACCCTCGCAGTCGCAATCTGGCCCAACATGCGATGCAGAAATGGCGGCAGCGAAGCTATGTCAAGATGGCTGGAGAAATGCTGCACTACGCCTCAAAGATCAAAGAAGCGCAAATTTTGAGCCAGCAGATGGGCAAATCTTTTGCCTTTCAGTTCGCTGTGGTAGAGAATGGTCAGACATTGGGCTCGTCTTACGACATGGTTCTCAATGGAGTCTCTGATGAAGACGATGACGATGATCTGCTTACGGCGCCTAAGCCTTGCATTGCGGTCCGGGTGGCTGACTCGAAGCATTCTGTGGTCTATCTGTGGTCTTTGCGAAAGTTGAACAAAAGATTACAGCTCATGAGACAGATGCTACAGTACCAGGGACGACCAGAATATGTCCAGCATTTCAAACTAGACGACCCGTTTTCAGACTCCAGCACGCCTCAGTTCACAAGGATAGGCGAGGCGCAAGTGTCCTTGTCAGCTGTGTTCGAGTCGCGAGTGCAGGATTTTGCTGTGGATGTGATCTCCCCATACACATTCAATGTGATAGGCATTCTGAAGCTCTCGCTCGAACCTTCGTTAGCTGAGGCTCCTGAAGATACGTTCAAGTTCAATGCTGTCTTGCATGAGATGGCAGGCTTCCCGGAGATGGAAGGAACGGACGTTCACGCGCAGCTGTTCATTGCCCGCGTGGCAGAAGAGGGAGGCGTAACAACCACGCAGCTCATACAAGGCTTCAACGACAGCCCTGTTCGCTTCGATAGCCTGCATGGGCTGAGTCTGCCCTTGACCGTGACGAGCTCACACCAGTCCAATCTCCGCATTCCTCTCTTTGCACGCGTTTCCACTATGCACCTCGATAAGCTTCTCAGTTGGGATGATATGCAAGACGCCATGCAAAGACCACCTCTGCAAGTCAATGGCTCGCGTGTAAACGAGAACGAGTTCAAGACAGAGGAGAAGCATGATGTCCTCACTCGCATACAGGTTCTCGAGCTTTCCGAGACTGGGGAGTACTCACCGGTCGATCTGATTCAAAACCATACCACGGACGCTGGAGCTTTTCAACTTCATCAAGGACTACAACGACGCATTGTTCTGGACATGAACCATAGCTGCGGGTCTACACTCCCATGGCAAAACGTAACGAACCTACGCGTTGGATCCGTACAGCTCCTCGACTCTTCTGGCAACGTTCCTACCAGCTCTCCTCCTCAACCTGACGTCGCACTCAAGCTTCTCTGCGCGCCTTCAATTACTGACAACGCTGACGGCACTATCAATGTCAAGCTCATCGCTCAGTGGGACTCTTCTCAACACGGCTCATTACTCCTCGACCGACCCACAAACACCGACAAGTTCCGAATTCAAGTGACGTTACGCTGGTCTGTCTATAGCCCGAAGTTACGTGACCCCTTGGACTTCTCGCACAACATTGCATTACAAGTCCGCGCCCGCTCATTCATGCGTGCGCCACCACTGCTGTCGCAGCTGTGGAATGGCCCTACTCAGCGGTCCGCACATTCTACAACGGGCATGTTCGTGATCACCGTCAAACCGTCTCCGATTGAGTCAGCCCGCGATCTCTGGCGTATGGACACGCAGTACGAATACGTCAAAGGCGAAGAGGCGCTCACAGGTTGGACGCCCCGCGGTGTCTCCCTCATTCGCGAGTACATCCAGCATCGCAGGCGACAACTTCACGCGCAAGATGTCGAGGCGACCAAGAGTCTCTTCAGTCCCGACGAGCTCGAAGTCGACCCAGCTGAGTTTGAGCAAGACGGCGCGACCTCTCATGAGCTTACCGCGCTTCAGAAGCAGCTCCTGCTCAAATTCCTCAACGCCTGGAAGACGGACTCATCCGACCCTGGCACAGCCATCCTCTCAACAACCGCTTGTGAACCACCCGGCCCCAAGAAAGCCGCGCTGAAAACCAACGGGGCCGCCACTCCTAACAACACACAGTCTTCTACAACGCCCGTAACAGCAACGCTCCACTACCAAGCCAAATCACCTTCCTGCACCAAGTCCGGCCACCTTCTCATGCCAGACCCGAACGCGCAGTCACGATGGGTGCGGCGCTATCTTGAACTCAGGAAGCCGTATATCCATGTTCACTCCGTGCCCGACGGTGAAGAGATCAACGCTATAAATTTGAGCGGCGCACGTATTGATCATCAGCCGCAGGTCGCCAAGCTGCTGCAGCGAGGCGGCGAGGGTGGACTGAGCTTCTTTGGTATCTACGCCAGGGAGAAGGCTTGGGTATTTGCGACGCGCAGTGAGCGCGAGAAGGTGGAGTGGTGTCTGGCGGTTGACGGGGATTCGTTTAAGAGACCTGGTTGACGATAATGATGGTGTCTGGATCGGGTGCTCAGTACAGAGGCGAAAGCCTAGGTGGTGGTGGCACAGGTGGATATTTACGAAGACACAGTAATGACGAAAGATACCCGAGGCGGTAGCGGAGGGCCTCTGCGACGTGTAGATATGTTCCATATTCGCGAGATACCCAGATACATCGATGACTATTCAGTATTTGCTAATGAAGCTCGGTAACAATCATGTACACACTTTCGCTGGGTCCACGCCTTCGTGAACACCCACACTTTCGAGTAACTCCCTGACAAGCTAGAACGCTTCACTTTTTGTGTCGTAGACTCGTACAATCATTCTCGAAACGCTAGCATATTACTCCATCCGACCCATTGCCTATCATATCAACGAACGCGAACCCATGACTTTTGCCCATTGCGTGAAAACAACTCTACTTCCTGACCTCCGCACCCCTCCCCTGCGTCCACTCCTTCTTCCACAGCCACACGCTCCCATTGACCACATCACTCTCTGGCGGCCCCCAGACACCCCCAATGCCAAACGGCGTCATCTGGCAATTCCACTCCCAGCGCGTCCCGTGCTCATACACCTTCGTCATGCCGACATGTCCGCTCCTCTCCACGAACCCCTCCAATATGAAATCCCCGATACTGTCCTTGCCCGTCGCGTGCAGCGCCGTCGCCGCGCTGTCGTCGGTGGACTCTCCAGCCGTCACGGAGAAGGCAATGTCCATCATGGGGGCGTCGATCTCGGGGACGTTGGGGTAGGTATAGGAGTAGCAGCCGACCCATTGACCGGTGGCGAGGAAAGCGTAAGAGGTCATGATCTGAATCTGGTCGGTGTGCCAGTCTTCCCAGGTGCGCTGTGGTGGTTCCCTGTCGTCGACGAAGGGGAGCGGCGGGTGCATGTTCGGGACGTTGTGGTCCATGGGCACGTCCAGCGCAAAGGGGAGGATGAAGGTGTAGTAATCGCTCCCTATCAAGCGGCGGACGCGGTACTCACGGAACGCGTGCCGCAGTAGTGACGAAAACGCGCCGATAATGACTTGGGCCTCCGCTTGCGTCATGCGGGTGGTCTGCCGGCGGGCCTGCGCGAGGTCGACGGCGGAGGAGGTGGGCGAGGACTGGGCGGACGTTTTGAGACGGCGGGCGAAGTCGCGGCAGCGGTTTGTGAAGAAGGAGTTCATGGCGGCGCGGGGGTTGGAGGCGCCGGAGAGGGGGACTTCGGGGGTGTCTTGGGAGAGCATGGTGGCGCAGTAGGAAAAGGCGAGGCGGTCGGAGACGCCGGCGTTGACGTGCCCGTCGCCTTGGTCGACGGCTTCGACGACTTGGAGAGCTAATGCCGGTGCGAGACCAGATGCGTGAATGCTGGGGTCTATCCTGTGTCAGTCGGTGGAAAGTCACGTGTGGCGCAGCGAAGATACTCACGCTTCAGAACTAAAATGTGAGGTAGGTACGCCATGCTCTTCTGAAAGGCGGCATCGCTGACGAATCCGTACTTCCCACGCCCTTGCTCATCGAGCTGGCTGTTCAACTCTGTGCAGAGGCGAAAGGCCCGCAGGTCTGCCACGGCGTAGCGAGCCCATACGTCGGAGTCGAGACCGAAGTGCTGTTGGACTGCCTTGTTGAACGCAATCTTATCCCAGTGACCCAGCCGCCTCTGGTCGAGAGCGAAGAATTGATAGCGTTCGAGAATCTTGGTGTCGTAGTTGAGCCGTTGAGCGATGCGCAGGAGGTTGAGTGAGTGAAAGTTCCATAGGGTATGCTGCGTGCCGATGACCTCTCGCAGTAGCAGAGGGTCAAGGGCTGCGGATCGTAGTGATCGGCACGTCTGAGCGAGGTGAATGCATCCGTCGACCTCAAGTTGATGTGCGATGTGGCCGATGATCTCGTTTGGCATGCATTGAAGCTTTGGGACAGCCATGGCAATGATCAATAGGAAGACGAGTAATGAATGTACGCAAACGTCGGTGTGGAGTCAGTCTATCGGACGCAGGTAGCCGGGATGAAGCGGAGATGATATTTTATAGATGAAGACGAGGATCATGTGAGGGGTCTATACGGCTTGGCGGCCACGCAAACTGCAAGATGAGAAGTAAGGCGGCGTGCGGCCCGGCTGGAAGGGGCAAATAACCCCAGCCGAACTGGATCAGTCGAGTCAATCAGAACAGGGAAGTAGCAGCAGCGCCTGAGAAATTCTCCCTTCTGGCCTCGTGATCGCGGCTTCGGATGGCGAGACCTGCGGCGTGGATTGCCTGACGCGATCTGATCCATCGCGGGTGCCGCGAGCGAGAGAGCGCGGGGAGACAAAGGCTAAATGGCGACATGTGAGCAAGTACAGTGTACGCTATCCACGTTCTCAGGCGAGTGGAGCAGAGGCGAGGCGGGGAGTAGTTTTCTGGGGGTAATATGATGGGGTAATGACATTGTTCAAGAGTTGAAGTCCGTCGCCAAGCTCCAGCAAATTTTCCGACGCGTCTCATTGGTCGCTATCTTGGTTAGTCCGATCGCTAGCCCCTTTTTCCGAGCCGTTTTCTCGGCCCCTAGCGATCGCCCAACTCGGTCGCCCGTTGTTGACACCTGCGTCCGCTTTGGTACTCTATCGTTCTGTTTCAAACCAGCTCTTTCTTTGAATGTGATGTCTTTGGACCACCGTGCCCTTACTTGTCGTCACCGGCTCTGCACTGCGCGCTGTAGATCACGATTGACAAATCACTTCACCCGTCTCCACTCTCGCATCGCTTTCCCATCTTCATCTGCACCACCCTTGCGATTTCTCCGCAGAGTTTGGACCTCAGCATTGGAAAATGTTTCGCATCCTTATCGGGAAACTATTACTTCATCGCATCAGCCGTGTTTTTAAGCCGCTTAGTAAAGAGGGTATCCTACGGGCCCACAGTAGATGTGTCGTGTATACTAAGCCCCGTTCAGATGTCACTGCGCCGCAGCTGGCCATTAAAGGCCGTCAAAGGCTCGAAGTGGCAGATATAATATCTACAAGAGGGTGATCTTGGGTTCAGCAGGACATCCAATCTGAACCCAAGCGAAAGGTCGATACACAAGGTCGGGCTCGATCCCACGGCTGCACTCCACATTCCCCGTGTCCAGATGCACCCCGCCTCTATAATGAGACAGACGGCTTAGTGATCGAAATGTACCGCTCATGTTGCTTGTGACTTAGGCTTGGGTCGCGACTCTCCCCAGGTGAAGAGCCGATGTTTCTCAACGTCGATGTCACGTGGCACTTTCACATGCCACTGGATTGCCCCTCCGACGTCATGGAGCGCATCTCCAGCATCTCCAGCACTCGTCGACAGTGCGGTACCCAGCGCACCATTGCTGCATCTCACTGCAAAGCAACATCAAATCGCAAATACAAGCCGGACTTGGAGGCATCTCCGTGCCATCAAAGACTCTACAGCCCGAGGTTCACCCTTTGTCTCAGCACTGCTCAATTGCAATACGCAGGTCGCGAACATGTCCTCCGGCCTTGATCCGACAGGCCCTTCCCAACCCTCCCTAGATCAATCATATGAAGCTGCCGGAAACCCTGCGCAGAAAGAGCCAGCGCAGCGACATGCTGCAAATGAAAATGCACACGCGCCCTCAACCGGCGAACAGAGGATACCGACCAAGCAGTCAACGTTAGTTAACATGACACATCTCGGCTCTTAGTGCCTGATGACAGCTAATGATCTCCCCGCAGCGGCTTTTCAGATGCAACACCTTCGTCGCTAGGATACGGTGTCCACGGCGCGCCACCCGGTGAAGAAGCTAGGGGTTTCACACAGGAGGATATCGGCAAACACAAGGAGTTTGAGGGAGAACAGATGCGCGCGCCGGGCGAGAAGGACACATACAACGTCGTTCAGAGCAAGCCCGGTGCCACTGGTGGACAAGGCGATCTGGCAAGCGATCTTGACCGGTAAGTGAATTCGCCAAGCGCAACGTAGTGATACTGACATCCTTGTAGAAAGAAGGCTGAGCAGGCACCGATGCGAGAGGCCATCGACAGTGAGAAAGATTCAAAAGTCGATGTCGCGGGCGTCTTGTCGAATCGAGGTGGCCCAGCAAACCCGGTAGACAAGGGCAATTACCCCAACTCGGGCGATTAGATCTGGTGCTGAATGGGTTGCACAATATCTTCAAATCCGTTCTCAGAAGCGAGATGCTTCAAAGTCTAGTTGTCATCCTAATACCGAGTCCACGCCATTTGGATCAGCTTAGCCGCGACGGAAAAGCCGCATCAGTTGCGCGAAGAGTTTAGATGGTCATCGCGACGATCTCCCTGATTAGCAAGGCTGAGATCGCACCGTATCAGATAATCGAGGGTTGTCCCTGCGGATGCCCTACTCATCGTCATCAGGATCTTCTCCCAGACTTCGCTTCTTGCTGGCAAGCTCCTCGCGCAACGACGCCAGCCGCTTCTCGAACCGCTGCCTGATGATGGGATTGCTGGCCTGCGATAGATCGTTCGTCGCTTTTTCGATATCACGCTGGAGATCTGCAATCTCCTCGCGTTGCTGTGCCTTCAGTCTGGCTTGCTCTTGGTCCTCTTCATTACCCTCGTCTTCATCGTCATCGTCATCGTCGTCATCATCTTCATCAGATTCAGCGTTGCCATTCTCCACAGGCTCGGCTGCTTGATCAATGACTGCTTGGGCCGTCTCCAGCTCCGCTGCGGTATCAGCGACCTCCGTCGCATCTTGACCTATCTCCTCGGCGTCCTGTCCATCGCCCATAAATTCTGCGGCTAGGCGCGCTGCGAAATCTTCAGGGTCTTCATCATCATCTTGCATCTCTGCGTCCTGCAATACGTTTGCGTCGCCCATGTCATAACCTTCCTGTAACTCGCCTGTCTGACCCTGATAGTCGGATTCACCTTCAGCGTCTTCATCCTCGACTCCTGATGATATCCCTTGACTCTGAACCTGATCCAAATCGACAGTCCAAGCTTCGACATGGCCGCCTTTCTGACTCCGAACGTTCTCGTCCTTTGTCATAAGCTCCTCAACCAGGTCCTCGGCCTCTTCAATAGTTTTGTGGTTGACGCGCTTTCGAAACCGTCGCCGGCGCACGTTATACATAGGTGGGGTCAGCCCATGTGGATATTGTGCAGTCTTCTCATCGACTTCGTGCGGCATGGCGACAGTCTCCGCCTCCTTTTCACTGGGGACTTTCTCCGTGACTAGAAGCATCTGGCAGATATCTGCACTCTTCCACCAGCCTCGCTTGTCCCAGCTCTTCATGCTCTCAACAATGCAGGGAAGATCGACAAGGACAGCTGCGTAGACGTTGCCGCGGATGACAACTGCCGCTCGACGGTTCTTGTAGAAACGCAGATAGACCTCGGCCCCACCTTCTTTGAGCGGGTTCCTGCCAACAGTGCCCTTTGAGATGGCCTCTCGAAGATAGTCGCAGTCTGGTCCTGGCGCCATACGTAATATCACATTCTCCTCGATCGCCGGGTCGTCCTCGGCATCTTCAGCCTCGGAATCGTAGCCAACTCCTGGAGGTCGAGTGGGTAGTTTTGTCTTTTTGTTGGTGTGCAATTTGAAGGAGGGTAGAAGTGCAGAGCCCGGAGTCTTGGGAGTGGTGGCGCTCGTCAGGCCCCCGAATTTAATAGTGTTCACGCTGGACTGTCTCTTCTTTGGAGCAGCTTCTGGGGTCTGATCATCGTCTTCGCGCTGACGCTTCTTCCCGCCCTGCTTCTTAGTTTTGGCTTGACCATTTGGGATACTCGCGGTGGGTGGGGTCGCTACAGCTGGAGTAGTGCCACCAAAGTTGATTCGTAAGGGCGCGCTCGCCGGAGGTGACGACGCTGTTGCTGAAGGCTGTGTGGTTGCTGAGTTGGGAGGCTTGTTGGATGATGTATTGAGCTTCAGATTGAGCTTCATGGTGACGCAGCGCAAATTGTTGGAGACCGCCGATCAACGCGGTGACGGATGGCGGTCCCGGTCGTCAGCCAGGAAGCGCGAAGAGTTTGAAGACTTGTCGGTGTGTGCTGTCGTTGCAAATTCCGTAGCAAACGCACGAGCGTCCTGGTGGAGACGAGAGCGATGTTCGGGTGTCACAGGTACAAACGCTTACTCAAAAGAGGTCCATCGAAGTTGAAGATGACCTCAAAGCGAGAACGAGACGTCGCCAAGCCTTTTTGGTTGGCAGTCGTGGCAGTCAAGGCAGTATCACGTACGTATCAGAGCTTCACCAAGACTTTGTTCTTCACCTCAGCTAACGGGCCTCGCGTAGCCTGTCGGATGTCCCAATTTCAATTCTGATTCCGAACAAAATGCCCCCTCAAAGCTTGACGACATCAGATTCTTCGCCTGACCTCACGCCACATCGATAGACTGCAACTGTAGCGATGTCGTCCCACGCACTTCATGCATCTCTGCTGCGGCCAGCCGTGATTCACATCCTTCGGGCGGCGGGCTTTCATGCGACAAAACCCTCAGTGGTCGACACACTTACAGATGTCTGCGCCCGCTATATGCTCCTGATTGCCTCCAACACCGCCGCATCCACATACGATAGAACTATCACCGAGCTCAGGCAGATCAAGGAACGTGCACAAGATCTCAACAGCGCCTCAGATCCACTATTAACACCCACAATCACAGACGTACGCAATGGACTGACATCTGCGGCGTTCTTCTCTGCTGGACAATCCGCGGCGGAGGAAGCTTGGGAGGAGGTCATGAGGAAACCATTGTCTGGCTTTCCTGACGGAGCGCGGGAGAAAGAGCGAACGCGGCGGGATCAGGAAGACACACAAGACGTACGCGAATTTATCGCATGGGCGACAGGTCCAATTGCCCAGGAGATTAGGCGCGTGGCAGGATTGCTGGCGGACGAGGCGCCAAACGCAGCGATTCCTGCCAGCTTGATAGGGACGTCTCTGCAGCCACCCGCAAATGGTCTCCAGCATAGAGATGACTACCTCGACGGCCTCAAGAAGAAGCACAGCAAATCGGGTGACAATGCCCGCTACATGGGAACTGCTTTGGGCAGCAGCCCTGATGATCCCCAACCCATCAAGATCGAAGGCGGGCCAGCCAGCCTGGGAGAATGGCAAGCGAGTCTCAAGAGGAAAAGGGCAGCAGATTGAGCTTAAACCAACAGAATATCTTGTACATTCTCAAGACCCCGTCTGGCAGCTCACACCTACAGCGCGATGGCGACCTGAAGGAGGCCACAGTAGGAGTGTACGAGACCGAGGACTGCGACTGAAAAGCCGAGACACTCTTTCGTGGATTCAGTCCACTCCAGCATCCCAGGACTCCCCTCGAGCTAGGCGATCTCGGAGCGACTCTAGTCTCTGGCCTTTGGCTAACCAGCGCTCTTCCAGCCATCTCGCCAACTCTGCGTCAGACTCTGGCAAAGTCTCCACGGGATGGCGGTCGACATGAGCGTGAAACGTCCACGTGTTGCTGAGCCGCGGAACAAACAGTGTCTCAAATATGCTGGGAGCTTCCATGAAACGATTGCCTTTGGCGTAGGCTACCGTAACGTCGTACACAGCCTTGATGTGTGGCGAATCTCGTAACTGCTTCACAGTTTCGACAAAGCCCCTCGTGCGTGGATACAGCGTGTGACGGGGAACAGGCTTGTCGTTTGCTTTGCACCATTTGATGGTCTCAGCGTATTTGGCCGGCGTGAGGCGGGTAGCCTCGCTGTATGAGATGAGCCCTGTCCTGAGATTAGTACTTCTGCAGGAGGGATAAGTCGGTCATGAGGAATAATTTAGGAACCCACATATCGGCCACTGTCGCTGAATAATTCCACCAAACACGCGATTCAATTCACGCTGGTCGCGCAACCAATTCCTGCTAATAAGGGGCATGCCCATGGCCCACAGACCCCAGCCCAGAAAGGGCACCCATTTGAGCTGCTGTTTGGCAAACCATCGCGAGTAGCCCAGCATGCGGGATCGAATGGCGAGCTCCTGGATCAAATAGAAATCTGTCCATGAGACATGATTGCAGACGACAATCGCACTCTCCTCCTTGGGCAAAGATGCGCCGGAAATGGTAATCTTGGCACCATTGAAGCGAGTGAAGATGAGCTGCACTGCCCTCCAGACCGACTCGGCGATGCGCGAGGATGAGTAGTAGACGACGCTGGGGAAGAGTAGAGAGAGTGGCAGACAAGCGGAGAGCAAGAGATCAGCAAGCGTGAGATGCAGCAGCCACGGCACGACCACGCAGGATCCTCTAACGGCGTAGTAAATCCGCGAGAGGATACTGGACGCGGTCATGGCTTTGAGTGGTCGGCCAACCGCGACTGCGCTGTTGCTGCTGATTGCGCGTTAAGGCTGCATGTTGCTGTAGCTCAGCGATAGCAGAGCCTCAATCGAATGCGTCTGGAATCTTTCTGGATGGAGTCGATACTGGCGGACACGCGAAGATGCGGTTGGTGTAAGCTGCCGCTAAATTCGACACGTGACAAATGGCTGCCAAGCCGCTAGAGAGAGATGGGAATAGCGTGGCGGCTTTCCTCGCGTTTACTCTATCCGTCTGCATCGTCCCATCTCGTCCTCCACCACCTCTGCTCACGCCACCCCGTCTACTCTTCCGCTGGCGTTGCATTGACGAGCCCCCTTCTGGCTACGCCATCATCAAAGCAAGACTGCATGGCCTCTGTGTGAGAGTCTCTACCGAGATTCAACGTTTCCTCCAAGGCAACTTCAATCGCCGCTGTATTCTATTCATCCGAATTTCAGACAAAGACGGCACCGGGTGATTTATTATTCGGAGAAGTTCTCCGTGTGTTCTGAATCGCGTTTCACAGAAGACTAGCCAACAACCATTTGACGTCGTCGCCTGCTTCTCGCATCAAGGCAGTCTGGAGAGAAAAACTAGCTCATGACATCGACCCTACCTTCGATGTTGTAGCTTGCATTGCGCACTGGCGGTTTAATCGTACGCTAGGTTACTAAAGTAAGTTGACAACTCTCTCAAGTTCGTGGCAAGGGTTTGATCGCGCCAAGTGTCTTTCCGAGAGTGCATGCAAGCACCGCCCCGCCATGACCGGCATAGCTCTTGTGTCAGCATGAGCATGGTCCTGTAGTGCTGACGACCTCCTCAGCTTACCGTCTGCTTGAATTCGCAAAGCGCCCCTATGGCTACTACGCTCGGCCAAATCAACACGAATTACCCGATGGATGGAGTAGGTCCATACTCTGCAGGCATCGAATATGGTGAGTGTCCTCAAAACATCACTCACTTGACCATCTTCGGAAGCCCCGTCTTATGCCCAGGGAGACGTGATCCCTGCATTTGTCATTTCCTGCACAGCCAGCTCTTGCGAAGACATGTGGAACATTTCAAAAGGACCATTGGTCTCATCGCAATAGGACCTCGACTTCCTCGCCAGAAGATTGACAATGTTCGCAGGAAGCCCAGAAACGAATCCATCTAAGAGCCCACTCTCGAAATTCAACCTCTCGTTCGGTCTTAGTAACAACGAAAAGAAAGTGAAAGGTAGTCATCTGTGCCTCGACATGCTGGGCGACATTTAACTAACGTACTGAAGCTGATGGCCAACCGCCGAAGCGACGAGGTCCTAAGCCTGACAGCAAGCCCGCCTTAACGCGTCGTCAAGAGCTCAATCGCCAGGCACAGAGGTTGGTTTGCAATCACGACCGCTGATACTGATCTATACATCTCATACTCTTTCTTCTAGGACTCATCGCGAGCGCAAGGAACAATACATCAAATGCCTAGAGCAAGAAGTGTTACACCTCAAAGAGTCATACGCCTCGTGCGCCAAAGAGCGCGATGCGTGGGAGAATGAAGCTCGCCGTCTGACGGACATCCTCATTGCCCACGGCATCCAAGTTCCCGCATCATCCATGAGCCCACCACCTCTGCATCCGACCTCCAGTGGAAGTGGGTCCGGCAGCTATCCATCTAATTCAGCGTCGACGTCGCAGACGACTCTGCCCTCTAGTGCGAATGGCTATTCCAGCTCGCCCATGCCGCCCATGCCGAACTCAGTCACGCCGCCAGGGCACGTACCGAGCGGGCCGTCAACGGCGAATGTGGATTACGATCAGACCGGGATTGATTTTGTCCTAGCGTATGAGCCTCGTGTCCCTTACCCGTCGCCGCCGCCACAATAACGGCAGCTTGTATGTAGTGCTGCCTGTTGTCGCGGCTCAGAATGAATATATGCTGACTTGTGTATGTCGCACAGGCTCGAGAAACCATGCATGGACCATATGCAGATGCTTTGTGTCGCATCCCAGCAATCGGCTGAAGACGCGATTTCCGGCCACGCCTTGATGGCGACGTGTCCTACGAGGAACCATCTTATCGAGCGGCCTGACCTTCAGTACGGGCACAAGATGCCCGAGATGAAGGCGTCCGATCTGCTCAAGCTGCTGGATTTGAGTAACCGCCTGCCACTGGACACGGAAATCACTCCGATCATGGCATGGGCAACAATCCTCCGACATCAATATGTCTCATATATGACAACGGAGGACATCCTCACCATCAAGGTCGATCTCGTGGAGAAGATTCGCTGCTACGGGTGAGTCTTGCACTTATCTGACCTCATCACCTAGCGCTGACGAGGGTGAAATAGCTTCGGCGCCGTCCTAGAACAATTCGAAGTCGACGAAGCCATCAACACCGTTCTGTCCAAGAAGACTGAAAACTACTTCCCATCTGTTCAATGAAAGCGACTGAGTGGTCCTCGCTACCGTCATTTCTGCGATCATCTTGTGGACCCCTGACGCAAGCCCAAAGGGTTGTTCGGGAACATGTAAGATGCACGCTTTCAGGGCACACGTCTACAGCCTGCAGGCTTATGCACGGCGGTTCCTGAAAATCAGCTATCTCGAGCATCTAGTGGAACGCACCCCACGATAATTGCAAGCCACGGAATATGAATTTACGAAGGGGACGATTTCGACGGCTAGACTGGCGTCGAAGCAATCAAAAGGGAAAGTGCAGCATTCGCACTCATATACTTCACATATACCATCACTATCGCTATACATACAGCGCAGACTGTAGGATCGGCATTAAGGACAGATAAATCTGCTCTGTAGCATTACAATTTCGATCGCTGAAGCCGGATAGTCCTGCAGCAGCCGAGTTCATTGCCAACATATTATACAGTATATACCATGATCGTAAGACACAAACGAAGTTGAGATATCCCCATCTCCATGCACCCTGCATTCTTCCCAAATCGAAAACCAAACACCACGCTCAAACGCCCGAGTCCGTCCCCAGCATCTTCAAGATCGCCTCATAACACCCAAACATGATCGCCGCGCTCGGCACCACGCGCAGCATATGCGGCACCAGCCCACCATACAGCGCCACCACGCCCTCCTCCCTCAGTATCGTTCGAAAGCACTGCACAATGCTCGTATACTTCAACCTTCCATCCGCCGCCGGCGCCTGCCGTAACCGCGTCCGTATCACCTCATGCGGGTACGTCACGATCGCCGCCACAAACTTGGCCGTCCCCGCCGCCGAGATCTTCAGACCCCAATTCACCGCCTGCTCCGTGTTTGTATGGCTGCCCCGGAGCGCCTGCGCTTCTTCGCGTCTTGCCAATATCATCTTCAGCCGCTCGTACAGCACCCACTGCATCGTGCTCTCCGTCACGCCCAGGTAACTCGCGCCTAAGCCCCGGTACAGCCCCCGCACCCCTTCGTGCCGTAACGTCTGCATCGCGCAATCCATCGCGTTCTTGTACCGCCGCCCTGCGCCCCTCTCAGCCGCTATATTTCGATCCAACTGCAGCCGCGTCTTGACGACCCACACCGGACACGTCGCCGTCCCTGTGACAATTCCCGCTTGCGCCGCCGCTAACAGATGCACTACGCTCCGTTCCTCGCCCCCGAAGAATTTCTGACTGATCACGCGTTTTCCGTTCCCGTACGCGAAGAAGTTTATCGCGCGCGCCGGGACGACGCCCACGAGATTCGGACCCAGGCCTTTGAACAGCGCGCGGGGCCCCTCGACGCGCGGGACGGCGAGCAGGATCTGGAAGGTCTCGCGGATGTGTAACAGCGAGCTCCGCGGGAGGGAGAGCGTGTGCAAGGGAGGGACGCCGCGGGCGGCGCGCGCGGCGGCGAGCTGCGACTGGTAGAAGTCGGATTGGAGGCGGGTTTTGAGGACGTCGAGGGGCGCGGTGAGGATGGCGGAGGCCATGCCGCCGGCGCTGTGGGGGCGTTAGTCGGGTGCCATGAGTTGTGAAGGATTGAGTCTGGCAGAGTGGGCGTATGGGGGAGAAGGAAAGAAGGGACGTACGCTCCGGCGGCGAAGTGCGCACCCCATGGCTTCGTGAGCGAGGGGGTGTGCGCGGCGGTCGCTATCGTGGGATCATTGCGCCTGGGCTGTGGGAGGACGTCACCTGTTTCGCGCGACTGCGGAAGGGGAGCGGAGGTGGGCTGGAGGTGGTGTTGGTGCGCGGAGTGTGATGGGGTGTTGGCGGTCATACAAGGTTGCTGGTGGATGCGTTTCTGGGTTCGGAGGGTGGGGCTTGGTGCGCCTCGCTGCGATTTATAAATTTGGAGAGTTGTTGAAGATGCGCATTAGAATTTCAGAGGGAAGGAGCGGTTGTATGAACATTTGTGAATTAATTTCGCTGATTGTCAGATGAGTTGCAGGGCAAACGCGTAGATGTCATCGCTCGAGGTGGGCGCGGTGGCAAACATCGTTGCACCGCTCATGTGCGCCCTTCTCCCTCGCCTCGCGCCTTGCGCCGGTGTACATCGAACGCGCTCTCTTCCTAGCAGACGGTGATACTCCTCTCACTTAGAGGCCTGCTGATTGCAGCGCTGGGTCGGACGGTGGTCGTTGCGCCCGACCTCCGCCGTCCACTGGCCATCCTAGCGAAGGACTCTCACAGCCGTGTCTTGCCCATTACTCTTATCCTTGGTATAGAACCCTCTCTCTCGCAATCAATCGAATCATATCATCATCAATCAAGCCGTATCGTCATCAAACGCCTCTTCAACCTCATCCTACCACGAATTCCTATCCCAATTCGGATCCTGCACAAATCCGGCGAGCACCTTACTCCCGGTCTGCAGCAGCGGATGGCCCACCACGATTTGCAAGAAGCGCTGCAAGCCCTCGCGCCGATGCTCAATAACGTCGTCGCTGAAGCGGTTGGTGAAGACCTTGCCGGGAAGCGGAGGGATGGTGACGCGTGCGCTCTCGCGTTCGAGGATGTCGCGGAAGAACTCGAAGTCGGAGTAGCGGCGCCGCACGGTGGACTGCTTCAGCTTGAAGGCGGGAATGTTGGTCTGGCAGATGATCTCGTAGGAGGTGTACATGCTGCGCCCGATGCCGTGGGTTTGGGGGTTGCGGACCTGTTTTGGGTGAGGTGTTAGCGTATGTTGGGGAGATAGCTGAGATGGAAACAAAGCGACTGCTGCGGTGCTTGCAAGATGTTGGATGTCGCTGCTCTGAAGAGAGCAACGAAAATGCCTTTTGCTCGCGGGAGTCCATGGCTTCCGCGGCGCGACTCACCTCGATCTCGAGGAAGTTCTCGGGCGGACCGTAGATCTCCTCGAATGATTGAGTCCGTGACTCTGGGAGCGATTGCATTGTAGCTCTCTCGTGATCGCTCGTTGTCCGGGAAGTCTCGCTTTGGTGGGGTAAAGTTGGGGGGGTTCACGCCGCGGAGACGAGCAAAGAGTGCCCTCGGATGTCTTTCTTCGATGAGAGCACGAGCTCGCCACTAACGATGGTGCTGAAAGAGTCAATTCTGAAGGTCTGTGTAGAGGGGATGTATGTGGAAAGGATGAAAAGGAAAGAAGCGCGCAAAGTGCCAATGAATTGGTGGCGGACCCCGCGTCTCATTTCAACCGCAACATCAGACGATCCTGGCTCGTCTCATCTTTATACCAACACACAATTTTATATGCAAAGTACGGAATAGACCAGACAAATAGACGCTGTGACTGCTGGGCAGAGTTGTCTGCGCAGCTGAAGACGGACTCGAGAAAAAAACACATGGTCTATCTGCAGCAGTCCTCCATAAAAACGCGGCATCAAGTCTAGAACAACCATACTATTCTGCGAGAGACAAAAGATCCGTACAAGATGAGTGCGATCCTTCCACCAGTCCCCAAGGCCGTCCTCTGCTATCTGGAGCCCTTCTCTCTGTACGCCTCCACCAACCTCACTACCTTCCCCAATCGTACACCACCACCATCTCTCCTCAACTAACACACCCAGCCTCCTCGGCGGCCTCGGACCCCTCCTCCGCCCCGACCTCTTCATCCCCTCCCAACTACCCACCACCTCCATCCTCTCCTCCCAGCTCTCCCCCACCGGGACCTTCACCGTCCTCCCCACCGAGCGCGTCCTAGCCTATCAATGCGCAAACCTCTACCTGCTGCTCATGCTGGTCGGCCTGGGCGTGCTCAACACCACCACGGAGCCGCGGGTCGTGCACGCGTACGTGTGGGCGCTTTGGGCGGGGGATCTGGGGCATTTCGGGCTGACGGGGTTGGTGATGGGGTGGGATGGGTTGGTGGATTGGAGGGGGTGGAATGCGACGATGTGGGGGAATTTGGGGGCTGTGATTGTGCTGTTTGGGGTGAGGAGTGCGTATTTGCTTGGGTGGTTTGGGACGGATAGGGTGGCGGGGAGGGGGAAAGTGAAGGGTGGTTGAGGGGGGGAATTGTGGTGCATATGTGAGATGGGGAAGGTGAGGGTTGTGGACGGCGGTGTGGAGAATGCAATGTCTAGTATTCCAGCACCGGTCGCTATGCAGTCCTGTGCTATCCTATGCTGGTGACGCACGAAGCGTCGGGTATCATGCTCGTAGCATCGCTGCTTTTCCCAATTCCAAGAAAATGCCTCACAGACCCTCTACGACCCAGTCGCGTGCAATGTCCGCCCATGGAGGTGCCTCATCCGCCATGCTAAGACTCAAAAGTTTGTCCATTGACAATTGCAACCACCACTACCACCATCACTCCCTCCAAACCCTTTCGTCTCTACATCCTCGAACGGCCCTGGCGCAGGGTTGACAGCCGTACCGCCGAAGTCCCTTGCCTCACCCACAAGTCCCTTCTGGTCAGTAAGTGGATGCTGACCTTGATCAAGGCCGTAGCAATAGATAGCTTTCTTCTTCGCGTCCCCGCCATGCCTGTCCATGGTCACTGTCACCGGCAGAGGGAATGTGCCTGGAGCGTTGAACGTCGTTGCAGATGCTATGCTGCTGTTTGAGCCGTCAGAAGATGCAGGTGTAACGGAATGATCTCCTGAAGGCTTTGTCCAAATCTGCACCAGCAAGCGCGTCTGACTCCATGTGCATTTTGCATTAGCGTTCTGCCTGGTGCTTCCGCCGTTGGCGTTTGCGGGATCAGTAGCATTGCTGCTGTCGCTAGCGAGACGCAAGAAAAGGCTGCGGTCGAAATAAGTGTAAAAGCCGTAATGTTCAGAGTTCATGCCGTGATTGTACAGCTTGAGTGGCTGGTTCACGGGATAAGGTAGCAGCAGCGCATCTGCTATTGTGTTGTTGGGTGCTACAGCGGGACGAGGAAAGGCATCGAAGGCCGTCGAGTTGCCATCGCGCTTGCTATGAGCCGTGCCGGAGGAGTTTGTGGTGTTTAGATTCACGGTAGGCAACAGGGATATCGTGAAGGGCGCTTTTTCACCTGCAAACGGCTCAGCGATGTCGTCCGTGGTGTTGCCGAGGAAAGCTTGTTCGTCGTCAGAAGGGGGTGGAGGCGACGCCCATGTGACCAGGTCTGAGAACGCATCGCGTTTTGCGTGACTGGCACGAGTCGAGGACAAGGATCGAGCGTGCAAGGAGCGTCTAAAAAGGGATGAACTAGAGGAGTTGATGCGAAGCTTGTCATCACCAGTAAAGCGTATCTCGACACGGAAGTTGGGCTGGTCTGGCTTGCTGGGAAACACCGACGCCTGTTGTTCCTTCGGCAGCGCACATGACCACAAGTCTGCGTTAGTGACGCACGACGACTGTGTCTTGACGGTTGGCCCAGCAATGGTCGCGATACCGGTCGGGATTGCCGGCATCCCCGTCAGGTTGAGCCATGAAGCTGCTACAGGCATGTCATGGTGATGCCGAGTAAGAGTCATCGCCAAAATGACGGTCAACAAAAGGATGAAGAAGATCACCGCAGCGACGACAGCGAGAATCTTTCGTTCTTTTGTCCATACCCAGCGCTGCTTCTTCGGCTTATTGAACTGGAAGCGTTTCTCGACATGCTGGGATTCCGAGCTTGGCTTCGATTTGTGCCAGGTACAGCCAACAAATTCGTTCTTTGGCCTCTTGGTATCATAATACCACCTTGGAGAATTTTCTTCGTGTTCGAGTGTTTCCGCAGGACGGACGACGGGGTATTCTAAATATGCAGGCTTCGGCAGAGCAGGCTTCTGTGGCGGCTGCTCGTCAAAGTGGTGGTACATGTGGTGCTCATTGCGTGGTGCGAAAAACGCCTCCGTGTTTGGTCGGTCTGGTTGTCTTGTGCTGTCTAAGGTGCCTTGATAGCTCTTAGTCTGGACACTACGAGCTGTCTGTATGGGGCGAGCGTCTGCAACTTCAACCACACCTGGCGACATGGTGGCAAAAGGTGACTTCGGCGAAGTTGTGGTCTGATGGTGGGCGTGATGATGAGCTTGGATGGGCGTCGCTGAGCTGAAGCCGGAGAAGTAGTCCTTGTCTTGGGTAGCGTTAGGCTTTGTTGGCGTCGGGCTTGTTTCAGGTACGATGGGATGCGCGGGCTGTCGATATTCGTCTGAGCCGCGCTGCTTTGCATCCCCAGATACTTCCTCTGCATGCTGATTCACCGGACCATGCGCACCCTCGTAGTGCTCTTCATCGTCATCATCGTCATCAGATGGAGCCTTGTCGTCGCCGAAATGCTGATTCGGGTCGTAGTACTTGTCCGCCTCACCACCGTGCACGCGAGAACACATGCTTGTAGTTGTAGCAACCGAGGCACGCGAAGCTGCGTCATGTCTAGAATCATTCAAATCGCGCGTTGGAGCGTCCCCCATCGGTGCAGCGTGGTTGACGATAGGTATCTCGGGCGCATCAGGATCAGTGGTGTAAGCTCTGTCCTTTGGAGAACTGGTCAGAGTCATCCTCTTTGCTTCGAAAGGACTCAGGATGACGTTCCACCATCCCCGCGACCGTCGAGGTGTTGGAGGGACCATATCCAAACTCAGACGCCTCGCTCCAAGTCCTGCGCTTGTCGGCGACGGTCGCTTAGAGGATGTAGCGGAGCCCTTCTCACTTTCTCCGAAGTCTGTGCCGGCCGAGCTGGGTGGCGTTCGAGCTGACACTGGGGTTTTTATCGACGCAAATGGCATTCCCAGACGCGGTATGGGTGGTATGCTGGTCAGTTTGAGCTGCGGAAACTTCTTGCCTTTCCTCGCTGGGGTGGACCTGGTCGAGGGCGCGGCTGTGTACACACTCGATGGCGGTCGGGGCACGCGAGCCTCACGCGGAGAATCCGACATTTTCGCGTGTTGACTTTTTGGCGATTCGAGAACGATGATGGGCGTCTTCGAGCTGTTGACATTTTCAGTGCGCGTTTGACCGAAGCCGTCCGTAGCCGCTGCGTTGTCCTGAGCTCTGCTTGCCACGCTTTGGGCTGCTTCTTGATTCAAAGGGTCTCTCTTTGACATACCGCCGTTGGACTGTAGATGTGGGGTGGCAAAGTCTGCTTCGTCTGGCTGCAGACCACGGGACGTGGCTCGAGAGCTGGAGTCCTGGTCAACAATTGGGAAGATTTGGTGCGGCTTTTCACTACGCTCTTGAGCCACATTGGTGTTGAGAGAGATGCCAAGCGGACTTCTGTCGCGTGATGAGGAGCTGTCGACCTCCCGGGTCGTACGTGCACGTCTTTCCCGTCCTTGCTGTTCTCGCAGTTTGATGTCTTTGCCAGGCAAACCCAAGGGGTGGTGGAATGTCTTTTGAGTGGCCGGCTGTGAGTTTGACATGAGGTTCTTTTTGTAAGTAATGTGGTTAGATTAGTATTAACTATTAATGAAGGCTCAGTACTCAGGCTGCCGGCGGCCTGGTTGGACTACTTTTGGACGCAGGACGCGGTTACGAAAGATTGACTTTTGGTTGAGAAGCACGGGAACGAAAGCCGACGTAGGAAAAAGAACAGCAATGCAAACAATAGCAAGTCTTAGAATATAGAGATAGAGCAGCAAAAGCAGGGTCTTAAGCAGCACAAGACAAGACACTGCTCGGAGTGGAGTGGAGCCGGGCTCGATGCTGGCCGCGTCGTCTAGGTGAAACCGAGAGGTCTTTTGTTCCAAACGCGGACACTGTAAACAGATGTAGAGCAAGAGAGTCATTCGCAGATAGCAAATGGAGTGCAAGCGCCTGTGAGGGAGGAGGGAGATGAGGAAGAAAGTGGTTGGCTGGGAGGTGTTTGCATCCTCGGCGCTAGCGGTGAAACGTTTCTCCCGGTCTTGGGAAAGGATTCTCATGGATTGATGGGCGGCAAGACGCCTTTGTGGGCTGGTGCTTGCGATGGCCACATTGTCCCCGGCACGATCGTGCGTTTGAATACTCACGCTTGGATTTTAAGTACTGTGCGGCTCTGCGAGGTCGGTGGAAGGGTCTTAGGGGCTAGCATGAAAGCAGATTAGCTTACCTTGGACGCTCGTGGACCCCGGTCAGCAATAATAATACACTTAGGTTTGCTTGCTATTGTGGGCGGATACGAGGTCAGCAGCATCTGGCTTATCCTGCTTCGACCTGCAAATGCCGCACGAGATCTCACCATCGTGCTGCTGGATCGGGATCGTGTATCATAGACCTTTTCCCGCGGACAAACCATCCGACGCATGCGGCTCGGCGCTCTGATTCATCTCGCAATTTGGCCATCTTCATCACTCACGTCAGATTTCACCTCCAATGCTCAGCTCCTTGACGTGACTTTACCTTCACCATCCAATGCTTGTCTGGTCCTTGATGTGATTCAATAGGACGCCATGTTGCCAAGAGACTCCGTCTGAACCCTTCAGCCCAACTCTTATCTCATCATTATCCGTATAGCGAATTACATCTCCGCAACGTGGAATGCGCGAATGAGGCATATACCCCATTCTTGACTTTTGGACGCCAACCAATGTCCAGAAACCAGCAGACCCCCACTCTTAACACCTCGCAACATCGACGCCGAACTTCCCTCCTTGCCTCCCCAAGCCCCGCTACCGAAGAGAAGACACTCTGGTCAACTCGCGCAAAACGCACTGGATCCACTTCTGGCGCTCAGGCGCCTAATATCGCCGTCGCCCAGTCTCCCTCCACACTCACAACCATCCAAGACAGTCCGCGACCAAGCCCCCGGCTTATGAGCCTCGATAGGACCCCATCTCCACAAGAAGGCGGCGGGTGGAGTTCACCGGGTCTCACCGCGCCCAAACATGGCAAGAGATCGCCGTCGCCTCGTGCGACATTCGACACCAGCACACGTGAAGCCACGTGGGCGACGGCGCAGGCAAGGAGCCGGGACGTCAAGGGCTTTGAGCCACGGAGGAAGAGCTGGATTCCGCGGAATTTGAGCATCTCACTGCCTCGTTTCGCTTCCAACCCCGACCGAAGAACACCAGATAAATATGCCAGCAAGGAGAAAGTCAATCGCGGGAGAATACCACAAAACAACATGGAGCGGTTGCAAATGGTCGGAGCCGTGCTGAGGAGGGGAGCGCATAGGTTTCGGGCGCCGCTTGCCTTGTTGCTCGGGGTCCTCTTACTGGTAACTCTTTTCTTCAAGACGCCGGCCCATCGGGTATATCGACGGACTGGGTTCTTGGGAGGCGGGAACAAGTTCGTTGTGATACTCGCGACGAATCTGGGAGGTGGGGTGATGGAGTGGAAGGGCCCACGAGAATGGGCGATCGAACGAGACAGCGTCCGCAACAAGAAACGCTACGCCGCGAGGCACGGCTACGATCTCGAGATCGTGGACATGTCGACGAAGAAGCGCTACGCGCATGAATGGCGAGAAAGCTGGGAGAAGGTAGATACAATCAGACGATGCATGAGGGAGTACCCCTCCGCCGAATGGTGAGGATGAAGGATTATGATATCCGTGCACACCAACATACTGACTATGTCACTAGGTTCTGGTGGCTGGACCTCAATACCTTTATCATGGAACCCTCATACCCTCTGCAGAAACACATCTTTGGCGACCTGGCCTCAGGCGCCTACCGCGACATCAACGAGTACAACCCCCTCAACATTACACATCCACCCGAGGTGCCCTATCTCGACGAGCTCTCCAAATCTGCTGCTGGCGATGGCGACCCAAACTCGATTAACATGCTCGTCACGCAGGATTGCGGTGGCTTTAATCTCGGCTCCTTCTTCATGCGGCGTTCCTCTTGGACCGACCGCGTCCTCGACATCTGGTGGGATCCCGTACACTACGAGCAGCGTCACATGCAGTGGGAGCACAAAGAGCAAGATGCGTTTGAAAACCTGTACATCCACCAGCCGTGGATACGGCCGCATACCGCATTCCTGCATCAGCGAGTTGCGAACTCCTTCCCGCCCGGAGCGTGCGGAGAAAACGACACCAAGATCCACTACGACCAGAAAGACCGCGACTTTTTGATCAACATGGCCGGCTGTGAGTGGGGTAGAGACTGCTGGGGCGAGATGTACAACTATCGTGAGTTGAGCAATCGTCTCAACCGGACGCCATGGGAGAAGCTCAAGGACGGCATCAGTGATGGCTTCAGCAGCATGTTTGGAAGGACGAAGAAGGAGCTCAGTCAGGAATTGGAAGGAAGCAGCTCCGAGTCCGCACAATGATAGGTGTGCTCCTGGGCATACTTCCAGTGTTTGGCGTCTGGATGGCCACGTGCGGCAGGATACATAGAGATACCACTGATGTTTGGCGACTTGATCAAAGTCGAATGAGAACGCAGAGGAGCGTTTAGCCCAAAGTCCTCGCTGACGATCCGAGTAGTCCTCTTCCGATGTATCCGCTGGGATCGCAGCCTTAGATTCGTTTGACTATGCTTTGCGCAGCTGTTTCTTCTCTGCTTGCAGGACTCCCTTCGTACAAGACAACCCTAGCTGTCGATAGCACACTGTCATTCCCCTTCCCTTTGCTGTCCCACTCATCTCCTCATGAACTTTTCTTCGGCGGAATACTCGCATCAAACCCCCCCAAATGGTTCTGCTGCTGAAACAAGTATCCCCGTACCTTGCTCTCTTTCAATAACTCCAGATATCGTTCTGTACACGCGTCAGCCCACACCCATTTCAACCTCCACTCCCATCACCCAGCCACATCCTCTCGAAAAGCTCAACACTCACCTCTCAAACTCGCACACTTCTCAAAATGATTCACGCCCTCCCTCCGATAGCACTTGCCCATCTCATCCCGTACCAACCTTGCCATCATGCTGCGCACCCACTGCTCCCTTATGATTGCATCTTGTGCTTTCTTGAGCGCGACCGTGTCGTTGTAGTCGACGCCGTCGAATGTGGGAGGCACGGTTGGCTTCTTAGCGAGGAAGGCGGGGGATTCGGGGAGGAGCATTGTTGCTCTTGGTGCGGTGGATGTCGATGTGGTCGTGGAGGTGGTCGTAGCGGAGCTTCTGGGAGCGGTGGAGGAGGGAAGTGCGTTGCGATCCGAAAGGACGGTGAAGGGCTCGTAATTGGCCAGGGCCGCGGTGCCCGGAGGACGGAGGTGGACGTCGACGCACGCAGTCCCTTACGCTGACTTGAACGTGCACACCCGATGTGCTCGGTGGCTTATAAGGCGGAGCAATCAACACCGGCGTCGAGACTGTTAGTACTGCGCGATCGAGAGAGCTTGAGGGTACGCACGATAGGGTCACGTGGGTCACCTATCACATCCAGTAACTCACGATGGTAGCTATATTGATGCCCTATTTTTAAGGCACACATATTCATCGCTCTCTCGTCCGCTTTTCTTCCTTCACACCTGCGCAGAGACTTTCAAGCGTGCCGTCAAGCCATTCACGTTTCATAGCTGCTAATGTTGTAATGCGACTATATTTGATAAATGCCAGAACGTCCAGCGTCGATTGACTGGTTCCGACAGGCGCTTCATCGACTTGCCAAAAACGACCATCAAATCACAAAGCCTACGTTGCAAACAAAGGCCTCGAGTATTCGTGCCTTTCCTGTTCGCAAGCATGACCACCATCGTAATGTATCACGTTTGCATCAGTCATTTCCC
Organism: Arthonia radiata; assembly: GCA_002989075.1. Lineage (NCBI taxonomy): Eukaryota > Fungi > Ascomycota > Arthoniomycetes > Arthoniales > Arthoniaceae > Arthonia > Arthonia radiata. The sequence goes on from PSQN01000013.1 coordinate 622,190, forward strand.
AGCTTTGCCTCATGCTCGCTGTAAGAGTCCAAGAACGATCGGCGCTGGCTGGCCCTCATGCCAGCTGCCCTGGCGACCACATTCTCTTACCTTTCTACCCTTCTGATTTATGCGACGGCGTCTATGTGTATCCATCGCCTCTATATATTCCATTGCGGCCACCACTACTTCGCGCCTGACGCCCTACTACTCTGCCCAGTTCGTGACCCGGGCAGTATGGCGTATCCTACGTCGCGTACCCTTAATGACCGTCTGCACAAGCGCGGCGTCCTGAAGCCTAGTGAACCATCTCCACCGTTCAGTCCCGGTCCGGCCATCGCAAAATTGTCCAGAATCCCAGTACTGGCCAGTCCAACTTCAAATTCTGCCACGCCATTAGCGAGTCCTCAAAAGCCACTATATTCGCCCAAGAAAGTCTCAGCAGCCGATGAAAGCTCCCAAAAGGCCACAGAGAACTCTCAAAGGCTGCCCTTGAAGCGAGCAGATGATTCTTGGCTAAGGAGGAAGGGAGATGCGGGAGGTGCTACAGCAGCAGGTCGGAAGCCATCGGAGGTCAAGGCGATGCATGCGCGAAAGCGATCTGGGACTCTACCTACGAGAACCAGCTCTAAGGAAGCACTGGTCATGCCGCCACGCAAGCACTCAGAGCTGCCGAACACGCTCCTACGCAAACATGTGTTAGCCCGCGAAGGCTCGGCAGGCAACAAGGAACCCGATAGCACACGCGAAAGTCAACATTCGAACGGTCCAAGAAAGTCATCGACAGGCTCTGCGCTGCCGTTGCGCAAATACTCAAGCAGTCGATCGTCCATCCCTCAAATTACGGTCCCCTACAAATCCACCATCTCATCTAGCTCACCCATTTCACCTACAACCCATAGTCCGATGAAGCCTGTGCCTTCTCCTTCAATTGAGGCCGGTCTCCTCACACCCGATACTACACAGACGCAGCCGGGTCACACCTGCAAACGTAAAGGCCACCCATACACCTCCCACTTCATCCCCTATATTTGCGGCCCGTGCGTCGCCGAGTCTCAAAAGCGCGAGCGGGACCGGCGCCAGCGCCTTGCCACCTCACTGGCTGACGACGGCCTTATCGATCGAGTGAGGCTGGCGGAATGGCAATGGCGAGGTAGGCAGTTCAGGGCTGGCGGTAAGATGCAGGATTCACCAGAGCTCACTGCGGATCATTTTAGACAGACCGCCGACATTACAGTGCCCGCTGCAGGTGCGGAAGAAAGCGTCAAAAGTGGCAGGAAAGAATCCGTCTGGGTCATCGAGCCTGAGACACCACGGACCACGAACGAGCAGACACGGCTGAAGCAGGAGGCCAAGATGCTAGCCGAAGAAGCCTGCAGATCGCAAGACGAACATCGGCGCCTGAAAGAGGAGGCAGCGATGCTAGCGAAGATGGAGGAGGCGAATAACATGATTGAGCAAGAGACCCAGGCGAGGCGACGGAGGAGTGCGGGTGATTCAAAGGGGAAGAAGCAGACAGAAGGAGCGAGTTGGATGGACGGATGGAGAAGAAGCGTGGGCAGCGAGGGCAAGGCCGAGAAGGACGGCCAAAATCTCACCGGGGGAAGCATGAAGGGGAGAGCGAGCTGGCGGGTTACACGCGTAGAGTTCTGAACTCCTCAAGGACCTGTACGTGTGAAGTATTCCGCATCTACAATCTACTAGTCCTCCGAGCCCCAAACCCTCCAAAAACCTTTCCCACTATCTCCCTGCGCTCGATCACCTCTCTCCACCACATCCCCTCCACATCTCCCAGCGCCATCGCCCCACGCCCATCGGCAACACAAAGCCCAGAATCCCCTGCCTTTTCCCATCGCCCTCCACGTACTGCGACTTCCCCGCGTCCTCCCTCCGCACGATCACCCCTCCCGCCCTTAACGCCTTCACACTGGTGTAGTGGTCTTCCCAGCGCCCAACACAGCCATCCCTCACCAACGCCCCCTTCAACAGCTCAGACCTGCTCACATGAGCACCGCGTATAATCACAGTAGCAAGCCACTGGATCGGCGAATGAAACCAGTGCGTCATGCCCGTCGCATCCGCATCCGGGCTGCGGTCCAGCGCCACGCGCATATGCTCGAACCCGAGCAATGCACAGAGCAGCTGCTGGACGTCTCCATCAATATGTCGATCCACCTCGAACAACCCCTGCAGCCCACTGGGATCGATCAAGCCGTGTTTCACAAGACAAAGAAAGGCATTGAAGACAGGGATTTGAGCCTCCCATCGCCATGACAGGATGCGTAAGTGCTCCGCCCAATTTTCGGGGCAGTCGAGAAGAGACTGCTCGTAGCTTTGGTCGGGGTTGGAGCAGGGGCCGGCCTCACGGAGGGCGCGGTGGAGGGTGGCGTGCGCGATGTGAGCTGTCCATGTGTTGGAGCGGGCGAGGTCTCGAGCGAGGGCTTTGGCGTAGAGGTCTGCTATGTAGGACATTGTGGTGATGGTGGTGGGGTGGGCGATGTGATGTGGGGGGTTCAATGGGCGGTAATGCGCAAAGGGGGAGGATTGGTGAAATGCAATGGCATTATTTATCGAGGCATGTACGGGAAGTGGTAAGACAGACGCTTTCGCACTTTTTGTGTATGTCATGAGTGCAATACATCGCCTGAGCACTCGTCTAAGCACTCATCGCTGGACCTCAGCGCAGGACTCGATCGTTGGACGTCGTTTCTGTACCTCATTGCTCAGGACTTTTCACTGGACCACCCAAACCCACGTCGCTGATCAGCGCAACCCGCGTTAGGCCTTAACACTTCCTCAATGGGAGCGCTCCGGTCCGCCACGTCATTGAAGAACTCCGCCTCAACTTCCTCCAGTGTCATTGCCTCACCCACTACGGTAGGGAGTACGAACCCAAGACTTCCCGTTTTGTATTCGTCGCCAAGCCCCGTTGGCATGGTGCTTCCCGCATCGCTTTGACGCCGAAGGATGCGGTCGAGAGGCCACCACTCCCTCCAGCCGTCCTCGTAGATCTCCCCTAAAAATCCTTGTGCCGCCAAATGCCTGCGAATCTTCTCGAAATCATTGGTAATAGTGCCGCGCACGATGAGCGTGGCTAACCACTGCATAGGTGCAAGGTAGCTGCCGATATCGAACTGTGGTTGAAAGGGGGGGCGTTCCAGTTGCTGGTTATGTTCAGATGATAGCAGCGCGCGCGACACCCGCTCTACCTCACTGCCTACGCACAGTCCTACCGTGAACTTTGCAGCGAGGCCGCTGATGTCGACGAGGCCACGGCGGACGAGGCTCGCAAATGCTTCAAAGACCACCACCTGCATATCCAACCTCCATTCGAGAGTCCTCAGATGTTGTGGCCAGTCGCAAGGCTCTGCGTAAATCCAACTTTCAAGGCCATCGTTTGTATCGAGATTTTCTCCTGCAGATTCAAGGGCTTTTGAGATGACCTGACGGCCGAGCGCAGTAGAAGAGTAGACACGAGCTTCCGTTGCCAGCAAGTAGTTGTTTGACTGCATTGCTGATCAGTCGGTTCTTGATGAATTGGAGAGACTATGTAAGGTGATGATGAGAGGATATGAGAGAGCAAGAGAACCAGGTGAGAAAGTAGGAATAGGGCGGTGTGCAAAAGTCCTTTGCGGTGATAAATTCATTTCACCGCTAGTTGGTTTGAAGGACTGGAGGACGCATCCGCGATAAGCAAGAGCAACTGATAGCGAGACCTATATCTTACGATCAGGACCCAAACGTTCTACGTCTGAGCAAGGGGTGTGAGAGGGATCATCGCAACATGTTTCATTCATGTCACTGCAATGCATGCCGCGGCTCTCGCTGCACACCTCAGCCGCTACCGTACTGCTGCCCATGCTCTCACCTACCACGACCCACGCTCAAATCGTCGTCTCATAAGCAATCGGGGCGATGCTCTCAGGCTTGTTCTCCTTGCCCACCACCGTGTGTGACTCCCTCGGCTGCGCAGGATACCGCTTCACCTGCAGCTTCGTGCCCTTCTCTTTAGCCTCCTTCTTCTTCGCCGCGTTCTCCTTGACCCGTCTCAGGAAGTCATCACGGGAGCCGGAGGGCCGGATGTGCTCGATGCGGACGTTGATGCGCTTCTCGATGTAGCGGTTGCCGACGCGGCGGTAGAGGATGACGCCGACGGACGATTTTGTCACGTTGTAGACGACGCCGGTCTTGCCGTGGTAGACTTTGTAGGGCATGCTGGGTGGTGTTAGATACTGGGATGGGATGAGAGGGTGTGGGGGGTTGTGAGGTACCCTTTCTGGACGGCACCGTTCGCGACGACATCAACGATGTCGCCGACGCGGTAGGAGCGCAGGTATGTGGAGAGTGGGATTGTGCCATGCTTCTTGAAGCCTCTTGCGAAGGAGTACTGTGAAGGAGTTAGTTTCGGTGCTGTACGGCGCTCGCGTGGCTTTCTGTGCGCATCGACTGACCCGCGTGCCGGCCTTGAGACCGTTGGAGTGACCCATCGCGGCGAGCTGTGTTGATAGATGTGGTGGAAGTCGAAGTGCGCTGATCTTCAACGGCTGGTGTCACTGCTGCTGAGATGTGGATGTGGGAAAAGTCGTAGGGCTGATTATGTAATACGCACACATCCCCTCTCGAGACATCTCAAGCTAGCATCGCGACGACATTTGCACTCCAACTCCGACGACTCTTCCTTGCGTGCTAAGTCAAGATGGCACCGTAAGTCACGCAGTCACGTCTCCGAAGTCGCTTTGACTAATCAAAACCGCAGACGCAAGTACTCTAAGACCTATAAGGTCCCGCGCCGACGTACGTATCGCAGCAGCATATCCCACTCCTCTCAAAGATAGCAATCACTGACATTCCTCACAGCATTCGAATCAGCTCGTCTGTTAGTACTACCCGGCCACTGAGCATGAGCGAGTCTCTGCTTATGTCGATGGTTTTAAATCTAACATGATGTCCTAGCGACTCCGAACTCAAAATCGTCGGCGAATATGGCCTCCGCAACAAGCGTGAGGTGTGGCGTGTCATGCTCACGCTCTCCAAGATTCGTCGTGCCGCTCGGTGCGTTTTAGATTCATTCGTCTTCGCAATCGACGCACAACTAATGCATCACAGTCAACTTCTCACCCTCGAAGAAAAAGACCCCCGCCGCCTCTTCGAAGGTAACGCCCTCATCCGCCGTCTCGTCCGCACCGGTGTCCTCGACGAATCCCGCATGAAGCTTGATTACGTGCTCGCCCTGCGCGTCGAAGACTTCCTGGAGCGGCGCCTGCAAACCTGCGTGTACAAGCTTGGTCTCGCCAAGTCAATCCACCACGCGCGTGTGCTCATCCGCCAGCGCCACATCCGCGTCGGCAAGCAGATTGTAAATGTGCCGAGCTTCATCGTGCGGTTGGACAGCCAGAAGCATATTGACTTCTCGTTAACGAGTCCGTTTGGCGGTGGGCGTGCTGGACGTGTGAGGAGGAAGAAGGCCAAGGCCGCAGAGAAGAAGGAGGGCGGTGGTGATGAGGAGGGTGGGGATGAGGAGGAGGAGTAGTAGGTGTCACGTCATGAGAGTAGTGGCGATGCGCAAGCTTCTTCATACTCGACGGAGAACGCAGGGTTGATGTGGTCACAAGCAATCGCTCGCTGTGTCGCTGTGATGAGACGAAACGGACAGCGGTGGCAGTAGCAATCAGAAGAGCTCTCAGCAAGTGTGCTATTCAACGCCAAGTGCCTCTCTCGCGTGGTGCTTTCTCTATCCGGCATCGCCGTGACATGCAGCTGCTAAGTGGCTGTTCGTTAATATTACCACTGCCCTCAATTTGAGTCGTGCATAATCTCCATGGCTCTTTCAGGGCCATGCGCCATGACATGAGTCCCGCGATACTTAAGCCAACGCTGCATAATTTCACGTAAGAAACGTAAACCTCAAGACGAGAGCACACGACCAACTTCAAATTGGATGGCCATGCCACGTCTCATTCGGCCTATATCGTACATTTTCAATAGCAAGCTGCACCTTGCAGTTGACATCCTTTCCCCATAACGCCGTTTCGCAATGCGTCAGTCATCACCTCGTGATAATGCACCCCTCATCCCACGTCCATTGCTCCGCGCAGCAATTACTTCATCCGCCCGTCATAGGCGAGGTGAACGCCCCCTCCCCCATCTCCTTTGCATATTCCGGCTCCGGCGTCCGCGGCCGTGGTGTACTCGGGGTGGAGTCAGTCGGCATAGAGATGGTCATCAGATTATCTTTCGAGCTGGCGTGAGAGGCGGGTTGAGAGTTCGGTGCCGAGTCGATTTTCAAGCTTGGTGATGAAGAGTTGCTTTTCGGCTCCTTGGAAGGCTGCTGGACCTTCGGCTGCTGCGTTGCGGATGCCTCTGAATTTGGCTCATTGTTGCTTGTCTTGCCGTTTGATCCTTCTGAGCTCATCCGACTTTTCGATTCCTCGGAAACAGCTCTACTCCTCGTTGGCTCGGCTGTCTTGCCTTTCTGTGCAGGCGAGCCCGCAGCAGATGTGGGCTTGTTGCTCGGTTCGCCCTGGGAATTGGCGACAGGTTTCCGGCGCAGCGTGTTGAAAGCCGTCGCCGACCAAGTCTGCTTCTCCGGTTTCGGCAGAGGCATACCAGGTGGTGGCAATGGTTGTCCACGACCCATGGGCTCTGGTCGGGGAGGCTTCTCCGGCGGTTGGATCTCCTTCTTCTCCTGCATATTCAGCATGCCGAGGCTCCATTTTGTGGCAGCAGCCGTGGCGGAAGTCAGAGACTGATTGAAGGCCTTTGTTCGATCCTTCGCGGCCGCTGTCGTTGATCTGGTAGGCGGAACAACAGGCTCGGTCATAGTAGTGGCGCGTGTGCGCAGATGGTGCGGAAGCGGCTCCGTGAGCGTTGACGTGAGGTGGTGGAAGCGGTCGGCTCCTTCCTGGTGGTTCGACGTCTTTTCACTCAAGCCTTCTTGATCTTTCCCAATCAGCTCCGGCGACTCGTGTGGCGAGCCATCGAGGATTGGCTTCTGTGGAGTATGTGTTGGCGACAACTCAGGCGAGCGGTTGGCGAGGCCTTGCATCGTACTCGCTGCGTCCTTACGCCCCTTCCGATGGCGAGGCTTGTGACGCTCAGTTGCGGCTGGGCTTTTGCTCACGATAGGAGTGGCTGCAGCCGCGAAGGAGTGCGAGCGCATCGCCTTGGGCTTCTCGACACCTGCTGTATGCGCGATGGCTGGCGTTGACACAGACGCGGGGTTCACATCAGCGTTGTCCAACGTTTTACTCGGCGTTAGTCCTGAGGAGCCCGCATTCGTCTCATCAATGGAGGAGGCGCCGGACACGTTCTGCGTGTCGGTGGCCGCTGACTTCAGATCAGAGGGCAGCGGATCCGAAGAGATAGACGCGTTGTCACTAGCCTCTGATTCGCGCTTCTTTAACGCCTTCTCTGCTTCCGTGAATGACTGTGGGCCTTCGCTATGCTTCCAGATGCCTCCTCTCGTACCTTTGCCATCGGTATTAGTGAATGGCAGGTCATCCCAGTTGGGAAGCACGAGGGTTTCAGCCACGACAGCTTGTATGCGGGTAATGATTGCAGAAAGGATCACACCATACGTGATCTGTCGCGAGCTGACGATAGGCTCAAGTGAGATGTCAAGCTTCGGCATCGTCTCGAAAGAGAACCACATGCGATTGCTCGGTGGTGGCTTGATCTTGAACAGTACGTGACCTTCCATACGTTTCAATACACCCGCGAGGATGAGATTGACCTCTCGAGCCTTCAGCTTGTTGCCCAGGTCGATACGGGCTATGGCAGAAATGACAGCCTTGAAGTTGCCCGAGTAGCGGACGTCCGCCTCAATGGTGAGCGCACCGTCCATCGTCATTTCCTTTAGCTTGGGATTCAAGAATGAGGGGGCACCATCACCCATGTCAACCTGACGCAAGCCGATGCTGGAGATGAACGCCGGCTTAGCGACGCGGGAGATTTTCTTAGAAATCTTGTTGCGTATGTGATCCTCAATCTCTTGGGTCTTGTACAAGGCTAAAAACAGGCGGCCGATCAGCGCATTCAGCCAACGGGTCTGGCTACTCTCTTCTGATACGTGCAGCTGCCTGATTAGCTTAATCATGCTATCGGCCTCGAAGGGCAGTGGAGCGGGCACCATGGCCTCGCTTTGAGAATCATGTTTCTGTGTGCGCAAGAGTGCATGGTAGAAGTCCTCCTTCTTGGGGCTGTTGTCGCAAAAAAGATAGAATGGCGGCGAGGCGACGTCGTTCTCAAGCAGCGCTACCTTCTTCCTCAATCGAATGCAATTGCGCTTGATCCATAGCTCTCCTTCCGGTATTTCTTCACCTCCGGCATATACGTCGACAACGTGATGAGCGAGGGAGATGACATGGCGGATCTCGAGCTGCTGCTCGTTATCAAAGAGGACGAGATGACTATGCCTGAGAGAGGTCAGCTTTCGCGCGTGCATACAACGTTGACTGCTTGTACACACCTGATTGCCAGGAAGAACACGTTGCGCCCCTTCTTATGCCCTTTGCCGTGGTCTAGGGTGGGCGGTTGGACTTTACTGCGGTCGAAGAGGCTCTTATACATAGACTGATAGACACTTTGGCCATCTGCCGTTACCGCTTCACCGGTCGGCGTGATCCGCTCTGGAGGCTTGCCATTGACGCCACCAGGCACAAACTCTCGACAGACGGAGAAATAGCCCGAGGTAGCATCGGGTTCATTCGCGTGTTGTGCGAGCTTCTCTTCAAGCTCTTGATTGCGCTCTTTCTGTGATATGGTCGGATCATGCTCGTGAGTGTGACCAGATGCGGTCGGTAAGTACAGGTAGGCGTGAAGTCCAGCTGCTAGTAGTAGTAGCGGAAGCAACGTCACACCACCGATGATGTAGGATAGGAGGAGCGCTGCAAAACCAGCCATTTTGCTGATCGCAGGCGCATTGTTCGCAACGTGAGCTCCAAGATCATCGTTCGAGAGCTACGTTAAGTGTGCTCAGACAAGTGTTCACTCATTCCTGGGGCGAGTGCTGAAAGAGCAATGTGGCCGGTCATTTGGTTGCTCAAATACGAGGGGCGACGGATTGTAACGGATCGCTTAAGAAGTTGTAGACGCTTTGGATTACACGTATGCATCATCATCATCATCGTCGCCCTCCGCACTCCGCAACGCCGTCTTTGTCCGTTTCGGGACAGCTCACTGGCAGGGTCTACAATCAACGTGAGCATTTCACATGTAGCAGTAGTAGCTCTCGAAAAGCATGCACAATTGAATAAGCCAAAATCAAGGAAGGCTCTTGAGGGAACGCGATCGCGAGTCTTCACGTTCAATTCGTACAGGCCAACACGCTATATGTACACCCTAGTCTTCTTGATAACTCAGCTTCCTCATCTCCCCAAGGCGACCGCGTGCTGCACTTAGAGAGTTCTCAAGCTGCAAAATCTCGACCTGCTGCTCCATCTCTCTCACCTTGAACTCGTGGCCGCTAAGCTTGCTGTAGTCGACTTGCTCCTCGCCTTGATTCTTTTCGGCGATGATGTCCTGGACTTGCCGTACTAGGCTGCGGCATGCCCCCGTAACCCTCTTGCTCGCTTCCTCGAGCCTCTCCTGTGTCTTGCTCATGAACGTCGCCTTCACGCGAGACGCTGCCACCAGCTGCGCAGTGGAAGCGGAGACGTCGTTGGAAGCAACAATGAGTTGCTCAGGACTGTTGCGGGAGCTGATGACCCCATCCGCAGTCTCAATCAAGACATTGGTGCTGCTCGCCACAGCTTTGGCAGCTGAGAGCAAGCCCTCTGTCCACCGATTGTTCTTCTTGTAGTATGCAGATCGAGACATGCTGCTACCTCTGCCCGCACTGACGATCTCCTCCTGTGACTTGGATGCTGCCTTGATGAGCTCAGCAATGGCTGATGTGACAGCGATAGCAGCCGCCAGAATGGCGTCGTGGACGCGCAGCTCGTAGGTTGAGTACTGGTCGCGATTCTTGTTCTGCATCTTGGCAAGCCTCGCCGCAGCGTCTTCGATCGATTTGGCGGCGTTGGCCATCTCTCGGTCAACCAGGTCGCCCAGGTCGCCCGTGCCGGTGGTGACTCGAGTCTTTGGCGCAAATGCGTCCGCCATCTTTGACAGCTTTTGCAAGTTCATCTGCACCTCGTTGTTGTTGTTGATGACCACGTCGGTCTTTTGCATGTCGTCCAACCCGTCAATGCGGAAAGAAGCTAACGAGCGAAAGAAGTTGACGGTCGATTGCGCAGATTGTCGCGCGCCATTGATGAGCTGATCGCCCTTGCGCTCATCGGAAGCGAAGCGAGTGAGACCCTTGGTGTTTGACAACACGTCAGCGATGGCGCCAGAAAAGTTCGTCACGGTGCGAATGATCTCGGCGTGCGTGCTATTAGGGCCATCGGCGATGTAGTTGTTGAAGGAAGTGGAAAATTCCATAGCGGACGCAGACGCCTTCTCGACCTGTGATAACACATACGCTCCAGACGCGTTCTGATTCCCGGCGATCATGGTCGAATCCAGCTCGTAGAGCGCGTCGTCCACACGCTGGATGCCGCTACGAAGTACTGAATCTACGATGTCGCTGAGTTTCTTGATGTTAGCCATGAGCATGCTGTCAATCTCGCTGTCCAGAGCCTTGTCAGTGTCTCCTTGTCCGAGCTTGAGCTCGTTGAGCTGAATCAGCGTCTCATCCATGCCAGCCTTCAAGACCTCAATCTCCTCCTCTTTATCCCTCAGTAAGCGCTCCAGGTCTGAATCCTGTTCGCCATACTTCATGTGGGCATCGTCGAGCTGGCGTGTCTTATTTCGAAGAGCCTCCTCCAGGTCGGCTATCTCGCGATTATGCCGCGAAAGCATAGCAGAGAGCTCAGAGCCTTTTGATCGGTCGAGATTATCAGCACGGTCCAGCGCCATGCGCAACTCCCGCTGGAGCTTCTCTACCTCATCTCTATGACCTCCGCTAGACCGATCTTTGTCATGCATTGCGCGGTCCCGCTCTCGTATCATGTCCGCTAGCTCAAGGTTCTTTGTCTTCAGCTCCCGCTGCAGCTTCTCCCGTTGATCAATGGCCTCCTGCGCCGATGCCGCCTTTAATTGGACACCCTTGAACTTCTGAAGCAACTCGAGATGCTCATGTCGCAGCTGTGAATACAACTTGGCGAGCGCCTCATACTTAGTCCGCCATGTGTTGATCTGCTCTTGCAAAGCCCGGATTTGCTCATCTTTCGACGCTGTCTGTTGGCCAAAATTCGCATGAAGCTGTTGTAGCTCGCCTTCGAGTGCCTTCATCCGACGATCGTATTGTTCAAGCATCAGTTGATCTCTCTCGTACTGCGCTCTGGCGTTGAGGTTCTCCCGTTCAAGCTCCGCCATGCGACCCTGTGTCTGCGCTGCGAACTGATCCCGCATGAGCTGATCCTGCGCCATCTGCTGTTGCTGCGCCTGCAGCCGCTGCTGGTCCTCAAAGTCGCGTTGGGCTTGCATCGCTTGTTGTTGCTGCATCCGCTGTGCTTCTTCCCACTGCTGCTGCAGCCGCCTCTGCTCTGCCTCATAGTCGTCCTGTTGCTGCCGCTGCTGATCCTTCCAAAACTCATTGATGGGCTCGGGATCAACAGCTTCTCGTGGCGGCGACGCTTGCCTCGGTGGGGAGGTTTCTCGTGGACGCGCCGGGAGCGCTGGCTTCTCCTCGTCCTCCGACAGAACATTCGGTGGGTCTTGAGGCAGTCGTGGAATCGTGATCAAGCTTGTGAGGTATCGTAGACTGCTGCATTCATGATAGAAATGGACAAGGCGGTAATGCTGTGTGTTGTATCTGCTTCGCAAATGCTCGAGCGCTTCATCGTCGCCCAGTGCGGTGTGCATAGCTCGGAGCATGCTGGTCACGAACTTGTAGATACCGTAGCTCTCTGCTACGAGCGGTACCAGAGCTGAGATGCGGCATTCGTTGTTCATCGAACCGCGGAAGTGTGCGAATATCAGCTTTTGAAATCCATCTATTTGATCTTGCAGTGCCATAAGCTCGGTGATGGTCTCGTATCCCTCGTTGGGATCGCTGGTGGTCCGGAGGCTGATGTACTCTTCATACTCAAAAGTGCCGTTGAAGTCGGGGTGATGGCGGTGGAACGCCAGTTTCGACAGTAGCAATCGAATGTACTCTCGAATCAGCTGGCCATATCCACGTATTCCCTCTCCACCCATGGAACCGCGCGCTAAGCTGTCGAGCCATCCTACATGGGCCTGCGCTTCTCTCAGTGACGAGGGATGACCCTCTTGCAGGACCTTGTGTATAGTCTGGAGAGCCTTGAAAGTCTGAACCTCGTCAGCTAGGATGGGCTGAACCTTCATGCCCGACCAGAAAGAATTGGAGTTTTTGTGATCCCATGTGTAGACGATGCAGGCGCGGACATGTTTTCGCTTCGGCGCGGTCTCCTCGACATTTGTAGCTTTGCGTATGTTGTCAGAGAGTTGTGCTTCGGACTTCCCTAGATTTACATTGCGGGTGGTAGAGCCATAGGAGTGAGCCATGCTGGCGAAGAGGAGCTTTGGTGAGGATTGTGGGCGAGGTAAGGTTTGATGAAGGGCGACGAATCAATCGAGTAGCTTCCAGGCGCCACAACCATTCAAATTACTACTGCCTGCGGCATGTACGCGGACAGTGGCCCAGCTTCACCACCACGTCAGCTCCGGCTCCGTAGGGCTGAAATGGGCACCCTGTCCCGCTCGATACCGCCTCTCCCGTGATAGCGCGCGTTGAGCGCGTCCGTGGCGACAGAAGTCACCTCCACAACTTGATTTAATCTTTCCGCTCACAGTAACTCAACAAACACGACCTCTAATCAAGAGCCTTTCAATCTGAGCAACGGTCGCACCGTCGTATTTGGGTGTCAAACGCGCAGGAGATTATCCTACACGGGTGTGTCCAGGCTCCGGCATCGTCCAGACGAGGCAAGCGCGACAGAAACGTACAGGCTCGAATATCGCTGACCGCAAGGCAAGGCAACTAGCAGAAGCTGGCGATGGACTTCACTTGAGATAGTTCAGGGTACCGCAACTCTAGGGGTCATTCGCAGCCGGACATCTTCATCTCCATTTGCCACATCGCGCCCATCCTGGAGCGACCGCGTTTTCGCCTCCGGCTAAATTGCATCGATCATTATCAAACATCGCTCTCACACTTTGACCCGCCATTGTTTGGCAGGTATGGCTCCACACAGCAGAGGGATGCGCCCTCGCTCCCTGTCATCCGTGTCTTTGGAGCGACCGAGACGGGCCAGAAAGTTTGCGCCCACATCCACGGCGCGTTGCCCTATCTTTTCATCGGGTACGATGGCAGCGTGGAGAAGGCCGAGCTTGACTCATACATCCATCAGCTACGTGTATCCATAGATCACGCTCTTGCGGTCAGCTACCGGCGCAACATCTACGACAGCAGAGCTAGGTTTGTTGGGCACATCTCTCTCGTCAAGGGCGTGCCTTTCTTTGGCTATCATGTTGGTTATCGATATTTCCTGAAGATCTACATGCTCAATCCTGTCAACATGACCCGGTTTGCGGATCTGCTCTATCAAGGCGCAATCATGAAACAGGTCTTTCAGCCGTACGAAGCTCATCTGCAATACTTGCTGCAGTGGATGTGTGACTTCAACTTGTATGGATGCGCTTACATCGAATGTGACAAATATATGTTTCGCGAACCTATCCCAAGCGCGACAGGCCTTAGCGCAAAGCACATGTGGCATGATCAATCAATACAGCAGGATTGGGTGTCGCCGGCAGAAGACTTCCCTCGACAGAGTCACTGTTCTTTGGAAGTAGATCTGTGTGTGCATGACATTGTCAATCGTGCAGATGTCCAGCCGCGCGACGTACACGCTGACTTTGCTGAACATTTTCAGCCCGGCAATCCGGAAGAGAAGCTTGTACGCTCTCTTGCCGGGCTTTGGATGGACGAGTCCAAACGCCGAAAACGGCGAATGGGACTGGCTGACAATTCGAGCAGCCCGTTCCCTCCAGAAGTCCTAGTCTCGATGTCTGCGGATTCTCGAAACACCAAGAAAGGTGGCTGGATCCATGAGGACGAATATCGTGAGAAGGTTGCTCATCTGGTGACGGAAGAGATGACACGGCTGGATCAGCCTCGATTTGGGTTCAAAGACTTCGTTCAACATCGCTCGGCCGAAGAAAGTGTCAGATCCGTCTTGGAGAGTGTTGAGGATCTTTTCCCGGAGAGCATCCGGGCCTCTCTAGATTCTCATGATGACAGCAATGGTACGGAACAAGTTCCTATGGCGCACACACAAGCGATTGTGGACGAAGCGAGTATTCCCAACCTTGAACACGAGGACTTTCCGTATGAGTCCGAGGAGAACGACATCTCAGGAAGGCCACAGCCTAAAGCGAATGGTGGTCGGGTCAAAGGCGAATTTCCCATATCAGGGCCGATCGTGGATGATGATGCTGTTCACCCTCAAGAGGGACCTATTACATCGAGCGATGAAATAGACTTCGGCCGGATGGCTGACGATGACACTTGTTCACCGCATTACGAAGGAAGCACAAAGAATGGGGAAGACGATGGTAATGAGATACAGCACATACAACGGTCGAGAACGGCCGTGGAAGATGGCCTAAACAGGCCCCTGAAGAGGCAGAAGCTACAGCACGACCATTGGCCGCTCGACACAAGAGACCAGCCAATGGACCGCAATGACTTTATCCAGGAGCCGTCTAGCACAAGTCAGACGACTACACCCACTCCCAGCCAGCAACTGTCCCAATCTCACATCAATGCCGCTGACGCTGAAAAGAACGGCTTTCAGGGATTCCGTGTGACAAAACCTTCTTCACTTCCATCAAGCCAAAAACAAGTCTCGGAGCCTGTCACGCCGGCACATGCGCAACGAGCGACTAACGCTAAAGCGTCAATGTCTGTCTCCGCCAGCCGCTATAGATATGCCTCAAGCTATCAATCACCTCAGAGTGGGAAGCCGCCACAAGACACCGTCTCCCCTTTACTGCAGAGGGTGGCAAACTCACGCCTCGCTCTCGGCTCTTACGGCAGATGTTCAGCCGCGTTTGAGCCAGCAGCACCATCTTGTAAGAGTGTCCTTGAGAGTCTCGACGATACGGGCGCTGCCACGTTCCTCTACCAAGACGCATATTACAGCGATGACAGAGATGTGCCCGAACGTGCACGTGACTATGCTGGACGTGAATTCAAGCTCATGGGTTCTTCCGCGCCGTATTTGCCGCCATTTGACGCTTCCGGTATGTCTGCTGCCATTCAGGGCGATCAGTTTAATTTTGTGCTTGATAACGCCGCTGAGGAAAGCTCGTTTGCGAAGTCTCGTCGACACTGTAACGTTCGAAATTGGGAGTATCAAGTGAAGCCCCCATCTTGGTCCAACGTCCACCAATGGCTGCAGAATCAGCGGTCTTCGACGAAGCACCTGCATGATACTAGGCCTGACAAGAAACAGCTGCTATCCAAATCGCCTTTACGAGCGAAGAAGGGAGCGCTTTCCCAGATCGAAGGTCCCACGCAGAAAAATTCCCACGGCATCAAGTTCTCTCAGAAGCGGAAATCTACCAGTGTCAAGCATGAAACGCAATATATGAGCACAATGAGTCTTGAAGTGCATGTGAATACTAGACAAAGTTTCGTGCCGAACCCTGAAGAAGACGAAGTGGTGTGTATATTTTGGGGCGTTAAGCGAGATGATGAGCTGGGCGACGAGGGAGATGAGCGCTTCTCGTCGGGTATGCTACTTCTTGCTGACGATCAAGAGACCGCGCGTAGTGTCTCACAAGAGACAACAGTCAAAGTCGAGTGGTGGCCTAATGAGCTAGACTTGATGAATCGTACTGTGGACATTGTTCGCGACTTTGATCCCGATATTCTCACAGGATATGAAGTCCACAATGGCTCGTGGGGCTATCTGGTCGAGCGAGCTCGCGTCAAGTACGAGTTCGATCTGTGCGATGAGTTTTCTAGGATGTTGTCGCAGTCGCATGGCAGATTCGGCAAAGACGCTGATCGCTGGGGATTCAACACCACATCGACTCTGAAAGTCACTGGCAGACATGTCATCAACGTGTGGCGAGCTATGCGGAGCGAGCTGAATCTGCTTCAGTATACGATGGAGAACGTAGTATTCCACCTGCTCCATAAGCGCATTCCGCACTATTCTTTTCCGGACCTCACCGCCCTCTTCAGCAGCGACAAAGCACGAGACGTGTCAAAGTGCCTACAATACTTCGTCAGTCGGACACGCCTGAATTTGGATATTCTAGAAGCGAACGAGCTTGTGCCGCGGACGAGTGAGCAAGCAAGACTGATCGGAGTCGACTTCTTCTCTGTGTTCTCTAGGGGCTCACAGTTCAAGGTCGAATCATTCATGTTCCGCATTGCAAAGCCTGAAAACTTTCTCTTGGTGTCTCCGAGTCGGAAGCAGGTCGGTCAGCAGAACGCGCTCGAATGCCTACCTCTTGTGATGGAGCCCCAAAGCGCCTTCTACACGAGCCCGTTACTTGTGCTCGACTTCCAATCACTTTACCCTAGCATCATGATCGCCTACAACTACTGCTACTCGACTTGTCTCGGTCGAGTCGTAGGCTGGCGCGGTCAGAACAAGATGGGGTTCGCCGACTTCAAGCGCCAGCCAGGTTTGTTGGGCCTCGTCAAGGACTCTATCAACATTGCGCCGAACGGAATGATGTACGTGAAGCCCGAGATGCGCAAGTCGCTTCTTGCAAAGATGTTAGGTGAGATTCTGGAGACTCGTTTGATGGTCAAGAGCGGCATGAAAGCAGATAAGGATGACAAGACGCTGCAGCAGTTACTCAACAACAGACAGCTCGCCCTCAAGCTGCTTGCGAACGTCACTTACGGCTACACTTCAGCATCTTTCTCCGGTCGCATGCCTTGTTCTGAGATTGCAGACAGCATTGTACAGACTGGCCGCGAGACCCTAGAGAAGGCCATTGCCTTGATTCATTCAATCGAGCGCTGGGGTGCTGAAGTCGTCTACGGTGACACGGACAGCCTTTTCGTCTATCTCAGAGGTCGCACGCGTAATCAAGCCTTTGACATTGGCAATGAGATCGCCGCAGCGGTCACTAAGATGAACCCGCGCCCCGTCAAGCTCAAGTTTGAAAAGGTGTACCACCCCTGTGTGCTCCTCGCCAAGAAACGCTACGTCGGCTTCAAGTATGAGTCCAAAGACCAAGTCGAGCCTGACTTTGATGCAAAAGGTATCGAAACTATCCGTCGAGACGGCACGCCTGCCGAGCAGAAGATCGAAGAGAAAGCCCTCAAAATCCTTTTCCGTACCAGTGACCTCAGCCAAGTGAAATCTTACTTTCTCCGCCAATGCACTAAGATCATGACTGGCAATGTTAGTATTCAAGACTTCTGCTACGCGCGCGAAGTGAAGCTCGGGACATACGCGGACAAAGGGCCACCACCGCCTGGCGCCCTAATCTCGACTAAGCGCATGCTTGAAGACGCCCGCACAGAGCCGCAGTACGGCGAGCGCATTCCATACGTGGTCATAACTGGGGCTCCTTCTGCACGCCTTATTGACCGGTGCGTCGCACCCGAGACGTTGCTGAAAGACGACTCAGCCGAGCTCGACGCAGAGTACTATATCAACAAGAATCTCATCCCCCCACTCGAGCGCATCTTCAATCTCGTCGGTGCAAACGTGCGGCAGTGGTTTGATGAAATGCCCAAGGTGTACCGAATCCGCGACGTCCGACAAGCTCATAACCAAGGTCCGCAGTATGCGCCTAACGGCGCGCTCATGCAGCCTGTCAAAACGCTGGAGGGATACTTGCACACGTCTCATTGCGTAGTCTGCCGCTCGAAGCTGCCACAGCGCGTGCCGGGCTCAGATAAAGTTGTGCTACCTGTTTGTGAATCGTGCCTAACTGAGCCAGCGAGCAGCCTGTACACTATGAAGATGCGACTGCACGAGGCCCAAGGGACACAGGAAGCCGTGCATGATATTTGTCGCAGCTGTAGCGGGTTGGCGTGGGGCGAGAAGGTCAGATGTGATAGCAAGGACTGTCCGGTATTCTATACTCGCGTGAAGGCTGACCGAAAGCGGGAGCGGTGCGAGGTGGTAGCGGAGACGGCGGAGGATGCGTTGAGGAGTGATGCGGAGAGGCGAGGCGAGGTGGCAATGGATTGGTGATGCGGTGGGCGTCGAGGCGTTCTGGGGAAGGGAATGGTATGCCTATGCGTAGGCGGTGATCAGCGTCATGTACATAGCTTGGAGGCTTCTAGCGTGTCAATATCTTACTCATGATCTTCCGTGATGATTTTCGAGATCAAGCCATAGCAGGTATGAACCTGCTGCTAACAAAATAGAGAGGCAAAGCACACCAAAGCTCGCTTCAGTGTATGTCGTGCGAGTCGAGGTAACATCAAAATTAGAGACGTGACGTGACGTGAGGAAAGTATAGACGTAAGTAGTCAAGCTCTGCGCACGATGGCGAGCGCCAGTGATAATATACTCGGCTATGTGAGCGACTGCTACACTGCGACTTCGCCACCAGCCACCCTCTTAGTTCGATGTCCGTCCAATGCATCATTAGACTCCCCGTCTTGGGTCTGCGATATGGAGCGCTTCCTCGCAGACTCGTCCAGCTTGGCCTTCCTATCACTTTCAGCACCATTTGGCACGAATCCCTCCCTGCTCTCTTCCTCCTGCCACGCCTCATCCCTCGGCACCTCTCGCGCTCGCGCATCAACAGTCTCCTCTACCAGCTCGGTCTCCTCTTTCGGTGCCTCGAGCAGTCCCCTCTTACCATCCTCGCCAGCACAGTAGCTGTTCTTCACCGTACTGTGACAGCACGCATAGCCCCACTGGAAGTCTTCCCACCAGCTGCCCCAAACGCTCGTGTGGTTGTTGATGAGCACATCCTCTGCATAGATGCTCTTCACCTTGCCCTTCACCTTGCCTTTGATCTTTCCGCGCTCATCATACTCCACAAACCGCTCGTTCTCCATGACGGCAGGCTGCGTCTCGCGATCCGCCTTGAACTGCTCTTGACTGCCGTACTTCTCGGCCAACAGCTTCTTCTGCTCCGCCTTCTTGCGCTCTTGCTCTTCCAACTCCTTCTTCCGGAAGTACTCGCCGGACGTAGGGTTGGCTTGGACGTGTAGGTTGCTGTTCCCCGCTTCTTGCGAATCCCACGCTGCCCGCGAAGCTTTCTCAAACTCCGCCGCGTCACCAGACTGCCTTACGAATCCCTCTTCAGCCACCAGCGCCGCAGCCTTATCCGCCGTTGCGCCCTCATCTACCATCCGCCGGGTCTTTGGATCGTACTTCGCCGAGTCCAGGTCCAAGTTGAGCAAATACTTCGCAGTGTCCTCTCGTATGCGCAGCTGCTTCTGCCCTTTGCCGGGTTGTGCAATTTCGGCAGTCTCATCACCATGCTCCTGTCCCGCATCCTCGTCGTCTTCACCATTCAGTAACCGCTTCTGCTCCTCCACAAGCTGCCTCACTTCATTCTGCTGCTCCACCGCCATCTGATGCTCCCTCACATCATAACCATTCCAGCGATCCCTCTTCGCGTCCCAGTCGTTCGCCCCGCCGCCCGTGACCTTCACATCCGCCTCGATGTCCCGCCCACTGTACTTCGCGCCCACCTTCCGCGGCCTGCTCAGACAATCCTTCTTCGCGTGTCCCATGCCTCCACAGTTCTCGCACGCACCCTTCCTATACTTCGTTGCCGCACTGCCTTTCTTGAGCCCCCGAGAATGCCATTTCTGCTCGGAGGTGGCGAGAGAAGAGGCGGTGGAGGGCTGGACGAGGCGCTGGTGCTCGAGGTAGTCGGAGGTGGAGTTTTGAGTGGTTGTGGCGTATGTGAGGTCGCGTTCTTCGGTGGCGTAAAAGGGCTTTTTGGAAATGAAGGAGGGGATGTATTCGTTGCGTTCTTTGGAGGCAGCGGTGGGGTCTGGTTTGCGGGGTTGAGAGGTCATGGAGGATCACTTTGCGATACGGAGGAAACTACAATACGGAGAGGAGAGAGGAGGGAGCCGCCGCAATGGACGACAGCGCTCAATGGGAATGGGTGATCGAAGGTATCTCGCCGTCGATATCAAACTGTCCAAGACTTTGCGACAAATACGGACTAGCTTGCTAGAATGTAAGCCTGAGCTATCAGGCGCGAACAGCCCTACGAGGTCGCCAGGCGCCAGATTTCACGTGCAGGCGGCCGCCTGCAAAGTCCAGCCAGCAGTGTTTCAGAAGCGTGCACGGGCCAAGTTGGGTTCAGCCATCGCTTTTTGAGAGCGAAGTGGTGCTTGCAAATTATTGGCGCAAAAAGTGGGAGGCTGAAAATGCGATGGCTGGAAGAGCGATTTTCGGCGAAAGATGGCTGTGCGCTAGCCGCCCCGACACTAGCGCAGAAATACATTTTACAGTGGTTTCTTCGTCTGAAGTGCCCTGGTTGTCAAGGGCAACCGAGATCAGATGAAAAAAGTGTGATGAAGACAGATGGACGTCACAATGTACGGACATGTAATTTGAACGTCATAATGAGTACTGAGGCTCGAAATTCTGGGAGGAGAATTCTGTGACTTGCAGGATGCTGCGGAGGGTTTATGTAGTACACATCTCCAGGGCTAATTGAATTGAAAGGCTGGAAATGCCAGCCAGACTGTTTCTCGTGCTGCAGGCTACGACAGTTAGCCATTACAATGTGAATCAACCGCGCGCGAGTTGCTGGAATGCAGGACGGCATGAACCTTACTGCAGCCGCGCGCCTGGCGGTAAGAAAGCCGAACGTTAGATCCGTGCGTCCTTGGATCACGTGTAGCAATAGGGGCGTCCGACCGCATGCCTCATCCAACGATCATCGCATGTCTTCCTCAAGCTTACCCTTCGTGGACGTCGTGGTCCTGATGCAATGCTGGCTTGCGAGTCTTCAATCTGATGCACTTACACGTCTTCTGCGACCTTGCGCAGAATACAATGTGCGCGTTGCGGCTATGTCCTCGACGGTCTGAGACAAAGCAAACGCATACTCGCTTTGTCCGTATGCGTCGTTTGCAGCACTTGGTTGTTTGGAAAAGCTGGAAGGGACTGTTGCGCCTGCAATGACGCCGTCCGTAAACTCCCATACGTGGTGGTGAGATAGACGAGATCAGGACCGCACAATGCACACTGCGCTCTGGACTCCTCGCGCAACGAACCATCGTACTTATGAACAGATGCTGTCAAGCATGCTCCTATGTCTCTGTCAAAGCGTGTAGCCCTTCAATATCCTCAAGTCTTTCTTCTGCATAGAGTTGTTTTGGCAGAACCTACCATCAACCGGTGGCGACCTTCATCAACGCGCTCTTCATACGCGCCTGCCCATATCGCTCGACGGTGAATATCCGATACTCATCAACGCCTTGCCGTTGTGACGAAAAGCTGAAGATACGCATCGCAGGCTCACCTCGAGCTTCCACATGTGGCAGCCGGCGGCGATAAATAGGCGGCGCTGCGTGTTCAGCCTTTCATTTCCCCACTCCTCTCCCGTGCAATCTTCTTATCATCCTCGTTGAAACGAATCGATTGCGTCTCCAACACATCTTCAATACAATACGCTTCGCTCCTTGCTTGCCTAAAGCATCGAGGAGCTTTGGTGACTCTGGAAAGCCCACTGATTTTGGATGCGAGACCAAGCTCGCTTATTACGTCAACACTGCTAAACCGGCCTCGAGTGCGAGATCAACCGACTGTGAGTAAAAGAGGCTGCTATCAAGGGCGTTTGAATCCACATGCGCATGGAGATAGTACATCACTGACCAACGTGTTTTCGTAGTTACGAGTGAAGTTAAGGAGCCGTTTCAACCAAGAGGAACGGGATAGAAGCCACGTGAGAATGCTTAGTGGTGATCACACATTCACTCGTCCTCGCCGCTCTCACTTAACTTTTCTGCGACCTCAGCAGCAATGGGCAAGCACGACAATTCCATCCACGTCAACTTGCAACACATAGCGTCAGCACTCAAGCTGGTCATCTGTCTCGTTGGCCTGGCCATAAGTAGGGGCTGGTTTGTTGACGCAACCGTTGCCCGGTCAAGTGGGTGCGGGCTTGAGCTTTGGCCAGCGCAAGTCACAATACGAAGCGAGGCCTCTCCCAGCCATCTTCGTCTTCTCCATATCTTTCTATTCCAGCGCTTCTCATCAGAACTGGTTTCTGCAGATTCGTTTCGACTCTCTGTTCGTTCTCTTTGTCCATTCCAACCAGATCATTTCAAGCACATCTGCGTTACGATGGAGAACACTCCAGTCAACTCTCCCAGCGGTGCTGACAGCGGCGACATCCCCTACAACAACAAACTTCTTGCTTACCTCCAAGACAAGACCGACGATGAACTCAAAGAGTTCATTGATATGATCCGTGGCCTGCAACACTCTCGTGGCGGCAAGAAGCCAAAAAAGAAGAGCGGGAGAATCAACAAGCGCCCATTCAACATCATCAATAGTGATGGCACCACGGCTGAGAACCCTCCTCCAGGTCTGAAGCCTCTCAACGGCTTCATCGCGTTCAGATGTATGTTCCTCTCAATCCATGAGACTTCTTTCACCGCTGACCTCCTTAGCCTACTACCTTCCCATTTTCAAATCAGTTCAGCAAAAGGATCTCTCCGGCATCATGAAGCAGCTCTGGGCGAAGGACGATACTAGGAACGAGTGGAGTGTCTTCGCTAGGGCTTATTCGCAGATCCGTGACAAGATTGGCAAGACTGCTGCGCCATTGAGCAATTACCTCGACATCGCCTGCCCTCTGATGGCCATCACGAAGCCCCAAAGCTACCTCAACAAACATGGATGGACGCTTGTCGACTCTGACAATGGGCAGTTGCTACAGCAGGTGCTTCAGCCTCAGTTTGCGAGCTTTCAGACAGAGATTCGCGTCTCGACGGCACTCATGTCAACGGAAGAGCTCGTCGATGCCTGTGCGGCTTCCGGCTATGGTGTACAGACTGACACAACTACGCCAAACGCCAACCAGCCTACCCAAGGAGTACCAGTGATGACCATGACTGTCGTCCCTCACGTCGTTCCAAACATCAACCAGACCGTATCTGGCAACATTATTGCTGGGCAAAATCCAGTCGCTGTCCATAACATCAATGAAAACTTGGGGAATGCGAGCATGCACAATACCTCCAACAACAACGCAATCACCACACAGACAGCACCAATGTCCACACCCGGTGCTTCGGTTGGAAACAACGCCAATCCCCCTGCGGGACGCGGCAGCCTCAGCAACGCCAATCCTCCTGCGGGACGCGGCAACCTTAACAACGCCAATCCTCCTGCGGGACGCGGCAACCTTAACAACGCCAATCCTCCTGCGGGACGCGGCAATCTCAACAACGCCAATCCTCCTACGGGACGCGGCAACCTCAGCAATGGCTCTTCGACAAACAACGGCAGCACGCCTCAGGAAATTACTGCTAACATGCAGAACGACGTCAACGCTGCGATCGCACCCCTCCAGCAGATGAACAACGACTTCTGGGGCGCTGATGAGCAAGCTTCCTTCTACAACTACTTCATGCCTGGCAATGAACCGGAAGACATATTTGATCCCGACACGTTTAACGACCAGGTTGCGTTCAACCTCATGTCTATGGACTTCAATCCCTTCGCGAACACCAAAAACAACGGCAGATTCTTTCAGGGCTGATACGTTGCGAAATGTCATCAGCAAACTTATCTGCATCCAATCGCGTTCACTATGGCAACGCGTACTTCAGCATGTATGACAGGAGGCTTTGAGATGTGAGGCAACGTCATCCAGACTAGTCGTGCGCGTTATCAACGAGCGATGGGTATGACTTCACCACCAACATCTGTTATCAGCAGCGTGGTCATCTTCCAACGGTAATGCATGGGAGACTTCGAAGTTGGCGTGATTCTTGGTCATATGGAAATGGACCTCACGAGACCGCTAAGCCAGCTGCAAGCATTGGTGCGTCGTCATCATTGAATCGTTGCAGCACCATTAGCACAGTCATTAAATAGTATGAATCGAAGATATTAAATGTAAAGAAATTTCAAGGTGACAGTTGCACGTGCTGACGAAAAATTCGATGATCTAAGTTACTAGATACAGCTCGCAAGTATTTCATCAATTTTGCGGTGAACATCGTCGTGTATCTCATCCTGCTTCTTTCCACATCGCAACTTCAATTTAGATCCGTTACCCATCTATCTGCACCGAAGACGGCGGCGGAGAACTCGACATGGTCGAATTCAAGTCTCGCCCAACGCTCGATGAAGCTCCTGCGCGCTTTGACCCTTCGAAGTGCGGAAACGAAAAAGCGAAACATGTCGTACCATCGTCGGGTAGATAACTCAATTCCGCGAGCCCGTGCATGGAAGCTTAGCTAATGGTCCAACGCAGAGAAAGAATTCAAATATCTCAGCGGTGAGGACCCGCTTACAACCTTCACTCTTGAAGATTCGACATTAGCTGCAATGCATGAGATACACCTCATATTTGGTGACCTGAAGCGAAGGGTCAAGCATTTCAAAGACGATGATGAGAAGCCTTCTGAGCAGAACACCTTACCGCGTCCGCTCCCGATGACTCGCAGAATCGGTCTCTCAACCGAAGGTCTCATCGACGAGAATAAGATTGAGCGCCTCAACGCAGTGTACGCGAACGAGAAAATCTTTGTTGACGCGATGCTACCTTTGACGGATTTTGGTCACGATGGCCAGGGTTATGATGGAATGACACAAATAGAGCTAAATGAAGTTGCGCGAAATGCCCTGCGCGAAAAGATACAGACGTAAGCCGGGTGTATTTCTCGAGCATTGACGATGAGCTGATTCGTCAAGCGAAACCAACCAGCGAGCAGACCTCAGGAAGCTGCTGCCAACGCGTCCACGTGGAAAAGGCATGAGGGCGATAATGATGCCGTATCTGTCCGATTTCGCCGACAAGATGCCACTGAGCAACTACGAACTTACTCATCTCTCGCTACTTATGTGTGTGCCACCAGACGAGCTGATCGAACTTCGTATGTGTCTGCTTCCACGCGAGAGCGACTCCTCTGTTGAAACCTCTTCCACAGATGCTAATTTTGATTTAGTCAATCAAGAGGTGGAGAAGAAAGCGAATCTGCGTCGTCTCTCGGCTGCGATGCATAGAAGTGGAGGTCCTGGAGCGAAGCGCCTCTTCGAAGAAATGGAGGAGCGTCGTTCACACTGGCGCTAGTGGCGAATAAATAGCCTCGACCGTTCACGGTTGAAGAGCTCATAGCTTCACTGTCAGAACGACGCATAGCTCTCCACTTCAGCAGACGCCATCGCGGAGGGAGTGAGGGAGTTGATGTTTGCGCAGCCAACGCGAGAGAAGGCGATCATCTGTGGCTGGGGAGTCCATGAACCGGAAAAGCCTCACTTTTCTTTCTGAGGTAGAACAGAACAGCACCTTACTGTTGCCAGGTAGACTGACCCGCGGCATGCGGCGGCGGCGACGGTAGCCAGCAAAGTGAATTGCACACGAGGAGATGTCACGTTTTTTCATGCCACCCTCGCGTCCTTTTCTACCTCGCGAATCTTTTTTTGGCAATCAGCCTCTCTATCTGCCCAAATGCAAACCCTCAAACTATCAGAGCGACGGGAGGGCACGAAATTGACAGAAGGATCGCTATGCCTTTCCCAATCTCATTGCCTCGTACATCTCTTCTCTCGTTTTCCTCCGCCCTGCGCAGTAGCACACACCCCTCGCTACCTCTCCAGGCCACAACATATCGCAATGTTCTCCGATCTGCATTGAAGGAGCATCATGAAAATGCAGGTAAGAACAAACACGCCCCGACAGGGCCTATAGATGTCGCCGTCGAGCAGTATCTTCCCCTCTTATTGGCCCTTAACAGCGGGCTTCGTTCGGACGCCGTCATCGTGAACGAAGAGGTAGACGTCGTCCTCGTCAAAGAAGTCCAAGTACGCTGGCGCTCGATGTTGCTACGCTCACGACTTTCTGGGTCAAAACCACCGACCATTCAGGCCTGCGGTCTTGACGCTGAAGTGGCATTCGCAATGTCAGCGCTCGCCGTCTCATCGTGCTTGAAAGCCAGGAGCCTACTGCGGCTTCTTCACGATACTAATGGAGAGAACGGCTCTTCTCAGCCGCAGTGGAGAGTCACACAGATTGCTGCAGGCATGGCAAGCCTGCTTCATGCGAATGCTATCTATAACTACTTGTCCGCATACATGCTAGCCACTTTGTCCATTCACATCCCTACGGAGATCTCCCCGCCAGCTCTCTCTGCATTGGCGAGCTTGACACTGGCTGAAGCGACCCTACTGGCTGTACTGAAAGATGATCCCTACCCCAGCCTCATCGCTGCCGAAAGAAATGCTAATGACAAAGGCTGGATGATCGGCGCGCCCAGGATACCTAAAGTCCGTGCTCACTTGTTCTCTAGGATATGCGTTGCTTCAGCAGACCACGCAGGCCGGGGCGTTGCATCCTGCAAAGCTGTGTCATCATCAAAAGGCGGTGCTCACGCGCGTGCGACCGACACGTTGCACACGTATCTTCTATGTCTTCGACGGGTGGCGAGGGCGAAGGCATGTAGGTTCGCTGCCATCAACGCGGAAGCAGACGGTGCGATTGGCAGAGCAATCGGATGGCTCTATGCAGCCCTTATCGAAATGGAAGTTGAGGATTCTGAGATCGACGCCCTTCGTCCAAAGCGCTCCAAGGCCAGCAATATCAAGATGACAATAGGCAGAGCGCGCTCCGACAAGAAAGAAGACAAGCTTATTGAGAAGCATAGTGATTGGGGAAGCGATGCTGGAAAGCTGGAGGAAACGCGTGTTGTTGCAATGCTCCTAGTCAAGTGGGAACATATCAACGACACCGTCGATTTCCAGCCTGTGATCAGTGCCCATGAGCTGCTAAGTGGCTTGCCTACGGGCCGCGAATGCCACACCAGTAAAGTGTGGACACCACCGAGTTTGTCTCCCGAAGCTCTGGCGGAGATGCGAGCGCCTCCATATGCCGACGAAGAACGACAGGTCACACAAGCCGACGAGCCTGAGAGCAGTGACGAGGATCGACCACTCAACAGCGAGGCAAACCATACACAAAGCGTTCCTGGCGCGTATTACTAGCGTTCTTACATTCGAGACTCTCGTGCGATTGTGTCAGACATACATTGAGACTTCCTTGACCGTATGGATCTATGTACCCTCACGCGCACATATGAAAGCAAAGTTCAAGTCGGACCATGACTGAGAGGTTGAGTCTACTTCAAGGTACATGGCAACCTCCTTGTGTTACTGGTATTGCAAAGTGGTCTCCATAAGCTGCTACACAACCTTTTGCTCCTCGATCCGCCAGTGACACGCCAGCAGCCAGATCCTAAGAGTCTTTGTCGTGATAATTGTAGTTGTCATTCCAAAACAGCGACTTGTCTCCATCACCCCAGGGGAAAGCCTTCGTTCGAATGTTCATATAGGCGTATTGGGTACGCTCGCTGGGTGGTGGCATGTGAGATTGATGCTCCCAGTGCTCATTCCATTGGACCCAGGTATTCACGCCGGTCACGATAAGAGCTGGAACGACGACGCTGTGGATTTGTCAGACGCGGTCTCGTACAGAGAGAACGGAATCTCATACTAGATCGATAGTTTTCGCCAGAAGTCTGGAAGGGCAAGGTTAGCGAGCTGCTGGATCAAGCACGGCATTCAATGTGGATACCACGGGAGGGGTCCGCAACTTACCGGCGGTCGCAGCGGCATGCTTTTTCACAGCAAGACGCTCCCGATTGAAGGCATTATCGTAGGGACCCTCAAGCTTGTCAACGGTATGACCGGTGCTCTTGGGCGCATCTGAAGCGTAGCGCTTCGAAAGCCGCACCGGCGCTGGGAGGAGCTGGCGAAATGCTGTCGTCCTTGGTAAGAGTGCTGCGCGAGAAAGCATCGTGCAATGAAGCGCGACAAGATATGTGGAATGGAAGAGGCTGGGATGAGATACTGGCCAACCTAGGAGGAGGTTCGGCAGCGAATCAGCACGGACCACAGACCGAGTACAAATCGAGCACTAGCGCAAATTGAGCTCTGGATGTCATTCTATTTCACCAGGAAGGTGCAGCTCACAGACACCTGCATTACAGGCTCTTCATTAGGTGGAAACGTTGTCGCCCTTGATAATGAAAATTTGCGACTCTCCACAACGCCATCGCCACTATGGGCGTGCGCATCACTACGTGGAACGTCAATGGCATCCGCAACCCCTTCGGCTACCATCCCTGGCGCGAGAAGAGAACATTCGACAGCATGTTCGATACCCTGGAAGCCGACATCGTTGTCTTTCAAGAGCTCAAGATTCAACGTAAAGACTTGAGGGATGACATGGTCATGATACCTGGGTGGGATGTGTATTTTTCTCTACCCAAGCATAAAAAAGGTGCGCCAAGATGCCCATTCGCCAGATGCAATATCACATGCTCACTGTCTGTATAATAGGGTATTCAGGCGTCGCGATATATACCAGACAATCAACATGTGCCCCCATCCGTGCCGAGGAAGGCTTACTGGGCGTGCTATCTCCACCTACGATCTCCGTTGCTTATCGTGACATGTCCGCAGATGAGCACATTGGTGGTTATTTGACAGTCGCCCAACTTGCCCGAGTGAATGTCGATCCTATCTTCCTGGACTCTGAGGGTCGTTGTGTCATCCTTGAATTCCCAGCTTTTGTTCTCTTCGGCATTTACAGTCCTGCCAACAGCAGTGGCACGCGGGACGACTTCCGGCACGGATTTCTCCTGGCTCTGGACATGCGCGTACGCAATCTCATTCGTCAAGGGAAACGGATCGTTGTATGTGGAGACTTGAATGTCAGCCGTGAGGAGATCGATACCGCCAATGCAGTGGAGAACATGAGGAAAGAACACATATCGCATAAAGACTATCTGTCAACACCGAATCGTCGAATTTTCAATCAGATGCTTGATGGGGGCAAAGTTTTTGGTGCCAGAGACGAAGGAAGGGACGAAGCCGTAATGTGGGACGTATGCCGGGCCTTTCATCCAGACAGACATGGCATGTTCACTCATTGGGAACAAAAGATCAACGCGCGTCCCGGCAATTTTGGCTCAAGGATCGACTTCATTTTAAGCAGCATGGACATGAAGGGTTGGTTCTGCGGCAGTGACATTCAAGAGGGACTTATGGTATGCGACAGGGGTCTGACGCTATAGCTTTTCGACTAATTGAGTGCAGGGCTCGGATCATTGCCCCGTCTACGCCGAGCTTCACAACACTATTGACGAACAGGGTAATTGCAGACATGTAAGGGATATTTTGAATCCGCTGGGAACCTTCCATGATGGTCACCGTAGAAGAGAGATATCTAGCAAAGATATGCCGGCATTCTCCGCGAAGCTAATGCCAGAGTTCGACAAGAGGCGAAATATCAAAGACATGTTCGGACGGGGATCCACCAATCCTCGTCCAGCATTGCCTCATCTTGAGCCAGAGGCACAAACAGAAGCATGTCTGAATGACACTCGAACCGAGAAAACATCCGCGAATGTTGTCGGGTCGCCCGCAGACACAGGGAGCGCGGAAGAAGCACTCATCAAAATTAGTCCTACCTCAAACTTGGCAACACCAAGGGGCGTGAAGCGCCGTCTGTCCAATGCAATTTGTTCTCCGCAGAATTCGAAGAAACAAGGCAGAGGATTTGACAAGGAACGCTTCAAGAGTACTACCGGCAGTCAGCAAAGCTTGAAGGGATTTTTCACAGCAAAGCAAGCTCCTATGCGTAAAACGGCGGGGATAGAACCTCAGAAAGAGCCCGCCAGCCCAAGGTCTGTGGCTTCTGCCAATCGACGAACAAGCTATCAGCAACCTGTTCCTAACGATAGTTCGACGGCTGACGTGCATGAGACTTTTCACGAACAGGAGCCAATCATCGATCCTGCAGCCTCCAAACTATCATGGTCGAAGCTCTTGGCAAAGCCGAGCACGCCGCTATGCGAACACGAAGAGCCATGCAAGGTCATGAAGACGAAGAAGCCGGGCTTTAATTGTGGCAGAGAGTTCTGGATGTGTCAAAGGTGAGCCATACGTGCAGGGGTACTACTCTGGGAATTATTGCTGACCCACTTTTGAGACCTTTGGGCCCGTCGGGTGAGAAAGAACGCAAGTCCCAGTGGCGGTGTCCTACGTTCATCTGGAGCAGTGACTGGAAGCCAAAATAGTACTATCAACTGCCTAAAGGAATTTGCTGTAGCATACTTTGAGAATGTGCTCTCCAGTGTTACTTCACTGAGGCCTGCTTGACCTTTGTTGGAGAGCGGCATAGGAGGCATATGCCAGCTTCATCGAATCAATACTGGTTCTTGAGTACGACTCTACGGGAAGATCACCTAGCACATACTAAGTGTGGAACATTGACGTGATGCCTGGGAATCGAGGCCGCAGAAAGAAACTCAAGTGTGGCCCGTGTCACTTGTTTGTTATGAGACGTGATGATGACGACGCGCAGCAACGCGTCAAGCTACCAGCTGTGCACCTCCGCGTTTCTTTGTTTAGCTTGTGTCTTGCGCTTAGCCTTCACCCGCATCTACTCAACACGTTGAAGCCACTCTCAAGGACTAAGAAATCGTCTTTACAATCAAGATGGATATCCAACTCCCTGAAGACTTTATGCAGCGCTACCAGGAGGCGACCCAAGACCTAGGCACTGGTGTTGGTCGCCGCGCTTTCTACGGCGAGTTCGATCGCGGTGTCGGTGAAAGTACGTTCTCTTCCTCAGGCACCGACTCCACGCGATTATCAGTTGCATGAGCAAATGAGCTAATTTGCATTCAGTGGAGATGGCTTTGGCGGGCGGTGTCATTCGAGAATGCGATCCTCGTTTCACAGCAACAATCCTTGCCGACCTGGATGCCCTTGCGACTATGGTCAAGTACTTTCCAGAGCAGTTCTCACACGAGAGCGCTGTTGATATCGCGCACGCCATTGCGGTCGAGATCGATCGTCTCGATGCCAACTCGGAGCTCTTTCCCAACTACGCTGTGCGCTCACGCTTCTTCAACGCGGCGGAGACTAAGCTCAATATCGTGAAAGACGCGATGAACCTGCGTATTGGATACCATGAGACCAACGAGGAGGAGCTGCAGTCGAGTTCGCAACATGAAGGCGCCCACGCTCGCCCATCCCACCAAATCGGTCTGGCTCCTTGGTCTCAATTCCTCGTCCCTGGAGCTCCAGCTGTTCGCGAGGCTGGCTACCGTGATCTTGAGCGTGATGGCTACACCACTCAAGTCCTTCCACCGGTTGCCGAGAGCATCATCGCGCAGTGGGAGGCCGAATTCCGTGATTTGGAGGCCCGCTATCCAGTTGAGAGTACTCGCAACGACGAGAAGAACGAAGATGAAGATGAGGAGATTGACGCCTATGACGTTGCCCTGGATGACGACTTCTTCAGCCATTTCGGTATCAGCCGTGAGCAAGAGGGCCCAAATGCCGCCATGAGCCTCCCTCAAGTCAACGCCATGATGCAGCGTCTCGAAGCTATGCCACATCCTATTACTAACCCTGCGCAAGTGCTCGCCATGACGGAGATGCTTGGAAGAGAGGAGGAGTATGAGGATGAGGTTGAACAGGTGTCCATGACTGTGGTGCGTCGCCGCCGCAGAAATTAAGAGCGCGTACTGTGCACGTCCTAGCTGCCGAGCATGGTAGAGTTCTGCCTGCGCCGTCGTGCTGGAGTCGAAATGCGGCGTGTCAAACAGTAACCGAGACTAGCTAGTTGCTGTCACTCTGGAAAGAATGGATCTTGTTCCTCTGAGTTTTTTTTACTCTAAAATCTATGCTAGTGACAAGTTCAGCTACAGGCTACCAGTTCAGTGACATTATTGAGAGCAATAGCACTGGGAGCGTAATTACCGTACGAGGTCGGATTGTGCTTGCGCCGGAGTGTTGGGCGCCGGAGGAGGGCAGCGAGACCCAATTGTATGTTGCTGGTTTGCTGCAGCATAATCTACGATCGAAGGTCAATGCAATAATGCTTCCTCCCCTCAAAATTGCTACCCGTGGTACTTCGACGCTGGACGAACTAAGAGCACGTACGATGCCTTTGCTAGCTGCCGTGCGAGGCAGGATACCGCTCGCGCCGGCGTGCTGGAGCTGAGAGGAGGGTTTATCAGCCAATAACCAATAATGAGTGGCTGCAAGCCCTTCCCTTATGGAAAATAAGCAGAACAAATCACGTCTGCAAACGCGCCCATTCAATCAAGTTCCTCCGCTTTGTCCTCCCTCTTGTATGCAGTAAACTTGAGCCTTCCTAACCATAACACATAGTAGCACAAACGCGGGATAGACAGGGATGCACGTGCGTGCATCGTACGTACTCTCAATGATGTCGCTCAAATGCCGTGGTCTGCAGCTGTAGCTGTCACTAGCGCAAAACTCTTATGGTCAAAACACTGAGAGGAACAAGGTCCGTTCTTTCTATGGTGACAGCGACTACCATAGCTACTCTCAGTTACTGTTTGGATCACCTCTCTTCGGCTCCAAGACTCCTTCGCAAATTGGGACAATATCTTGTAGGATAGATATGCTCCTACTGCAGGTATTCCGAAGTCGCCCATCATCCTTACTGAACATTCCCCGAAGAACTTGTCTCAGCAACCGACTCGACCATCTTACCTCAACTCTAGCAGCACAACGCCACCGCGTTCCCAAGATGTCATCGCCGTTTTTCCTGGTATCGCAGATTTGTTTTCCATCGTGGTGCAAATTTGCTTGCGGGAATGAGATTGCAATGAAGAAAGAGTAGGGACTAGGGTTTGGTTGATTCCGCAGAACCCAGTTCTGATGAGAGGCGCTGGAAGTCGCTGGGCTTGAACGGAGCCGCAGAAACTAGTTCTGGTGAGAGGCGTTGGAAGATCGCTGGACTTCATCGGATCCACCGATGCCCTCTCCGGTGAGAGGCGCTGAAGGTTGCTGGGTCTGAAATGATCCGCATGAACCAATTCTGGTAAGAGACGCTGGGTATTTGCTGTTGATCTGTTGGCTGGTTATGATCGCCATTTGGGAACGAACAGCACGCTTTGCTAAGATCGTGAACAATTATGCTGCGCAGTGTATGACGCTTACAAATATCTT
This sequence comes from Arthonia radiata, assembly GCA_002989075.1. Classification (NCBI taxonomy): domain Eukaryota; kingdom Fungi; phylum Ascomycota; class Arthoniomycetes; order Arthoniales; family Arthoniaceae; genus Arthonia; species Arthonia radiata. Next base: position 655,312 of record PSQN01000013.1, read on the forward strand.
GAAGGTAAGGTTATAGAGTTTGTCGGGCCTCTCGAAAAGTACTAGTAATGTGAGCAGACATGCGCTCAGCAGTGAACTTCACCTCCTGTCTTCATTCCTTTATATCCTTCCTTCTACTTCAGTAATAGCGAAGACCGCGTGCCTTTGCGATGTCGTTGTTTTTGGCGTTTAGCTGCCATGCTCAGGTCATGAATAACGACGATCCCCAATAAAAGGCGATTGCAACTCTTCGAAAAATCGTTAGTCTTTGCATCCGGCTGCTGTGTTTTGGTCATTTGGTGGTTCGCGTCTGACTGCTGCGTTTGATCTTTGAATGGCGTGCATCATGCTGCCGTGCTTTGGCATTTTGTGGTGTGTATCGTGCTATAGGAAACAACTGCCGGTTATCCTTAATCAAAGGTGACTGCAAACCTTCGAGCTGTCATGTGAGTCGGTTGAAAAATCAATGGAGAATCTTCTAATCCTCCTTTTAGTCATGAGTGTCTGTGCAGGCGTACATATCCTTTTGAACATTCCGAGAGGAGTAGTGAATTGAGGGGTATGATCAGTCACTATCCGAAGTGACTTGACTATAAGACGACACTAATTCCTTGCATCTGGCTATTGTGCTTTTGTCATATCATAGTGTGTTGAGCGATGCGAGGTGGACCGCCGGTCGATCCTGAGTAAAGAGGATTGCTAACGTCCTATGCTGTTTTGAGATCGACATTTCGAAGTGTAGACTCGTGTTCTTCTGCCAGACTTCTCCGCTCTGCGTGGCTCGCGTAGATTATGGAGCATGTCGAGAATTTCAGATTTCAATCGTCCATCATCCTTACGGATCGAAGAAATGGTCTCTCAGTCATCGACCTCAACTCCAGCACCCCAGCGCCAAAAAGCTCCACCGCATTCACGAGACATTGTCGCCGTTGCCGACACCGCTGGAAAAGTTGACGGAAGGGGTTCTCGTCATAGTGTATATGTGCTTGCAAGCATAGATAAAGAGTAGGGAAGAAGAGTCCAAACGATAAAACTTCCACGACTATAGGACCCTGGCGCGAGCAGACGTCCGTCGCGTTCGCGAGTTCTGTCGCCGCGCTTCATGGTATCACGGTCGTGTGACTCTTCCATCGTAGTGGAAATGAGCTCGCAAGAGTGTATTCGCAAGAGACAAAAGGTATGGATAGAGTGTTTGAACAACGAAATCGCAAGGAATTTGCCGACACCCCAGTCTGCTGGAATATTGCTGTTGGTCCTGGCTGCATACGATCCTGGTACAAATCTTGTGGTGGACCAGATGGTAGCCACTGTCTGCCAGAGGTAGAGAGTTGCCAAAAGGATACTCACGGATGCTCGCAAGTCTGTGATCGGAACGAACAAGGAGTGTGTGAGCGAAGGGGCAAGTTGCCTAAACGATGTCTGCTGTTGTAAGGATGTGATCGGAACCAACAAAGAGTATCAGAGAAGAGGGAGGTCGCTGAGCCGCCGTCTGCCACTATTGTGCTTGCCCAGTGTTTCGGATTTCCAACATGCTTCCCAAATGGTGTGTAGACTGAGAGCGTTTCTATTACCGTAAGTGTGTAATACAAAAGACGCGCATGATGGCAAGGTCAATGCTTTCCGAGGCTATGAATAGCATCGGCAGTCGCGAACCGCAGGCAACATCTATCCTCCGAAACTGTTCATCATCCTTCAGAAGCTTGTACTTCAGAGCCCGTGGTGTGCCCTAACATTCGTGTGACGCTGTATCGCTGCGTGGTCTTTAGCTTTATCGGGCCGCCCTTTTTCTCTCGTTGCTGGCACGTTGCCGCTGCTCCGAGCACTTTCCTGGAAGACGATCAAACGGCTACTTAAACATCATAAGTTTTGGTTACTGATATCTTGCTATTACTCCACCAGGCATGCTCACTCTGACACCGGAATCTGAATATTTTGCGTTCGGGAAAGTCTGTGATGCTCCGATCAAAGGCGATGGCTGTGCCTCCAATCAGCTTTTTCTTACCTTTGCGATGTAGTTGTTTTTGTATCTGGCTGTTGTGCTGTGGCAGTCTTGGAGTGCGCTTGGTAGCGCAGGAGAGACTAAAGGTCGCTTTCGAACAATGAAGAGCGCTTCTATCCTCCGATGTTTAGCTGCTGTACCCGAGTATCTTCTACTGTGCTTGACTATATCTCGGCTTCTGCGTGAGCAGAGTCCGGCTTCGCACGACAGCTGCGCTCCTAGTGGATGTGCTCTTACAGAACTCATCAGTCCAAGATTGTATTGGGGGATATGTTCGCAGTTTATTATCGGAGTTCTTCCTGAATCGCAGATGTGTCTTCTATCACAGTGTGAATATTCCTGCAATCATGCGCCCCAGACGGGCAAAGCGTACGTGAAGAGATCGAAATGAAGTTACCGTTCCATGTCCAGTGTGATTGTGCTCCTAAGGATGTCGCTGCGACAGAGAAAGGACGTGAAGGAAGCGCTCGCGAGAAGGTTTCTGCGCCCACACGCTGTGACTGTGCTCGCAGGTATGCGACTTGAGTGGAGAAAGAGTTTTGACGAGGAATTCACAAAGAAGTGGCTGAACGCCTGATGCTCATGTGCCCGCAAGCAAGTGGTTTCGATTGACAAAGATGGTGAACATTGAGGTTGCGAGAAGGTCGCCAGTGTGTTCAATGAGCCGGGTTCTAGTGGATTGGAGGTGGGTCGACTTGGGTACTGCGCTATCACGGACACATCCAGCCATGTACATGTATCTGTGATTTTTAGTCCTGTCGAGTTGGGTTGGTATCCCATGCTCGCCGATATGGTAGCGTGCGCTGCCGATCCACCTCCATCCGGATCCGATCTGTTGAGAGTAATGGAGTAAAAAAGCGTTCGGCTGGGGTCAGAGACTTGGGCACTGCTTAAGCGGCATCGGTGTTGACGTTAGAGCAAAAGATGGCCGCTGCTTGATGGGCATCCGCATGAGTGTTAACAGTAAAGAGTCGGTCTTCTCGTGAGTAGCATTCAGGTCCATGATAGAAGTAGAGAGTTGGCCCTTGCGTGTTAGCGTTAAGGGCTGGACATATAATTGGATTGGGGCCGGCGTTCACGTTGGTGCCGCCAGCAGAAACGCTGTTCGCTTCGCCTGGATTCCGGGCGATACTGGGTCCCGCCAATGTTCTTGCTGTTGTAGTCTTGTAGTCTGTAGGTTGTGAGCTTGTTGTTCGCAATCAACACTTGGGCAACGGACTTCACCAAAATAGCTGTCGACATGGTCTTGCTTAGCAGAACAAGAGAAAAGTGGACTAGTAAGAGGACGGCTCTATTCCAATCGTCAGCCGTCCGCGGGTGGGATACGTTCTTGAGCCAACAATGGCTTGCTGGCGCTGAGAACATCAATCTCGCTTACAGTACTAAGGCCGATCCCATCCATGGACTGGCAACTAACGTATGGACCACACCTTAGGTAGTGCCAGTAAGTTACGATGAAAGATCTTGGTTCTCGTGCTGCACAATATACCCATCTTTCGAACCAGATTCAACACGCTTCCAGCAGAGATGAGCCTGGGACTTCTACGCGGTCGACCGATTCTATCCAATCTTGTTCAACGTCGGCGCCTTCGCTTCACGGATGCCGCCTTGAAGCACCGCCGAGTGTTCTTCTTCTGACTTGAAACTCAGTTTTTGCTGAAAGGCGGCAGGGATTGGCAATCTGATTTTGAACGTAATTTGCTCTCTTAGCCACTATGGAAAACGACTGAACAACACTTATTACTCACCTCGTTATCCAATAATCTTACAAGTGCTACACTCGCACTCACGCCCTATACCTTCAAACCCGAAAAATACAAGAGCGGCTGATCAGTCTTCGTCAAAGATCATGAACGTATTCGCCAGCACCGTCTCCACGACCCTCGCCTGCATCGCCTGATCGCGTCCCTGACCTAGACCCATCGAGCCACCCATCATCGTCGGCGCGAAACAGATTGCCAATGCTTGCGTGCTCATACGATTGCGCTCGGCATGCTCTTGGACGCGCCAAAGATGCAACACGATGGCGCGGATAGTGGCGTAGTTCGGGTCGGGCAGGGCGTTGATGACAGCGTGGATGGAGTCGCGGCGCGTAGTTGGGTCTTCGATTCCTATGATCGGTCAGCACTAATTTCTCGCGCATCACGTGTTTAGAAGAGACGGCAAGTGGCGTACTGGCAGAGTCAATGAGCGCTGTGTAATGTTCTGCGGTGAAGAGGGGGTCGGGCAGATCTCTGAAAAACATCTTCAGCAGGCCCGCAACACTGTTGACATCGTGGAAGAACGCCTCGGGATCCCGGAAGTCGATCTTGCTGCTATCGTGATCAAAGCGCGCTCGCAATTGTGAGATATGATTCGCGTTACCGTTGGTGCGGTAAATGCCTTCAGTGTCGAGACCAAAGAGGTCAACGGCTTGAATACATTGGTAGACGACGAGAGGGACTGCTGAATCGTCCCGGCGGAAGAGCTCATCGAGCTTCATACCAAAAACACGGTTGTAGGGCTGCAGCTGCTGCGGGGGCGTTGCCGTCGTTGCGGAGGTCGGAGCGCTCATGGCGCCATTTGTGGGGCCGCTAGGCTGAGCCGAGGAGCCTCGCGGAGGGTGTTGAATGTTGCGCTGCTCATTCCATGCGTTGCCAGGTGGACCTGTTGGTGGTGCTCCAGCGGGGCGAAAGGGCTGATTTGCAGGCGCAGGCTGGGGAGCAGGTTGAGAATTAGGCTGGGAGATGGACGGCTTCTGCGAAGAGTGTTGCGTGCCCATACCTGGATAGGGCGGTGCTGGCTGAGATGGTATTTGTTGAGCTGACGGCGGCCCACGGAAAGAGCGATCCGGAGTCTGTTGGCGGCCAGGCTGGAAGCCGGCGGGTTGAGGCGTCGAAGGCGACCCGCCTGCGCTCAAAGGAATGGTAGATGTTGGTCCACCGGTCGTGGAGGAGACCTGACGGCTGTTGGCAGTGGGCGTAGAAGAAGTCGAGACTGGCGGCAATACGGGTGCAGTCGAGGACGAGATGGGCTGTGAATATGAAGGTTGAGATGGCGGTTGTGAAGTGGTTGGTGACGTCGAGATCTTCGGCACTGAAGGCGTAGGGGCTTGAGATGAGGCTGGAGCAGACGTGGACGTCATTGCTGATTGTGATGCGCCACGTGGACGTGTCGCGGGTGTAGTTGACACTCCCGTACCTCCAAGAGCCGAGTGCTTTTGATATCCGATGTCCGCGGGCTTTGTCGGCAATTGGGACGCATGACTTGTGACATACATATGGAAGTCTCGATCGTTATCGATGCCCTGAATCATTTCACGCATACTCGGAGCCGCGCTGCCGTTTGCGAGGTCACCCATTGGACTGATGACCATGCCATCGCCCACGATCAGCCTTTCGTTGAAGTTCGCTTGGGGTCAGATTAGCTTGCATCCTACCAGGCCTTCGCATGTTGAGAAAAAGACCTACCAAACTTCTGCAATTGCATTATCAGCGCGCTGTCGCATTCTCGGATCAGCTCCTGCAGCTCCTTCACAGCTTTTGGTCTGTGGCTTTCCGCGTTCTCGCGCCTCGCCAGCTGTGCAGCCTCGACCCTACTCTTGTAATCTTGATCTGCACCTTGCGCTTTTCTGAGCAGTTCCTCTTCCCTTTGCTCCGCGCTCTTTGGGCCCTTGATGCCGAACGTCCTGCCGCTGCTGTCCCCGGTCTTCGCCCGCTCGTAACCTTCGGCTGCATTGTCGTACCGAATCTTAGCCTTCTCGAGAGCGCTTTCAGCGTCTTGTACGCGCTTCTCATTATTCAGACCCTCGTGTTTCCAATGCTTGCGTTGACGGTCCATGTTCGCAGCTATTTCGTTCAAGTCTTCGTGCATTTGCAGGAGAGATTGCGCAAACAGCGAGCCATTGTCCGCCATCTTCTCATGGAGCATAGTAACCGATGATAGATTGGAGCCGTAGGAGCCTTGTCTTGTCTCCATGCGGTTGGAGGCGTCACCCGTGGCGCGCGCGAGCTTGCGCATACCGGAGGCATGGTCCTCTTCGAGAGCAGAGCGGCGCTTGAGGAAGGCGGCAAACTCCTGAGGTCATGAGGTCAGCCTTATTTATTGGCAAACGCCAGAGGTGTTGCGTCGGGATTGACAGAGGTGAGCTTGGGGACGCACTCGCGCTGAAGCTATACTCTGTTTTAGCTTGTTGAGAAGAACGTTGATACCAATCTACGAGCTCCATTAGTCAGAGCATCTTGCGCTTCAAGCACCTCACATACGTCCGAACATAGCACAGTCTCTGTGGCCTTATTGCTCGTTGCCGGAGGTGCTGTAGCGCCAGCAGAGAAGCCGTTGGTGGTAGGCCCTTCAGGCTCTCGCGAGGTTGAAGGTCTGCCTGCTGAAGTGCCATTGACACTGCCTTCAGCCATAGTGGAGGTCATCGAGCACTCGAGGGACGAGGCAAAGGAATGAGAAATGCGAAATGCGCTCGAGTGCCTGGGAAGCAAGGATGATGGTGCGAGCAAGCAGGGAAGGCTCGAGGACGCGCAGTCAGGGCGAGGAAGCTGGTGCTGCCAAGAAATGACATCGGACAATAACCTTAATGGCCCAAGCTTTCGGACGAAAAGAACTCTCCAGCCACACCCCGGAATCTGTGGCTGTGGCTTCAACTCGAATTCCTCCACTTCCGCTCACAGGGAAGGCGATTCTTGGATGCAAGTTGCATTTTGACTGTATGATGATTATCCCCCGTCCCCACTTATGCTTGAATTGGCCCCTCTTGTGATACGACGTATCGCATCAAGAAACAAGAGGCGCATGGCTCCAGACGTAGCATCCTACACTTCCATCTCTTGCCATCGACAGCGCTATTACAGCCGCATGTCACTAGAGCTCAAAGGCTAATCAGCCCCTTATGCCTACTTAAGACCTGCAATAGGGTGCGATGTAACAATCAGTATCCGTGCGTCATCTTGCCATACGTGATGAATGACCGCACAGCCCACAACACGTTTACAGCGTAGATTGTCAACATGCATTGAAGGTTGTGATGAGTATACTTACGGATGTGAAAGCGATCATAAGATGTGCGCGTTGTAAGTAGAGATTGCCTCTCAACTTGAAAAAGCTGGCGGCCTTGCACGGGCTGGTTGGGCTCCACTGAACGTCGGAAAATAGGTCATCAGTCAGGCCCTGCTGCAATTGTTGGACTTTAGAGGCATCAGCCACCCCTGGTAAGATTGGGTAGGCTGGACTGCACGGAAAGTAGAGGGCTAGTCTGCGGCTTCCGCGACTCGATCCACACCCACGGGAGTCTGCTGGGCGTTCTTTGTTCAGTACTGCATAGTAGCGTTGGCAATGAGACAAGTAAGACGGTCAAAATGACAGGCTCCGGTCAGGCTTGAGGCGAAATAGTCTCCTTCCTTACTTGACCCCCATGGCCCGGGTCGAGTGAAGACCCGGTATGGGGGTAATATGAGGCAGACATCTAGATGAGTCGCTGATCAAGTGGGCCACTTCTTCTCTTTCTCTAAACCGCACGGATAGTTCAAGGTCGAGAACTTATCAGTTGGACTCATCGCCAACATTGCTCTGTACGGGGTCGCTCCTGCTTTGAGACCATCTTCTGCCGCGAGATGATGCCAAGAGACCCGCCTGGTTTGGATATGACAAGGCCGCCGGCGACTCTTCGATCTGGCGAGCTGGCGTGTTATATGCACGCCAAGACACTTTCGGACGAGACGACCGCCCATGCGCCACGAACTGTGTGGCTGAAGCTTTGACTCAAGATTCCGTCCACTTCAATTTCGCCAAATTCTACACCACAAGCCATTGAACCACGAAAAGGCGTGATCTATACACCGAGTCTTAACATGGCAGCGTCAAAAGAGTCTTCAGCGAAAGACTCCACAGACAAGCCCAAGGTGCGCACTTCGCGCAAAGCCAAAATCGAAAAACACCGCAATCTCATGGAAACCGGCCTCAAAGCCGAAATCAAGTTTAATTCAGCTATGGCAGAGCAGCGCATGCAGGATCAGGAGCGTATAGCCAAGGAGACCAACGAGAAGTTCGCAGCTAAGAAGTTAGCTGAGAAGATGGCTGCACGCGCGAAGGAGACGGAGGGTGATGTGCAGAGTCTTGGTGAAGGGCTTTTGATGGCCAGTGGCCTTGACATGGCTCTTGACGGTGCCAATGGAGATAATAAGCCGGTCGCCGACAAGTCTAGCGCGAAGGAGAAAAAGAGCTCGAAGAAGCGGAAGGACATGGCAGACGAAAAAGATGCGAACGAAGCTACTGTGGAAGTCAATGGCCAGCAGACCAAGGAGAGCGATAGTGTACTTGAGTCGCCGCCTAAGAAGGCTAAGAAGGACAAGAAAAAAAGCACGTCGAGCGAGCTTGTGGAGAGCGCAGCTATCGAAGCGCCCGTCAAGGAGAAGCGCAAGAAGAGCAAACACGCCGCTGAGCCAGTGAAGGCACATGAAAGTGGGGAAGCTTCAAGTGCAAAAACGGATGGTGTTGTTGGCGACTTCGCAGATGCTGTAGACGAAGCGGCAACGAAAGCGACCAAAGCTACGGAGAAGTCGGACAAGAAAAAGCAGAGGAAGGATGCGAAGACCGGCAAAGACGATAAAACCGCAGAGAAAGACGCGGCACCTGAGGTCGAAGAGGCTGTCGAGAACGTTGCGCTCAAAGCAAAGGGCAAGAAGTCGAAGCTGGACAAGGACCAAGCGTCCGCTGAGGAACCGGTGGCTGTCAATGGCGAGGTTGAAAATCTGGTCGGGCCCTCCACTTTATCGAAGAGCAAGAAAGCTAAGAAGACCAAAGGCGAAGCGTCCGCAGAGAAAGCTGATAAAACCAATGGCCAGACTGAACCCGCGACCGAGGCAACGGCCTCGTCAAAGAGCAAGAAGGATAAAAAGTCGAAGAGCGAGAAGTCCGCAGATACCCCTGCTACCGTCAACGGCGAGCCTGCCGCGATCGCGCCAACAGCCGAGCCCTCAACCACGTCAAAGAAGTCGAAAAAGAGCAAATCCAAGACTGCCACAGACGACCCACCCGCCATCAACGGCGACACCGCCCCTACAGCCTCAACCGACTCCCCATCCAAACCCCACAAGAAAACCAAAGAAACCACCAAGCCATCCGACACACCCACCGAAGCCCCCAAAAAGTCCAAAAAATCCATCCCCCAAACCGACGGCACCACCTCCGACACCGCGCCCCCAACCGCAAACCCCAACCCACCCACCCGCAAGGAGAAACCCCACCGCTCCATCCTCTTCCTCGGCAACCTCCCCTTCACCGCCACGCCCACCGACATTGCCACCTTCCTCGCCCCCTCCACCCCGCAACAGATCCGGCTCCAGCACAAGAAGGGTACGAAGACCTCAAAGGGCTTTGCGTTTCTCGAGTTCACCTCGTACGAAGACTTACAAGCGTGTCTGAAGAAGCATCATAGTATGTTTGATGACGGGAAGAGTCCCGCGAGGAAGGTGAATGTGGAGTTGACGGCTGGCGGGGGCGGGAAGAGTGAGGAGCGGATGGGGAAGGTGAAGGAGAGGAATGAGAAGTTGGAGGGGGAGCGGAAGCGGAATCATGAGAAGGAAGTGGAGGCGCGTGAAGAGGGGGCGGCGAAGAAGAAGAAGGAGGCCGAGGAGAAGGGGGATGGCATGAGTGATATGCATCCGAGTCGGAGGGCGCGGCTGGCGTAGAGGTGGGCTGCGTGTGAGGTGTGAGGTGTTTGTCTGGCCTGCGTACGCGACGCGCGAGTGATATGCAGCCGAGTTGGAGGGCGAGGATGGCGTAGAGATGCGCGGGCGTGTGGGGTGCGAGGTGCGAGGTGCATGTCCTGCTTGAAGTACGCGGATACGGTGAGCGTGTCTGTCGCGGATGTGACGGATTGATGTGAGATGAATGTCCATCAATCACATCTAGCGCCGCAAGAAAGGCTCATTGCAGCGCTGGTAGATCAAAATCTGACGCAATGAATGCATCCCAGTTCATCATCTCCCACGTCCTCGCATCTTACCGTGCGTGCACAGTTCTACTATCGAGGCCCCTCACGCAGCCTCATCACTACAACCTACTAAAGAGCACAGCACAACTATTCCACTAAAAGCTTTTAACACCACCGCATCTCCTCACATCGACATCTCAATAGAGGTCTCACACAGAAGACAAGACAAAGACCTCTTCCGCCATGAATGGGACCGCACATTCCTCAGCAGTCGCCTTCCCACGAACCCACTAGATCTCTCGAACATTATTTGTCCATTGCCGCTTTGTACGCAGTGTCAAAGAGCGGTCCTAACCCCCCTGTCCCGCCACTCGCTGCATTTCGGTGTATAAGTCGCGTCGCAGGCGTAGTCGCACCGACATGCCGTCCCGATCAAGAGCGGGATCCTTCGTGCGCAGTCAACGCTTCTCGCTCTCTGAAGTGAGATGAAAGCTATAAAACGTCGGCAGATGCGCCACCCGACAGGGTTTCAATTCACCAATACGGCACTCATAACCTTGAGGCATCGCTCGGGTTATCCGCCGCAACCGTGCTCTGGGACGTGGACCGATGCGTGCGCTGGGATAACCGGTTGGGTGGGCAAGAGATTTCCAGACCGTGATTTGTGTTGGGGCTTGTCTAAGATGTTCATGATTTTGTTGCGTGGTGGGTTTGTATCAGTTGTGTGTGTGATTCTGGGAGGCTTGCATGTGCGCCTCTGGTGATGCGCCGTGGCGTCGGAGCTGGTCACGATAAGTTGATGAGAGTATCGAGGGTCCTGAGATTGCGGCGGGATGCAACGCTCCTGAGCGTGGGCTTTTGCTTTATCTGTGTTGGCGATGCGCTGTTGGAGCGTGGGGTAGAGCGCGGCGTTTGCGCTGTGAGTGGGATTTGCACGAAACACACTGGCAGGTCTGGTTTGGTAGCAGTCAACTGGCCGTTTCTTCTGATGCTTTACCTTTGAACAAGATGTTGATACTGAGTTGTACTGCTTTGCCCCTCGCTTGCCCTGTTACTTCTTCAGGCCCATCCCTGGTTTTTGTCCACAGCTTCTCGGATACGAGTCTTGTCTGTTCACGTGCTTGAAAAAGTCGAGTCACAGGTAGAATCAGTTGTACTGGAAGGAAACGTGATTGTAAAGATTGTGGTATTGAGATAAAATACGGGACGGAAGGTCTGTGTGGGAGAGACGTCTGAGAAGAGATTGCGGAAGAAAGATTTCTGAACAAAGCGTGAAAAAGAAACCTGGAAAGAAGGTGGAAAGTGAGATCTGGGAACGGGTAGTAGGAAAGAACACTGAGTAGGAGGGTGAGACACGACGGAGATTTGTAGAAGTAGAGGGCGTAGTGCGCGAATAAAGGGCTGTAGTGTTACAGCGCATGTCGTTGAAGAGCGCTGCTCCTTGTACACAGTGGCAACGAGCGAGCTTGTGAGGAGGTGGGAATGGAGATCATAAATCAGATTTTTTTAGTCACCTGGCTGTGTAAATGCGTGACAGCTGCCCTAGCGAGCGCTCCAGCTATCGTGGTGTTGCGCCCTTGCTCGCGCCTTTACCTGGGTATTCTTCCAACATGTCGCTTCTCGAGCTTCTTTTCGTAGCCAAAGTGGTATCATATGCATGCAACATGCGTCTCTGAAAGCAAATCGCTGATGAAAGTGCCGCTCTCCCCGCTCTCATATCGGCCGAGTCGAATCAGGTATATCATTTATGGTGTAAGGTGTATGGTATGGTGTTGTAGCGTAGTGGTATCATCTCGTATGGTGCCTGGCACAAGCTTGCTGGGCATGAGGCTTTTTCTAGCCGAGTTGCGGTCAAGCTTCGCATGTGATGCAGATGGCTGTCGTTATTCGTTGCTGCTCGCTGAGTCCTGTTGTCAGTTTATCCTGCTTTTCAAGCGAGTCGACGAGTCACACGGGGGCCTTGTCACAGCGGAGGAGTCACAGAATTGTTGAGTTACCTTTCGTGGATCATAAGATCAGACATTTCTTCTTCTCCCTCCGCACCGGTCGGGGGCTCAAGACCGCACTTTTCGCGGCATTAGCATGCTCATCATGTAGTCCAGTCTGCTCGTGGAGGCACTACTCACCGAATCGCTTCATCAAAAACACCTTTCAAGTTCCGCTGCGTCAAGGCCGAGCACTCAAGGTACTTCACGGCTTTGATCTCCTTTGCGGCGGCGACGCCTTGCTCATGTGTGATTGGAGCCATCCGTCGCTGACGCAGCGCATCTTTGGTGCCGTCGTCGTCTCGGAGGTCGAGCTTGGTTCCGACAAGGATAATAGGCACAGAGGGGGCGTGGTGTTCGATTTCCGGAAACCACTGCCAGGACGTCAATGCTGTACTTGGGAAACAAGGAAGCTCCGCATTTGGATTTTGAAGTTCTGGTCACGCGCAGGATACGGTTCACGGAGGTATCACTCCACGCAAGTTCTACGCGAATTGAACGTACCTTTGCCTTGACGTTGTCGAAGCTGGGAGGCGAGACAATCGAGAAGCAGATCAGAAACACGTCTGTCTGTGGGTATGAAAGTGGCCGAAGGCGGTCGTAATCTTCTTGGCCGGCGGTATCCCATAATCCTAGACTGATAGGTCGGCCGTCGACCATGACTGACGCTGAATAATTGTCGAAGCTGTAGGTATGACTATGTTTAGCGCAAATGCTCTTTCTGTTCTCTGGGCGGGGGGGAACTTGTTGCTCTGAGCTATAGCGTGTCTGATGTGCTGTTTGGCGCAAAGATGTTTCCGGAAGGGTTGGAAGGCCAACTCACACTGTCGGTATGTACTCTCCAGGGAAAGCATTGGTCGTGTAGGAGATGAGGAGACATGTCTGATCGCACCGTCAGTGTCTGGAGATGCAGTAAAGTCTGCGAAAGACCAGTGTACCTTGCCAACGGCACCGTCACCTGTAACGACGCACTAGAAGCGAGGACGTCAGTAACACGGAGGAGGGAGACCGTTTGGCCGTTTGAGGCGGATGTACGCACCTTGAGCGATTGCGTCGTTTGTGCCGCCATCTCAGACTGCTATTGCCCTTCCTCCGCAACGCGCGACCACTTTTGGGCTACTTTCGCGTCTAGGCTGAGGTAGGGAAACAGTGTGGCAGATGCTGCTGTGAAGGTGTGGGTGGAAAAGCAGCTTGACGGAGCAGAGGAACGTGACAGACGTTGACCTCGCTTCTGAGAGTCTCTTCACAAGAGCATGGGTGGAAACAAATTGTCGCAGGCGGCTAGTATCTGACAGTCTCTTGGAGTCAGGCCAGTGAGGATGGGGTCAAGGCTAAGGAGGAGATGATTGGTTTGGTGGTGAAAGAAGTGGGGCATTCAACTCTCTGCCGCTGCCGCGCATTCACGAAAAGCTTGGATCTCTTCGCCGACGGCAATGATCAACCCTTTACTTGCAAAGGTAGACAGCGAGAGGGAGAGCGGAACAATTCGCGCGCGTGAGTGGAGCTCGGTATGAAGCTGGGAGTGGAGGCTAGACGCGAACACACTTTGCATTTTGGGAGCTCGGCTCTATCTACATCTTTTCGTCCTGTCTTCCCCTTCCTGTCGAAGTTCCTCAAACGCGTTCAATCAACTCACTGCGCGCGTATTGAATTAGCGATCGCCTTACCGTCATTGCCAACACCATGGTAAGGCGCTCCTTCGACGCGCCGGGCGAAGAAATTTTCATGAGCGGTCGTAGCCGAAGCGTTACAATCAGGTCTGTGACGATATGCACAGCAGCTGCATGCACCACCGTCACTCCCGCCCTGCTGCACCACCTGCACGGTCCGCTCTTTGGCTTTCTGCAGCTCCACGTGAGTTTCAGATTTCGCCGCGCGGACGGCTTCCCTTTCTGGTATGGCGATGCCCTCCAATGGACTTCACTCTGTGCTTCACCTCCGGCTTGACCCTTGTCAGCTGCCTCACTCCAGGTATATTGGCTGGAAACGTCTCTTATACTCTATTATTCTGTACGAAAACAAGAAGCTCCATCGCTCTTTTCAGCCATCCTCGTCATCTTTTTTCTTGGGCTCAAAGTTCAGTGTGTTACCATTGTAGAACTGCTGATCGTCTTGCGCACCATCCTGTTGGTCATGCAGCGTTTTGACTCGAATCTTGGACTTCGCAGCCTTCGATTCGGCATCGTCCATGTTGGCCGTGATGGGCGTCGACGGGCCCACGGCTTCACTCGTATCTCTCTTACCCGTCAGTCTCCGCACATAATCGGCGATGAATGCCAAGACCGTCATCAAATAACCGTACAGAAGCGCTGGCGCGCCTGCGATGAAACCCTTGGTTCCACTTGCACGATAAGCCTCCGTGAAGTTCTTCACAGGCACAAGTACCAGACTTGCACTTGGCACGAGCCCAAGGTCAGCCACGGTGTGCTTTTCCTCAGCGTCATCAAAAGCACGGCTTGGCCTCGGAGTCAAGATTACTTTGACCGTATACGGCATCGAATCGTCTGTGCGGCTCTCGTCGATCCATTGCCTTACGTCTGAGTGAAGCGTCGCATTTGCGCCAAATTTGTGTCTGATGGTGCTCCCGTCCAAGAGCCGGACTGATATAGCACAGCCCGCACTGGCAGTTCTTGTCTTTAATTCTTGGGCTCTCGTCGCCGAGGCCTCACTCACCCCTACTTGCTCCTGCGCGGCCATCTCTCGAGCCTCCTTGCGCCTCTCTTCTTGTTGAGCCTTACGCGTGCGCTTATCCGCTTCGATCAACGCTCGGACCCGTTCTCGTTCTTGATTAGCTTCTCTCTTCTGTCGAGCTTGCCGCTGTGCGTACGATTCTTGCTGGGGATCTTTCGAGGTATTGGACGTCGCTCTTGACGGGCTCGTTGGAGCCATGGACGCTCTCGAGTTCGAGGAGTCTTTTGAGGCGGATTGCGCAGCTGAGCTTTGCAGAGCTGTCGGACTTGTGTCTGTAGTGACAGATGAAGGGCTTGCGGTGGCAGACGGCGCACTCGCAGTGGCCAGCGAGGTGCTTGGTGTGGGCGATGAAATGCTGTTATTGGCCGTCGAAGGATCAACAATGGCTCGACTGGTATTAGGATTGGTCGGAGAAGGGTTTGTGGGCTGATTGGGAGCCGTGGAAGTGTCTCGAGAGTCGGGCACTGTTGATAGCGAAGGCCCCGATGATACAGGAAGAGGAGCTGCGCTACCTGTTGGGCCTGCATCCTGACCGATATTGGGGTGCAAGCCTTTTAACAAGGACAAGGTGAAGTCATTCTTGGAGATACCGCTCCGAAGCTGAGCATCGAGCTTGCCCCGGTTGATTACCAGTAATGTGGGAGCCTCGTCAACAGTGTAGAATGCAGACAGCTGCTTTGCTTCCTGCGAGTCCTTTTCTATCCTCAGGGTCACAGCTATTGTCTTCAACTTCTGCGGTAGGTTTTGATCTTGCAGCCATGTGTGCTCCCATAGCCGACTTTCTTGACCGCTGTCTGTGACGAAGCAGACAACTGACTTGCCACTTTGAAGGGCGGAGGCGATGCCGCTTTGAACGTCGCCTTGGTGGAACATTAGGGCGTTAGGAATGAGAAGGTGAAGATCATGTGGATTGCCATGTATGGACGCAACAGTAACGTCCATCACGACGAGCTGGTCCGCCAGCGGGAACGCTAATCGCTGAGCTTGGACCATGCTGTCAGACGCCCGCTCGGATAGATCTTGACCGGGCGCCCGAGCTTCCTTTCCGTCCAGAGTCTTCGAACGACACCTGCAATCGAAGTCCTTGAGATAACGCTGCTGATTTCTCTAGTATGCGTGTCTCGAACACTCTCTTGCGTCTCTTACGCGCCGCTGCCATTCAGCCCTCATCTCCCTTGCGAGAGAAGTTCCATCTTTCCAGCCAATGTCTTCGTCAGCGCACCGGTTTCGGCAGAC
The DNA here is from genome assembly GCA_002989075.1 of Arthonia radiata. NCBI lineage: Eukaryota > Fungi > Ascomycota > Arthoniomycetes > Arthoniales > Arthoniaceae > Arthonia > Arthonia radiata. Next base: position 671,123 of record PSQN01000013.1, read on the forward strand.
ATATCCGCAACGATCCACCATCGTTCTTTCAGCGCCGACGATACGCCAATCCCGCCGACCGCGAGGACTTCGTATCTGTCCTTGATAACCCTTCACAGCTTGTGAGCACGCGTCGAAAGCATGGTCCAGGCCTTTACGTTCTCGCGGCAATCCCCATTACAGCATTTCTTCTCGGGTGCTGGCAGGTCCAACGGCTGGGATGGAAGACCGAGCTCATGGCAAGATTCGAAGACCGGCTAGTACAGCCACCGCTGCCGCTTCCGCCGACCGTTGATCCAAACGCTATTCACGACTTTGACTATCGAAGAGTATATGCCAGTGGCAGGTACAGACACGACCAGGAGATGTTGATTGGACCACGACTACATGACGGGGCGGACGGCTATCTAGTCATCACACCGCTCGAGAGGGATGACGGCTGCAAGATACTTGTCAATCGTGGATGGATCGCGAAGGACAAACGAACGTCAAAAGAGCGCGCAGCGCACGGTTTGCCACGGGGCGAGGTCAGCGTACAGGGACTCTTGCGCGAGCCTTGGAAGAAGAACTTGTTCACGCCTGAGAACAAACCCGAGAGGAACGAGTGGTACTTTCCGGACGTCGAGAGCATGGCGCGTGTGACTGGCAGTACGCCAGTGTGGATTGAAGCGACGATGCGCCCTGATTTGATGATGACGTGGGATAGGGAGCAGAAGGGAATCCCGATCGGACGACCAGCGGAGGTCAATTTGCGCAACAACCATACGCAATACATCTTTACATGGTTCTCGTTGAGTCTGGCTACGACCATAATGTTCTGGATGGTCGTCAAGAGGCCGCCGAGAGGTGCGGCGGCGCGGGTGAGGAAGAACATTGAGTGGTGAGGGTCAAAAGCGTCCGGCATGAAACCAACTATCGCAAATCTGTACGCGTGTAGGGAACATTCATACGAACTTTGGCATTCATCTACTGCTGAGTAATGAAGTATCTCTGGTATTTAGTCAGTGATTCTGAAATAAGAGCTGCCCGGAATTTGCCGGCCTTCTTCCGAGCTGTCATCATCCACTTTGCACGCCGTTTCGCAAATGGCTTCTTTAGTGCTTCTGCTCACTCATGGCCCAATGTGTACCATGTAATGATGTCTGGACTTGATCATGAGGCCAGCAAGACAATTGCGAGCCGCCGCTGGCTTCCCGGGCTTTTGGAAGCGGAGTCTCGATGAATTCAAGCGACTGTCCAATATCGGTATGCGCCGTCTTCGTGTGAAGATGTCACACTGTATATCATGTTGTTTCCCGGGTACTAACACTATGTAGCTATCAAACTTGAAGGCCTGGATAAGCCGCAGAACACGTATCCGATATGGGACTTCAACACTGCGGACTCCGTCGAAGCTTGCGTGGACATGTCCGATAATGACATTGGCGGATCTTCACAAGCAAAGCTCGAGCATGTTCCTCGAAGATCAAATGAGCCAGCGCACGCTTGCTTCACCGGGGCGATATCAAATGAGCTGCCAAATGCAGAGAAGCAAGTCGAGCGAACAGGCTATGCCGCCTTCCGCACGCGGGAACGTCCCTCCACACTCTTCGGCAAGTCACTATGGGATGTCGAGCACCACAACTACTTAGCTCTTCGAGTCAAGTCAGATGGCCGCAAATACAAAGTCAATATTCAGACAGAATCTGTCGAATACACAGATCTACACCAGCACAGGCTGTACACGAGGACGCCCGGACAGTGGGAGACTGTCCTTATCAAGTGGTCGGACTTTGTACGGACCAATCACGGCATTATCGTCGAGCCTCAATCTGAGATGCTGCGAGAGAAGGTGCGCACCATTGGCATTGGTTTGACGGATCGATTGGCAGGGCCATTCGACTTCAGGATAAGCAAGATATGGGCGACCAACGGGCTCAGTGGTGGTGAGTTGGAAGAGGCTGGACAGCAAGGATCTGGATACATCCCCCGAGATACGGTGGGTAAGAAGCCAGAGGAGGCTCACACATGAGTGCCGTGAAGGCGCGTGCGAGCGCGAGCTTCTACCTATCACTTCATCTCACCATTGTGACGCCGCGAATAACCTCTCAGATGTTATCATGAACGGCGTATGGATATATATTGGAGCAAGTGGCATGCGCGCATGCATTGGTGTTGTGATCCATGAATATCACCAAGCCCCAATTAACGCTGAAAGTATGCATCTTCAGAATCATCCATAAGATACAACACAGCAACTCAGGTTGGCAATCTACGATCCATCTTGATCGCTGTGCCAGGGCTTAAGGTCATTGGAGTCCTTCCTGGTTGAGTCACTTCAGCGCTGGGGTCGACGTTGGGTGACCCCTCCCTGCAGTGCCACGACTCTTCTTCACGCGACCGTGATACACTCAAATGGAAGGCCATCTTTGGACGCGACTGCTGGACTGCACAAATCTAGCTGGCCTGGCAGGTGCAAGCCATAATTGCTTCGAAGATTTTCCCGCGTGAGCATATCCTGATGATCCGTGGTAAACGCACACAATGCCTCAGCGGCCGCGATCTTGTCTACTTTTCTACACGGTGAAACCTGGGCCAAGGTGAGGTACTTCCAGTAATCTATTGCTGAGCATCGACTATACTAGTAGTCTGGTGTCATGCCGCAATACCTGACATCGTCGAAAATATGCTTGCTTGTGTTAGCAGCACTGTATTGTGAGGGTTTCGTCCCCACTGGTGCAGCAATTCAAGTCCTCTCACTCCTCAACTCGCAGCAGCTTCCAACTGCACCGCCGGCGAGCAAGAACGTCCCTACTGGAACAGAGAGGCCTCGAGGCATCATAGAGCTTCAGGAGATCAAATCTGTCCTAGAGAAGCATCAAAGTGCATGGACTGCTCGGCCTCTGTGGGACCAATATTTGATAATCCTGGGACAGGTCTGCAACATCGACGCTCTGTTCGATTTCTTCGCCAGCTTGAAACAGCTGTTCACACCTCGTGAAATTGAAGGTGGGCCTGCAATCATTGTCATCTCGAAAACCTCGCTAGTCGGCGCTTTTGTGAGACGTTCGCAGGTGGAATTCGAGAAGATCAGCTTTCAAGATGTGGTGAGTTTATGGGAAAGCTTCAAGCGGTTTGTCGCGCCTGTTGTGATGCTTTCCACGAATTATGAGGATGAGCTACAAGCAATGGACGAGGCTGCTGGCGGCAAGATCTCACGTGTCATGAGCCAAGCAGATGATTGGGCCGCATCCGAACGTCATGGCCATTTTGACAGCTCGCAGACTAGCTCACACGACGCGGAACGATTTCTGGAAGCGCAACAGCAGCGAATGCGGGAGTTTGATTACCGGCTTCCAGATGCTGCGAATCTCCGCTTGGAGGACCTATCTCATCCTTCGGCACAAACTGCAAGCGCTTCATATTATGTCAAATTCATCAACGCCTCTTTTTCAGGCGACTACTCTACTGGATTCGAGTTTTTACATCGCTACTACGACTATGATATGCGACTACGTTCCGGCCAGTCATTTTATCAATTTGCACTGCTGAGTACTGCGCTTTTCCAAGCTGATCTGGGCTGCTACGACGAAGCTGTCAAGGCTTTGAACGAAACCGTAGCTATTGCAAGAGAAAACAAAGATACATGGTGTCTCATCTTTACGCTGCATTGGCTTTACTACATTCAAACGACTGTTGGCAAAGATGTCATGGGCAGTGGCAGTAAGGGCATATTTGAATCAGACGCGAAGAGCCTCGCCTTCTTGAAGGCAAAAGCAGTCGAGAACAAGGCATGGTCAATTGCAAGCGCGTCACTGCTTCGAGAGGCGCAGCTGGGATTGTCACACGGCCGACCTCCATACGAAGCTCTTGAGCGTGTACATGAGGCTGCAAGCATGAACGCACATCACCAGATGTGGAGTGAGACGAGGTTGCAGAATCTGCAACAGTCTGCATTATTCTCTCGGCTGGGCTGTTCATCGCTATCATCGTCTTATTGCAATTTGGTGATGGAGTCGAGTCCTCGAGCGGTTCAAGGAAGAGACAAGCTGCAGGCTCGTTGTCGCAACGCCTACGCTGCTATTCTTGCAGGCGACTATAAATCTGCGCGGAAGTTGACGGGAGACTTAAAGTCTAGCTCTCGCGACAATCTCTCTATGCAGCAAGTTGCGCAAACATTTAATGGACTTCTCAAGCTGAAAGCGAGTTTTCACCAGTAAGTAAGGCCCTCCCATTCATATACAGCAGCAGACTAATCGCGCTTCTAGTAACGACCTCAAAGATGCTGAGCTACTTCTCAGCGCTTTGAGCAAGACGGCGGTAGCTGATCCGGACTTGCGTTTTCAAATCGCCTTGTTGAACATAGAGTATTTATCACGCGTGAAGGACTTCGACAAAGCCTGCGACACGATTGAAGCGCTTTTGTCTCCCAACAACAATGCTTCTCATCCGCACGGTCACTTGCGCATCAACAGGCAAGATGTGTGCCAAAACATCCAACTCTTACTCGCGAAAGCCAAGCTCTTCATCACCTTTAAGATGCCGCAAAAGGGTTTCAGCATCGCATTGCGCGCGACTGTCGCTGCGATGGAAGCACATATCGTGCTTCTCTTGTGGGAGGCTGTCGGCGTACTTTCCAAAGTCTTGATCGCGACGGGAGAGGCTGAAAAGGCTTGCAAATTGTTGGAGAGCATAGTGTGGCAGGTGAGTTGTTGTTCGAACGAACGTTTTTACGACGTTGTGCCTGTTTGGCTGTAGTGACGGCGTTGACATGATATACAGGCAACCGAGTCGAATGACTGTGAGATCATGGCCTTACTGCAGAGCACGTATGCTGATGCGCAGGTGAGCTGTGCTGGTCTGGTCAAGGACGATAAGGTCGCGCGGGTGGCGCCGCTTCGGCAGGCACTGAAGTGGTCTGAGCGAGCTTATCAATGTAAGTCGCTGCGGCTCCGCGAGCGGGTTTGAAATGTGAAAGAGCTGACATGTCGTGCTAGCTTTTGAGAGTCTGGACGACATCATCGGCAAGCGAGAAATGGCCGCCAAGATGACTGTTGCTTTCAGACTGCTTGGAGACGACGACAGTGCGACAGCGAAGGCGACTTTGTTCCAAGAACTTGATGCACAATCAAAGCGAAACATCGAGCTGTAAAGTGTTGTACTAAGTGTTCTCATAGTATGCTTCTCAATGCATGACTTTGGAGGCGGATTACATCAGCACGAAAATCATGTGTAGTAAGGCGCGAAAGTGGCAACAAGAAGCATGCATGCACGAAGCATTGCAGCCTCACCTTTACGCGAGCTCGGTCTGTCGCAGGTGAAGCTGCAATGCCGCCACTTCGCACTTTGCTCTTTAGAGTTCACGCTCCAACTCACCGACTTTCTTCTGCTGCCACAATAGATCAGGTGGAATTGACTCTTCTTTATCGCCATTCATTAATCACCAATCGCCTTCATCACAATGACGGCAGCAGCTGTGCCTGCTCTAGAGCTTGGCATTGTCGTAGACGATGTTCTCAGCGAAGAATACCTTGATCCCGATACCGAGGACACCTCATCACTGCTCACAAGGTACATTGAATCGAAGTCTGGGTCGAAATGGGGGATTCAGTACACAACTGATCCTGGCGCTCTCGAGCCTGGCATCCACTTGTGCGCCGACTTGAAATGTGACGGTACTCGCGTTCGAAAGATACACCTCTACAATCCGACGAAAGACAAGCGCGATGGCAAGGCTCCACGGGTCTATGATCGATTGCACTACGAAGAGAGAGGACAGTTCTATGCGCTGCCACTGAAGTTCAAGGATGTTCAGAAATGTAAGCGATCTGAACTAGAGTCTGTGGCTTTGCTCACTGTTTCTAGCGGAAGAACTACCCACCGACGAGCAAATGCCCCATCTAGTGCGATACGCTCAGACTGGTATCATTGAGATTGTTCTTTGGCGAGCGAAGGCCGGCCCGCGTCGCATGAAGCCCAAGTATCGTAAGCCGTCAATCGCTGACGAGATCATCCCCGAGAAAGCGTTGAAAGGCAGGGACATATCTCAAATCGTAGGGTGCGAAGACATCATACGCAAACTGGACGTGCGCAGGCTGATTACTTCCATGTACTAGTTTCGGCACCGCAACCCCGGCCGTGTGCCGTATCGGGACTAAGCTGGAGCGCTTGGGCGACGAGCCACTCGCCACTTATAGATTCAAATACGCTTCCAGAGGTAAGCAAATTCTCTTGGTGGAGCTCAGAACAGATAATGACATCTTCAAGAATGCCTAGAAGCTTTGATGATTATTCCTCACTCCGAAGGCGCATCGCGTAACGAAGACGGCCGAGAAGACGATGTTTCTAGCGACGAAGACGAAGAGCCTGACGTCGATGCAATGACGGAAGAGCAGCTCCGGGAGCGTATGAAGGCCATGCTGGCTCGCGAGGCTGAACAGAAGCGCAAGATCAAGGAAGAAGAGATGAAGGCACCAAAGCGCGAGGCCGAAGATGATGAGCTCGCATTCACTGGCGTTCGTCCTGTCAAGAAAGCAAGGCTGGACTCAGGTCAATCCTTCAATTTGGCGGACGACCCAATCGATTTGACTAGCGATGACTGAAAGACGAGATGTATGTAGGAGGCGAGTCGATTCTCAAGGGCGGACAGACGGCAGTGAATACGTCTCGGACAGATCGCAAGACGAGCTGGTGCGTTAGACATACTACGAGAGAGAGAGTCCATCTAGTGTAGACGATGATGAACATGATGTGGCTGCAGTTTGATCTTTTGTCCAACGTAAGCTCCTAGTCAGCTTTTCACCGACACGAAAAGATGAGAATGAAAAGACCGTTGGAGAAAGCACGCTAGCAAAGGCACGTGGCTTCGCGACTGCCAAGACCTTTTGACGCTAGTGCTTCATTGGCAACCGCGTCTGGGGAAAGCTCATTAAACTTTCTACTCCTGCGCACCTTCACCACTTCATTAACCAACAACTGAGCCTCACAGGGCAAGCTTCACGATGGTCAAGGTCGACTCTGCCGCCGGGTGGGAATTTGAGATAGCAGTCGACGGAACTCCTGCTGCGGAATACGACGACCCCGATGGAGAGGAAACAGCGTCATCTGCCTCTAAGTACATTGAGTCCAAATCAAACTCGAGGTGGTCGTTGAGAGCGATTGCCAAGTACCCGCAGTTCAGGACAAGTGAAAATCATTCCTGGCTTCTCGAGATTTGCTGTGATGGCCAAAAAGTGCGAAGATGTTACGCATACATTCCCTCTAAGGATATGTGGAACTTGCGCCGGAATCGAAAGATCACGACCAACATCACCCAACTTTGCTACGAACATCACGGTCAAACGTATGCCCGTGCACTTAAGTTCGGCGAGATTGTGACGAGTATGTTATATCGCGACCTCAATGCCATCGATGTGTTAACGATGTGTAGCCGAAGACGCCTTGACTCAGAAGCATAAGGAGCTGATTCCTAAGATCGCTAAGTTTGGCACAATCGAACTGAAGCTCTGGCGGTACACAGATGATGGCCCTGGGACGGAGCTGTCTACGTTCCCGCCGGACCCGAAGCCAACGATGATGGACTCCAGATTGCCCGAGAAAGCTCTCAAGGGTCGCTCCCTGTCTCACAGCTTTGGGTACGTCAGATATCCATTGCGAGCGATATGGACACTCACACACGGTACAGCTTAGACGAGCAGAGCGTGCCCCTTCAGTCGCAGACCGTGCATCGTGGTTCGCCGGTGTCCTCCCACCCCGAGGCGACTTTCATCTGGAAGTATCTATCCAAAGGTTGGCACCCCCTGTTTCTCCTCTCATTCGATTTGCTGACGGCTACAGACGCTCTGAAATCGATGATGATTATCCCACGCACACCCACTCCAGAGACTGAAGATGGCCTTGATCACTTGTCTGCTGAAGACCTTCGGGCCAAGCTTCGCTCGATGAACAGCCAGACACGCTCTCAGTCTGACGAGTCGAAGGTCGATCTCATTCGCAGGCTCAAGCGCGAAGCTTCTGTGGATGATGACGAGATTGCTGTTGTTTCAGCACCACGCAAGAAGCCTGCCAGAGTTGAGACGATTGATCTCACTGATCTATGATGGCCGGCACGATTTGCAGGCGTCTGACGGGAAGAATCCCGAACGTTGCAGGGATTCCCTAAGGACGGCGATCATAGAAAACTCACACATCTACATACCCTGAGCACATTTAGCGAGGCGCTGGTGGAGGGTTAGCACAGACTATGCAGCATATGCAGCATATCACGGGGGTTCACTATCAGACATGTGTGCACTAGTCGGGAACGAGAGCTCTCTGTTTATATCGAATGCACAAATAGAAGACTTGCCAGCGTATCATTTTGATAGCCCACGGCTTGAGCTCAGTACTGCTCACAAGGTAGGCTAGGAGAGCGCCAGGAGTACTCAGTAAGTGTGACACCGTGACACGGTAGCAAGCTGGGTGAGTTGTCCGATCATGACTCGCTGTATGCGGTAATTCCGCAGGCCAAATTTGGCAGCGAACTTTTTTTTCATATGCAGATCCTACACAGCATTTTCGACAGCACGGCGCTAGACTAAGTATACCCTTGATAATCTGTACCCTAATATTATCGACGGGTGTAGTTTGCTACTGCGCAAATTTTCAAAATGAGTGAAGCAGAAAGCTCTGAAGGGCGCCTCACGATCGGCATTTCGTTTGGCAATTCGTACAGCTCGATTGCGTGTACGCAAGGTGGGGACGCGAAGGTCATAGCAAACGAAGAAGGCGATCGCCAAATTCCGTCGATACTTTCCTATGTCGACGGCGAGGAGTTTCATGGAACCCAAGCCAAAGTGCAGCTCGTCCGAAACTCTGAGAACACGGTAGCTGGCTTTCGGGATTATCTAGGTAAAAAGTAGGTCCACGCATGTCCAGTATACGCTCATGATCTTGCCAGTTCTAATGCATATCTCAGATTCGACTCGATAGACCCCACACCTTCTGCCGCCTCCGCAAAGCCATTTGCGCACGACACCACGATCGCTTTCAAGGTCAAAGATACGCAAAGCGATGACCCAAGCACAGTCACCATAGCTGAGATCACCACCCGACATCTCCGCCGCCTCAAGACCTCCGCATCCGACTACATTGGCCGTGCTGTCACCTCCGCCGTCATCGCCGTGCCCACCGACTTTACAGAAGCCCAGAAGACCGCGCTCTCAGAAGCCGCGAAAGCCGCCGATCTTGAGGTGCTACAGCTGGTACCGGAGCCAGTTGTCGCCTTGCTCGCATCAGACCGCAAGACTGCATCATTCGACAGGCCTACAGACAAGATCAGCGTGGTCGCAGACCTCGGTGCGACAAGATCAGATGTCGCAGTCATCAGCTCAAGAGGTGGCATGTACACGGTCCTCGCCACATCACACGACTATTCGCTTGGCGGTCGCGCGCTCGACGATGTGCTCATTGAGTTCTTCAGCAAGGAGTTCATGAAGAAGAACAAGAATGGTGGCGACCCGAGACAGAACGCGCGTAGTCTGGCGAAGCTACGGTTGGAGGCGGAGTCCACGAAGAAGAGCCTGAGTATGGGAAGCAGTGCGAACTTTAATGTAGAGAGCTTGGTGGATGGTATTGACTTTAGCGCGACGGTCAACCGGTCGAGGTTTGACATGTTGTCAGGCAAGGTAATCGGACGGCTTACGCAACTGATATTGGATGTGGTCAAAAAGGCGGACTTGGATGTGCTGGATGTGGACGAGGTTGTATTAGCGGGCGGAAGTGCACATACGCCGCGGATAGCGTCCAACATCGCAAACGCATTCCCGAAGTCGACGAGAATTGTTGCGCCAAGCACGTTACCAGAAGCTGTCAATCCGTCAGAGCTGACTGCGAGAGGCGCGGCGCTGCAAGCAGAGCTGATCGAGGGTTTCGACACCGAGGACGTGGAGCAAAGTACGCACCCGGCTGTGACCGTGACGCCGCATCTTGCGTCCACGGTTGGTATCGTGATAGTGAATAAGGTAGGCAAGGAGGAGTTCAAGCCAGTGATCGCGGCCGAGACAGCGCTGCCCGTGCGGAGGACAATGACCTTTATCAACGCAGCAGATACGAGCAGCGGTGCTTTATTACGACTCTGTGAAGGTGTGCGAGAGATCAAAGTGACGAAGCCGGAACCCAAAGCGAAAGGGGAGAAGAAGACGGATGAAGACGACGATGAAGATGAAGATGATGAAGACGAAAATGAGGAAGAAGAGACGAGGTCAAAAGCCTGGAGTATAGGCAACATCCTCGGCGAGCTCGCCCTCAAGGACGTTCGGAAAGGCGTAAAAGTGACGGCTCAGATCACGATATCGGCAGACCTGAGCGTCAGTATGAGTGCGACCGAGGTGGGCAAAACAGGTGTCAGAGGGAGCATAGAAGGACAAACACCGGCTATGAACGGCTCTGCGCATTGATATCTAGACGCTGCTTAAAACCCTGGGATAGGCGCTGGATACATAGAATGCTGGCCTTCTTATTGCATCGGAATGAGATATGAATCTACCCTCACCTCTCGATGCAGTGGCATCTACGCCGTACTTATTACCACGCTCGAACTTTTAATGATCAACATCCACGAGATTTTGCTCGCTGTTACGCTTCGAAGAAGCAGAGCAGAGCTATTGCTGTGGAGCGTTGCATGAGTCGAGGTACGACGTCATTGCTCCTCAAACTGATCAAACTCTGCACCACCACATTCTCATCTGGATATTTTCCCATTGTGGGAGATAATCGATCAGAAAGATACAAACATGGGTGTACCTTCGCAGCAAGCTTCCAATGCGATCATATACTGCACCTACGCAGCGTTCCTGTATACGCATCCTTGACCGCCCCAAGGTGAGCCATTGGCTGACAAGGACCAGGGTGACGGGCCTCGCCGTTGCTTGGAGGCTGCGCGGTCAAAGCAAAACTGAGTACCTTTCTGGCAATAGAACACAGCCTGGTCAGACTACATTCGACCTTCTATCTCGACATCCACACGTGAATTTCGTGAACGACTAACCCATTCTCAGGCATACCCCTAGCGCTGAACTTCATCGCATCAGGTGAGCCGGATTGAAACGGAGAGCTAAGCGCCAGCCATGCGAGCATTTGAGAGCATCCGTCTGCAGATGGCGACGAGACGCGGGTGAGATTCGTCAAGGTAAACGAGGATTGTATCTGAGCTCCACCGCCGGGCGCAAGTGTCTTCAGATGGGACCAGCACTCCCAAAGGGAACAGCAATCCGTCTGAAGACCTTGCGTTCGCGCGCGGCTGCACTGCGGGCGCTACTGGACGACCTGGCTGGGATCACGAGCTGCGTTCGCACAATGCTCTGGTCTAGCAAGGTCGTTCTGGACGCTGAGAAGAACCGCAAGGACCCGATCAAGATAATGCTTGCGTGGGGAATGTGCTGCCGCTGCTCCTCCCTCTCCTTTGCTGTTGGTATACAAGCTGACTTCAGGATGCACGATCACAGCGCTGGGTTCTGGTATCCTGTTCACCTATCCCGAGATCTCAACTATTGCCGGCGTCCAAGGCTTGGTCATCTACGCCCTCGCTTCGGCGCTTCCGCTGCTCATATTCGCAGCGCTGGGTCCGATCATCCGACGAAAATGCCCTGAGGGCTTTGTTCTGACGGAGTGGACGCGTCAACGATATGGCACCGTCACTGCATTGTATCTCAGCTTCGTAACGTCAGTCTACATTTCCACGTCGATATTCAATCAAGCAGCTAACCAACCACAGCCTCGTCACCCTCTTCCTCTACATGGTCAGCGAAATCTCCGCCCTCCAACAAATAATCAACGCTCTCACAGGCCTCAACGGTCTCCCCGCCGTCATCGTCGAATGCTTCGTCACAACCGTCTACACCGCCCTCGGCGGCTTCAAGGTGTCGTTCTTCACGGACAACATTCAAGGCACGATGGTACTCTTGCTGGTCATCATCGGTGTCTGCACCATCGGCTCGACTACCAAAATCGACCGCACCCTCATCCCCGAGTCTCAGTACCTTGAAGCCTCCCTCCTCGGCTGGCAGCTCCTGTACATCCTGCCTGTCGCGATCTTGACCAACGATTTCTTCCTCTCCAATTTCTGGATCCGAACGTTTGCGTCTCGCAGTGATCGCGACCTCTGGATTGGCGTCTCCATCGCTACAGTCTGTGTACTGTTCATCCTCGTGCTCGTGGGCTCGACGGGTCTCCTCGCTGGCTGGAGCGGCGCCTTCCCCTTCGACAGCGAAGAAGGGTATCTCGCTTTCTTCCTGCTACTCGGCCAGCTTCCCGCATGGGTCGTCGGCATCGTCCTCGTGCTGGTCGTCTCGCTCTCCACGGCTGCATTCGACAGCCTACAAAACGCAATGATCAGCACCGGCTCCAACGATCTCTTCCGGAACAAGTTGAACCTGTGGGTCATCCGCGCAGCAGTCGTCGTTATCATCATACCGGTCGTGGTGGTCGCACTGAAAAGCCCCGACATCTTGCAGATCTATCTCATCTCCGACTTGGTATCCGCGAGCGTCATTCCGGTATTGATCATTGGCCTGTGGGATAAAGCGTACATCTGGCGCGGCTTTGAGGTCGTAGTCGGCGGCCTTGGGGGCATACTCACCGTATTCATCTACGGGACGATCTACTACGGCAGTGCAGAGGCAGGCGGACGGCTCATCCTACTTGAGGATGGTCTCTACGCGGAGGACTGGGGTGCCTTCGGCGCGTTCGTGGCGGCGCCGGTCGGTGGCATGTTGTGGGCTCTTGGTGCGCTGGCTTTGAGGTTGGCAGTGCTGGCGATTAAGGCGAGAGTCACAGGCACGAGATTTGATGCGCTGGATAAGCCTGTGAAGGTTGAGCGAGAGCCGGGGTATATCGGTGGTGAGCCGCAGTATGTGGATGGCTCTGTGGAGATCGTGAAGCCGAAGGGGTCGTTCTTTTGAGGTTATAATTCATGGGTAACTGTTTGGCTTGTACATACGTTGCGCATGATCGGCTTTTCCATATGTCAATTCATCACATAAAGAACATACAAGATCGTCAACAGAGTATTTTTACATCTACTCAACTCTCCCTAGAATTTCTTGCTCGTCGTCCCAACCCTCTAAAAAAACCCCACCACCCCTACACATGACCTCGACCTCCTTCTCCGCCGTCTTTCCCCCTTTATTACCTCCGCGCTTCTGCTTTCCATTCATCTTCGCACTCTCCGCTTTCGCCTTCTCACGCCGCAACCTCGAAGCCTTCCGCTCCATCCCCCGCGCCTTTCTCAATCTAGCTCGCTTCTTCGCCGCCATCCGCTCACCCCACCATCCGCCAAACGTCGAAAGCTCAATTTCCTCGACTTCGCTCTCCATCACCTCTGCGTTATCCACCTCATCCAACGTCCAGTCTCTATCGTCGAACAGTGTCGTCCGCTCGAATACCGTTCCGTTCAGCGTGCGGAGCAGCCAGCGTGGCGGCTCGTCTGTTGTTGGCGGTGAGGGCGGGGTGGGAGGGTGACGGGCGGATCGCGAAGGCCGGGGCGGGCGCGGTCCGCAGCAGAAAATGCAGGCGATGTGCGAGCAGGCCCAGGTGCAGTCGCCCCAGGAGTTCGTGGTCATTATTGAGGATGTGTCGGTTTCCCTTTCCTCCGCATCGCCGTCGTCGCTGTGGGTGTCGTCACTCTCATCGCTACTCGGACCGCCTGTGCTACTGTAACCCCTCCTACCATACTCATCATCACTATCATACCACCAGTCGTCGTCGCTGTCGGAGCTCTCCCAGCTGTGGTCGCTCTCCGAGGTATTGCTGTCTCCATCGACCTCTGCGTCACTACTTCCGTCCGAACCATCACTGCTAATCTCGTTCCCCTCCCCAGCCCGCTCAGACTCACCAATTTTTCGCAAGCCCCGGCGGTGCCCGCACAACTTACACCGTACGCACGCCGAGCACGCACCCCCCCGTATTTTCCCGAGGGCAGAGCAAACGCCACGCGCGCGCCGTCGCACGCGCGCGCCCACATCCAGATTGCGCGGCCGGGACCAGCGTTACCGTCCCAATTGCGCCGCAGAGTGGAAGTGGAGAGGATGGTGTGCGCAAGTTGGGTGCGGTGGAAGGGTGCGGTTGGAGATTCAGTTGGTCTCGGAGGAGTGGTGGAGTTTGCTGCAGGTGGGGGGGGGGGGGGGGGGGGGGGGGGGGGTGGAGATGGAGGGAGCAGTGGTGTTGGAGGTGGACGGAACAGTGGGGAAGGTAGGGTGGGCATGGAGAAGTTTATCAGGGTAATGATATAGCGCCTGGACGAGGTAGGCGTGGCGGATCTCGGAGGGTGTGGCGGTGGGATGGAGGTTGAGGGTTGTGTAGGGGGTTGCCATTGCGGGTTAGGGAGGTGGGTGTGGGATGAGGCGTGGATCGGGGTCTGGTGGGTTCTGGTGGTGGAGACTGAGAAATTGGGTTTGGCGCTTGGTTGGGTTGTTGGGTTGAGGAGATGGTAGGAGGGAGGTCGTGGGCTGGTGGACGGTATTATTGGAGGGTCTGGGTGGTTGTGGTTGTGGTGGTGCTCGGTGGTTGAGGTGGGAGGTGTAGTGGGCACTGTGTATGCACAGTGTTTGCTGACGCATCTGTGCCTGGCCTGAAGGGTGGTCGGACACGAGTCGCATGGAAGATCCTAAGCCTGGCTATTCGGTCTCTCTCTGGTCTTGTAATCGATGTGGGCAGTTGGTGAGGTTGTTCAATCTCCCGCATGGCTTTCAAACCGCTCCATGAGCTCTTCTGACTGTTCACTGCCATAATCCACCTTGGGCACGAATAAGCGTCTGTTTACTGGAAGCATCCACTGTGCGTTCTACCTTAGCAAGAGTGTATCCAACGCAGCCGTCTCATGCAAGCACTGTGCAGCCTTGACCGCGAGACACGATCGCACTCTACAAATACCATCGTTACATCAGCATCCAGCACAGTCACAAATCGTCCTCATTCTTCCTCATCCTCAACACCGGGCGAAGTAAGAACTTGTTCGTATCAGCATACCTCACAACTACGCGACTTCAGACTCTCAAGTTCCAACACGCCTCACAAGTATTGCACTTACCAAACGGCCAGTCTATCACAACCAAGATGCCGATCCTCTGCACCATCTTAGACGTCCCGGTTGTCGCCACCAAGCCTGACGCCGCTGACTCCTTTCAAGACCTTGAAAACTGCAAGCAGATTAGTGAGACGGAAGCCGTCCCAGCTCCAGCGCAACCCGAGCAAACCCAACAGGCTGCAGACCAGCAGACGCTGAAAGAACTCTGGGACCGCGAAGTCGAGCGTGCCTGCTTCGCTGAAGCCGAATCAATGGCAGATGTCGACAATCCTGGCCTTGCCAGCAAAGGCAAAGGCATGGAGGGTGGTAAGCAGCAGACCAAGGAGTCCAAAGTACAGCGGAAGTCTTTCAAAATTGTCGACGAGCCTGAGACCGAAGCCCAGAAGGGCAAGGCCAAAAATGCGAAGCTGAAGACGAAGCAGAAGCGTCGTGGGAATAGAGGTGGGAAGGATGAGACTAATGGGTATGTCTATTTCTGAGGGGCCTCTAAGCCTTGAGGAGGTAGGTGGTGGTGACGGTCTTGGCCAGTTGAGATGATTGGATCGCAGATATTGATAGATATTATTGAACATGTTCGGAAGGTGGATTGTCTGGTGCTCGTCCTGCTCTTTTGCTTTTGAGTGTTGCTCGTGTCAAAGTTTCTTGAAGAGTTTGTTCGCCTGTCGTTAGCGCCTTGCACCATGGCAAATTTTGCTGTTGCTCCTGTCGGGAGGGTAAAGCCGCTGTGTTGGCGTGCGAGCACTGTGCAGCCTGGATCTCAGTTGGGGCCTCCGTTGCCTCGCAGCTGTCTGCGGTGCGCGTATGCAAGCATGCATTGTGCGATTTCTGTTCGGTTGCGATATACTGACCTCTATCCTGTATGCTTTCAATACCGTGCGCACTGTGTACCTAGAATTCTTCTTATGTGCATGCTGCCAGCTATGCGCTATATTACTCACCTGGCTGGCACCACAGTCTCCACCTCACAAACCCATCAATCCCCATCAATCCTCATACTTCACTCACCACACATATTCGACTCTGCAAAACTAGTGTTAGGCATTGACCAAAGCTTCAAAAGCAAACACCACACACAGAACATCACACCAAACATCACACAAACAACCACAAAGATGACAACTCCCTACAGCGTTCTCTCCGTTCCCCCAAACGCCTCAGCCAGTGCAATCCGCTCCGTTTATCGACGCCTGGCTCTCACTGCCCACCCTGACAAGAACCCTAATGATCCCCAGGCCCCCTCGAGGTTCCGCCTCATCAACGCCGCATACACCATCCTGCAGAGCGAGTGTCTCCGCAATTCATGGGATCGCGCCACCGGACCCGCGCACAAGCAGTTCCAGCGCGCCTGCGAAATGGAAGGTGTCCCTTTCAGCGCTAACAAATCTCGCAATACGAGACGCGAGCCACCAAAGCGCGAGGAGGAGCAGAAACCCGAGGCAACACCAATGCGGAAGGAGGAGTCTAAACCTCAGGGTTATGGCAATCCGACCAGCCCATTCGAATGGACGGCTGGCGCGAGAAGCCAGTACGAGAATAAGGGGGCTTGGGTGTGGAGGGATGGAAGGCGTGTGTACCAGATGACTCTCCGGGCGGATAAAGGGAAACGACTGGGTTAGCAGAGCTCGAGGAAATGAATCCTCAAGGTGCAGATAGAAACTGAGAATTACCAAAGAAGAGAAGGATCAATAGGAATGGAAAAGGTTGAATAAAAAATATTTTATGCTCATCCAACTCTTCATTTTTTGCGCTGGACAAGTCAAGCTTTCTCAGTGACTTCGTGTGTCTTGCGTTGGTGTTGGTCAGTCAAGCAAACACTGCCTCTGTTTGTCTCACGTGATCAAGAATGTGCAGCAGCTTATTCTCGGTGTTCTGGCACTGTGTAGACTCGACCTTACCTGTAGCGCTGTAGTTATTTGTCGCGCGCTCACACAGACAAACACTGTACAGCCTCATCTCTTGCGCTGAATCTAAGTTCGATGTTGCGTACAGCACAGCGTGCCTCCACAGTGTAGTTTGAACTCCACCCTTGTCCACAACAGCCACGATCTATATTAGTCACCGTTGATGCAGCTCCAATAGGGATCTTCAGACTCATCTGTCTTCATCACACCCACCTCCCTCCAACCAAACCTCTTGATCGCCAATGGAAGTGATTTACTAGACCACTGGATCAACTTACTTTCACAAACTCAACACAAAATGACAACCCCGTACACGACTCTCTCCCTCCCTGAGGACGCCTCTGAGGCCACAATCCGCAGTACCTACCGACGATTAGCCCTTACCGCACATCCAGATAAGAACCCGAATCCGAAGGCCGCTTCCACCTTCCGCATCATAAACGCCGCATACAACATTCTGTCAGATCCCTCGCTCCGCGCCTCTTGGGACAACGCCGAAGGGACTGCACACGCGCAGTTCAAGCGCGTATGCGAAACGGAAGGGGTGCCCTTCAAGTCCGCCGAGATCAAGAAGGTAAAGCGTGAGAAACGAATGCGGAAAGAGGAGCGGAAACAGCAGAAATGGAATAGTCCTACGAACCCGTTCCAATGGCAGGCACATGCCGAGGCCGATTTTGAACCCAAAGCAAGTTGGGGTCCTGCCGCGGTCACGGTGGACATTCCAGACGACCATCCGTTTGCAAAAAGGCATGCACCCGGCGTGGGCAAACCAAGGGGAAACGGCCCGATGAGTCAAGAAGAGAAATGGGCAGCGAGAGAAGAGCGGAAGAGAGAGGAGAAGAAGCGGAAGAAGAAGGAAAGGAAAAATAAGCAAGAAGGGAAATGATCTGGTAGACTTCAGAAAGAGATGGACTTTTGGTGTATAGTGGAGGTAATATGAGCGTAGTCGCTCGTGAAAGAAAGATGGAGTGAATGAAGTAGCTTCAAATCCCTGAACAGTGTGCCTTTCTTCATCAGTAACTGCCAAGCCGCACGTACCATCGTGGCCGCAATGCAAGTCGGAGATACTGGGGTGGTCGAACAGCTCAACGTAGATCGATGGGCCCGTGGAAAGCAAATCTTGATGCAATTGCTTGTAACCGTTCTTGTGCTCTTGCAGTCGAGGTTGGCGTCTCAAGAGATAGAAAGCACAAAGCGCCTCCGCGACTGACGAGAAAAAAGATTGAAGATGCGTGCAGTGGGTCAGGCTTGCGAGGGAATTCGATACGTATACTGGTGTCTCCGACATAGTGGACGCCATGGATGTGTCGAAGAGAAGAAGACTCGAATCCCGGGGAACACCAGGGTCCTAGCGCGCTAAGGTAGCAGCCTAGTAGGCCACTAAGCCGCTTTCGCTCAGCAAAAAAAGAAAATCCACTGTAACTTCGAACACAGCCATGCTATGAGCTCAAAATGAAGCGCAATCAAACTTTTGCCGAAATTCGGGCCGGTGCGCAGGTCAGGGGAGTAAGCACATGTTTGTAAAGCGCCTGCATTGCAGGAGAGAGTGTTTGTATCCGTACTGCCAAGGCGCGAACCTAGTAGCGGTTAAGCTAGCGTCTCTTCCTATGCTAAGGCGCGAAATCCGTTGTAGCTTCTCCCATATCAACACTGAAAGCTTGCAAATAAGCGCATTCGAATTTTGAGCAAATGACAAGGTGGTGCGGATGCCAGTAAGGTAAGCACATATTGCTAGCTCTTCCCAGCGTGGAAAGGCCGGCTTGGACACGTAGCGAGCTAGCAGCCTTACCCGTAGCTGAATCGGCGTTCGGTTCTCATGTCGTGCAATTGCGCTCTTCACATCAGCATTGCTATGACTTGCTACGATTGAACTCAGGGATGCCATGGTCGTGAAGTCTCAGCATGCCTAAAGCATCGATCTATTTCATTCATAAGCTTCAACGATCCAGCTTCAGATCTGCTAGCGTTCCTCTTGGCCGGTACCCGAGGTAGATCGTTCGGTCTAGCTGTGGCTATGGATGTCTTCGTCGATGCTGGACGAGAGCAGGGTTTGGGAATATTCACGTAGATTGCGAAAACACTCGGACCAGGAAGCGAGGATCTGTCAATATAGGACGACCACTGTAGCAGTTATGGAAGAGGAACATCGGCAGCCTCTGACTCGGATGACGACCGCAGAAGAGAACAGATATTTCGACGTGAACGCGCCTCCATCCAGTTTGGACAAACATGTGGAGAAAGCTCGAGACTTCATTGAATTCCATGCGTCATCGACACGGCGCGTGGTCCTTGTGACTTCCGGTGGAACAACTGTGCCGCTCGAGAATCAGACTGTACGATTCATCGATAATTTCAGCGCGGGCACGAGAGGCGCAACATCTGCAGAGTATCTTCTTGACGCCGGCTATGCTGTCATCTTCCTCCATCGGCAATACTCGCTCCTTCCTTTCAGCAGGCACTACAGCCACAGCACGAACTGCTTTCTCGACTTCATGGACTTTGCTGTCAGCAATGGCACTTCTTCGTCGCAAAGCAGCGATGAGGAGAACGCGGGGCGAATTGTGGTGCGCGATGAGTATCAGTCTCAGATGCGAGGAGTTCTGCAACGATACAAGAACGCTCAGAGCGCCGGGCTGCTAATGCTACTACCCTTCGTGACGATCAACGAGTATCTCTGGAACCTGCGAGAGATCGCGCGGCTCATGAAGCCACTCGGTTCAGGAGCTCTCTTCTATCTTGCAGCAGCGGTGTCAGACTTTTTTGTGCCGGCAGATAAGATGGTCGAGCACAAGATACAGTCCGGCGCAGACTTTCATAAAGCAGATGCTGTCGACAGGCCGGCCGCAGCGCATGTGGAGGGACAGTCTTTGATCATCGATCTCGACCCGGTACCGAAGTTTCTGAAGCGCGTCGTCGATGCGTGGGCGCCTAATGCAATGATCGTAAGCTTCAAGCTTGAGACCGACCCGGGAATCCTCAGTGAGAAAGCCCGACACGCGCTCAAGAAGTACGCGCATCATTTAGTTATTGGCAACCTGCTCACGACGAGAAAATGGGAGGTCGTATTCGTAAGTAATGTCACATATAAGGGAGGCCGGGGCCAGGTACACGAGCAATGGATACGTGTCCCGAGAGCGAAGAGACAATCCAGCGTTTCTGGCATTGAGGAACTCATTGGTAAAGCTCAGAACGCGGTCGACGGCGTCGGCTCTGGCAATGGAGAGTACGCGGAACCCGCAGTCGAAATCGAGAGCCTGATCATACCAGAAGTGTCAAGACTTCATGCGGAGTTCATGAGCAAGCGCGGTTGACGAAAGCAGCGCTTGAGAGTTGCGGAGTGGGTCATTTGATGGAGACGCCCCAACCCACCGCACAAGCCCGACCACGTCTCAGAAGCGTCGGCACGATATCAGCACGGGAACTTTCTTGGGTCGGCTCAAATCCAGGCTGTCCGTCTTCTCGCCAGTCTCAGCAACCGCTTAGTGGTGTAATTCTACCCATCAGCATCTGCTCATGACAGCTGTCAATCACACTAATAAAATACTGTTTCGCGTGATCGGCCACGTGGATGCCATTCGAAATGCTGCTGCCTCACACCCACGCCTTGGCTCGAACACCAAAGCGGCACGAACTCAAGCGAGACCTCACCCCGCATGCTAGTCACGTTAGGCGTCAGGCTCTCGAGCTAACTACTTCATGAAAGACCGACTAGAACATGCGACTTCGCAAAGGTAACAAAAGCAACGGTCTAGTGGCAGACAGCGACAGCGACGGGGGTATTCCATGAGTGAACAAACCAGATCCAGACTTTACCAGCGAAGCGCAATGCGCCCCCAGTGCAGACTATGAGACGAGACTGACGCAGCCCGCATAGCTCGTCATAATCTGGAGTCGCTAATCTATCAGAGGATGAGACGGCCGCGGGAAACACATCTCCGTACTCGCAAGTTTTCAGTCAATTGCAAGATGCCGCTGATTGGTCACCCAAGATGCGTCGATGCTTTGGGTTAGCACTTAACCTTAAATCTGGTCCGCGCGGCACAACTACTCCTAGAGTATGAGCTCTCCACTGCGATAATGGCAACGCCCTTCTTTCTGATGCAGTCAACGTGCCGGAAACCTCGCGACTGCATGCCGAGGAAGACCTTAAAACATGCCCGACATGTTCAGCTTATAAGAATTGCAACTTTCCGCCTTGCTGGTGTACGAAGAGTGCAAGTAAAAATTCGACCAATCAGCGCGCATCTGTCTTGAAACTTTAAACCACGGCATCAGTCTCACGTGACGTTTCTCTTTCTCTAAGCGCAGTGTCAACCCCCTGCAATTCTTGTCGGCTGCGACACAAAGTGTACACAGACCAAGTTACGTTCACTGTGAACCGTAGCGCTAATATACATGGTGGCTGCGAAGCAGGTTTACGCAGATGGTAGCGGTTGCAGCGGGTTTGGAAAGGAATCTGCCTCAATAGGATCACTGAGCAGAACGGGACAAAGGACCTAGACAAGACAGTGGTTGCAATGCCGGCGCAAGGCGATCCTAGAACTGCTGACCCTCGGCGTGCCAAAAGATTTGCCACAGTTGTTCCTACTTCTCTCGATCTTTGGCTGCCTAGAATAGGCGAGGTAAGGCGAGCTCGGTGGTGAATGCGCGCACAACT
The DNA here is from genome assembly GCA_002989075.1 of Arthonia radiata. Taxonomy (NCBI): domain Eukaryota; kingdom Fungi; phylum Ascomycota; class Arthoniomycetes; order Arthoniales; family Arthoniaceae; genus Arthonia; species Arthonia radiata. Next base: position 692,700 of record PSQN01000013.1, read on the forward strand.
CGGTCTTTGACCTTTGCCTGATATGCCAGCCATGTTTTTACATATCCCTGAGCGTTCGAGACGGCGCGTCAACCTTGAATGCGGGTCCATTATGTCAGACCTTTTCTTATCATACTTGCGCAGTGCGCACGTTTACTCTTCAAAGACATACACGTCCATTTGAAGATCAAATCTCAGTCTCTGTAAAATCAAGCGTTTGGGGCCTTAGCATCTTTGTGTCGCCGTTGCCTCAAGAGGGCGCGCCTTAAAAATCATGACGCGCTCATAATCAATCCCTATGTTCCCTGTATGGATGTCGGAGACAATAGGAACTCGCCTACTGGGCAGCCTCAAATTTTTAGTACTGGTTGCCTGCCTGCCGCTACCTCCTGGGGTTTTGCTCAATGCCTTGCGTCCGTCACCACACGAAACGTACTGAAACGCGCTTTCTCGCATTTAACGGATTGCCCACACGAGACCTCCATAGCGTAGAGACATCCAAAGAACACGATTTCGGTTTCATTTCGACATACATTACGAATTTGTACTGCACAGATGAGCTTCTGATGCCGCCGCAGCCAAGTGTAGGCTGGTTTCTATGTTTCACAGCGATCGATAATCGATACATTTGGGATGCGGACAGCCAATTGTCTACAAAACCGTGGCTGATCTTAATCGGCTTTGCTGACAGAGACGCCACAGTTTCCACTATTACTAACAAGCGGCGACGTTGTTTGCACTTTTCGGTCGGCTGGAAGCAAGCTCAGAGTCTCAAACACTCTGTCTCTCGCTTAGCAGGAGAATCTCCTGTGACATACACCTCACTGTCTCATCACTAATTGTGTCTAGCTTAGTCCAAAGGTCACCCTCTGGTTAGCTGTCGCCCACAATAGCGTTCCAAACAGATCTCAATGTCCAACGTACAGCTCTACGCGTCAGCATAGCTAGCGTACTAATTCACTTACCCCTTTAAGTTGCATCTCTCATAGACAATCTGGCCAGTTCTCACTGGCATTTCAAATAGCAGCTCCAACTGCTGCTATCCAGCCTCTTTCTAGTCTTCAGAAACTTATCCATTAGTCACTTTCAATCAAGCATTGAAAACCCCGTCGCGTCTTCCATCTTCGAGCAACAATCATATACCAAAAACCCGGCGCAACGCTCTAGAGAGGCTATATTCACCCTGCTTCCAACATCTATCTCATCCAAAGGTGTAAGTCTCATCACATGGTCTTCGAATATCAGAGCAACCTTTGACCAACCCTTAGTCAGAGACTATGTCCTGGGGCGGCGCGGCCAACGGCGGCACGGTCATCGGCTACATTAGTGGAGGCATCACTCTTATCACCGTCGGCTGGGCCTTCTACAAGAAAGACGCCATCAGAGCGGCCCTGAAGCGCGCAACGGACAATACGGCGACCCAGGCCGACGAGGAATTGATCGACCAAACCGCGGAGAGCCACCCGCGCGCGATCCGACATGTCGAGGAGGGGTTACGCGGTGCGGGCATGGACACCCAGGCCAACCGGATCGAGGCGGCGCGAGGCCGTGGGGCGGCGAGGCGCCGGACGGGCGGTCAGGGCGGGTCGAGCGCCCCGTCGACGAGCAGCAGACGTCGGGATAACGAAGATGAGGAGGAGGAGGAGTCGCGGCCTCGTGGCGGAGGTGGCGCAAAGAAGGGCGGCGGCTATATGCAGCATAGCGGTCGGCGCACCGGTAGGACTTAGCGAGTCTGATCCGTGATCCAGCCCTGTCGTGGCTGTCCAGCGAGATAGGGCTCGACGCGGTACTGTGTTCCCACCAGAGACCACACGCGTATAGCAGCGACTGATGTAGTCGCGTCCACTCTTTGAAAACTCTGTCGAAGGTCGACGTACAAACATGCCGGTGTTTTTGCACGTAAGTCGATTGCAACGTAGGACTTCACGTACTTAACCGCAAGCTCTGGGTAGCTTGTGCTTGGCCTTTCCGAAGAGCTATGCAAAACATGAAAAGCGGCTTTCGCCTTCCAGGACTTGCCCCTTTTTGCACAACCTGCTGCACAACCTGCTGCACAACAACGTGTCGGTCTTAAGGCTACAAGTTGCGATGTGTCTAGCCGTGAGACTGCAATGTCCCCAAGGCAGGCCATGCAATACCACGAATTAAAGGCTGGAGGAGTGAATAGCGCTGCGCGTCTCATCAGCCTAGCAGTTCCCCGTTTTCATTCACTCAGCTAGGGCTAGCCCGAATGTATGGCTGGATTGTGTTCCCCTCTGTTCTTTTCAGTGTGCTCGCTGAAGAAGGCTAGCCACCGCGTTCTATATGAACTGTCTCGGGAGGCCGAAAATGACGATCTAGTCGAATCTCGAGGGCCCCCACACCATTTCATGGACCAAATTGCTGGCCTGTATAGTTCAATCAACTCAATGTGGGAGTGCTGATCCCTTGATGACAGACGTGGGAAGGGTTTCGGAAGGGGCATAGGCGCATAGAACTCAGACTCGGATGCCGACGGTGTTCAGGATAATTTGGCCACGTTTGACTGAGAACAAAAGTCTGACAGACACTAGGGTTCTATTTAAATTGGAGGATGTGCGTTCTGGAACGCCCAGATTAATCCAATGGCTCCGAGCACATTTTATTTTAACCTCTCTTCACCTCGCAGTAAGCGTGAGAGTCATTCAAATTATGGCATACGAGGCATTGAGCAAGGTAAAAGAGACTCTGCCTCTGCGGAAGCCGAAGATGTGGCCGCGTAAGTGAGAGCAGTGATGCCTGGATCATGACCTGCTATAATCGGTTCAAACTTCACCTTCCTGCCGAGACGCTCGTATATCGTTTGAAAGTCTGTTAAAGAAATGTGTTATCGTTCTGGATCCCTCTATTAGTATGGGCATCCTTCCTTTCCACAGTCGTGATTATCACGGGATTCCAGGGGTGTTGTGTGCAGGATCGCCCAGTCCAGATGGCCATGCCAAGATACGGGATGCCTGGTAGAGGATTACCTGAATAGGTATATATTATGACTACGTAATAGACGTACTTATATTTTCTGTCTTATCCTTATATACCTACCTTTCTACTAATATTAATTAAAATATAATAAAAGCTGTATACTTTATTAGATTATAAGCTTAGTAGCTTTAATATAATAAAGAGTTATTACTATTAACTTTCAATTAAATTTTAACTATTAGTAGCGTTATTATTATTATTAACTTAAAGTTATCCTCTACTACTTAGAGAATAATACTATTAATATTAATAGTAAAGCTAAATAGTAAGATATTAAGACCTAAATACTATTCTAATATTACTAGTATACCTCTTTACCTCTAAAGTATAATCTTTTTGGAAATTAAATCTTTAAATTTATCTTATTATATTATTTAAACTTATTTTTAGATAGTAATAGTAATACTTAAGTATTAATTATATTAAAGACCTTATAAGCTAAACTAATAGATAGTAAAATTAAGTACTATTATAGATACTTATCTACTTTAAATTAAACTAAACTATATTTATTTTTACTCTTATTAAATATAATTTTTACTATAAATATTAATAATTTATTTTCTTTTTACTACTTTAATTGTAACGCCGGTCGCTGGGGGAACCGAACTAAGGCTCACTTACCTTGTGTGCTTATCGACCTTAGTAGTAGGTGTCTCGTATGCTAGAGACTAAAAGGCGGGAGAGGCGAGACAGATTATAGAGGGTGAGAGGGACTTAACTAAAGTAGATAGAAGGTAAAGTATATTATCTAAATATAGTTAAGAAACTTGTATTTAAATATTAAGTTAACAGACTAAAGTTTATTCTAAGGTCGGCTATTAGTTTAGCTATATAATCTAAGGTATATAGAGAAGTTCCTCTATGTTCGTTAATCTCGATAATGTTTATATCGGGTTTGTAGGGAATGTAGGCTCTTATAGCCGTTTTGTTTAATAATACCTACGGTAGGTTTATAGACTTAGTCGGGAATAATGCTAGTAGAGCTAAGATAACTAGCAGTAGTTAATACTTAGATATACGCTAGGCCGTCTAGAGCTAGTATCCGTAACACAATTTCTCCTCTTCTAGTTAAATTGTTCTTAATTAATTCTTAGCCTTTTAAATACCTATAAGTTACGTTTTATCCCTTCTTTTATAACTAATCTGTAAGTCGCTATACCTCGTATAAAGTCTGTTACTATAGGTCCTAATAAAAAGTATAGCTAATACCTATTAATTAAAGCCTACGGTATTAAAATACCTTCTTGTTCTAAATATATATTAACTAAGAAAAGATATATAGTTTAGTTTAGAAAGGCGACGTGTTCGATATATACTCGAAATAAGAAGAGTTGTAATTTACGGGTATCGATAGTAGATAGTATGCCCTATTATTGTCTTTCTATAATACCTAAATTTAACTTAGTTGTAGTATATTCGGTTTATTCTTAATATTCCTCTTAATTGGCTGCTCTTTAGCGTACAAAACGTTAGTTGCGCGCGTTAAAGTTCTAGACAGTAGCGTTAATTGCAGCTATATAGCGTAACTAATCTAAGGTCTAGAAGTTAAAAGAGGAGGTTAAGAAGACTCGTACGCGGATAGCAGCGAAGTTAGCTTAAAATAAGTTATTGAAGTAAGAGAAGTTTATTACGTTAATAGCTAGTAGCAATATATTTAAATATTTAAGCGGGTTATTCGTTAACTTTTAAGGTAACCCTTACTTAAAGTTAGATAGTAGTCCTATAACGTAGTAAGCTGGTTCGTTCGTAGGTAACCTAGATACCGACGAGGCGTACTAGATAGTAGATTAGAGTATTAGTACTACTATAACCGACTAATATTCTAATTCTAATATCGTTAAATAGTATCTTTATAGTTAGTTAGGTTTTATTCTAGTTTCCATTAATTTTTATATTTAAGATATCCTCTCTACTTTATAAAATACTGTTGTTTGCTTCGATATTGTCTATAAGCTTAAATCATTTTAACCTTATACTCAGGTTCTTAGTTATTAAAAAGGATTTCTAGGTTAAATCGTTCTATCTCTCGAAAGTAAGCTAGTTCTAACAGCGCTACGTAGAATACAGAATATATTTTTATTGTTTTTAGGAGTTTAAGTTTAAATATTATAGATTCTAATTGCTGTAAGATCTTAAACGGTTCTATCTTAGTGTAGTTAAGTTTCTTACTTAGTCTAATAGTTTTTATATTTCTTATAAGTAAGTAAGCTCTTCCCCTCTCTTTTATGCTTATATTTAGGGTAGTTCTTAACTTATTATACTATTTTCTTGTTTGTTTGTTAATAAACTCGCTGTTAGTCTTTAACTGCTAGTATAGAGTCTTTATATTTGTTACTATTTGTATAGCAGTGTTATTTTCTATAGTGTTTTATAGTTATCTGCTTTAAAGAGGGTAATAGCCGTATAGGACGTAAAACAGTATTGTTTTGGTTGTATCGTTTTTTATATCGTTGTGCGCTACTTACGCTACTAATAGTAATTGTACCTAGTCGTTTTGCTGGTAGTTAATGTATACCCAGAGATACTATTTTAGTGTTTAATTTGTCCGCTCTGTCTATCCGTCTATTTATAAATAGAACGACATTAATATCTTTTGTTTTGTCTTTAGCTATTGTATTAGGGATATTTAAAATCGTAAGACAAATTTTTAGTCTCTGTTTAAGACAATTCTTTGTAATTGACTATAGTTTGCTAGAATAATTTAAAGGAAGGTATATACTAACTGTTCTAAGTTACTAGCTTTCTTATAAGGTACGAAGTACGCGTACTTTGTTAGTTTATTGTATATAACTAGAATAGCGTTGTAAGCTACTTCTATAAGTAGATCCTTAAAGGTTAGTAACTTAGTAATAAAGTCTAGTAAGACTATATACTATAGTCTCTCAGGCGTCTTTAGTAACTATAGTTTACTATATAGTAAATACCTTAGATACTTAGTTCTTGCGTATACGTCGTATTCTCAGATATAATTTTTAACGTAATGTTGAATTCTCGGGATATAGTAGGTTTGTATAATCTTTTTAATAGTATTATCGATATTCTTGTGTTTCTTTATTAAGTTATCGTAGAAGTTACTAATAATGTATCGGATTAGATTTCTCAGAACATAGATCTTGCCTTAAAATTTATAATAGCCCTTGTATTACGATCTTACTATATTAGGCTAGTACAAGGCTAAGCGCAGCTAGCCTTATTAGAGTATTATATAGTATACCCAATAACCCCGATATAGCGATATTAGCAACGTCGCTATATCGTAATAGGATTCCAACTACGCGACAAAGAAAGTATTAAGACTATCGGACATAGAGAAATATACCTTTATACCTTAGACTATATAGCTAAACTAATAGCTAATCTTAGAATAAACTTTAGTCTATTAACTTAATATCTAAATATAAGTTTCTTAACTATATTTAAGTAACGTACTTTACCTTCTATCTACTTTAGTTAAGCTCCTCTTACTCTCTATAATTTATTTCGCCTCTCCTATCTTTTAGTCTCTAGTATATAAGATACCTATTACTAAGGTTAATAAGTATACAAGGCAAGTAAGCCTTAGTTCGGTTATCTTAGCGACCGGCGTTATACTTTAATAGACTTGCTACGAAAGTAGAGAAAGTAAATTAATTATATCTACTACTTTAGTACCTAATAGCCGCAACGCTACAAATAGGTTAGCTAACAGAATAGCTAGTATAAATAAGATATCGAACATTAACATTAAGATAGAAAAAAGCTTCTTAGATAAACGTTCTAAAGTTACTTTATTTTTAATACGCCTAGCCGTATACTTTAGAACCTATAAAAACTAGTTTTTAAACGACACTACTATAGTTCTATTCGCTACCTCTTATATAGACAGAAATGCTTATAAGTAGGTTAAGTACTATCTTAACGATTTCTTATTTACTTTAATAAAGAGTAGGCACAAGGATACCGATAAGTTCTTCGCTAGCTTTATCTTCTTTTAGAAGAAGCTCCGCAAGATCTTTAAATAGACCGACGCTAGACGCGTCGTTATTAGGAAGCTTAGAAACCTTAAGTAAATAGAACCAGTAAGCAGGTATACCGCTAAATTTATACAGTATGCTAATTAAATAGGATAGAACGAAAAACCCCTTATTAAGACCTTTTATAAAGGACTTAAGGATTATATTAAGGAAATAATCTATATTTATAGAGAGAAGTTTAATAATCTCGATAACTTTATACAACGAGTAAAGAAGATTAACGACAGTAACTTCGAAAGACAGATAAAAAAGAAAGATAACCTTACTAATAGGTTCTATAAAACGAAGAATCGAGTAAACTTACGATAAGACTGAGACAATCTAATAAAGTTAGATTTTATAAAGCCTCGAGGGAAACTAAACAACTAGAAACAAGAATATAGAATAAAGAATAAGCTATACTTGTATTGCGGAAAACTAGAGCATTAAGTTAAAGAATACTGTTCTAAAAAACAACAGTTTAATAGTATTAGCAGAAACAAGCGCAACAATCAATTTTAGAAACCTTGTTCTCTACAACAATATTTCAATATAACTATCTAGATATAGGAGGATAGTTACTAAGTTACTCTTAATTAGAAGCATAACAAACTAAACTTATTTAATTTATATAAGAACTGGGATACGGACAGTAAGTTATAAGAAGAGACAAAAGAATAACAAACAAAATAGAAACAATAAAACCTACAGAACTAAAACAATATTAACTATACTATTCTAAGGCACCGAGTATAGAGTACCGCTGCAATATACAAAACACTATCTTAAACCGCGTACTACGATAATAATTATACGATCTACGAATTTAATAAACTAGAGTTAAAATGGTAGTTAAAGAAACTAATATCTCTAAAACAAGGTTCGATATAAGAACTAGGTCTTACTCGAAAACAACTTAGATTACCTTATCTAGAAATTTAAGAGGAATTTAAGAAAGAACAGACCGTAGAAGCTAAGCAAGATAGCGGCTATAATACGTTATAGATAAGAAAACGACTTAAAGACAAAAATATAGATTCTAATAGTATAGAATCCTCTCTTAAGGACGATACTAATTAGAAAGAGTAAACTTCAATCCGTTAGAAAGAAATAATATAGAAACTTTGTTAGTTAGCCTTCTACGAGGGGAAGTTAAGCACTAATAGAGAAATTAACGATATTCTGAGATATATTTACTTACGCCTACAACGACTAGTAAACTACTTTATTAGAGATCTAGAATTGTATAGTTAGTACTAATATCTTTAATTAACAATATACAACCTATAGACACAACGAGTTCTAACTAGTAATAGTTGTATAATTAAAGTAGAGATTGTAAACAATAAACTAGACGTTATAATAAGAGTAGTACTAGGACACCTTATATAGAAATTCTTATAGCAAATTAACCGATAATAGGTTCTAGTACCTAAAATACTCTAAAACGTATATAATTAACAGAAAAAAGACTAGGCCGACTACTTCGAGGGCAGTAGTACCGGCCTATTTAACGGTTAGACCCTTTAAAAGTCTAGTTCTATACAAGCTTAGCTGCTTACAGAATATATCTATATACTTAGGTAACAATAAACCGCAGAAATATTAAAATTATAATCGATTTAGGCGCAATTAGCAACTTTATCTTAATACGCTACGTTAAGAAGTACTAAATATAAATATAAAAGAAGAAATTACTCTACGCACTATTTAGATTTCAAGGGATAGAAAGAAGAGTTAACTACAAGACTTTACCAATAAATATAATAATTAAGAACTATTAGAAAGAAATTACTTATAATATTGTAGATATTAACTAGTACTACGCTATACTAGGTATACTCTAGTTATAACAATATAATCTAAAAGTAGATTAAAGAACTAAAAAACTCCTCTTTACTAGGTATAAGCACTCTAAACAAGAGTCGTTCTATAGAATAGATACTCTATAAGCTATTTTTAGTAGTAAGAATAAAGAGCGTAATAAAGAACTTATACGGGTTAGTACTACTATACTCTAATATTTAGATATCCTACAAGAGAAGTCTAACGTAGTATTTTATCTATAGCTAGCTATACGTAAGTATAAATAAGAAATAACTATACGTTAATAATTCTATACAACGATAAGTACTTAGTTAATTACTAAGATACTTAAGGAATACAATTAATTTCGATATCTGTTTAAAGAAGCTAAGCTAAACTTAGCTCTTCTAAAACACAAACCGTAGAATTATATAATACCTTTACAAGAAGGCAAAATACTAATATTCGGTCTAATATACTTTCTATTAGAAGCAGAAAATTAAGCACTCTGCGACTATTTTAATAAAAATCTTAAGAAAGGATTTATCTAAAAATTAATATTACTAGCTAGATACTCAATACTCTTTGTACTAAAGAAGAATAGTAAACTACAACTTTACGTAGATTATAGATAATTAAACAGAGTAACTATTAAAAACTAATATTCTTTACTACGCATCGACAAAATAACAGATTAATTGTATAACGCGCAATAGTTTACTAAGTTTGATCTACAAGAGGTCTATAACCTAATTTATATAAAGAAAGGCGAAGAATAGAAAACAGCTTTCCGCACTAGATACAGACTTTTTAAGTATTGTATTATACCCTTTAAGCTAATAAACACACTAGTATTATTTTAAAAACTAATTAACAATATATTTAGTAATTACCTAGACATATTTATAACTACTTATTTAAACGATATCCTAGTATATAGCTGTATACTAGAAGAATATAAGAAACATATTAAGAAGGTATTAAAAAGATTAGTACGTACCGATTTACAAATCGATATCAAGAAAATCTAGTTTTACTAACAATCCGTCGAATTTCTTAGATTTATAATTACTAAGTACGGTCTCTAAATAAAAGATTTGAAGATCTAATCTGTTTTAACTTAGTTTATATTAAAGAATATAAAATAATTATAACAGTTTTTTAGTTTTGCTAACTACTATAGGTAATAAATATCTATTTTTAGTCGAATTATAGTACCGCTATCTTAATAGACAAAACAATCGATAGAATTTTTCTAGACGTAGAAAGAACAATTAGTATTTAAAGATCTTAAGGAAGCTTTTAAGATTAGGCCTATACTAGCAATATTCGATTCTAACCTATTAATTATTATAGAAATAGACGCGTTAGACTATACAATTGAAGTATGTATAAGTTAAAATAATAAAGAAGAAAAGCTTAGATTAGTAGCTTTTTACTTAAGAAAAATGTTACTTACAGAACAGAACTACGATATTTACGATAAAGAGCTTTTAGCTATTATAGCAGCATTCGAAATATAGCGAGCTTACTTAAAAGAAGCTAACTATACGATTATAGTATATATAAATTATAAGAATCTAACTTATTTTACGATAACAAAGAAACTTAACCGTAAATAAGTTAAATAGTTAAAGACTATAGCTCTATACAACTTTATTATTATCTACAAGAAGGGTTCTAAGAACAATAGAGCTAACGCTCTAAGCCGACAACCTAATTATCTTAATAATAAGAAACATATCGAGTATACAATATTTTAAGAATACAATAACAAGATTAGATACAATTAATTAGCTATAACGACTAAGTTTGTTATTAAACTAAATAGCTAAATCCTAGATATCCTAAACGACTTTAAAACTTATTAAGAAAATAAGAAACGAAACCTAGGATTAACTAAGAACAACAAGAAATATTACGAATTCTAAGGCAAAATCTACGTTCTAAGGAATCTAATCCGAAACATTATTAGTAACTTCTACGATAATCTAACTAAAGGATATAAAGGTATCGATAATACTATAGAAAAGATTATAAGAACCTACTATATCTCGAGAATCTAACACTATATCGAGAATTATATTCAAGAATACGATATATACGTAAGAACTAAGTACCCGAAGCATTTACTATACAGTAAACTATAACTACTTAAGATACTTAAGAGACTATAGTATATAGTCTTACTAGACTTTATTACTAAGTTACTAATCTCTAAGAATCTACTTATAGGAGTAGCTTACAACGCTATTCTAGTTATATGCGATAAACTAATAAAGTACGCGTACTTCGTATCTTACAAGAAAGCTAGTAACTTAGAATAGTTAGTATATACCTTTCTTCGGATTATCTTAGCAAACTATAGCTAACCGCAAAGAATTGTCTTAGATAGAGACTAGAAATTTGTCTTACAATTTTAGATATTTCTAATACAATAGCTAGAAACAAAATAAAAAATATTAACGTCCTTCTATCTACAAACCGATAGACAAATAAAACGAATAAATTAAACACTAGAACAGTATCTCTGGGCATACATTAACTACCAGCAGAACGACTGAGTATAGTTACTACTAGTAGCGTAAGTAGCGTATAACGATACAAAGAACGATATAACCAAGATAACCCCGTTCTACGCCTTATATAGCTATTACCCTCTTTAGAGAAGAAAACTATAAAATACTACAGAGAACGAATTAGCTACACGAATAGCTATAAATATAAAATACCTATATTAGTAGTTAAAGGCTAACAGCGAGTTTATTATAGAACAAACGAAAAAATAGTATAATAAGTTAAGAACGACCCTAAATATAGGCATAAAAGAGAGGGGAAGAGCTTACTTACTTATAAGAAATTTAAAAACTATTAGACTAAGCAAAAAACTCGACTATACTAAGACGAAACTATTTAAAATTCTACAGCAATTAGGATCTATAACATTTAAACTTAAACTTTTGAAGATAATAAGAATATATTCTGTATTCTATGTAGCGCTATTGAAACTAGCTTACTTCTAAGAAGTAAAACGATCTAACCTAGAAATCCTTTCTAATAATTAAGAATCTAAGTATAAGGTCGAAATAATTCAAGCTTATAGACAATACTAAGGCAAACAATAGTATCTTATAAAGTAAAAAGAATATTCTAAATACAAAAATTAATGGGAACTAAAATAAAACCTAACTAACTATAAAGACACTATTTAACGATATTAGAACTAGAATATTAATTGGTCGTAGTAGTACTAATACCCTAATCTACTATCTAGTATGCTTTACTGGTACCTAGGTTATTTATAAACAAACCAGTCTACTATATTAGTGGCCTACTACCTAACTCTAGGAACAGATCGTTATAAAAATCTATACTTAGACTACTCAACATATTTACAATATTACTATTAAATATAGCTACCAGCCATTCTTCTTTAAACAATATATTATTCTAATTTATTTTGTTTTGCGCCTAGATACACAATCTTTTAAGCTTCTTCTTCGAATCTATAATCGCCGCTTTAATAACTTTACGCTGCCTTTTTGCCGCACAAACGACTTTCTTTTCTTCCGCTAAACGCTTATATTACTCCTAAAGAGTATTTAACACCTGTAAGTACTAAGAATAGATATTTTAAGCTAAAATAAGTTAGACTTATATTAAAAACAGACGTAAGATAAGAACTAACTATCCTCTAACGACGGGCGAACGTTACACGACTTCTTATTATAAGTATATATAAAATATAATGCCTTCCTAGACTTTAGAATATACTTCTTACTTAGGTAAGCGTAGCGGAAATATAGAGGTATCTCTCGACTATAGACTTTAGCGAGGACAGTATTAATCTTAAGCGCTTTATTAGCGTTAAGAACTTTCTTAACTTTAGATATAACAACTTATAGAACTAGATTTACTATAGAAGAGCAACAAGGTTTTAATGTCTCTAGGGCCGTTAAGAACGACTAGCCTTAAAGAGAAGACCTTATATTACGATCTTACTACATTAGGCTAGTACAAGGCTAAGCGCAGCTAGCCTTATTAGAGTATTATATAGTATACCCGATAACCTCGATATAGCGACGTTAGCAACGTCGCTATATTGTAATAAGATCCTAACTATGCGACAAAGGAAGTATTAAGACTATTAAATATAGAAGAATATATCTTTGTACCTTAGACTATATAGTTAGACTAATAACTAATCTTAGGATAAACTTTAGTCTATTAACTTAATATCTAAATACAAGTTTCTTAACTATATTTAGGTAACATACTTTACCTTCTATTTACTTTAATTAAGCCTCTCTTATTCTTTATAATCTATCTTACCTTTCCTACCTTTTAGTCTCTAGCATACAAGATACCTACTACTAAGGTCGATAAGTATATAAGACAAGTAAGCCTTAGTTCGGTTCTTCCAGCGACCGGCGTTATACCTTGCTGTTTTTAGTTAGTTCTAGGTATCGCTTCTCGTTTTTCTAGTAGGTCTTAGGGTCGTTCAGAATATCTAGGATTCAGCTGTTCGGTTCGATAACAAACTCGGTTGTTATAGCCAATTGATTGTATCTAATCTTATTATTGTGTTCTTAGAATATTGCATGCTTGACGTGTTTCTTATTATTAAGGTAATTTAGTTGTCGACTTAGAGCGTCGGCTTTATTATTCTTAAAACCCTTCTTGTAAGTAATAATAAAGTTGTATAGAGCTATAGTCTCTAACTATCTAACTTATCTGTAGTTAAGTTTCTTTATTATTATAAAATAAGTTAGGTTTTTATAGTTTATATATACTATAATTATATAGTTTGTTTCTTTTAGGTAAGCTCGCTATATTTTAAATGCTGCTATAATAGCTAAAAGCTCTTTATTATAAATATCGTAGTTCTATTCTGTAAGTAATATTTTTTTTGAGTAGAAAGCTACTGGTCTAAGCTTCTCTTCCTTATTATTTTAACTTATATATACTCTAATCGTATAGTCTAACGCATCTATTTCTATAATAATTGGCAGGTTAGAGTCGAATATTGCTAGTATAGGCTCGATCTTAAAAGCTTTCTTAAGCTCTTTAAATACTAATTATTTTTTTTGCGTCTAGAAGAATTCTATTGATTATTTCGTCTATTGAGACAGCGGTGCTATAATTCGGCTAAAGTTAGATATTTATTGCTTATAGTAGTTAGTAAAACTAAGAAACTGTTGTAATTATTTTATATTTTTTAGTATAGGCTAGGTTAAAATAAATTAGATCTTTAAATCTTTTATTTAGAGACCGTGCTCGGTAATTATAAATTTAAGAAATTCGATAGATTGTTAATAAAACTAGGTTTTCTTAATATTAATTTGTAAATCGGTATACGCTAATCTTTTTAATACCTTCTTAATATATTTTTTATGTTCTTCTAGTATACGGCTATATACTAGGATATCGTTTAGATAAGCAGTTATAAATATATCTAAGTAATTACTAAGTATATTGTTAATTAGTTTCTAAAATAATACTAGTACGTTTATTAGTCTAAAGAGTATAACGCAATACTTAAAAAGTCTATATCTAGTATAGAAGGCTGTTTTCTATTCTTCGCCTTTTTATATATAAATTAGATTGTAAGCTCCTTGTAGGTTAAACTTAGTAAACTATTGTATGTTATATAATCGGTCTGTTATGTTGTTAATACGTAGTAAAGAGTATTAGTTCTTAATAGTTACTCTGTTTAGCTGTTTATAATCTATATAAAGTCGTAGTTTGCTATTCTTCTTTAATATAAAGAGTATCGGGTATTTAACTAGTAATGTTAATTTTTAAATAAATTCTTTCTTAAGATTTTTATTAAGATAGTCGCAGAGTACTTAATTTTCTGCTTTTAATAGGAAGTATATTAAACCAAATGTTGGCGTTTTACCTTCTTGTAAAGGTATTGTATAATCCTACGGTTTATATTTTAGAAGAGCTAAGTTTAGCTTAGCTTCTTTAAACAGGTATCGGAATTAATTATATTTCTTAAGTATCTTAGTAATTAACTAAGTACTTGTCGTCGTATAAAATTATTAGCGTACAGTTGTCTCTTATTTATACTTGTATATAGCTAGCTATAGATAAGATACTACGTTAAACTTCTCTTGTAAGATATTTAAATATTAGAGTATAGTAGTACTAACCCGTATAAGTTCTTTATCGCGCTTCTTATCCTTACTACTAAAAATAGCTTATAGAATATCTATACTATAGAACGACTCTTATTTAGAGTACTTATACCTAGTAAAGAGGAGTTTCTTAGTTCTTTAATCTACTTCTAAGTTATATTGTTATAACTAAGATATACCTAGTACAGCGCGGTACTAGTTAATATCTATAATATTACAAGTAATTTCTTTCTAATAGTTCTTAATTATTATATCTATTGGTAAAGTCTTATAGTCGACTCTTCTCTTTGTTTCTTAAAATCTAGACAGTATATAGGGTAATTTCTTCTTTTATGTTTATATTTAGTACTCCTTAACGTAGCGTATTAAGATAAAGTTGTTTATTACGTCTAAATCGATTATAATTTTAATGTTTCTATAGTTTATTGTTGCCTAAGTATACAGGTATATTCTGTAAGTAGCTAAGCTCGCGTAGAGCTAAACTCTTAGAGGATCTAACCGTTAAACGGGTCGGTACTACTACCCTTAAAGTAGTCGGCTTAGTCTTTTTTCTGTTAATTATATACGTTCTAGAGTATTCTAGGTACTAAAACCTATTGTTAGTTAATTTGCTATAAGAATTCCTATATAAGGTATTTTAGTACTACTTTTATTATAACGTCTAGTTTATTGTTTACGATCTCTGCTTTAATTATATAACTATTACTAGTTAGAACTCGTTGTGTTTATAGGTTATATATTGTTAGTTAAAGATATTAGTACTAATTGTATAATTCTAGACTCTTAATAAGGTGGTCTACTAATTGTTGTAGACGTAAGTAAATATATTCTAGAATATTGTTAATATCTCTATTAGCGCTTAACTTTCTATTGTAGAAGGCTAACTAACAAAGTCTTTATATTATTCTTTTCCAACGAATTAGGGTTTACTCTTTCTAATTAGTATTGTCCTTGAGAAAGGATTCTATATTATTAGAATCTATATTTTTATCTTTAAGTTGTTGTCTTGCCTATAACGTATCGTAGCTGCTATCTTGCTTAGCTTCTACGGTCTGTTTGTTCTTAAATTTCCCTTAAATTTCTAGGTAAGGTAACCTAGATTGTCCTCGGATAAGGCCTAGTTTTTGTGTCGAATCTTATTTTAGAGATGTTAGTTTCTTTGGCTATTATCTTAATCCCAATTTGTTGGATTTATGGGTCGTATAATTATTATTGTAGCACGTAGTTTAGGATAGTGTTTTGTATAGTATAACGGTACTCTATATTTAATACCTTAGAATAGTACGGTTAATGTTATTCTAGTCCTATAGGTCTTATTGTTCCTATTTTATTTGTCGTTCTTTTGTTTCTTCCTATAACTCGATGTCTGTATCCTAGTTCTTGTATAAATTAAACTAATTCTACTCGTAGTACTTCTCGTTAAACGAAACCTAGTAAGTGTTTTCCTGGTTACAGAAGGTATTCTAGTAGATATCCTTTCCCTCCTTAGTTAGTCTAGTATCGTACTTATACTAGTTCTAGGTAGTCTTTTATAGAAGACCTAATTCTTAAAGAAGACAACCCTCGGTTAGGTTCTTCTATCAGCGGTTAGAGAAGGCTGCTAGTAGTTCTATTGCCTTATTGCAACCGTTGTTCTCTTTTATCTAAATAGTTATATTAAATTATTGTCGCGGGAAGCGGGGTTTCTTAGGTCGGTTGTTTTGCCCGCTTTGTCCGGTACTATTGAACTGTTGTTTCTTAGAACGGTATTCTTTAACTTAATGCCCTGGCTTTCTGTAATACAAGCATAGCTTATTCTTTATTTTGTGTTCTCTTTCTTAGTTGTTTAGTTTCTCTCAAGGCTTTATAAAATTTAGCTCTATTGAATCGTCTCGGTCTTGTTATAAGTTTGCTCGATTCTTTGCTCTATAGAACCTATTAATAGAGTTACCCTTCTTTTTTATCTATCTTTTAAAGTTACTGTCGTCGATCTCCTTTGCTCGTTATATAAAGTTATTAAAATTATTAAACTTCTCTCTATAAATATAGATTATTTTCTTAATATAATCCTTAAGTCCTTTATAAAAGGTCTTAATAAGGGGTTTCTTGTTCTATCCTATTTAATTAGCATACTATATGAATTTAGCAGCGTATCTGCTTGCTGGTCCTATTTGTTTAAGGTTCTTAAGCTTTCTAATAACGACGCGTCTAGCGTCGGTCTATTTAAAGATTTTATAAAGCTTCTTTTAAAAGAAGGTAAAGCTAGCAAAGAACTTGTCGGTATCCTCGTGTCTACTCTTTATTAGGGTTGTTACGATCTTACTACATTAGGTTAGTATAAGGCTAAGCGTAGCTAGCCTTATTAAAGTATTATACAGTATACCCGACGACTTCAATATAGCGACGTTAGCAACGTCGCTATATCGCAATAGAATCCCGACTATACGATAAAGAAAGTATTAAGACCGTTAAATACAGAGAAACATACCTTTGTACCTTAGACTATATAGCTAGACTAATAGCCGACCTTAGAATAAACTTTAGTCTATTAACTTAATATTTGAATACAAGTTTCTTAACTCTATTTAAGTAATATACTTTACCTTCTATTTATCTTAGTTAAGCTCCTCTTACCTTCTATAATCTGTCTCGCCTCTCTTACCTTTTAGTCTCTAGCATACAAGATACCTACTACTAAGGTCGATAAGTATATAAGGTAAGTAAGCCTTAGTTTAGTTCTTTCAGCGACTAGCGTTATACTTTAATAGACTCGCTACGAAAGTAGAGAAAGTAAATTAATTATATCTACTACTTTGGTACCCAACAGCCGTAACGCTATAGACAGGCTGGTCAGCAAAATAGCCGCTATAGATAAGATATCGGACGTTAATACTAAGATAGATAAAAGCTTCTCTAATAAACGTTTCGAACTTACTTTATTTCTAATACGCTTAGCTATATATTTTAAGACTTATAAGAATTAGTTCCCGAATAATAGCACTATAGTTTTGTTTGCCGCATCCTAT
This sequence comes from Arthonia radiata, assembly GCA_002989075.1. Taxonomy (NCBI): domain Eukaryota; kingdom Fungi; phylum Ascomycota; class Arthoniomycetes; order Arthoniales; family Arthoniaceae; genus Arthonia; species Arthonia radiata. The sequence goes on from PSQN01000013.1 coordinate 710,625, forward strand.
ATAGATAGCGAGATATATAAATAGTTTAACTTTTATCTTAAAGACTACCTCTACAAGGCACCTAACAAACAATAAGAAGAGACTAACAAGCTCTTCTCTAGCTTTACTGCGTTTTAGTAAAAGCTCCGATAGATGTATAGGAATACAGATTCTAAACGTACTACTATACGTAAACTTAAGATACTCCGTTAAACAGAACCAGCTAGCCAATACGCCGCTAAGTTCTTACAGTATACTAACTAAACCGAATAGAATAAAGAACCCCTAGTCGACGCCTTTTATAAGGGCTTAAAGGACTATATTAAGGAAATTATCTATATCCGTAGAGAAAAGTTTACTAAACTAGAGAAGTTTATAGAACGAGCCAAGGAAATCGACGACAGCAACTTTAAACGACAGTTAGAAAAGAAAGAAACTAACTTAGATAAGTTCGCCTAGATTCGGAGTAAGCACAACTCGCAATAAGACCGGGGTAATTTAATAGAATTGAACTTTATAAAGCCCCGTAGAAAACTAAACAACTAGGAACAAGAACACAGAATAAAGAACAAGCTATACTTATATTATAGAAAACTAAAGTATTAAGTTAAAGAATGCTATTCTAAGAAACAACAGTTTAACAGTACTAGCAGAAACGGGTACAACGATCGACCCTAGAAACCCTGTTTTCTACAACAATATTTTAGTATAACTACTTAGACACAGAAGGACACCTACTAGGTTACTTCTAACGAAAAGTATAACAAATAGAACTTATTTAACTTATACAAGAACTGAAATACGGACATTGAGTTATAAGAGGAAACAAAGGAACGACAAATAAAACAGAAATAACAAAACCTATAGGACTAAAACAACATTAACTGTATTATTCCGAGACAGTAGGTACGAGATACCGCTACACCACATAAAACACTATTCTAGACTGTGTGCTACGATAATAATTGTACGACTCACAAATCCGATAAATTGGGATTAAAATGGTAGCTAAAGAAACCGATATCTCTGAAACAAGGTTTAACACAAAAACTAGGCCTTACCCGAGGACGACCTAGATCGCCTTACCTAGAAACCTAAGAGGAATCTAAGGAAGAATAGATTGTAGAGGCTAGGTAAGATAGTAGCTACGATACGTTACAAACAAGATAACAACTCGAAGACAAAAATATAGATTCTAATAGTACAGAATCCTCTCTTAAGAACGATACTAACTAGAAAGAGTAAACTCTAATCCGTTGGGAAGGAATAATATAGAGACTTTGTTAGTTGGCCTTCTACAAGGGTGTTACGGGTACCAGCTCTAGACGGTCTAGCGTGCACCTAAGTATTAACCACCGCTAGTTATCTTAGCTCTATCAGCATTATTTCCGACTAAGCCTATAAACCCGCCGTAGACATTATCAAACAAGACGGCTATAAGAGCTTACGTTCTTTATAAACCCGATATAGATATTGTTAAAATTAACGAACATAGAGAAACTTCTTTATATATCTTAAATTATATAGCTAAACTAATAATTAACCTTAAAATAGACTTTAGTCTATTAACTTAATATTTAAATATAAGTTTCTTAACTATATTTAGATAACGTACTTTACCTTCTATCTACTCTAGTTAAGCTCCTCTTATCTTTTATAATCTATCTCGCCTCTTCTATCTTTTAGTCTCTAGTATACAAGACACCTACCATTAAGGTCGATAAGTATATAAGGCAAGTAAGCCTTAGTTCGGTTCTCCCAGCAATCGGCGTTATAGAGGGGAAGTTAAGCACTAATAGAGAAATTAATGATATTCTAGAATATATTTACTTACGCCTACGACGACTAGTAGACCACCTTATTAGAGATCTAGAATTATATAGCTAGTACTAATATCTTTAATTAACAATATATAACCTATAGACACAATAAGTTTTAACTAGTAATAGTTATATAATTAAAGCAGAGATCGTAAATAATAAACTAAACGTTATAATAAGAGCAGTACTAGAATACCTTATACAGAAATTCTTATAGCAAATCAACCGACAATAGGTTCCGGTATCTAGATTACTCTAGAACGTATACAATTAATAGAAAAAAGACTAGGCCGACTACTTCAAGGGCAGTAGTACTAGCTCGTTCAACGGTTAGACCCTCTAAGAGTTTAGCTCTATATAAGCTTAGCTTCCTACAAAATATATTTATATACTTAGACAACAATAAACTACAGAAACATTAAAATTATAATCGATTTAAACGCAATGAGCAACTTTATCTTAATACGCTGCGTTAAGGAGTACTAAATATAAACATAAAAAAAGAAATTACTCTATACACTATTTAAATTTCAAGGGGCAGAGGGAAGAGTCGACTATAAGACTTTACTAATAGATGTAATAATTAAGAACTATTAGGAAGAAATTATTTATAATATTATAGATATTAACTAGTACTATGCTGTACTAAGTATACTCTAGTTACAACAATATAATTTAGAAGTAGATTAGAGAACTAAGAAGCTCCTCTTTACTAGATATAAGCACTCTAAATAAGAGTCGTTCTACAGAACAGATACTTTATAAGCTATTTTTAGTAGTAAGAATAAAAAGCGCGATAAAGAACTTATATAGATTAGTACTACTATACTTCGATATTTAAATATCTTATAAGAGAAGTCTAACGTAGTATCTTATCTATAGCTAGCTACACGCAAGTATAAATAAGAGACAACTGTACGCTAACGATTCTATACAACAACAAGTATTCAGTTAATTACTAAAATACCCGAGAAATACAATTAATTCTAATACCTGTTTAAAGAAGCTAAGCCGGACTTAGCTCTTCTAGAATATAAACCGTAGGATTACACAATACCTTTATAGAAGAGTAAAACGCTAATATTCGGTCTAATATACTCTCTATTAGAAGCAGAAAATTAAGCACTCCGCAACTATCTTAATAAGAATCTTAAGAAAGGATTTATCCAAAAATTAACATTACTAGCCGAATACCCGATACTCTTCGTACTAAAGAAGAATAGTAAACTACGACTCTACGTAGATTATAGACAATTAAATAGGGTAACTATTAAAAACCGATATCCTTTACTACGTATCGACGAAATAACAGATCAATTATATAACGTGCAATAGTTTACTAAGTTTAACCTACAAGGGGTATACAACCTAATTTGTATAAAGAAGAATAAAGAATAGAAAACGGCCTTCTATACTAGATACAGACTTTTTAAGTATTGCGTTATACTCTTTAGGCTAATAAACGTATTAGCATTATTTTAGAAATTAATTAACAACACACTTAGTAATTATTTAGATATATTTATAACTACTTATTTAGACAATATTCTAGTATACAGCTATATACTAGAAAAATATAAAAAACATATTAAAAAGGTATTAGAAAGATTAGTGTATACCGATTTACGAATCGATATCAAGAAAATTTAGTTCTATTAACAATCTGTCGAATTTCTTAGATTTATAATTACTAAGTACAGTCTCTAAATAGAAGATTTAAAGATTTAATCTGTTCTAACCTAGCCTACACTAAAGAATATAAAACAACTACAATAGTTTCTTAGTTTTACTAATTACTATAGGCGGTAGATATCTAACTTTAGCTAAATTATAGCACCGCTGTCTTAGTAGACAAAATAATCGATAGAATTCTTTTAGACGCAAAAAGAACAATTAGTATTTAAAGAGCTTAAGGAAGCTTTTAAGATTAGACCTGTACTAGTAATATTTAACTCTAATCTACCGATTATTATAAAAATAGATGCGTTAGACTATATAATTAAAGTATATATAAGTTAAAATAATAAGGAAAGAAAGCCTAGATCAGTAGCTTTCTACTTAAGAAAAATATTATCTATAGAACAGAACTACGATATTTACAATAAAGAGCTTTTAGCTATTATAGCAGTATTCGAGATATAGCGAGTTTACCTAAAAGAAGCGAACTATACGATTATAGTATATATAAACTATAAGAATCTAACTTATTTTATAATAACAAAGAAACTTAACCGCAGACAAGTTCGATAGTTAAAGACTATAGCTCTATACAACTTTATTATTACCTACAAGAAGGGTTCTAAGAACAATAGAGCCGACGCTCTAAGTTAACGACTAGATTATCTTAATAATAAGAAACACGTCGAACATACAATATTCTAAGAATACAATAATAAGATTAGATACAATTAATTAGCTATAACAATTAAGTTTGTTATCGAACCGAACAGCCGAATTCTAGATATTCTAAACGATTCTAAAACCTATTAAGAAAACAAGAAACGACATCTAGAACTAACTAAAAACAGTAAGGGCTATTATAAATTTTAAGGCAAGATCTACGTTCCGAGGAATCTAATCCGACATATTATTAGTAACTTCTACAATAACCTAACGAAGAGATATAAGGGTATCGACAACACTATTAAAAAAATTATACGAACCTACTATATCCCGAGAATTTAATATTACGTCGAGAATTATATCTAAGAATACGATATATACGCAAGAACTAAGTATCCGAGGCATTTACTATATAGTAAACTATAACTACTAGAGACATCTAAGAGACTATAGTATATAGTCTTACTAGACTTTATTACTAAGTTACTAACCTTCAAGAATTTACTTATAAAAGTAGCTTACAACGCTATTCTAGTTATATGCGATAAACTAACAAAGTACGCGTACTTTGTACCTTACAAGGAAGCTAGTAACTTAGAATAATTAGTATATACCTTCCTTCGAATTATCTTAGCAAACTATAGTTAACCACAAAGAATTGTCTCGAACAGAGATTAGAAATTTATCTTACGATTTTAGATATCTCTAATACAATAGCTAAAAACAAAATAAAAGATATTAACGTTATTTTATCTACAAACAGACAGATAAACAGAGTAAATAAATTAAATACTAGAATAGTATCTCTAGATATATATTAACTACTAGTAGAACGACTAGGTATAATTACTACTAGTAGCGTAAGTAGCGTACAACGATACAAAAAACGATATAACTAAAACAACACCGTTCTATATCTTATACGGCTACTACCCTCTTTAAAGCAAACAACTGCAAAACACTATAAAAAATGACACTGCTATACAAATAGCAACGAATATAAAGACCCTATATCAGCAGTTAAAGGCTAACAACGAGTTTATTAACGAACGAACAAAGAGATAGTATAACAAGTTAAAAACTACCCTAAATATAAGTATAAAAGAGGGGGAAAGAGCTTACTTACTTATAAGAAACATAAAAACTATTAAACTAAGCAAGAAACTTAACTATACTAAGACAGAACCGTTTAAAATCTTACAGCAATTAAGATCCGTAATATTTAAACTTAAACTCTTAAAAACGATAAAAATATATTCTGTATTCTATGTAGCGCTATTAAAACTAGCTTACTTCTAAGAGGTAGAACGACTCAACCCAGAAATCCTTTCTAACAACCAAGAACCCGAGTATAAGATTGAAACAATTTGCGTTTAAAGACAATATCGAGGCAAACAACAGTATCTTATAAAATAGAGAGAATATTCTAAACATAAAAATTAATAGGAACTAGAATGAAACCTAACTAACTATAAAGATACTATTCAACAATATTAAAATTAAAATATTAATTAGTTATAGTAGCACTAATACTCTAATCTACTATCTAGTGCGTCTTACTAGTACCTAGGTTATCTATAAACAAACCAGCCTACTACGTTATAAGACTACTACCTAACTTTAAGTAGAGGTTACTCTAAAAGTTAATAGACAACCTACTTAAACATTTAAATATATTACTACTAGCTATTAACGCAGTAAACTTCTCTTGTTTTAATAACTTATTTTAAGCTAACTTCGCTGCTATCCGCGTATAAGTCTTCTTAACCTTCTCTTTTAACTTTCGAACCTTAGATCGGTTACGCTATATAGCCGCAATTAACGCTGCTATCTAAGACTTTAACGCGCGTAACTAACGTTTTATACGCTAAAGAGCAGCCGACTAAGAGAAATATTGAGAATAAACCGAACGCGCTGTAACTAAGTTAGTTCTAGATATTATAGAAAGACAATAATAGGGTATACTATTTACGATCGATATCCGTAAATTACAACTCTTTTTATCTCAAGTATACACCAAACACGTTACCTTTTTAAACTAAACTATATATCTTTTCTTAGTCGATATATATTTAGAACAAGAAGGTATTTCAATACCGCAGACTTTAATTAATAGGTATTAGCTGTACTTTTTATTAGAACCCGTAGTAATAGACTTTATACGAGGTATAGCGACTTATAGATTAGTTACAAAAGAAGGGACGAAACGTAACTTATAAGTGTTTAAAAGGCTAAGGGTCAATTAAGAACAATTTAACTAGAAGAAGAGGAATTGTGTTACGAATACTAGTTCTAGACGGTCTAGCGTATACTTATATATTAACTACCGCTAGTTATCTTAGCCCTACTAGTATTATTCCTAACTAAGCCTATAAACCCGCTATAGATATTAATAGACAAGATAGCTATAAGAGCCTACGTTCCCTATAAATCCGATATAGATATTATTAAGATTAACGAATATAGAGAAACTTCCCTATATACCTTAGATTATATAGCTAGACTAATAATCGACCTTAGAATAGACTTTAGTCTATTAACTTAATATTTGAATATAAGTTTCTTAACTATATTTAAATAACGTACTTTACCTTCTATTTACTCTAGTTAAGCTTCTCTTACCTTTTATAATCTGTTTCGCCTCTCCTATCTTTTAGTCTCTAGTACACAAGACACCTACCATTAAGTTTAATAATTATACAAGGTAAGTAAGCCTTAGTTTGGTTCTCCTAGCAACCGGCGTTACAGAGAGGAAGTTAAGCACTAATAGAGAAATTAACGACATTCTAGAATATATTTACTTACGCCTACAACGACTAGTAGACTATCTTATTAGAGGTCTAAAATTACGTAGCTAGTACTAATATCTTTAATTAACAATATACAACCTATAGATACGACAAGTCTTAACTAGTAATAGTTGTATAATTAAAGCAGAGATCGTAAACAATAAACTAGACGTTATAATAAGAGTAGTACTAGAACACCCTATACAGGAATTCTTACAGCAAATTAACTAACAATAGGTTTTAGTACCTAGATTACTCTAGAACGTATACAATTAACAGAGAAAAGACTAGACCGACTGCTTTAAGGGCAGTAGTACCGGCTCGTTTAATAGTTAGACCCTCTAAAAGTTTAGCTCTATATAAGCTTAGCTTTTTACAGAATATATTTATATACTTAGGCAACAATAAACTACAGAAACATTAAAATTATAATCGATTTAGGCGTAATAAGCAACTTTATCTCAATACGCTGCGTTGAAGAGTACTAGATATAAATATAAAAAAAGAAATTACCCTACGTACTATTTAAATTTTAAGAGATAGAGAAAAGAGTTAACTATAAGACTTCGCTAATAGATATAATAATTAAGAACTATTAGAAAGAAATTATTTATAATATTATAGATATTAACTAGCACCACGCTGTACTAAGTATACTCTAGTTACAACAATATAATCTAAAAGTAGATTAGAGAACTAAGAAGCTCCTCTTTACTAGATACAAGCACTCTAGATAAGAGTTGTTCTGCGGAACAGATACTCTATAAGCTATTTTTAGTAGTAAGGATAAGAAGCGCGATAAAGAACTTATACGGGTTAGTACTACTATACTCTAATATTTAAACATTCTATAAGAGAAGTCTAACGTAGTATCTTGTCTATAGTTAGCTATACGTAAGTATAAATAAGAGACAACTGTACGTTAACAATTCTATATAACGATAAGTACTTAGTTAATTACTAAGATACTTAAGGAATATAATTAATTCTAACACCTATTTAAAGAAGCTAAGCTAGACTTAGCTCTTCTAGAATATAAACTGTAGGATTATACAATATCTTTATAGAAGGGTAAAACGCCAATATTCGGTCTAATATACTCTCTATTAGAAGTAGAAAATTAAGCACTCTGCGACTATCTTAATAAGAATCTTAAGAAAGAATTTATCCAAAAATTAACATTACTAGCTAGATACTCGATACTCTTTATACTAAAGAAGAATAGTAAACTACGACTCTACGTAGATTATAGACAACTAAACAGGATAACTATTAAAAACTAATATTCTTTACTATATATCGACGAAATAACAGATCGATTATATAACGCGCAATAGTTTACTAAGTTTAACCTATAAGAGGTATACAACCTAATCCGTATAAAGAAGGGTAAAGAATAGAAAACGGTCTTCTACACTAAATACAGACTTTTTAAGTATTGCGTTATACTCTTCGGGCTAATAAACGCATTAACATTATTTTAGAAATTAATTAACAACATACTTAGCGATTATCTAGATATATTTATAACTGCTTATCTAGATAATATCCTAGTATACAGCCGTATACTAAAAGAACATAAGAAATATATTAAAAAGGTATTAGAAAGATTAGCGCGTGCCAATTTATAAATCAATATCAAGAAAATCTAGTTCTATTAATAATCTGTCGAATTTCTTAAATTTATAATTACTAAGCACAGTCTCTAAATAGAAGATTTAAAGATCTAATCTGTTCTAACCTAGCCTATACTAAAGAATATAAAACAACTACAATAGTTTCTTAGTTTTGCTAATTACTATAGGCAGTAGATATCTAACTTTAGTTAAATTATAGTATCGCTGTCTTAATAGACAAAACAATCGATAGAATTCTCTTAGACGTAAAAAGAATAATTAGTATTTAAAGAGCTTAAGGAAGCTTTTAAGATCGAACCTGTATTAGCAATATTTAACCCTAACCTACCGATTATTATAAAAATAGACGCGTTAGACTATATAATTAGAGTATGTATAAGTTAAAACAATAAGGAAAGAAAGCCTAGATCAGTAGCTTTCTACTTAAGAAAGATATTATCTACAGAACAGAACTATAATATTTACAACAAAGAGCTCTTAGTTATTATAGCAGCATTCGAGATATAGCGAGCTTACCTAGAAGGAGTAAACTATATAATTATAGTATATATAAACTATAAAAATCTAACTTACTTTACGACAAGAAAGAAACTTAACTATAGACAAGTTAGATAGTTAGAAACTATAGCTCTATACAACTTTATTATTACCTACAAGAAGGGTTCTAAGAACGATAGAGCCGACGCTCTAAGCCGACAACTAGATTACCTTAATAATAAGGAACACGTCGAGCATACAATATTCTAAGAATACAATAACAAAATTAGATACAATCAATTAGCTATAATAACCGAGTTTGTTATTAAATTAGACAGCCGAATTTCAAACATCCTGAACGACCCTAAAACCTACTAAGAAAACGAAAAACGACATTTAGAGTTAACTAAGAACAACAAGAAATATTACGAATTTTAAGGCAAAATCTACGTTCCAAGGAATCTAATCCGAAATATTATTAGTAACTTCTACAATAACCCAACTAAAGAACATAAAGGTATCGATAATACTATAGAAAAGATTATAAGAACCTACTACATTCTAAGAATCCGACACTACGTTAAGAATTATATCTAAGAATACGATATATACGTAAGAACTAAGCACCCAAGGTATTTACTATACGGTAAACTATAACTACTCGAGATATCCGAAAGACTATAGTATACAGTCTTACTAAACTTTATTACTAAGTTACTAACCTCCAAGAATCTACTTATAGAAGTAGCTTACAACGCTATTCTAGTTATATACAATAAACTAATAAAGTACGCGTACTTCGTACCTTATAAGGAAGCTAGCAACTTAGAGCAGTTAGTATATACCTTCCTTTAGATTATCTTAGTAAACTATAGCTAACCGCAAAGAATTGTTTTAAATAGAGACCGGAAATTTGTTTTACGGTTTTAAATATCTCTAATGCAACAACTAGAGATAAAATAAAAGATATTAACGTTATTTTACCTATAAACAGACAGACAAACAGAATAAACAAATTAAACGCTAGAACAGTATCTCTAGGCGTACATTAACTACTAGCAGAACGACTAAGTATAATTACTACTAGTAGCGTAAGCAGCGCACAACGATATTAAAAACAATATAACTAAGATAACTCCGTTCTATACCTTGTATAGCTATTACCCTCTTTAGAGAAGATAACTGTACAATACTATTAAAAACGAGACAGCTACACAAATAGCTACAAGCATAAAAACCCTGTACCAGCAGTTAAAGTCTAACAGCGAGTTTATTAACGAACGAACAAAACAATAGTATAACAAATTAAGAACTACCCTAAATATAAGCATAAAAGAGAGGGAAAGAGCTTACTTGCTTATAAGAAACTTAAAAACTATTAGACTAAGTAAGAAACTTAACTATACTAAGATAGAACCGTTTAAAATCTTACAGTAATTAGAATCTATAACATTTAAACTAAAACTCCTAAAAACAATAAGAATATATTCTATATTCTATATAGCGCTGTTAGAACTAGCCTACTTCCGAGAAGTAGAACGACCCAACTTTAAAATCCTTTCTAACAACTAAGAACCCGAGTACAAGGTCGAAACGATTTAAGCTTATAGGCAATACCAAGGCAAACAACAGTATCTCGTAAAATAGAAAGGATATTTTAAACATAAAAATTAATAGAAACTAGAATAAAACCTAACTAACTGTAAAGCTACTATTTAACAGTATTGGAACTAAAATATTAATTAGTTATAGCAGCACTAACACTCTAATCTACTATCTAGTATACTTTATTGGTATCTAGGTTATCTATAAACGAACTAGCTTACTATATTAGTAGCCTACTACCTAACTCTGGAAACAGATCGTTACAAAAATCTATACTTAGGCTACTTAGTATATCTATAATATTACTACTAAACATAGCTGCTAGCTATTCTTCCTCGAACAATATATTATTCTAATTTATTTTGTTCTACGCCTAAATACGCAATCTTTCGAGCTTCTTCTCTAAATCTACTATTACCGCTTTAATAGCTTCGCGCTACCTTTTCGCCGTACAAACGACTTCCTTCTCTTCCGCTAGACGCTTGCGTTGCCCCTAGAGGGCATCCGACACCTATAAGTACTAAGAACGAATACTCTGAGCTAAAAATAAGTTAAATTAATACGAATAATAAACGTAAAATAGAAACTAACTATCCTTTAACGATAGACGAACGTTATACGACTTCTTATCGCAAGTATACATAAAATACAATGCCTTTCTAGACTTTAGAATACACTTCTTACTTAAGTAAGAGTAACAGAAACACGGAAGCATCTCTCGACTATAGACTTTAGTAAGGACAGTATTAATCTTAAGCGCTTTATTAGCGTTAGAGACTTTCTTAACTTTAGGTATAATAACTTATAGAACTAGATCTACTATAGAGGGGCAACAAGGTTTTAATGTCTCTAGGGCCGTTAAGGACGACTAGCCTTGAAGAGGGGACCTTATGTTACGATCTTACTATATTAGGTTAGTACAAGGCTAAGCGCAGCCAGCCTTATTAGAGCATTATATAGTATACCCGACGACTCCGATATAGCGACGTTAGCAACGTCGCTATATCGCAATAGAATTCTAACTATGCGATAAAGGAAGTATTAAGACTATTAGATATAGAGAGATATACCTTTGTACCTTAGACTAAATAGCTAGACTAATAACCGACCTTAGGATAAACTTTAGTCTATTAACTTAATATTTAAATATAAGTTTCTTAACTCTATTTAGATAACGTACTTTACCTTCTATCTATCTTAGTTAAGCCTCTCTTACCTTCTATAATCTATCTTACCTCTCCTACCTTTTAGTCTCTAGCACACAAGACACCTATTACTAAGGTCAACAAGTATACAAGACAAGTAAGCCTTAGTTCGGTCCTCCTAGCGATCAGCGATATAAGAGTAAATAAGAAATCGTTAAGATAGTACTTAACCTACTTGTAGACATCTCTATCTATATAAGAGGTAGCGAATAGAACTATAGTAGTATTGTTCAGAAACTAGTCTTTATAAGTTTTAAAGTATACGGCTAGGCGTATTAAAAATAAAGTAACTTTAGAACGTTTATTTAAGAAGCTTTTTTCTATCTTAGTATTAATATTTAATATCTTACTTATACTAGCTATTCTGTTAGCTAACCTATTTGCAGCGTTACAGCTATTAGGTATTAAAGTAGTAAATATAACTAATCTACTTTCTCTACTTTTATAGCGAGTCTATTAAAGTATAACGCTAGTTGCTAGGAAAACTAAACTAAGGCTTACTTACCTTGTATACTTATTAACCTTAGTAGTAGGTATCTTGTATGCTAGAGACTAAAAGGTAGGAGAGGTAAGATAGATTATAGAAGATAAGAGAGGCTTAACTAAAGTAGATAGAAGATAAAGTACGTTATCTAAATATAGTTAAGAAACTTATATTTAGATATTAAGTTAATAGACTAAAGTCTATTTTAAGGTTAGCTATTAGTTTAGCTATATAATCTAAGGTATATAGGGAAGTTCCTCTATGTCCGTTAATCTTAATAATACCTATATTGGGTTTATAGAGAACGTAGGCTCTTATAGCCGTCTTGTTTAATAATGCCTACGGTGGGTTTATAGGCTTAGTCGGGAATAATGCTAGTAGGGCTGAGATAACTGGCGGTGGTTGATGCTTAAGTATACGCTAGGCCGTCTGGGGCTGGTACCCGTAACATTAATAGAACTTTTTAGTAGTATATAAGGAGCCTAAAAGACTTTTAAAGATACTATATTAAAGTTAATAATAATTTTAGTACTATAGATCTTAAAACCTTTATTCTATATAAGACTTTTAAGCTAGTATAAGAAAAGAAAAGAGATATTATAAAGAGAAGATCTAATACTAGCTATAGAATTAACTGAATAGTAAGATAAAGTAGATACTTTTATAGTATTTATCTATAAATATAGCTATTATTATAAGTAGTTATGTTATTACTTAAGATATATAGAATTATATCTATAAGTAATATTAAATATTACTCTTATTTAAGATATTTAAGCTTATTAACTATATCTCTAAATTTACTTTTGATAACTTAAAAAGCTTAGAAAACTATATCTATTAGTTTTTAAAGTATAGAGAGAAACTCTATATTCTAGAAAACAATAATTAAATATATTTAAACTCTATAATAATATTTTATTTCTATAAAGCCTAAAAATAAAGATAAAACTAACTATAGTAATAAGAGACTTATAGTTTATAAATCTAATTCTAATAATTTATATTATTATTAACTAAACTTATACTAAACACTATTATAAGAATATTTTAATAGTAAAGAATAAGAAACTAGAGCTATTTATAGCTAAGTCTTATAAAAATCTTACTACTACTAATAACCTACTAGCTACTTTAGCTACTAAGAGTAGATTAAGTTAAAAGAATTCTAATAGATATTCTAACTAATATAATTTATATTTTAATTCAATATATAAGAATTTAAAATACTATAAATAGTACTCTAACCTTCTTATTAAAAATAAAAAATAATATAATATAGATAAGTATAACGCTGGTTGCTAGAAGAACCAAACTAAGGCTTACTTACCTTATATACTTATTAACCTTAGTAGTAGATATCTTGTGTACTAAAAACTAAAAGATAGGAGAGATAAGATAGATTACTAAGAGAAGAGAGGCTTGACTAAGTAAATAGAAGATAAAGTATGTTACCTAAATATAGTTAAAAAATTTATATTTAGATATTAAGTTAATAGACTAAAGTCTATTTTAAGATTAGTTATTAGTCTAGCTATATAGTCTAAGGTATATAGATATATTTCTCTATATTTAATAGCCCTAATAACCCCTTTATCGTATTATTAGAATTCTATTATAATATAGTAACGTTATTAATATTACTATATTAAAGTTATTAGGTATCCTATACGATACTCTAATAAGGTTAGTTGTACTTAGCCTTATACTAGCCTGATATAGTAAAATTGTAATATAAGGTCTCCTCTTTTAAGGCTAGTTGTCCTTAACAGCTCTAGAGACATTAAAATCTTGTTATTACTTAGTAATAAATCTAGTTCTATAAGTTATTATACTAAAAGTTAAGAAGGTTTCTAACGCTAATAAAGTACTTAAGATTAATACTATTCTTACTAAAGTCTATAGTTAGAAGATATCTCTATATTTCTATTACTCTTACTTAGATAAAAAGTATATTCTAAAGTTTAGAAAGGTATTTTACTTTATATATATTTACGATAAGAAGTTATATAACGTTTATCCGTTATTAGAGAATAGTTAGTTTCTATTTTTATATTTATTTAGCTAGTTTTAACTTATTTTTAGCTTAAAGTATCTATTCTTAGTACCTCTAAGTATTAAACGCTCTTTAAAAGCAGTATAAGCGTTTAATAGAAGAAAAGAAAGTTATTTATATAGTAAAACGATAGCGTAAAGCTATTAAAGCAGCAGTTATTAATTTAAAGAAGAAGCTTAAAAAATTGTATATTTAGACGCAGAATAAAATTAATTAGAACAATATATTGTTTAAGAAAAGATAGCTAGTAGCTATATTTAGTAGTAATATTGTAGATATACTAAGTAGCCTAAGTATAAATTTTTATAATAATTTCTATTTAAAGTTAGATAGTAGACCTCTAATATAGTAAGCTAGTTTATTTATAAATAACCTAGATACCAGCGGGGCGTACTAGATAGTAGATTAGAACGTTTATACTGTTACAACTAATTAATACTTTAGTCTTAATATTATTAAATAATATTATTATAGTTAGTTAGATTTTATTCTAGTTTCTATTAGTTTTTATATTTAAAGTATTCTTTCTACTTTATGAGATACTATTGTTTGCCTTAATATTATCTATAAGCTTAAATTATTTCGACCTTATACTCGGGTTCTTAATTACTAAGAAGGATTTCTAAGTTAGATCGTTCTACTTCTTAAGAATAGGTCAGTTTTAACAACGCTACATAGAATATAGGGTATATTCTTATTATCCTTAGAAGTTTAAGTTTAAATATTAAAGATCCTAGTTATTATAGAATTTTAAATAGTTTTATCTTAGTATAGTTAAGTTTTTTGCTTAGTTTAGTAGTCTTAAGATTTTTTATAAGTAGATATACTCTTTTCCTCTCTTCTATACTTATATTTAGGGTACTTCTTATTTTATTGTACTAGACTTTAGTTTGTTTATTAATAAACTTGATGTTAGACTTTAACTACTAGTACAGATATTTTATATTAGTTACGATTTGTATAGTAGTTTTATTTTCTATATAGCTCTATAACTATCTTTCTTAAAGAGGGTAGTATCTATATAAAGCGTAAAACAGAGTAGTCTTTATTATATTGTTCTTTATATTATTATACGTAGCTTATATAACTAGTAACAGTTGTATCTAGTTATCTTACTAATAGTTAATATATACTCAGAAATATTGTTCTAGAGTTTAGTTTATTCTTTTAGTTTGCCTATCTATTTATAGATAAGATAATATAGATATTTTTTATTTTGTTTCTAGTTGTTGTATTAGAGATATCTAAAATCGTAAGATAAATTTTTAATCTCTATTAGAGACAATTCTTTGTAGTTGTCTATAATTAGCTAGAATAATCTAAGTAAAGGTATATACTAATTATTCTAAGTTACTAGCTTCTCTATATAGTATAAAGTATACGTATTTTATTAGTTTATTGTATATAACTAGAATAGCATTGTATTCTACTCTTATAAGTAAATTCTTAGAAGGCAGTAACTTAGTAATAAAGTTTAATAAGACTATATACTATAGTCTCTTAAATATCTTTAGCGGTTATAGTTTGCTATAAGATAAATACCTTAGATACTTTATTTTTACGTAAATATTGTATTTTTAGATATAATTGTTAACGTAATGTTAGATTAATAGAATATAGTAAGTTCTTATAATTTTTTTAATAGTATTATTAATACTTTTATATTCTTTTGTTAGGTAATTATAGAAGTTACTAATAATATATTAGATTAGATTTCTTAGGACATAGATCTTTTCTTAGAACTTATGGTAGTCTTTATCGTTTTTTGTTTTCTTAGTATATCTTTAAATTATTTAAGATATCTAGGATTTAGCTATTTAGTTCTATAACAAATTTAGTTGTTATAGCTAGTTAAGTATATTTAATCTTATTATTGTGTTTTTAAAATATTATATACTTAATATGTTTCTTATTATTAAGATAGTCTAGTTGTCGGCTAAGAGTATCTACTTTATTGTTCTTAGAATCTTTTTTGTAGGTAATAATAAAATTGTATAGAGTTATAGTATCTAACTATTAAACTTATCTTTAATTTAGTTTCTTTATTATAGTAAAGTAGGTTAAGTTCTTGTAGTCTGTATATACTATAATAGTATAGTTTACTCTTTCTAGGTAAGCTTGCTATATCTCGAATACTGCTATTATAGCTAAAAGCTTCTTATTATAAATATTATAGTTTTGTTCTGTAAGTAATATTTTTTTAAGTAGAAAGCTACTAGTCTAAGCTTTCCTTTACTATTCTTTTAACTTATATATACTCTAATAGTATAGTCTAATATATCTATTTTTATAATAATTGGTAGGTTAGGGTTAAATATTACTAATATAGGTCCGATCTTAAAGGCTTTTTTAAGCTCTTTAAATACTAATTGTTCTTTTTGTATCTAAAAGAATTCTATTAATTATTTTGTTTATTAAGATAGCGGTACTATAATTCGGTTAAAGTTAGATATCTATTATCTATAGTAGTTAGCAAATTTAAGAAACTATTATAACTATTTTATATTCTTTGGTATTAGCTATATTAAAATAGATTAGATCTTTAAATCTTCTACTTAGAGACTGTACTCAGTAATTATAAATCTAAGAAATTTAACAGATTGTTAGTAGAACTAGATTTTTTAATATTAATTTATAAATTAGTACGTACTAATCTTTCTAATACCTTTTTAATATATTTCTTATATTCTTCTAATATATAGCTATATATTAGGATATTGTTTAAATAAGTAGTTATAAATATATCTAAATAATTACTAAGTATATTATTAATTAGCTTCTAAAATAATACTACTACGTTTATTAGCCTAAAAGGTATAACGCAATACTTAAAAAGCTTATATTTTGTATAGAAGGCTGTTTTCTATTCTTTACCTTCCTTTATATAGATTAGATTATAGGCTCCTTGAAGGTTAAACTTAGTAAACTACTATACGTTATATAGTTAGTCTATAATTTTGTTAATATATAGCAACGAGTATCGGTTCTTAATAGTTACTTTATATAGCTATTTATAGTCTATATAAAGTTATAGTTTGCTATTCTTCTTTAATATAAAGAGTATTAAATATCCGGCTAGTATTATTAATTTCTAGATAAAACCTTTTTTAAGGTTTTTATTAAAATAGTCGTAGAGCACTTATTTTTCTGCTTCTAATAGAGAGTATATTAGACCAAATATTAGTATTTTACCTTTCTATAAAGATATTATATAATCCTACGGTTTGTATTCTAGAAGTGCTAAGTTTAGCTTAGCTTCTTTAAATAAGTATTAGAATTAATTATATTTCTCTAGTATCTTAGTAATTAACTAAGTACCGGTCGTTATATAGAATTGTTAGTATATAGTTATCTCTTATTTATACTTATATATAGTTAGCTATAGATAAGATACTATAGTAGACTTCTCTTATAGGATATCTAGTTTGTAACGCCGATCGCTAGGAGAACCGAACTAAGGCTCACTTATCTTATATGCTTATCGACCTTAGTAGTAGGTATCTTATATACTAGAGACTAAAAGATAGAAGAGGCGAGATAAATTATAAAGAGTAAGAAGAGCTTAACTAAGTAGATAGAAAGTAAAGTACGTTACCTAAATATAATTAAGAAACTTGTATTTAGATATTAAGTTAATAAACTAAAGTTTATTTTAAGATCGGCTATTAGTTTAACTATATAGTCTAAGATATATAAGAGAGTTTCTCTATATTCGTTAATCTCGATAATACTTATAGTAGGTTCGTAGAGAACGTAGACCCTCTTAACCGTCTTGTTTAATAATACCTACAGCGGGTTTATAGGCTTAGTCGGAAATAATACTAGTAGAGCTAAAATAACTAATAATAGTTAATACTTAGATGTACGCTAGGCCGTCTAAAATTAGTATTTATAATACAATCCCTTCTTTTCTTGTTAAATTATTTTTAATTAACTCTTAGCTCGTTAAACCTTTATAAGTTGTGTATTATCTCTTCTTTTATAATTAATTTGTAAGTCGCTATACCTTATATAAAGTTTGTTGCTACGAGTCCTAACAAAAAATATAGCTAATATCTGTTAATCGAGGTCTACAGTATTAAAATACCTTCTTGTTCTAAATACGTATCGACTAAGGAACAGTATATAATTTAGTTTAGAAAGGCAATATATTTAGTATGTACTTAAAATAAGAAGAGTTATAATTTATAAATATTTATAGTAAATAGTATATCTTACTTTTATTCTTTCTGTAGTATCTTAAACTAATTTAGTTGTAGTGCGTTTAATTTATTCTTAATATTCCTCTTAGTTAGCTGCTCTTTAGCCTACAAAGCGCTAATTACGTATATTAAAGGCTTAGATAGTAGTATTAGTCGTAGCTATATAGTATAACCGATTTAAGGTTTAGAAGTTAAAAAAGAAGGTTAAGAAGACTTATACGCGGACAGTAGCGAAGCTAGCTTAAAATAAATTGTTAAAGTAAGAGGAGTTAACTACGTCGATAGCTAGCAGCAATATATTTAAATGCTCGAGCGGGTTATCTATTAACTTTTAAAGTAACTCTTATTCGAAGTTGAGCGGTAGTTCTATAACGTAGTAAGATAGTTTATTTAAGAGTAACCTAGATATTAATAAGACGCTATTATAGATACTAACTCTAGATAGCTTAGCATATATCTAAGCGTTAACTACTACTAGTTATCTTAGCTCTACCAGCATTATTTCTAACTAAGCCTATAAACCTACTTGTTACGATCTTACTACATTAAACTAGTACAAGACTGAGCGCAGTTAGCCTTATTAAAGCATTATATAGTATACCCAACGACCTTAATATAGCGACGTCGATAACGTCGCTATATTGCAATAGGATCCTAACTACGCGACAAAGAAAGTATCGGAACCATTAAATACAGAGAAATATACTTTTATACTTTAAACTATATAGCTAGACTAACAGCTAACCTTAGAATAAACTTTAGTCTATTAACTTAATATTTAAATATAAGTTTCTTAACTATATTTAAGTAACGTACTTTATCTTCTATCTACTTTAGTTAAGTCTCTCTTACTCTCTATAATTTATCTTACTTCTCCTGTCTTTTAGTTTCTAGCATACAAGATACCTACTACTAAGGTTAATAAGTATATAAGGTAAGTAAGTCTTAGTTTAGTTCTTCTAGCGACCGGCGTTATACTTTAATAGACTCGCTATAAAAGTAGAGAAAGTAGATTAATTATATCTACTACTTTAATACCCAATAGCTACAACGCTACAGACAGGTTAGTCAATAGAATAGCTAGTACGAGTAAAATATTAAACGTTAACACTAAGATAGAAAAAAGCTTCTTAGATAAATATTTTAAAGTTACTTTATTTTTAATACGCCTAGCTATATACTTTAGAATCTATAAAGACTAGTTTCCGAACGATACTACTATAGTTCTATTTGCTATCTTTTATATAGACAGAAATACTTATAAGTAGGTTAAGTACTATCTTAACGATTTCTTATTTACTCTAATAAAGAGTAGGTGCGAGGATACCGATAAGTTCTTTGCTAGCTTTACCTTCTTTTAAAAGAAGCTCCGTAAGATTTTTAGATAGACTAACGCTAGACGCATCGTTATTAAGAAGCTTAGAAACCTTAAGTAAATAGAACTAGTAAGCAGGTATACCGCCGAATTTATACAGTATACTAATTAAACAGGATAGAACAAAAAACTCCTTATTAAGACCTTTTACGAAGGACTTAAGAATTATATTAAGAAAATAATTTATATTTGTAAAGAGAAGTTTAATAACCTCGATAACTTTATATAACGAGTAAAGAAGATCGACGACAGCAACTTTAAAAAATAGATAGAAAAGAAAGGTAACTCTACTAATAGGTTCTATAGAACAAAGAATCGAGCAAACTTACAATAAGACTAAGGCGATCTAATGAAGTTAAATTTTATAAAGTCTCGAGGAAAACTAAACAATTAGAAACAAGAACATAGAATAAAGAACAAGCTATACTTATATTACAGAAAACCAGGGTATTAAGTTAAAGAATACTGTTCTAAAAAACAACAGTTTAATAGTACCGATAGAAACAAGCGCAATAATCGATTTTAGAAACCTTGTTCTCTACAATAATATTTCAATATAGCTATCTAGATATAGGAGGACAGTTACTAAGTTACTCTTAATTAGAAGCACAATAAACTAAACTTGTTTAACTTATATAAGAACTAGGATACGGATAGTAAGTTATAGAAAGAGATAAAAGAATAACAAACGAAATAGAAACAATAAAACCTATAGAACTAAAACAACATTAACCGCACTATTCTAAGGTACCGAGTATAGAGTACCGCTACAATATACGAAACACTATTTTAAACCGTATACTACGATAATAATTGTACGATTTATAAATCTAACAAACTAGAGTTAGAATAGTAGCTAAAGAAACTAATATCTCTAAAACAAGATTCGATATAAGAACTAGGCCTTACTTAAGGACAATCTAGGTTACTTTATCTAGAAACTTAAGGAAAATTTAAGAAAGAATAGACTATAGAAGCTAAGCAAGATAGCGGCTACGATACGTTATAGATAAGAAAACGACTTAAAGACAAAAATATAGATTCTAATAATACAGAATTCTCTCTTGAGAACGATACTAACTAGAAAGAGTAAACTCTAATTCGTTGGAAAGGAATAATATAGAAACTTTGTTAGTTGGCCTTTTATAAGGAGAAGTTAAGTACTAATAGAGAAATTAATAATATTCTAGGATATATTTACTTACGCTTACGACGACTAGTAGACTATCTTATTAGAGATCTAAAATTGCGTAGTTAGTACTAATATCTTTAACTAACAATATACAATCTATAGATACGACGAGTCTTAACTAGTAATAGTTATATAATTAAAGCAGGAATTATAAATAATAAACTAAACGTTATAATAAGAGCAGTATTAGAACAATCTATACAGAAATTCTTATAGCAAATTAACCGATAATAGGTTTTAGTATCTAAAATACTCTAGAACGTATACAATTAACAGAAAAAAGACTAAGCCGACTACTTTAAGGACAGTAGTACCGGCCCGTTCAACGGTTAGACTCTCTAGAAGTTTAGCTCTGCGCGAGCTTAGCTGTCTATAAATTATATCTATACACTTAAGTAACAATAAACCGTAGAAATATTAAAATTATAATCGATTTAGACGTAATAGACAAATTTATCTTAATACGCTGCGTTAAGGAGTACTAGATATAAATATAAAAGAAGAAATTACTCTACGTACTGTCTAGATTTCAAGGGATAGAGGAAAGAGTCGACTATAAGACTTTGCCAATAGGTATAATAATTAGGGACTATTAGAAAGAAATTACTTATAATATCGTAGATATTAACTAGTACTACGCCGTACTAAGTATACTCTAATTACAATAATATAATTTAGAAGTAGATTAAAGAACTAAGAAACTCTTCTTTACTAAGTATAAGCACTCTAAACAAGAGTCGTTCTATAGAACGGATACCTTACAAGCTATTTTTAGTAGTAAGAATAAGGAGCGTAATAAAGAACTTACGCGGGTTAGTACCACTATACTCCAATATTTAGATATTCTATAAAAGAAGTCTAATGCAGTATCTTGTCTATAGCTAGCTACATATAAGTATAAATAAGAGACAACTATACGCTAACGATTTTATACGATAATAAGTACTTAGTTAATTACTAAGATACCTAAGAAATATAATTAATTCCGATATCTGTTTAAAGAAGCTAAGCTAGACTTAGCTCTTCTAGAATATAAACTGTAAGATTATACAATACCTTTATAAGAAGGCAAAACGCCAACATTCGGTCTAATATACTCTCTATCAGAAGCAGAAAATTAAGCACTTTACGACTATCTTAATAAAAATCTTAAGAAAGGATTTATTCGAAAATTAATATTACTAGCCGGATACCCGATACTCTTCGTACTAAAGAAGAATAGTAAACTACAACTTTATATAGATTATAGACAATTAAACAGAGTAACTATTAAAAACCGATACTCTTTACTATATATCGACGAAATAACAGACCAATTGTATAACGCGCAATAGTTTACTAAGTTTAACTTACAAAGAGTCTACAATCTAATCTATATAAAGGAAGGTAAAGAATAGAAAACAGCCTTTCGTACTAAACACAAACTTTTTAAGTATTGCGTTATACTCTTTAAACTAATAAACGTACTAGTATTATTTTAGAAACTAATTAACAATATACTTAGTAATTACTTAAATATATTTATAACTGCTTATCTAAACGATATTCTAGTATATAGCTGTATACTAGAAGAATATAAGAAACATATTAAAAAGGTATTAGAAAGATTAGCGCGTACCAATTTATAAATTAATATTAAGAAAACCTAGTTTTACTAACAATCTATCGAATTTCTTAGATTTATAATTACCGAGTACGGTCTCTAAATAGAAGATTTAAAGATCTAATCTGTTCTAACTTAGCCTATACTAAAGAATATAAAATAATTACAACAGTTTCTTAGTTTTGCTAACTACTATAGGCGATAGATATCTAATTTTAACCGAATTACAGCACTACTGTCTTAATAAACGAAACAATCGATAGAACTTTTTTAGACGTAGAAAGAACAATTAGTATTTAAAGATCTTAAGGAAGCTTTTAAGATTAGGCCTGTATTAGCAATATTCGACTCTAACTTACCAATTATTATAGAAATAGACGCGTTAGACTATACAATTGGAGCATATATAAGTTAAAATAATAAAGAAGGAAAGCTTAGACTAGTAGCTTTCTACTTAAGAAAAATATTACCTATAGAATAGAACTACGATATTTATAATAAAGAGCTTTTAGCTATTATAGCAGCATTCAAAATATAACGAGCTTACCTAAAAGAAGCTAACTATACGATTATAGTATATATAAACTATAAGAACCTAACTTATTTTACAACAATAAAGAAACTCAACTGCAAATAAGTTAGATAGTTAGAGACTATAGCTTTATACAACTTTATTATTACTTACAAGAAGGGTTCTAAGAACAATAGAGCTAACGCTCTAAGTCAACGACCCGATTATCTTAATAACAAAAAACACGTCGAGCATACAATATTCTAAGAATATAATAACGAGATTAGATACAATTAATTAGCTATAACAATTAAGTTTGTTATTAAACTAAACAGTCGAATCCTAGATATTCTAAACGACTCTAAAACCTACTAAGAAAACGAGAAACGACACTTAGAATTAACTAAGAACAATAAGAAATATTATAAATTCTAAGGCAAAATCTACGTTCCAAGGAATCTAATTCAAAATATTATTAGTAACTTCTACGATAACCTAACTAAAGGACATAAAGGTATCGATAATACTATAAAAAAGATTATAAGAACCTACTATATCCCGAGAATCCAATACTACGTCGAGAATTATATCTAAGAATACAATATATACGTAAGAACTAAGTATCCGGAGTATTTACTATATAGTAAACTACAACTACTTAAGATACCCGAGAGACTATAGTATACAGTCTTACTAGACTTTATTACTAAGTTACTAATCTCTAAAGATCTGCTTATAGGAGTAGCTTACAACGCTATTCTAGTTATATACGATAAACTAATAAAGTACGTGTACTTCGTATCTTAGAAGGAAGCTAGTAACTTAGAATAGTTAGTATATACCTTCCTTCAGATTATTTTAGTAAACTATAGCTAACCGCAAAGAATTGTTTTAAATAGAGATTAGAAATTTGTCTTACGATTTTAAACATCTCTAATACAATAGCTAAAAACAAAACAAAAAATATTAATGTTCTTCTATTTATAAACCGACGGATAAACAGAACGGATAAATTAAACACTAGAATAGTATCTTTGGGTATACATTAACTATTAGTAGAACGACTAGGTATAGTTACTACTAGTAGCGTAAGTAGCGTACAACGATACAAAGAACGATATAACTAAGATAACCCCGTTCTACGCCTTATATAGCTATTACCCTCTTTAAAGAAGAAAACTACAAAATACTATAGAGAACGAATTAGCTATACGAATAGCTATAAATATAAAATACCTATACTAACAGTTAAAGGCTGACAGCGAGTTTATTATAGAACGAACAAAAAAAAAGTATAATAAGTTAAAAATAACCTTAAATATAGATATAAAAGAGAGAGAAAGAGCTTACTTACTTATAAGAAACTTAAAAACTATTAGACTAAGCAAAAAACTTAATTATACTAAAACGAAACTGTTTAAAATTCTACAGCAATTAAAATCTATAACATTTAAACTTAAACTCCTAAAGACAATAAGAATATATTCTATATTCTATATAGCGCTATTAAAACTAGCCTACTTCTAAGAAGTAAAACAATCTAACCTAGAAATCCTTTCTAACAATTAAGAACTCGAGTATAAGGTCGAAATAATTCGAGCTTATAGACAATACCGAGGTAAACGACAGTATCTTATAAAGTAGAAAGGATATTCTAAATACAAAAATTAATAGAAACTAGAATAAAACCTAACTAACTATAAAGATACTATTTAACGATATTAAAACTAGAATATTAATTGGTCGTAGTAGCACTAATACTCTAATTTACTATTTAGTATGCTTTACTAATACTTAGGTTATTTATAAACAAACTAGCTTACTATGTTAGTAGCCTACTATCTAACTCTAGAAACAAATTGTTATAAAAATCTATACTTAAGCTACTTAGTATATCTACGATATTACTACTAAACATAGCTACTAGCTATTCTTCTTTAAACAATATATTATTCTAATTTATTTTGTTCTACGCCTAGATACGCAACCTTTTAAGCTTCTTCTTTAAATCTATAATTGCCGCTTTAATAACTTTACGCTATCTTTTCGCCGCACGAACGACTTTCTTTTCTTCCGCTAAACGCTTATGTTACTTCTAAAGGGCATTTAATACTTATAAGTACTAAAAATAGATACTTTAAGCTAAAATAAGTTAAACTTATACTAAAAATAGACGTAAGATAGAAACTAACTATTCTTTAACGACGAACGAACGTTATACGACTTCTTATTACGAGTATACATAAAATACGATACCTTTCTAGACTTTAGAATATACTTCTTATCTAAGTAAGCGTAGCAGAAACACAGAGGTATCTCTTAACTATAGACTTTAGCGAGAATAGTATTAATCTTAAGCGCTTTGTTAGCGTTAAGGACTTTCTTAACTTTAGATATAATAACTTATAAAACTAGATCTACTATAGAGAGGCAACAAGGTTTTAATGTCTCTAAGGCTGTTAAGAACGACTAGCCTTAAAGAGGAGACCTTATATTACAATCTTACTATATTAGACTAGTATAAGGCTAAGCGCAGCCAGCCTTATTAAAGTATTATATAGTATATCCGACGACCTTAATATAGCAACGTCGGTAACGTCGCTATATCGTAATAGAATCCCGACTACGCGATAAAGGAAGTATTAAGACCGTTAGATATAGAGAAACATACTTTTGTATCTTAGACTATATAGCTAGACTAATAGCCGACCTTAGAATAGACTTTAGTCTATTAACTTAATATTTAAATATAAGTTTCTTAACTATATTTAGATAATATACTTTATCTTCTATCTACTTTAGTTAAGCTCTTCTTACTCTCTATAATCTATCTTGCCTCTCCTGTCTTTTAGTCTTTAGTATACAAGATACCTACTACTAAGGTTAATAAGTATACAAGGTAAGTGAGCCTTAGTTTGATTCTCCTAGCGACCGGCGTTACACTACTATAGGTATTATTGAACAGAACGGCTATAAGAACCTATATTCCTTATAAACCTAATATAAGTATTATTAAGTTAATAGACGTAAAAGAACTTCTTTATATATCTTAGACTATATAGCTAGACTAATAGCCGATCTTAAAATAAACTTTAGTCTATTAACTTAATATTTAAATATAAGTTTCTTAACTATATTTAGATAATATACTTTATCTTCTATCTACTTTAGTTAAGCCCTTCTTACCTTTTATAATCTATTTTATCTCTTCTATATTTTAGTCTCTAGCACACAAGATACCTACTACTAAGGTTAATAAGTATACAAGATAAGTAAGCCTTAGTTCGCTTTTCTTAGCGATTAGCGTTATACTTTAATAAACTCGCTATAAAAGTAGAGAAAGTAGATTAATTATATCTACTACTTTAGTATCTAATAGCCGCAACGCTACGAACAGGCTAGCTAGTAAAATAACCGCTACAGATAAAATATTAGACGTTAATACTAAGATAGATAAAAACTTCTTAAGTAAATATTTTAAACTTACTTTATTTTTAATATACTTAGCTATATACTTTAAGACTTATAAAAATTAGTTTCTAAATAACAATACTATAGTTTTATTTACCGCATCCTATATAAATAGCGAGGTATATAAATAGTTTAACTTCTATCTTAAAGACTATCTTTATAAGATACCTAACAAACAACAGAAAGAGACTAATAAGCTCTTCTCTAGCTTTACTACGTTCTAGCAAAAGCTTCGACAGATATATAGGAATACCGATTCTAAACGTACTACTATACGTAAACTTAAGACACTCCGCTAGATAAAACTAGCCAGCTAATACGCCGCTAAGTTTCTGTAGTATGCTAACTAAACCAAATAGAATAAAGAACCTCTAGTTAACGCCTTTTATAAAGGTTTAAAGAACTATATTAAGGAAATTATCTATATCCGTAGAGAAAAGTTTATTAAACTAGAGAAGTCTATAGAACGAGCCAAGAAGATTAACGATAGTAACTTTGAACGATAGTTAAAAAAGAAAGGAGCTAACTTAGATAAGTTTATCTAAACTTAAAGTAAGTACAACTTATAATAAAATCGAGGTAATCTAATAGAATTAGACTTTATAAAGCCTTAAGAGAAACTAAACAACTAAATAAGAGAATATAGAATAAAGAATAAGCTATACTTATATTGCGGAAAACTAGAGCATTAAGTTAAAAAATACCGTTCTAAGAAACAATAGTTTAACAGTACTAAGCGAAGCGGGTACCACAACAATTAATCTCAGAAACCCTGCTCGCTACGATAATAGTTCAATATAACTATTTTAGTTACTATAGCTAGAGAACGACTCAACTAGCGTCTAAATTAGATAAGCTTACTTATATATATAGAAGACTTTTAGCTAGAATATCTTACTAGCTTAAATTCTGTATAAAGACGAGCGTTCAACTACCTAAAATTAAGAATAGATCTATCTTAACTAATTTTAAAGGACCTAAGGGAAAGAAATAGACTAAATTTATACAAACTTTATTAGAATTAGGATACCGACAATAAGTTATAAGAAGAAATAAGAGAACAACAAACAATATAGAAACAATAAAAGCTATAGGACTGAAATAATATTAACCGCACTATCCCAAGACATTAGATACAGAGTACCGTTACACTATATAAAATACTATTTCAAACCGCGTACTACAACGATAATTATATAATCTATAAATCTAATAAACTGGAATAAAAATAGTAGTCGAAGAAATTAATATCTCTAAAATAAGGTTTAATATAAGAACTAGGTCTTTTCTAAGAACGATCTAGGTTACCTTATCTAAAAATCTAAGAGAAATTTAAGGAAGAATAGACCGTAGAAGCTAAGTAAGATAGCAACTATAATACGTTACAGACAAAATAACAACTTAAAGATAAAAATATAGATTCTAATAGTATAAAATCCTCTCTTAGGGACGATACTAACTAAAAAGAATAAACTCTAATTCGTTAGAAAGGAATAATATAGAGACTTTATTAGTTAGCCTTCTATAATAGGAAGTTAAGCGCTAATAGAGATATTAACAATATTCTAAGATATATTTATTTACGCCTACGATAATTAGTAGACTACCTTATAAGGGGCTTAGAATTACGTAGTTAGTACTAATATCTTCGATTAACAATATATAACTTATAAACATAATAAGTTCTAATTAGTAATAGTTGTATAATTAAAGCAAGGATTATAAATAATAAACTAAATGTTATAATAAAAATAGTACTAGAACATCTTATATAGAAATTTCTATAGTAAATTAACTAATTATAGGTTCTAGTACTTAAGATACTTTAGAACGTATACAATTAATAGAGAAAAAATTAGGCCAACTACTTTAAGAGTAGCTATATTAGTCTGTCTAACGGTTAAACTCTCTAAAAGTTTAGCTCTACGCAAGCTTAGCTATTTATAGAATATATCTATAAACTCGGGCAACGATAAACTACAGAAATATTAAAATTATAATTAATTTAGACGTAATAGACAACTTTATTTTAATATGCTACGTCGAGAAGTATTAAATATAAATATAAAAAAAGAAATTACCTTATACACTGTTTAAATTTTAAGGGACAGAGAGAAGAGTTAATTATAAGACTTTACTAATAAATATAACTATTAGAGACTATTAAGAAGAAATTACTTATAATATTATAGATATTAACTAGTATTACGCTGTACTAAGTATATTTTAGTTATAACAATATAATCTGAAAGTAGATTAAAGAACTAAGAAACTTCTCTTTACTAGGTATAAGTACTTTAAATAAGAGTCGTTCTATAGAATAAATACTCTATAAGCTAATTTTAGTAGTAAAAATAAGAAGTGCGATAAAGAACTTATATAAGTTAGTACTACTATACTTCGATACTTAAATATTCTATAAAAGAAGTTTAACGTAGTATCTTGTCTATAGTTAATTATATACAGGTATAAATAAAAGATAACTATACGCTAATAATTCTATACGACAACAAGTACTTAGTTAATTACTAAAATACTATAGAAATATAATTAATTCTAAGACTTATTTAAGAAAGCTGAGCTAAACTTAGCTCTCCTAGAATATAAACTATAGGATTATACAATACCTTTATAAGAAGGTAAAACGCTAATATTCGGTTTAATATACTCTCTATTAGAAGCAGAAAATTAAGCGCTCTACAACTATTTTAATAAAAACCTTAAGAAAGGCTTTATTTAAAAATTAATATTACTAGCCAGATATCTAATACTCTTTATACTAAAGAAAAATAGTAAGCTACGACTTTACGTAGACTATAGACAACTAAACAGAGTAACTATTAAAAATTAATATTCTTTACTATATATTAACAAAATAACAGATCGATTGTATAACGCGTAATAGTTTACTAAGTTTAATTTATAAAGAGCCTATAACCTAATTTATATAAAGAAAGGTAAGAAATAGAAAACAGTCTTCTATACTAGATATAAACTTTTTAAGTATTGCGTTATATCCTTCGAACTAATAAACGCACTAGTATTATTTTAAAAACTAATTAACAACATACTTAGTAATTATCTAGATATATTTATAACGACGAAGAAACTTAAATATAAATAAGTTAGATAATTAGAAACTATAGCTCTATACGACTTTATTATTACCTACAAAAAGGGTTTCAAGAACAATAAAGCCGACGCTCTAAGCCGACGTCTAAATTACCTTAATAATAAGAAACATATCGAGTATATAATATTCTAAGAACATAATAATAAGATTAGATACAATTAATTAGCTATAACAACAGAGTTTATTATTAAACTAGACAGCTGAATTCTAAATATTCTAAACGACTCTAAGATTTACTAGAAAAACAAGAAACGATACTTAAGATTAACTAAGAATAATAAGAGCTATTACAAATTTTAAGGCAAAATTTATGTTCTAAGAAATCTAATCTAATATATTATTAGTAACTTTTATAATAACCTAATAAAAGAATATAAAGATATTAATAATACTATTAAAAAGATTATAAGAACCTACTATATCCCGAAAATCCAACACTACGTCGAGAATTATATTTAAGAATGCGACGTATACGCAAGAACTAAGCATCTAAAATATCTATTTTATAGTAAATTACAACTACTAAAGATACCTAAGAAACTATAATATACAGTTTTACTAGACTTTATTACTAAGTTACTAATTTCTAAGAATTTACTTATAGAAGTAGCTTATAACGCTATTTTAGTTATATATAACAAACTAATAAAATATATATACTTTGTATCTTATAAAGAAGCTAGCAATTTAGAATAACTAGTATATACCTTCCTTTAAATTATTTTAGCTAATTATAGTTAACTACAAAGAACTGTCTTAAATAGAAACTAAAAATTTGTCTTATAATTTTAGATATCTCTAATACAATAACTAGAAATAAAGCAGAAAATATCTATCTTATTTTATTTATAGACAGACAAACAGATAGAAAGAACAAACTAAACTCTAAAATAATACCTTAGAGTATATATTAACTACTAGCAAAACGACTAAGTATAATTACTATTAGTAACGTAAGTTGTATATAATAATACTAGAAACAATATAATAAAGATAACTTTGTTTTATATCTTATATAGCTACTACCCTTGTTACGATCTTACTACATTAGGCTAGTATAAGGCTAAGCGCAGCCAGCCTTATTAAAGCATTATATAGTATATCTAACGACTCTAATATAGCGACGTCGGTAACGTCGCTATATCGCAATAGAATTTCGACTACGCGACAAAGAAAGTATCGGAACCGTTAAATATAGAGAAACATATCTTTGTACCTTAGACTATATAGCTAAACTAATAGTCGACCTTAGAATAGACTTTAGTTTATTAACTTAATATCTGAATATAAGTTTCTTAACTATATTTAAGTAACGTACTTTACTTTCTATCTACTTTAGTTAAGCCTCTCTTACTCTCTATAATCTATCTCGTCTCTTCTACCTTTTAGTCTCTAGCATACAAGATACTTACTACTAAGGTCGATAAGTATACAAGGCAAGTAAGCCTTAGTTTAGTTCTTCTAGCGATTAACGTTATACTTTAATAGACTCGCTATAAAAGTAGAGAAAGCAGATTAATTATATCTACTACTTTAGTACTTAATAGCTACAACGCTATAAATAGGTTAGCCAATAGAATAGCTAGTACGAGTAAGATATTAAACGTTAACACTAAAATAGAAAAAAGCTTCTTAAATAAACGTTCTGAAGTTACTTTATTCTTAATACGCCTAGTTATATACTTTAAAACTTATAAAGACTAGTTTTTAAACGACACTACTATAGTTCTATTCGCTACCTCTTATATAAACGAAGATGCTTACAAGTAGGTTAAGTACTATCTTAACAATTTCTTGTTTACTTTAATAAAGAGTAGGCGCGAGGATATTAATAAGTTCTTCGCTAGCTTTATCTTCTTTTAGAAGAAGCTCTATAAGATCTTTAAATAGATCGACGCTAAACGCGTCGCTATTAGGAAGCTTAGGAACCTTAAGTAAATAGGACCAATAAGTAGGTATGCCGCTAAATTTATATAGTATGCTAATTAAATAGAATAGAACAAGAAACTCCTTATTAAGACCTTTTACAAAGAACTTAAGAATTATATTAAAGAAATAATCTATATTCGTAGAGAAAAGTTTAATAATTTTAACAACTTTATATAACGAGCAAAGGAAATTAACAACAGTAACTTTAAAAGATAGATAAAAAAGAAAGGTAACCCTACTAATAGGTTCTATAGAATAAAGAATTAAGTAAACTTACAACAAGATTGAGGCGATCTAATAGAGTTAGATTTTATAAAGCCTCGAGGAAAACTAAACAACTAGAAACAAAAATACAGAATAAAGAATAAGCTATACTTATATTATAGAAAACCAGGGCATTAAGTTAAAGAATACTGTTCTAAAAAACAACAGTTCAATAGTATCGGTAGAAACGAGCGCAATAATCGATCTTAGAAACCTTGTTCTTTACAACAATATTTCAATATAACTACTTAGACACAGGAGG
This sequence comes from Arthonia radiata, assembly GCA_002989075.1. NCBI lineage: Eukaryota > Fungi > Ascomycota > Arthoniomycetes > Arthoniales > Arthoniaceae > Arthonia > Arthonia radiata. Next base: position 742,962 of record PSQN01000013.1, read on the forward strand.
ACAGTTACTAAGTTACTTTCAATTAGGAGTACAACAAACTAAACTTATTTAATCTATATAAGAACTAGGATACGGACAGTAAGTTATAAGAAGAGACAAAAGAACAACAAACAAAATAGAAACAATAAAACCTATAGAACTGAAACAACATTAACCACACTATTCTAGGGCATTGAGTATAGAGTACCGCTATAATATATAAAATACTATTCTAGACCGCGTACTACGATAATAATTGTACAATCTACGAATCTAATAAACTAGAGTTAGAATAGTAGCTAAAGAAACTAATATCTCTAAAACAAGGTTTAATATAAGAACTAGGCCTTACTTAAGAACGACCTAGGTTATCTTATCTAGAAACCTAAGGGGAATTTAAGAAAGAATAGACCGTAGAAGCTAAGTAAGATAGCGGCTACGATACGTTATAGATAAGAAAACAACTTAAAGACAAAAATATAGATTCTAATGGTATAGAATTCTTTCTTAAGAACGATACTAACTAGAAAGAGTAAACTTTAATCTGTTAGGAAGGAATAATATAGAAACTTTGTTAGTTAGCCTTCTACAAGAGAAAGTTAAGCACTAATAGAGAAATTAACGATATTCTAGGATATATTTACTTACGCCTACGACGACTAGTAAACTACCTTATTAGGGGTCTAGAATTATATAGTTAGTACTAACATCTTTAACTAACAATATACAACCTATAAATATAACAAGTCTTAACTAGTAATAGTTGTATAATTAAAGTAGAGATCGTAAACAATAAACTAAACGTTATAATAAGAGTAGTACTAGAACACTTTATATAGGAATTCTTATAGCAAATTAATCAACAATAGGTTTTAGTATCTAAAATACTCTAGAACGTATACAATTAACAGGAAAAAGACTAGGTCGACTACTTCGAGGGCAGTAGTACCGGCCTATCCAACAGTTAGACCCTCTAGAAGTTTAGCTCTACGCGAGCTTAGCTGCCTATAGAATATATCTATATACTCGGGCAACAATAAACTGTAGAAACATTAAAATTATAATCGATTTAGGCGTAATAGATAACTTTATCTTAATACGCTACGTTAAGGAATACTAAATATAAATATAAAAGAAGAAATTACTCTACGTACTATTTAAATTTTAAGGAGTAGAGGAAAGAGTCGACTACAAGACTTCGCTAATAGATATAATAATTAAGGACTATTAAGAAGAAATTACTTATAACATTGTAAATATTAACTAGTACTACGCTATACTAGGTATACTCTAGTTATAACAATATAATTTAGAAGTAGATTAGAGAACTAAGAAACTTTTCTTTACTAGGTACAAGTACTTTAAATAAGAGTCGTTCTATAGAACGGATACCCTATAAGCTATTTTTAGTAGTAAGGATAAGGAGCGCGATAAAGAACTTACGTAGGTTAGTACTACTATACTCCAATATTTAGACATTTTATAAGAGAAGTCTAATATAGTATCTCGTCTGTAACTAGCTATACGCAAGTATAAATAAGAGACAACTGTACATCAATAATTCTATACGACAATAAGTACTTAGTTAATTACTAAGATACTTAAGAAATACAATCAATTCCGATACCTATTTAAAGAAGCTAAGCCAAACTTAGCTCTTCTAGAATATAAACCGTAGGATTATATAATACCTTTATAAGAAGGTAAAATACCAACATTCGGTTTAATATACTTTCTATTAGAAGTAGAAAATTAAGTACTCTGCGACTATCTTAACAAAAATCTTAAAAAAGAATTTATTTAGAAATTAACATTACTAGCCGAATACCTAATACTCTTTGTACTAAAGAAGAATAGTAAACTACGACTTTATATAGATTATAGACAATTAAACGGAGTAACTATTAAAAACTAATACTCTTTACTACGTATTAACAAAATAACAGATCGATTGTATAACGCGCAATAGTTTACTAAGTTTAATCTATAAGAGGCCTACAACCTAATTTATATAAAGAAAGGTAAAGAATGAAAAACAGCCTTCTATACTAGATACAGACTTTTTAAGTATTGTGTTATACCTTTTAGGCTAATAAACGCATTAGTATTATTTTAGAAACTAATTAACAATATACTTAGTAATTACCTAGATATATTTATAACTACTTATCTAAACGATATCCTAGTATATAGCTATATACTAGAAGAATATAAGGAATATATTAAGAAGGTATTAGAAAGATTAGCGCGTACCGATTTATAAATTAATATTAAGAAAACCTAGTTCTATTAACAATCTGTCGAATTTCTTAGATTTATAATTATCGAGTACAGTCTTTAAATAAAAGATTCGAAGATTCAATCTATTTTAACCTAGTCTATATTAAAGAATATAAAATAATTACAATAGTTTCTTAGTTTTACTAACTACTATAAGCAATAGATATTTAATTTTAGCCGAATTATAGTACCGCTGTCTTAACAGACAAAACAATCGATAGAATTTTTCTAGACGTAGAAAGAACAATTAGTATTTAAAGATCTTAAGAAAGCTTTTAAGATCGAGCCCGTACTAGCAATATTTGACTCCAATTTACTAATTATTATGGAAATAGACGCGTTAGACTATATAATTAAAGTATATATAAGTTAAAATAACAAGAAAGGAAAGCTTAGACCAGTAGCTTTCTACTTAAGAAAAATATTATTTATAAAACAGAACTACGATATTTACAATAAAGAGCTTTTAGCTATTATAGCAGTATTTAAAATATAGCGAGCTTACCTAAAAGGAGCTAACTATACGATTATAGTATATATAAACTATAAGAACCTAACTTATTTTACGACAATAAAGAAACTTAACTACAGATAAGTTAGATAGTTAGAGACTATAGCTTTATACAACTTTATTATTACCTACAAGAAGGGTTTCGAGAACGATAGAGCTGACGCTCTAAGCCGACGACCTAATTATCTTAATAACAAGGAACACATTAAGCATACAATATTCCGAGAATACAATAATAAGATTAGATACAATTAATTAGCTATAACAACCGAGTTTGTTATTAAACTAGACAGCCGAATCCCAGATATTCTAAACGACCCTAAAACCTACTAAAAAAACGAGAAACGACACCTAAAATTAACTAAGAATAATAAGAGATATTACGAATTTTAAGGTAAAATCTACGTCCCAAGAAATTTAATTCAAAACATTATTAGTAACTTTTACGATAACCTAACTAAAGGATATAAAGGCATCGACAATACTATAGAAAAGATTATAAGAATCTACTATATTCCGAGGATCCGATACTACGTTAAGAATTATATCTAAGAATACAATATATATACAAGAACTAAGCATCCAAGGTATTTACTATATAGTAAACTACAACTACTTAAGATACCTAAGAGACTATAGTATATAGTCTTACTAAACTTTATTACTAAGTTACTAACCTCTAAGGATCTACTTATAGGAGTAGCTTACAACGCTATTCTAGTTATATACGATAAACTAATAAAGTACGCGTACTTCGTACCTTACAAGAAAGCTAATAACTTAGAATAGTTAATATATACCTTCCTTCGAATTATCTTAGTAAACTATAGCTAACCGTAAAGAATTGTCTTAAACAGAGATTAGAAATTTGTCTTACGATTCTAAATATCTTTAATACAACAGCTAAAAACAAAACAAAAAATATTAACGTTCTTCTATCTATAAACCGACGGATAAATAGAACGGACAAATTAAACACTAGAATAGTATCTTTGGGTATACATTAACTACTAGTAGAACGACTAGGTATAGTTACTATTAGTAGTGTAAGTAGCGTACAACGATATAAAAAACGATATAACTAAGATAACCCCGTTCTACGTCTTATATAGCTATTACCCTCTTTAGAGAAGAAAACTATAAAATACTACAGAGAACAAATTAGCTATACGAATAGCTACAAACATAAAATACCTGTACTAGTAGTTAAAGGCTAACAGCAAGTTTATTATAAAACGAACGAAAAAATAGTATAATAAGTTAAGAACGACCCTAAATATAGGCATAAAAGAGAGGGGAAGAGCTTACTTACTTATAAGAAATTTAAAAACTATTAGACTAAGCAAAAAACTTAACTATACTAAAATAGAACCGTTTAAAATTCTATAGCAATTAGGATCCGTAACATTCAAACTTAAACTTCTAAAGACAATAAGAATACATTCTATATTCTACGTAGCGCTATTAAAACTAGCCTACTTTTAAGAAGTAGAACGACCTAACCTAGAAATTCTTTTTAACAATTAAGAACCCGAGTATAAGGTCGAAACAATTTAAGCTTATAAACAATATCGAGGCAAACAACAGTATCTTATAAAGTAGAAAGAATATTTTGAACATAAAAACTAATAGAAACTAGAACAAAACCTAACTAACTATAAAGATACTATTTAACAATATTAGAACTAGAATATTAATTAGTCGTAGCAGCACTAATACTCTAATTTACTATTTAGTATACTTTATCGATACCTAGGTTATTTATAAACAAACTAGCCTACTATATTAGTAGCCTACTATCTAACTCTAGGAACAAATCGTTACAAAAATTTATACTTAAGTTACTCGGTATATCTACAATATTACTACTAGACATAGCTGCCAGTTATTCTTCTTTAAACAATATATTATTCTAATTTATTTTGTTCTGCGTCTAAATATATAATCTTTTAAGCTTCTTCTTTAAATCTATAACCGCTACTTTAATAACTTTGCGCTGTCTTTTTGCCGTACAAACGACTTCCTTCTCTTTCGCTAAACGCTTGCGTTGCTTCTAAAGGGCATTCGATACCTATAAGTACTAAGAACGGATACTCTGAGCTAAAATAAGTTAGACTTATATTAAAAATAGACGTAAGATAGAAACTAACTATTCTTTAACGATAAACGAACGTTACACAACTTCTTGTTACGAGTATATATAAAACACGATACCTTTCTAGACTTTAGAACATACTTCTTATCTAGATAAGCGTAGTAGAAACACAAAGGTATCTCTTAACTATAGACTTTAGTAAGAACAGTATTAATCTTAAGTGCTTTATTAGTATTAAGAACTTTCTTAACTTTAAGTATAACGACTTATAGAACTAGATCTACTACAGAGAGGCAACGAGGTTTTAATGTCTCTAGGGCCGTTAAGGACGACTAGCCTTAAAGAGAAGACCTTGTATTACGATCTTACTATATTAGGCTAGTATAAGACTAAGCGTAGCCAGCCTTATTAGAGTATTATACAGTATACCCGACAACCCTAATATAGTGACGTTAGTAACGTCGCTATATTGCAATAGGATCCCGACTACGCGATAAAGAAAGTATTGAGACCGTTAAATACAGAGAAACATACTTTTATACCTTAGACTATATAGCTAAACTAATGGCCGACCTTAGAATAAACTTTAGTCTATTAACTTAATATTTAAATATAAGTTTCTTAACTATATTTAAGTAACGTACTTTACCTTTTATCTACTTTAGTTAAGCCTCTCTTACCCTCTATAATCTATTTTACCTCTCCTACCTTTTAGTCTCTAGCATACAAGATATCTATTACTAAGGTCGATAAGTATATAAGGTAAGTAAGCCTTAGTTCGGTTCTCTCAGCGACCGGCGTTACAACCCTCTTTAAAGAAAATAGCTATAAAATACTATAAAAAACGATACCGCTATATAAATAGCAATAAACATAAAAACTCTATACTAGTAGTTAAAGTCTAACAGCAAGTTTACTAACAAATAAACTAAAAAATAATATAATAAGTTAAGAATTATTCTAAATATAAGCATAAAAGAAGAGAAAAGAGCTTACTTACTTATAAAAAACTTAAAAACTATTAAACTAAGCAAGAAACTTAACTATACTAAAAGGAAACTATTTGAAATCTTACAGTAATTAAGACCTGTAATATTTAAATTTAAACTTTTAAAAATAATAAAAATATATTCTATATTCTACGTAACGCTATTAAAACTAGTCTACTTTCAAAAAGTAAAATAATTTAACTTAGAAATCCTTTTTAATAACTAAGAATCTAAGTATAAGGTTAAAGTAATTTAAGCTTATAAACAATACTAAGGTAAATAATAGTATCTTATAAAATAGAAAGAATACTCTAAATATAAAAACTAATAGAAACTAGAATAAAACCTAACTAACTATAAGAACACTATTTAATGGTATTGAAACTAGAATATTAATTAGTTGTAATAGTACTAACGTTATTACGAGTACTAGCTTCAGACGGCCTAGCGTACGTTTAAGCGTCAACTACTACTAATTATCTTAGCCCTACCAGTATTATTTCCGACTAAGCCTATAAACCCGCCGTAGGTATTATCGAACAAGACGGCTATAAGAGCCTATATTCCCTATAAACCCGATATAGGTATTGTCGGGTTGATAAATATAAAGGAACTCTCCTTATATACCTTAGACTATATAGTTAGACTAATAGCCGACCTTAGAATAGACTTTAGTCTATTAACTTAATATCTAAATATAAGTTCCTTAACTCTATTTAGGTAACGTACTTTATCTTCTATCTATCTTAATCAAGCTTCTCTTACCTTCTATAATCTATCTCGCCTCTCCTACCTTTTAGTCTCTAGTATACAAGATACTTACTACTAAGGTCGATAAGCACATAAGATAAGTAAGCCTTAGTTCGGTTCTCCCAGCGACTAGCGTTATACTTTAATAGACTTGCTACGAAAGTAGAGAAAGCAGATTGATTATGTCTACTACTTCGGTACCCAATAGCCGTAACGCTGCGAATAGGCTAGCCAGCAAAATAACCGCTATAGATAAGATATTGAACGTTAACACTAAGATAGATAAAAGCTTCTCTAATAAATATTCCGAACTTACTTTATTTCTAATACGCTTAGCTGTATATTTTAAGACTTATAAGGATTAGTTTCTGAATAACAGCACTATAGTTTTATTTGCCGTATCTTATATAGATAGCGAGGCATACAAATAGTTTAACTTCTATCTTAAAGACTAGTTCTATAAGGTACCTAACAAACGACAAGAAGAGACTAACGAGCTCTTCTCTAGCTTTACTGCGTTTTAGTAAAAGCTCCGACAGGTATACAGAGATACAGATTCCGAACGTACTACTGTACGCAAACTTAAGATACTCCGTTAGATAGAACCAGCCAGCCGATACGCCGCTAAGTTTCTATAGTATACTAACTAAACCGAATAGAATAAAGGACCCCTAGTCGATACCTCTTATAAAGGCTTAAAGGACTATATTAAGGAAATTATCTATATTCGTAGAGAAAAGTTTACCGAACTAGAGAAGTTTATAGAACGAGCCAAGAAAATCGACGACAGCAACTTTAAACGACAGTTAGAAAAGAAAGGAACTAACTTAGATAAGTTCGCCTAGATTCGGAGTAAGTACAACTTACAACAAGACCGAGGTAATCTAATAGAATTAGACTTTATAAAGCTCTATAAAAAACTAAATAACTAGAAACAAGAACACAGAATAAAGAACAAGCTATACTTATATTACGGAAAACCAGGGTATTAAGTTAAAGAATGCTGTTTTAAGAAACAATAGTTTAACAGTACTAGTAGAAACGGGTACAACGATCGACCTTAGAAACCCTGTTTTCTACGATAACATTTTAATATAACTACCTAGACATAGGAGAACACCTACTAGGTTACTTCTAACAAAAAGTACAATAAATAGAACTTATTTAACTTACACAAGAACTAAGATACAGACATTAAGTTATAAGAGGAAATAAAGAAACGACAAATAAAACAGGAACAATAAAACCTATAGAACTGGAACAACATTAACCGCACTATTCTAAGGTAGTAGATATAAGATACCGTTACACCCTATAAAACACTATCTTAGACCGCGTACTACGATAATAATTGTACGATTTATAAATCTAATAAATTAGAGTTAGAATAATGGCCGAAGAAACTAACATCTCCGAAACAAGGTTCGATACAAAAACTAGGCCTTATCCGAGGACGACCTAGGTCGCCTTACCTAGAAACCTAAGGAGAATCTAAGGAAGAACAGATCGTAGAGACTAAGTAAGATAGCAGCTACAATGCGTTATAGACAAGACAACAACTCAAAGACAAAAATATAAATTCTAATGGTACGGAATTCTTGCTCGAGAACAATACTAATTAGAAAGAATAAACCTTAATTCGTTGGGAAGGAATAATATAGAGACTTTGTTAGTTGGCCTTCTATAATAGAAAGTTGAGCGCTAATAGAGAAATTAACAATATTCTGGAATATATTTACTTACGCCTACGACGACTAGTAAACTACCTTATTAAGGGTCTAGAATTGCGTAGCTAGTACCAATATCTTTAATTAACAATGTACAACCTATAGATACAATAGATTTTAACTAGCAATAATTGTATAATTAAAGTAGAGATTGTAAATAATAAACTAGACGTTATAATAAGAGCAGTACTAAAACACTTTATATAGAAATTCTTATAGCAAATCAACCGACAATAGGTTTTAGTATCTAGATTACTCTAGAACATATACAATTAACAGAGAAAAGACTAGGCCGACTGCTTTAAGGGCAGTAGTACCGGCCTATCTAACGGTTAAACCCTTTAGAAGTCTAGCTCTATATAAGCTTAGCTTCCTACAAAATATATCTACACACTTAAGCAACAATAAACTATAGAAACATTAAAATTATAATTAATTTAGGCGCAACAGGTAACTTTATCTTAATACGCTGCGTTAAGGAGTACTAGATATAAATAAAAAAAGAAATTACCCTACGTACTGTTTAGATTTTAAGGGGCAGAGGGAAGAGTTAACTACAAGACTTTACCAATAGATATAACAATTAGAAACTATTAGAAAGAAATTACTTATAATATTATAAATATTAACTAGCACTACGCTATACTAAGTATACTCTAGTTGCAACAATATAATCTAAAAGTAAATTAGAGAACTAAGAAGCTCCTCTTTACTAGGTATAAGTACTCTAGATAAGAGTCGTTCTACAGAATAAATACCCTATAAGCTATTTTTAATAGTAAAGATAAGAAGCGCGATAAAGAACTTATACGGGTTAGCACTACTATACTTCAATATTTAAACATTCTACGAGAGAAGTCTAACGCAGTATCTCGTCTATAGCTAGCTATACGTAAGTATAAACAAGAGACAACTGTACATTAACGATTCTATACGACAACAAGTACTCAGTTAATTACTAAGATACTTAAGAAATACGATCAATTCCGATACCTATTTAAAGAAGCTAAGCCAAACTCAGCTCTCCTAGAACACAAACCGTAGGATTATACAATACCTTTATAGAAGAGTAAAACGCCAATATTCGGTCTAATATACTCTCTATTAGAAGCAGAAAATTAAGCACTCCGCGATTATCTTAACGAGAACCTTAAGAAAGGATTTATCCGAAAGTCAACATTACTAGCCGAATACCCGATACTCTTTATACCAAAGAAGAATAGTAAACTACGACTCTACGTAAATTATAGACAACTAAACAGAGTAACTATTAAAAACTAATATTCTTTACTACGCAGCGACGAAATAATAGATCGATTGTATAACGTACAATAGTTTACTAAGTTTAACCTACAAGGAGCATACAATCTAATCCGTATAAAGAAGGATAAAGAATAGAAAACGGCCTTCTACACTAGACACAGACTTTTTGAGTATTGCGTTATACTCTTTAGACTAATAAACGTACCAGTATTATTTTAGAAATTAATTAACAACATACTCGGCGATTATCTAGATATATTTATAACTGCTTATCTAGACAATATTCTAGTATATAGCCGTATACTAGAAGAATATAAGAAACATATTAAAAAGGTATTAGAAAGATTGACGCGTATCGATTTACAAATCGATATCGAGAAAACCTAGTTTTATTAATAATCCGTCGAATTTCTTAGATTTATAATTATCGAGCACGGTCTCTAAATAAAAGATTCGAAGATCTAATTTGTCTTAACCTAGCCTACACTAAAGAATATAAAATAACTGCAACAGTTTCTTAGTTTTGCTAATTACTACAGGCGGTAGATATTTAACTTTAGCCGAATTATAGCACCGCTGTCTCAACAGATAAAACAATCGATAGAATTCTTCTAAACGTAAAAAGAACAATTAGTATTTAAAGAGCTTAAGAAAGCTTTTAAGATCGAACCTATACTAGCGATATTTAACCTTAACCTACCGATTATTATAGAAACAGACGCGTTAGACTATACAATTGGAGTATATATAAGTTAAAACAATAAGGAAAGAAAGCTTAGACCAGTAGCTTTCTACTTAAGAAAGATATTACCTATAAAACAGAACTATAATATTTACGACAAAGAGCTCTTAGCTATTATAGCAGCATTTAAGATATAGCGAGCTTACCTAGAAGGAGCAAACTATACAATTATAGTATATACAGACTATAAAAACCTAACTTACTTTATAACAACAAAGAAGCTTAATTACAGACAAGTTAGATAGTTAAAAACTATAGCTTTATATAACTTTATTATTACCTATAAGAAAGGTTCTAAGAACAATAGAGCCGACGTACTAAGCCGACGTTTAGACTACCTTAATAACAAGAAACACGTCGAGCACACAATATTTTAAGAACAGAATAATAAGATTAGATACAATTAATTGGCTATAATAACCGAGTTTGTTATTAAACTAGATAGCCGAATTCTAAACATTGTAAACGATCCTAAGACTTACTAGAAAAACAAGAAACGACACCTAGAATTAACTAAGAACAATAGAGACTATTACGAATTCTAAGGCAAAATCTACGTCCCAAGGAATCTAATCTAAAACATTATTAGTAACTTCTACGATAACCCAACTAAAGAACACAAAGGTATCGACAATACTATAGAAAAGATTATAAGAACCTATTATATCTCAAGAATCCGACACTACGTTAAGAATTATATCCGAGAATACGATATATACGTACGAACTAAGTACCCAAGGCATTTACTATACGGTAAACTACAACTACTAGAGATACCCGAGAGACTATAGTATACGGTCTTACTAGACTTTATAACCAAACTACCAATATCTAAGGATCTACTTATAGAAGTAGCTTACAACGCTATTCTCGTTATATACAATAAACTAATAAAATACGCATCCTTTGTACCTTACAAGGAAGCTAGCAACTTAGAATAACTAGCGTATACCTTTCTACAGATTATCTTAGCCAACTATAGTTAACCGCAAAGAATCGTCTTAAACAGAGACTAGAAATTTGTCTTACGATTCTAGACATCCCTAATGCAACAACTAGAGACTAAATAAAAAATATTAATATTATTCTACCCGCAAACAGACGGACAAACAGAACGAACGAATTAAACGCTAGAATAGTATCTTTAGACGTATATTAACTACTAATAGAACAACTAGATATAATTGCTACTAGTAGCGCAAGTAGCGCATAACAACATTAAAAACAATATAACTAAGATAACTCCGTTCTATACCTTATATAGCTATTACCCTCTTTAGAGAAGACAACTATATAATACTACCGAAAACGAGACAGCTATACAAATAGCTATAAGCATAAAAACTCTACACCAGCAGTTAAAGTCTGACAGCAAGTTTATTAACGAACAAACAAGACAATAGTATAACAAATTAAAAACTACTCTAAATATAAGCATAAAAGAGAGGAAAAGAGCTTACTTACTTATAAGAAACTTAAAAACTATTAGACTAAGTAAGAAACTTAACTATACTAAGACAAGACCGTTTAAAATCTTATAGCAATTAGAATCTATAATATTTAAACTAGAACTCTTAAAGATAATAAGAATATACTCTATATTCTATATAGCGCTATTAAAACTAGTCTACTTTCAAGAAGCAGAACGATCTAACTCCGAAATCCTTTCTAACAATTAAGAACCCGAGTACGAGGTCGAAACGATTCGAGCTTATAGGCAATACCGAGGCAAACAACAGTATCTCGTAAAATAGAAAGGATATTCTAAATATAAAAATTAATGGGAACCAGAATAAAACCTAATTAACTGTAAAGCTACTATTCGACAGTATTAGAACTAGAATATTAGTCGGTCGTAGCAGCATTAATATTCTAATTTACTATCTAATGTATCTCGCTAGCACTCAGATTATCTTTAAATAAACTAGCCTACTACGTTATAGAAACGCTATTTAACACCGAATAGAGGTTACTCTAAAAGTTAATAGATAACCCACTTAAACATTTAAATATATTACTACTAGCTATCAACGTAGTAAGCTTCTCTTGCTTCAATAACTTATTCTAAGCTAACTTTGCTGCTGTCCGCGTACAAGTCTTTTTAACCTTCTCTTTTAACTTCTAGACCTTAGATTAGTTACGCTATATAGCTACAACGAACGCTGCTATCTAAGCCTTTAACGAACGTAATTGGCGCTTTACGCTCTAGAGGGCAGCCGACTAAGAGGAATATTGAGAATAAACCGAACGCGCTGCAACTAAGTTAGTTTTAGTTACTACAAGAAGACAGCAACGAGGTATACTATCTACCATTGATACTCGTAAATTATAACTCTTTTCGTTTTAAGTATATATCAAACACGTCGCCTTCTTAGACTGAACTACACACCTTTTCTTAGTCGATATATATCTAAAACAAGAAGGCATTTTAATACCGTAGGCTTTAATTAATAGGTATTGGCTATACTTTTTATTAAGACCCGTAGTAACGGACTTTATACGAGGTATAGCGACTTACAGATTAGTTACGAAAGAAGGAACGAAACGTAACTTATACGTATTTAAAAAGCTAAGGGTTAATTAAGAACAATTTAACTAGAAGAGAGGGAATTGTATTACGAGTACTAGCTCTAAACGGCCTAGCGTACGTTTAAGCGTTAACTACTACTAATTATCTTAGCTCTACCAGCATTATTCCCGACTAAGCCTATAAACCCGCCGTAGGCATTATTAAACAAGACGGCTATAAGAGCCTATATTCCTTATAAACTCAATATAAGTATTGTTGAGTTAGTAAATATAAAGAAACTCTCTCTATATACCTTAGACTATATAGTTAGACTAATGGCCGATCTTAGAATAGACTTTAGTTTATTAACTTAATATCTAAATATAAGTTTCTTAACTCTATTTAGATAACATACTTTATCTTCTGTCTATTTTAGTTAAGTCTCTCTTATCTTCTATAATCTATCTCGCCTTTCCTACCTTTTAGTCTCTAGTATACAAGATACCTACTACCAAGGTCGACAAGCATACAAGGCAAGTGAGCCTTAGTTCGGTTCTCCTAGCGACCGGCGTTATAAACGTTCTAATTTACTATCTAATGCGCTTCGCTAGTATTTAAGTTATCTTTAAACGAACCGGTCTACTATATTATAGATCTACTATCTAACCTCGAGTAGGAGTTACTCTAGAAATTAATAGATAACTTATTAAAGCATTTAAATACATTGCTACTAGCTATTAACACGGCTAACTTCTTTTACTTTAACAATTTATTTTAAGCTAGCTTTGCTGCTGTCTACGTATAAGTCTTCTTAACCTTCTCTTTTAACTTTTAAATCTTAAATTAGTTATAGTATATAGCTGCAACTAATACCGCTATTTAAGCCTTTAATTTATATAATTAGCGCTTTGCTTGCTAAAGAGCAGCTAATCAAGAGGAATATTAAGAATAAACCGAACGTACTATAACTAAGTTAATTTTAAGTACTATAGAAAAAATAATAATAAGGCGTACTATCTACTATTAATACTTATAAATTATAACTCTTTTTAGTCTAAGTACATATTAAATACATTGTCTTTCTAAACTAGACTATATATCTTTTCTTAGTCGATACGCATCTAAAACAAGAGGGTATTTTAATACTATAGGCTTTAATTAGTAGGTATTAACTATACTTCTTGTTAAGACCCGTAGCAACAGACTTTATACGAGGTATAGCGACTTATAGATTAGTTATAGAAGAAGGGATAACGTATAACTTATAGATATTTAACGATCTAAGGGTTAATTAAGAACAATTTAACTAAAAGGGAGGGGATTGTATTATAGATACTAACTCTAGACGGCTTAACGTACGTCTAAGCGTTAATTATTATTAGTTATTTTAGCTTTACTAGTATTATTCCCGACTAAGTCTATAAACCTGCTATAGGCATTATCGAATAGAACGGCTATAAGGGTCTATATTCTCTATAAACCCGATATAGATATTATTAAGTTAATGGACGTAGAGGAACTTCCCTATATACCTTAGACTATATAGCTAGACTAATAGCTAACCTTAGAATAAACTTTAGTCTATTAACTTAATATTTAAATATAAGTTTCTTAACTATATTTAAGTAACGTATTTTACCTTCTAACTACTTTAGTTAAGCCTTTCTTACCTTCTATAATCTATCTCGCCTCTCCTATATTTTAGTTTCTAGCATACAAGATACCTACTACTAAGGTTAATAAGTATATAAGGTAAGTAAGTCTTAGTTCGGTTCTTCTAGCAACCAACGTTATAGGCGCACTAGATAGTAAATTAGAGTATTAGTGCTGCTATAACTAAATAATATTCTAGTTTTAATATCGTTAAATAGTATCTTTATATTTAGTTAGGTTTTATTTTAGTTCCTATTAATTTTTATATTTAGAGTATTCTTTCCTTGTTAATAAGATACTATTGTTTACTTTAATATTATTTATAAGCTCAAATTGTTTTAATCTTATATTTAGGTTCTTAATTGTTAAAAAGAATTTTTAAGTTAAATCGTTTTGCTTTTTAGAAGTAGACTAATTTTAATAGTGCTATATAAAATATAGAATATATTTTTATTATCTTTAAAAGTTTAAGTTTAAATATTATAGGTCTTAGTTACTATAAGATTCTAAATAGTTCTATCTTAATATAGTTAAATTTCTTGCTTAGTTTAATAGTTTTTAAGTTTCTTATAAGTAAATAAGCTCTTTTTTCTTCTTTTATGCTTATATTTAGAGTTATTTTCAACTTACTGTACTATTTTCTCGTATATTTGTTAATAAACTTGCTGTTAAACTTTAACTACTAATATAGAATTTTTATATTTATAGCTATTCGTATAGCTGTTTTATTTTCTATTGTATTCTAAAGTTATCTTCCTTAAAGTAGGTAATAACTATATAAAACGTAAAACAGAGTTATTTTTATTATATTATTTCTAATATTATTATATACAGCTTACGCTACTAGTAGTAATTGTATCTAGTTGTTTTACTAATAGTTAATATATACTCAGAGGTACTATTTTAGAGTCTAATTTATCTATTTAATCTATCTATTTATCTATAGATAGAATAAAGTAGATATTTTTTGTTTTATTTTTAGTTATTATATTAGAGATATCTAAAATCGTAAGATAAATTTTTAGTCTCTGTCTAAGATAATTTTTTATAGTTAATTGTAGTTAGCTAAGATAATTTAAAGAAAAATATATACTAATTGTTCTAAATTACTAGCTTCCTTATAAAATATAAAGTACGCGTACTTTATTAGTTTATTGTATATAACTAAAATAGCGTTGTAAGCTACTTTTATAAGTAAATTCTTAGAAATTAGTAACTTAGTAATAAAGTTTAGTAAGACTGTATATTATAGTCTTTTAAGTATTTTTAGTAGCTATAGTTTACCGTATAGTAAATATTTTGAGTACTTAGTTCTTACGTATACGTTATATTCTTAAATATAATTCTCAATATAATATTAAATTCTTAGAATATAGTAGGTTCTTATAATCTTTTTAATAGTATTATTAATACCTTTATATCCTTTTATTAGGTTATTATAGAAGTTACTAATAATATTTTAAATAAGGTTTCTTAAGACGTAGATTTTACCTTAAAATTTATAATAGCTCTTATTATTCTTTATTAATCTTAGATATTGTTTCTTATTTTTCTAGTAGATTTTAAAGTCGTTTAAAATATCTAAGATTCAGCTATCTAGTTTAATAACAAACTTAATTATTATAGCCAATTAATTGTATCTAATCTTATTATTATATTTTTAAAATATTGTATGCTCGACGTATTCCTTGTTATTAAGGTAATTTAAACGTTAGCTTAGAGCGTCGGCTCTATTATTCTTAAAACCCTTCTTATAAGTAGTAATAAAGTTATATAAAGCTATAGTTTCTAACTATTTAACTTATCTGTAGTTAAGTTTCTTTATTGTTATAAAATAAGTTAGATTCTTATAGTCTATATATACTATAATTATATAGTTTGCTTCTTTTAAATAAGCTCGCTATATCTTAAATACTGCTATAATAGTTAAAAGCTCTTTATTGTAAATATTGTAGTTCTATTCTGTAGATAATATTTTTCTTAAGTAGAAAGCTACTGATCTAAGCTTTCTTTTTTTATTACTTTAACTTATATATACTTTAATCGTATAGTCTAACGCATCTATTTCTATAATAATTAGTAATTTAAGGTTAAATATTGCTAATATAAGCTTAATCTTAAAAGCTTTCTTAAGCTCTTTAAATACTAATTGTTCTTTTTACGTTTAAAAGAATCTTATCGATTGTTTTGTTTGTTAAGATAGCGGTGCTATAATTCGGCTAAAGTTAGATATTTATTGTCTATAGTAGTTAGTAAAACTAAGAAACTGTTGTAGTTATTTTATATTCTTTAGTATAGATTAAATTAAAACAGATTAAATCTTTAAATCTTCTATTTAAAGACTGTACTCGATAATTATAAATCTAAGAAATTCAATAGATTGTTAGTAAAACTAGGTTTTCTCAATATTAATTTATAAATTGATACGCGTTAATCTTTTTAATATCTTCTTAATATATTTTTTATGTTCTTCTAGCGTACGGCTGTATACTAGGATATCGTTTAGATAAGCAGTTATAAATATATCTAGGTAATTACTAAGTATGTTGTTAATTAATTTCTAAAATAATGCTAGTACGTTTATTAGCCTAAAGAATATAATACAATACTTAAAAAGTTTATATTTAGTATAGAGAGCTGTTTTCTATTCTTTATCTTTCTTTATACGAATTAGGTTATAAACTCCTCTAAGGTTAAACTTTATAAACTATTACGCGTTATATAATTAGTCTATAATTTTGTTAATACGTAGTAATAAGTATTAATTTTTAATAGTTACTTTATTTACTTGTCTATAGTCTATATAAAGTTGTAGTTTACTATTCTTTTTCGGTATAAAGAGTATTAAGTATTTAGCTAGAGATATTAACTTCTAAATAAAGCTCTTTTTAAGGTTCTTATTAAAATAGTCGCAAAGCGCTTAATCTTTTGCTTCTAATAGAAAGTATATTAAACTAAACGTTAGTATTTTACCTTCTTATAAAGGTATTGTATAATCTTACAGTTTAGATTTTAAAAGAGCTAAGTTTGGCTTAGCTTTCTTAAATAGATATTAAAATTAATTGTATTTCTTAAGTATTTTAGTAATTAACTGAGTACTTATTATTATATAGAATTGTTAACGTACAGTTGTCTCTTATTTATATCTATATATAGTTAGCTATAGATAAAATACTACGTTAAACTTCTCTTATAAAATATCTAAGTGTTAAAGTATAGTAGTATTAATTTATATAAGTTCTTTATCGCGCTTCTTATCTTTACTACTAAAAATAGCTTATAAAGTATTTATTTTATAGAACAATTCTGATTTAGAGTGCTTATACCTAGTAAAGAGAAGTTTTTTTAGTTTTTTAATCTACTTTTAAGTTATATTATTATAACTAAGGTATACTTAGTATAGCATAGTATTAATTAATATTTATAATATTATAAGTAATTTCTTCTTAATAGTCCTTAATAGTTATACTTATTAGTAAAGTCTTATAGTTAACTCTTCTCTCTGTTCTTTAAAATTTAGATAGTACGTAAGATAATTTCTTTTTTTATGTTTATATTTAATACTCTTCGACGTAGTATATTAGGATAAAGTTGTTTATTACATCTAAATTAATTATAATATTAATGTTTCTGTAGTTTATTGTTGTCTAAGTTTATAAATAAGTTCTATAGATAGCCGAGCTCGTATAGAGTTAGACTTTTGAAGGGTTTAACCGTTAAACGGGCCGGTACTACTACCCTTAAAGTAGTCGGTTTAGTCTTTTCTCTATTAATTATATACGTTCTAGAGTATTTTTAGTACTAGAATCTATTATTAATTAATTTGCTATAAGAATTCCTATATAAAGTATTCTAATACTACTTTTATTATAACGTCTAGTTTATTGTTTACGATCTCTACTTTAATTATACAACTATTACTAGTTAAAACTCGTTATATTTATAGGTTATATATTGTTAGTTAAAGATATTAATACTAACTATATAATTTTAAACTTCTAATAAGGTAGTTTACTAGTTATTGTAGGTATAAGTAAATATATCTTAGAATATTGTTAATATCTTTATTAACGCTTAACTTTTTATTGTAGAAGGCTAACTAACAAAGTCTCTATATTATTTCTTCTTAACGAATTAGAGTTTGTTCTTTCTAGTTAATATTATTCTTGAGAGAGGATTTTATACTATTAAAATTTATATTTTTGTCTTTAAGTTGTTGTCTTACCTATAACGTATCGTAGCTGCTATCTTACTTAGCTTCTATAGTTTATTCTTTCTTAAATTTTTCTTAGGTTTCTAAATAAGGTAACCTAGATCGTTCTCAAGTAAGATCTAGTTCTTGTATCGAACCTTGTTTTAAAGATATTAGTTTCTTTAGCTACTATTTTAACTCTAATTTGTTTAATTTATAGATTGTATAATTGTTATTATAGTACGCGGTTTAAAATAGTATTTTGTATAGTATAACGGTACTCTATATTCTAATGCCTCGGAATAGTGCAACTAATATTATTCTAGTCCTATAAATTCTATTGTTTCTATATTATCTGTTGTTATTTGTTTCTTTCTATAACTTATTGTTAGTATCCTAATTTTAATAAAGTTTGTACAGATTTAGTCGGTTTTTCTCTCTCAGATCTTTGAAATTAGTTGAGGTAGATTCGTTTCTAACTCTAAGTAGTTGAACGCTCGTCTCTATACAGGGTTTAAGCTAGTAAGATACTCTAGCTAAAAGTCTTCTGTATATAAAAATAAGTTTATCTAATTTAGACGTTAGTTAAGTCGTTTCCTAGCTATAGTAACTAGAATAGTTATATTGAAATATTGTCGCGGAGAGCAGAGTTTCTAAGATCGATTATTGTGTCCGCTTCGTTCTATACTATTAAACTGTTGTTTCTTAAAACAGTATTTCTTAACTTAATGCCCTAGTCTTCTGTAATATAAGTATAGCTTATTCTTTATTCTTTATTCTCTTTCTTAGTTATTTAGTTTCTCTTAAAGCTTTATAAAATCTAACTCTATTGGATCGCCTCGGTTTTATCGTAAGTTTGCTCGATTCTTTATTCTATAGAATCTATTAGTAGAGTTACTCTTCTTTTCTATCTATCTTTTAAAGTTACTGTCGTCGATTTTCTTTGCTCGTTGTATAAAGCTGTCGAGATTATTAAACTTCTCTTTATAAATATAGATTGTTTTCTTAATATAATTCTTAAGTTTTTTATAAAAGATTTTAATAAAGAGTTTCTTGTTCTATTCTATTTAATTAGCATACTATATAAATTTAGTAGTATATCTACTTACTAGTTCTATTTATTTTAAATTTTAAAGCTTTTTAGTAGCGATACGTCTAACATTAGTTTATTTAAAGATTTTACGAAGCTTTTTCTAAAAGAAAGTAAAGCTAGCAAAGAATTTATTAGTATTCTTATATTTACTCTTTATTAAGGTAAATAAGAAGTCGTTGAAGTAATACTTAACCTACTTATAAGCATCTCCGTCTATATAAAAGATAGTAAATAGAAATATAGTAGTATCGTTTAAAAACTAGTCTTTATAAGTTTTAAAGTATATAGCTAGGCGTATTAGGAATAAAGTAACTTTAGAACGTTTATTTAAGAAGCTTTTTTCTATTTTAGTATTAACGTTCGATATCTTACTTATACTAGTTATTCTATTAGCTAACCTATTTATAGCGTTGCAGCTATTAGATATTAAAGTAGTAGATATAATTAATCTACTTTTTTTACTTTTATAGCAAGTTTATTAAAGTATAACGTCAATTGGTAAAAAAACTAAACTAAGGCTTACTTACTTTATATACTTATTAATCTTAGTAGTAAGTATCTTGTATGCTAAAGACTAAAAGATAGAAAAAGTAAGATAAATTATAAAGAGTAAGAAGAACTTAACTAAGTAGATAGAAGATAAAGTATATTATTTAAATATAATTAAAGAACTTATGTTTAGATATTAAGTTAATAAACTAAAGTCTATTTTAAGGTTAGTTATTAGTTTAGCTATATAGTTTAAGATATATAGAAGAGTTTCTCTATGTTTATTAATCTTAACAATACTTATAGCGAGTTTATAGGGAATATAGGCCCTCTTAACTATCTTGTTCGATAATGCTTATAGCAGGTTTATAGGCTTAGTCGGAAACAATGCTAATAGAACTAAGATAACTGGTAGTATTTAATGCTTAAACGTACGCTAGACCGTCTAGAACTAGTGCCTGTAATATAGTTGTTAGAGTATAGTAATACTAATCTATATAATTTCCTTATTACGTTCCTTATTTTTACTACTAAAGATAGCTTATAAGGTATTTATTTTATAAAACGACTCTTATTTAGAGTACTTATACCTAGTAAAAAGAAGTTTCTTAGTTCTTTAGTTTACTTCTAGATTATATTGTTGTAACTAAGGTATATCTAGTACTATATAGTACTAGTTAATATTAACAATATTATAGGTAATTTCTTTCTAATAGTCTCTAATTATTATATCTATTAGTAAAGTTTTATAGTTAACTCTTTTCTTTACTTCTTAAAATTTAGATAGTATATAAGATAATTTCTTCTTTTATATTTATATTTAGTACTCTTTAATATAGCGTATCGAAATAAAGTTGCCTATTGCGTCTAACTTAATTATAATATTAATACTTCTGTTATTAATTATTGTCTAAGTATATAAGTATATTCTATAGATAGCTAAGCTTACGTAGAGCTGTGCCTCTAGGGAGTCTAACCGTTAAACAGACCGGAACTACTATCCTTAAAGTAGTTGGTCTAGTCTTTTTTCTATTAATTATATAAGTTCTAGAGTAATATAGATATTAGTATCTATTGTCGATTAATTTGCTATAGACATTCTAGTATCAAATATCTAAGCAATATCTTAATTATTATATCTATATATTGTTTATAATCTCTACTTTAATAATAGAACTATTGCTAGTTATAACTCGTTATGTCTATAGGTTGTATATTGTTAGTTAAAAATAGTAGTACTGACTATACAATTTTAGACCTCTAATAAGATAGTTTACTAGTTGTTATAGATATAAATAAATATATCTTAGAATATTGTTAATATCTCTGTTAGCGCTTATATTACAATCTTACTACATTGGGCTAGTACAAGACTAAGCGCAGCCAGCCTTATTAGAGTATTATATAGGATACCCGATAACTTTAATATAGCGACGTTAGTATACAATAAGATTCTAATAACGCGACAGAGGAAATATTAGAACTATTAGATATAGAGAAACATACCTATATACCTTAAACTATATAGCTAAACTAATAGCTAATCTTAGAATAAACTTTAGTTTATTAACTTAATATTTAAATATAAGTTTCTTAACTATATTTAAGTAACGTACTTTATCTTCTATCTACTTAGTTAAGCCTCTCTTACTCTTTATAATCTATTTTACTTCTTCTATCTTTTAGTTTCTAGTATATAAGATATCTACTACTAAGGTTAATAAGTATATAAAGTAAATAAGCCTTAGTTTAGTTCTTTTAGCAACTAGTATTATACTTTAATAGACTTACTATAAAAGTAGAAAAAGTAGATTAATTATATCTACTATTTTAGTATTTAATAGCTATAACGCTGTAAATAGACTAGCTAATAGGATAATTAGTATAAATAAGATATTAAATATTAATATTAAGATAAAAAAGAGCTTCTTAAATAAATGTTTTAAAGTTACTTTATTTTTAATATACCTAGCTATATACTTTAAAACTTATAAAAATTAATTTCTAAATAATATAACTATAGTTCTATTTACTACCTTTTATATAGATAAAGATACTTATAAGTAGATTAAGTATTATTTTAACAACTTTTTATTTACTTCGATAAAGAGTAGACGTAAGGATACTAATAAGTTCTTTGCTAGCTTTATCTTCTTCTAAAAAAAACTCTAAAAAATCTTTAGGTAAACCGACGCTAGGCGCATCGCTATTAAAAAGCTTTAGAATCTTAAGTAAATAGAACTAGTAAGTAGGTATACTACTAAATTTATATAGTATGCTAATTAAATAGAATAAAACAAGGAATTCTTTATTAAGATCTTTTATAAAGAACTTAAAGACTATATTAAGAAAATAACCTATATCTATAAAGAGAAGTTTAATAATCTTAATAGCTTTATATAATAAGTAAAGAAAATTAACGATAGTAACTTTAAAAAATAGATAGAAAAGAAGAGTAACTCTATTAATAGATTCTATAAAATAAAGAATCGAATAAATTTATAATAAAATTAAGACAATCTAATAGAGCTAAATTTTATAAAGCTTCGAAAGAAACTAAATAATTAGAAAAGAAATATAAAATAAAGAATAAGCTAAACTTATATTACAAGAAGCTAGAGCATTAAGTTAAGAAATACTGTTCTAAGAAATAATAGTTTAATAGTACTAAACAAAGCGAATACAACAATAATCGACCTTAGAAACCCCGCTCGCTACAACAATAGTTTAATATAACCTGTCTAGTTACTATAGCTAGGAAACAACTTAATATCTAAATATAAGTTTCTTAACTATATTTAGATAACGTACTTTACCTTCTATTTACTTAGTTAAGCCCCTCTTACCCTTTATAATCTATTTTATCTCTTCTATCTTTTAGTTTTTAGCATACAAGATATCTACTACTAAGATTAATAAGCATATAAGGTAAGTAAGCCTTAGTTTAGTTCTCTTAGCAACCGGCGTTATAGCTTAACTTTCTGTTGTAGAAGGCTATCTAGTAAAGTCTCTATATTATTCCTTTCTAACGAATTAGAGTTTATTCTTTCTAATTAGTAGTATTATCCTTGAAAAAGGATTCTATACTATTAGAATCCCTTTCTTTGTCCTTAAGACGTTATCTTACCTATAACGTATTATAGTTACTATCTTATTTAGCTTCTACGGTTTATTCTTCCTTAGATTTCTCTTAGGTCTCTAGATAAGATAATCTAGATCATTCTTAGGTAAGATCTAGTTTCTATATTAAATCTTGTTTTAAAGATATTAGTTTCTTTAGCTACTATCCTAAACCTAGTTTATTAGATTTATAGGTCGTATAGTTGTTATCGTAGTACGCGGTCTAGAATAGTATTTTATATAGTATAACGATACTTTATATCTAATGCCTCGGGAGAGTACAGTCGATGTTATTTTACTCCTATAGATTCTATTGTTCTTATTTTATTTATTGTTCCTTTATTTCTTTCTATAACTTATTATCGGTATCCTAATTTATATATAAATCGAATAAGTTTAGCCTAATATACTACTTATTGGAAGTATTCTAGTAGGTATCTTTTTGTTTATTAGACAGGTTTTTGTTTTTCTATGTTTAAGTAGTTATATTAAACTATTGTTGTAGAGAGCAGAGCTTCTATAATCGATTATTATTGTACCCGTCTTATTCAGTACTATTAAACTATTATTTCTTAGAACAGTACTTCTTTACTTAGTGTCCTAGTTTACCGCAATATAAGTATAGCTTATTCTTTATTCTATTTTCTTGTTTCTAATTATTTAGTTTCCCTTAAAGTCTTATAAAATATAATTCTATTAGGTTACCTTAGTTCTATTGTAAGTTATACTTACTCTAAGTCTAAATAAACTTACTTAAGTTAGTTTTCTTCTTCTTTAATTGTCGTTTAAAGTTACTGTTATTAATTTTCTTAGCTTGTTCTATAAAATTTTTAAGTTTAGTAAACTTTTCTCTATAAATATAGATAATTTTCTTGATATAGTTCTTTAAGTCTTTATAAAAGGCGTTAACTAAGGGTTCTTCGTTCTATTTAGTTTAGTTAGTATATTATAGAAACTTAGCAGCGTAATAGCTAGCTAGTTCTATTTAGTAGAGTATTTTAAGCTTATATACAGTCGTACGTTTAGAGTCAGTATTTCTATATATTTATTAAAGCTTTTATTAAAATACAGTAAAGCTAGAGAAGAGTTTATCTGTCTCTTTTTATTGTTTATTAGACGCCTTATAGAGGTAGTCTTTAAAATAAAAGTTAAACTATTTATATATCTTACTATTTATATAGAATATAGTAAATAAAACTATAGTACTGTTATTTAGAAATTAGCCCTTATAAGTCTTAAAATATATAGCTAAGCGTATTAGAAATAAAGTAAGTTTAGAAAGTTTATTTAAGAAGCTCTCATCTATCTTAGTATTAATATTTAATATCTTATTTATAGCAGCTATCTTAATAGCTAGTCTGTCTACAGTATTATAGCTATTTAGTACTAAAGTAGTAAATATAATTAATCTACTCTCTCTACTTTTATAGCGAGTCTATTAAAGTATAATACTAGTTGCTAGAAGAACTAAACTAAGGCTTAATTACTTTATATACTTATTAACCTTAGTAGTAGATATCTTATATACTAGAAACTAAAAGATAGAAGAGATAAGATAGATTACTAAGAGAAGAGAAGCTTAACTAAGTAAATAGAAGATAAAACATATTACTTAAATATAGTTAAGAAACTTATATTTAAATATTAAGTTAATAGACTAAAGTTTATTTTAAGATTAATTATTAGTTTAGCTATATAGTTTAAAGTATATAGATATATTTCTTTATATTTAATAGCCTTAATAACTTCTTTATTGTATTATTAGAATTCTATTATAATATAGCAACGTTATTAACGTCGCTATATTAAAGTTATCGGGTATCCTATACAATGCTCTAATAAAGCTGGTTGTACTTAGCCTTATACTAGCCCAATTTAGTAAGATTATAATAATAAGAGTAAGTTCTCTAATATAGTAGATATTACTATATCTATACTATTAATAATAATATTTAGTAGACTATTTATATAGTTTAGTAGATTTTTCTTCTTTAGTATCTAGATATATAATATTAAAGCTACTATTCATATTTATGTAAATATCAATATCTTTATAGCTATTAAAAAGCTTAAAGAACTAAAGTAAATTAAGATTATAGATAGTCTACTTTTACTATCTAATTTAGTAATGTAATTTTAAATATTATACTTATTAATAGTAGTAAAAGCGTACTACGTTTACTAAACATTTTATATATACTATTAGAATTAATTAATATTATTTTTATCTATAAATTAAAAAAAAGATATAAAATATATTTTAACTACTAAAATAACTATTTTATAGTTAAAACTAAAGTATATACTAAACTTACTATTATTAATAATCTTCTATCTATTATTTTTACTAATATTAAGATAGTAAGTATTGGAAATTAACCAACTAGCTAGTTAGCCGGAACCCCCAGGGGCCCGGAGTATTGGACAGGTCCTACCAGCTATCTTGGTCTAGAATAGAACAAGCCTTTTACCTAAAGAGTCGGGCCTAGGACAAAAAGAAGCATTGTACGACCCGCCCTAGATAGCTGGCCCGTAGTCTAAGACAACACGGAATAGACTTAGAGACTAACAGTTTTAAATAGACGGAATTACTGTCTTGTGCGGTAAGTTACGGGTTATCTGGCCCCTATTAAAAGAACAGATATCTAGTAAGTCCTATACGGGCCGCTAGACTTAGATATATAAGCTAGGATCCCTCTAGAGAATTCTAGCTAACAAGACAGACAACATAACAATAGCTTCTCCTTGCTATTAAGTATTGTATCTGTATTAAGCTTAAGTATTGTACCAGTCTCAAGCTGGTCTCGTCTTCCTACTCTTTGTAGTAGTATTCTTCTTCTTCTCTGCTACCTTTTTAACAGTAAGATAGTTTACTACTATAGTACTAGTAGAACTAGTAATACTACTATTACTAGAGCTTATTTATAAATAACTAGGCTATTTAAAGATATTTATCTTAAAAAAAATAATAAAGAAATACAATAAGTTAAAAAGCTTATTTAATATCTTTTAGTATAAGATATACTATATATTAAAATTCTAAAGAGTATAATCTAGTACTATAAAATAATCTAAATAGCCTATATAGTACCTCTATATAAATACTATTAGCTAGATTATATTTACTAATAATAATAATATTCTATAAGAGACTAGTAAGTATACTATTATTATTATAAATAATTATATCTACTATAGATAGTTAATAACGTTTTTATTAAAAGACTATATTATAAAGAGTATAATTTACTTATTTACTTATCTCTATAATTACTATTTAGACTACTATATTATAGAGTTTTATATTAATAGTAGTAAAAAGTTTAATACTATTATCTTTAAGATCTCTAAGCTAGAAATATAAACAAGAAGGTTTACTTTATATATATTTAAGAAATATAGCTTAGTAGAATTATTTAATAAGATTATTTTTATTAAAGCTAGAAGTATAACAATTAAAAGCAGCGTTCTAAATTATCTTTAGCTTAATACATTAGTATATATAATTTATATTTTAAAATAAAATACTATTTAGTAAAGAGAATAGATATTTTCTATAGATTTTTAATAGTTTTGAAAATAAAACTCTAAAGCTACTTAACTTAAGCTATCTTTATTAGTTTAGTTATATAGCTTATCTATATTTATCTATATAAATATATATAGTAAGTTAGAAGTTTATATTTAGAGCTAAAAAGCTTATCTTTATAGGATTTATTATTTAAACTACTTATATCTATTAAATTATTAATTCTATTAACTTTAAAGTTTATTAAAGTTTATATATTACTTTCAATAAGTCTTTAATATTTAAGGACTACTAATAATTATTCTATAATACTAATAATACCTTCTAGACTATATTAAATAATAGTATTATAGTTAATATCTTATATAGCTACCTTTAAGAAAATAATACTATTTTTTATACTACTTTTAGAGAGCTATAAATAAGTAGAACTAATATTCTAAATTATGACTATTTATATATACTAAACTTAGAAAAAATCAAATAGAATAATTTTTATATAAAAATTCTTCTAACTACTATAATAATAACTCTTCTAATAGTAGTAATTATTAAACTATTAATAGTAGTATTAATAGTAATACCTCTAAGTATAAAACTAATACTAAAAACGTCTCTTATAAAGAAACTAAAGCTCTATCTCTAATAGTTTAGTCTTAGTATTATTCTAGTAAAAGTATAATTTATTAAGATTATAATAATATTAATAGAAATAGACTTTCTAAATCTACTTTATATATCTTTTCTATAGCTACTATTAATAAACTTTTACTTAATTCTATATTATATAAAAAAGCTATAAAATAGCTAGATACTTCTAAATAGAACTCTATATTTAAAGTTAAGCTAAAATAACTATATAATACTAGTACTATTGTATACAACTCTATATTAAGCCTTTTAAAGGATATAAAGCTAATATTAAGTATACTAGTATTTAAGCTAAAAAGATATCTAAATAAAATAATTAATAAATATAAGATATATTTAGTTATCTATAGCTTTAAATAATAGTATAGAATGAACTACTAGAATACTATAGCTTTAACTATAAGTATACCTATAGTATATATACTTCTTACTATTATTATATAACTTAGCTAAATCTTTTTATAGATTAATATTATTAGTATCTATCTTAATAGTATATTAAACTATAGGAAACTACTATATATATAGTTTCTAAAAGAATTTAAAGAAAAAGATATAGTTTGTTACAATCTTACTACATTGGGCTAGTACAAGACTGAGCGCAGCCAGCCTTATTAGAGTATTCTATAGAATATTCGATAAATTTAATATAGCGATATTAGTAACGTCGCTATATTACAATAAAATTTTAATAACGCGACAGAAGAAATATTAAAACTATTAAATATAAAGGAATATACCTATATATCTTAAACTATATAGCTTAACTAATAACTAACCTTAAAATAGACTTTAGTTTATTAACTTAATATTTAAACATAAGTTTTTTAACTATATTTAGATAATATACTTTACCTTTTATTTACTTAGTTAAGCTTTTCTTATTCTTTATAATCTATCTTACTTCTTCTATCTTTTAGTCTTTAGTATATAAGATATCTACTACTAAGATTAATAAGTATATAAGATAAGTAAGCCTTAGTTTAATTCTTTTAGCGACTAGCGTTATACTTTAATAGACTCGCTATAAAAGTAGAGAAAGTAGATTAATTATATTTACTACTTTAGTATCTAATAGCTATAACGCTGTAAATAGACTAGCTAACAGAATAACTAGTATAAATAAGATATTAAATATTAATACTAAGATAAAAAAGAGCTTCTTAAATAAACGTTCTAAAGTTACTTTATTTTTAATACGCCTAGCTGTATACTTTAAAACTTATAAAAACTAGTTTCTAAACAATATAACTATAGTTCTATTTACTACTACTTATATAATAGAGATACTTATAAGTAAGTTAAGTATTATTTTAACGACTTCTTATTTATCTTTATAAAGAGTAGGTATAAGAATACTAATAAGTTCTTTACTAGCTTTATCTTCTAAAAAAAACTCTAAGAAATCTTTAGGTAGACCGACGTCGAATGCATTGCTACTAAAAAGCTTTAGAATCTTAAGTAAATAGGACTAATAAGTAAATATACTACTAAATTTATATAGTATACTAATTAAATAAAATAGAACAAGAAACCCTTTATTAAGACTTTTTATAAAGAATTTAAAGACTATATTAAGAAAATAATCTATATCTATAAAGAGAAGTTTAATAATCTTAATAGCTTTATATAACGATCTTGTTTATAGCTAGCTATACGTAAGTATAAACAAGAGACAACTATATACTAACGATTCTATACAACAACAAGTACTTAGTTAATTACTAAGATACTAGAGAAATATAATTAGTTTCAATATCTATTTAAGAAAGCTAAGCTAAACTTAGCTCTTCTAGAATATAAACCGTAAGATTGAATAATATCTTTATAAAAAGGTAAAACGCCGATATTCGGTTTAATATACTTACTATTAGAAGCAGAAAATTAAGCGCTCTACAACTATCTCAATAAAAACCTTAAAAAGGGTTTTATTTAGAAATTAATATTACTAGCCGGATACTTGATACTCTTTATACTAAAAAAGAATAGTAAACTACAACTCTATATAGATTATAGATAATTAAACAGAGTAACTATTAAAAATCGATACTCGTTACTATATATTAATAAAATTATAAACTAATTGTATAGCGTATAATAGTTTACTAAGTTTAACCTTTAAGGAGCCTATAACTTAATTTATATAAAGAAAGATAAAGAATAGAAAATCGCTTTCTATATAAGATACAGACTTTTTAAGTATTGCGTTATACCTTTTAAGCTAATAAACGTACCTATATTATTTTAGAAACTAATTAACAATATACTCAGTAACTATCTAAATATATTTATAACTGCTTATCTAAACGATATCCTAGTATATAGCCGTATACTAGAAGAATATAAGAAATATATTAAGAAGGTATTAGAAGGATTAGTACGTATTAATTTATAAATTAATATTAAGAAAATCTAGTTTTATTAACAATCTATTAAATTTCTTAGATTTATAATTACCGAGTACGGTCTTTAAATAGAAGATTTAAAGATTTAATCTATTTTAACCTAGCCTATACTAAAGAATATAAAATAACTATAACAGTTTCTTAGTTTTATTAATTATTATACGCAATAAATATCTAACTTTAGCTAAATTATAGTATCGCTGTCTTAACAGATAAAACAATCGATAGAATTCTTCTAGACGCAAAAAGAATAATCTGTATTTAAAGAACTTAAGAAAGCCTTTAAGATTAGACCTATACTAGCAATATTCGACCCTAACCTACTAATTATTATAGAAATAAATGTATTAGACTATACTATTAGAGTATATATAAGTTAAAGAAATAACAAAGGAAAGCTTAAACTAGTAGCTTTCTACTTAAAGAAAATATTACCTATCAAATAAAACTACAATATTTACAATAAAGAGCTTTTAACTATTATAGCAGTATTTAAAATATAGTAAGCTTATTTAGAAGGAGTATAACATGCGATTAAAGTATATACCGACTATAAGAACTTAATCTACTTTACTACAACAAAGAAACGTAATTAAAGACAGGTCCAATAGTTAAAAACTATAGCTATATATAACTTTATTATTATCTACAAAAAGAGTTCTAAGAACGATAGAGTAGATACTCTTAGTCGACAACTAGACTATCTTAATAACAAGGAATACGTCGAGTACGCAGTATTTTAAGAATATAACAGTAAAATTAGATACAATTAATTAGCTATAACAACTAAGTTTGTTATTAAACTATACAGCCGAATCCTAGATATTCTAAGTAACTCTAAAACTTACTAAGAAAACAAAAAACAACACCTAAAACTAACAAAGAATAACAAGGGCTACTATAAATTTTAAGAAAAAATTTATGTTCCGAGAAATCTAATCTAACACATTATCAGTAACTTTTACAATAACTTAACAAAAGGACATAACAATATAAATAATACTATCGAAAAGATTATAAGAATATATTATATCCCTAGAATTTAATATTATATTGAAGATTATATCTAAGAATACGATATTTACGTAAGAATAAAATATCTGAGATATTTGCCTTATAGTAAGCTAAAACTACTAGAGATATCTAAGAGACTATAGTATACAGTCTTATTAAACTTTATTACTAAGTTACTACCTTTTAAGGATCTACTTATAAGAGTAACTTACAATACTATTCTAGTTATATACAATAAACTAACTAAATACGTATACTTTATGCTATATAAGAAAGCTAGTAACTTAAAATAATTAGTATATACCTCTTTTTAGATTATCTTAGCTAACTATAGATAACTATAAAGGATTATTATTGATAGAGATCGAAAATTTGTCTTATAATTTTAAATATCTCTAATACAACAATTAAGAATAAAATAGAAAATATCTATATCGTTTTACCTATAAACAGACAGACAAACTAAAAGAACTAATTAAACTCTAGAGCAGTATCTCTAAGTATATATTAACTACTAGTAGAACGACTAGGTATAATTGCTATCGGTTGCGTAGGCCGCGCATAATAACACTAAAAACGATACAACTAAGACAACTCTGTTTTACGTCTTATATAGCTACTACCCTCTTTAAAGCAGGCAACTATAAAACACAATAGATAACGAAACAGCTACACAAATAGCTACAAACATAAAGACTCTGTATTAGCAGTTAAAGTCTAACAGCGAATATATTAACAAATATACTAGAAAATAGTATAATAAGTTAAAAACTACCCTGAGTATAGATATAAAAGAGGGAGGAAGAGCTTACTTGCTTATAAGAAACTTAAAAACTATTAAATTAAGCAAAAAACTTAACTATATTAAGATAGAACCGTTTAAAATCTTATAGCAATTAGAATCTATAATGTTTAAACTTAAACTTTTAAGAATAATAAGGATATATCCTATATTCTACGTAGCGCTATTAAAACCGGTCTACTCTTAGAAAGCAGAACGGCCTAACCTAGAAATTCTTTTCGACAGTTAGAAACCTAAATATAAGGTCGAAATAGTTTAAGCTTATAAATAACATCGAGGTAAAATACAGTATCTTATAAAATAGAAAGAATACTCTAAATATAAAAACTAATAGAAACTAGAATAAAACCTAACTAACTATAATAATACTATTTAACAGTATTAAGACAGAAATGTTAATCGATTATAATAGTATTAACGTTCTAATCTACTACTTAGTGCGTTCCGCCGGTACTTAGGTTATCTATAAGCAAACCAGTCTACTATATTAGTAGTCTACTACCTAACTTTAGATATAAATTATTATAAAAATCTATACTTAAACTACTTAGTATATCTACAATATTACTATTAAATATAGCCGCTAGCTATTCTTCTTTAAATAATATATTATTTTAATCTATTTTATTCTACGTCTAAACGCGCAACTTTTTAAGCTCCTTCTTTAAATTAATAACCGCCGTTTTAGTAGCTTCACGCTACCTTTTTGCTATATAAATAACTTTCTTTTTTTCTATTAAACGCTTATACTGCCCCTAAAGGGCGTTTAATACTTATAAGTACTAAGAACGGATACTCTAAGCTAAATAAGTTAGAACTAGTAAAACGAACGTTAGAGTACAAACTAACTATTCTTTAACGATAAACAAACGTTATACAACTTCTTATTGTAAATATACATAAAGCATAATACCTTTCTAAACTTTAAAACGTATTTTTTATCTAAATAAGAGCAATAAGAATATAGAGTTATCTTCTAATTATAAACTTTAATAAGAATAGTATTAAGTTTAAGCGCTTTAT
The DNA here is from genome assembly GCA_002989075.1 of Arthonia radiata. NCBI lineage: Eukaryota > Fungi > Ascomycota > Arthoniomycetes > Arthoniales > Arthoniaceae > Arthonia > Arthonia radiata. Next base: position 775,778 of record PSQN01000013.1, read on the forward strand.
TAGCGTTAAGGGCCTTCTTAACTTTAAGTATAACGACTTATAGAACTAAACCTATTACTAAGCAACAATAAAGTTTTAATATCTCTAAGACTGTTAAGAACAACTAGCCTTAAAGAAGAGACCTTATATTATAATCTTACTATATTAAACTAGTACAAGGCTAAGCGTAGCTAGCCTTATTCGAGTATTGTATAGAATACCTAATAACTTTAATATAGCAATATTAATAACATCGCTATATTGTAATAGAATCCTAATAACGCGACAGAGAAAATATTAGAACTATTGAATATAAGAAAACATACTTATATACCTTAAACTATATAGTTAGACTAATAGCTAACCTTAAGACAGACTTTAGTTTATTAACTTAATATCTAAATATAAATTTCTTAACTATATTTAAGTAACGTACTTTACCTTCTATCTACTTAGTTAAGCCTCTTTTATTCTTTATAATCTATCTCGCCTCTCCTATCTTTTAGTCTCTAGTATACAAGATACCTACTATTAAGGTCAATAAGTATATAAGGTAAGTAAGCCTTAGTTTGGTTCTCCCAGTAACCGGCGTTATATAGTTCTTTATATCTAGAACTTACTATATAGCCTTAAGTAGTCTACTATACTATAGTAAGACAATTTTGAAGAAATAATATAGAAATTAAGCTTTACTAGCCTTTTTTCTAAAGTCTATCTATATACTAATAAAAACTATATCTACTTAGTACTTATCTATATTAATAATATTAAAATTACTAAATCTAATTTTAAAGCTATTTAATAGCTTAAAGGGGACCTTAAAAAGAAATATAAAATTAAGAAAATAGATTAAGTAACTAGTTTATTTCTAGAGCTTATTATTAAGAATTTACTATAAGAACTTATTATAGCCTAGCTATAATATATTAATAAGATACTATATAATTTTAGTATAGAAGACTATAATAAAATAAAGTCTCTTAGTAATATTTAGCTTAAAGCTTATACTATTAGTAGAGCATCTTAAGATAAGGTTATTCTATATATGTTAGCTATTAAATTATTATAATATTTTACTATCTAAACTTAGCTAGATATCTTATATTAAATTAATATATATACTAGATTTAATTATAACTCTAAATATATATATTAAGAAATAGTTAAGTAACTATTTTAATATTTAAAGAGTACTTACTAGCTAGGCTTACTTTTTACTAAGTATAACTATCTTACTATCAATATCTTTAGTAATACTAACTATACTAACAATCTAGATAACTATAAGTTAATAAGTAGCTCCATTATTAAGATTAGTAGTAGCTTTATTATCTAATATAGTAAACTTTAGAAGAAGATAGTTTTCTTTACTGCTAAAGTAGAATACTATATTTTATCTAAAATAACTAGAGATATTCTTTAGTTAAATAATATACTTAAGAAACTTTATTTTACTAAATTAGCTAATTTACTAATTATAATCTATAAGAATAGTAATAGCGCTATTAATCTAGCTACTAATTATACTAATAATAAGTGTTCTAAGTATATTAATTTAGCTAATTATATTTATTAATAGTTAGTTAAAAACCGCTCTATTTATATTTAAAAGATAGATACTATAGATTAAACTATAAATAGTCTTATTAAGCCTTTACTACTTCTAATATAGATAGACTTTATTTAATACTTAGAGCTCTACGCCTAGCTATACTATATATACTATTTCTTTTAGTACTTACTATCTTTAGTAGGCCATTTTTTTTATTTAAAATAATAATATTTAGCTTATTATTTATCTATATTAGTAATTCTAAGGAGGTATATTATATATAAAATTGCCTAGTCTAGATAATATACTAAGATACGGGATATCTAGTAGAGAACTGCCTGAATAGGCATATATTGGAATTACATAATAGACGCACTTATATTCTCCGTCTTATTCTTATATACCTACCTTCCTACCAATATTAGTCGGAACGTAATAAAAGCTATATACCTTATTAAGGGGCCATCGATACCTACAAACTACATGGAGGCTGTTAGAACACTGCTGGTGCCAGTATTATAGAATTGCGTATATTCTTTCTAATCTAGAAGACGTCCGGTGCTTAATACAAGGTCGAGCCAAGACTCTAGCTATCGAACATCCTAATACTATATAGCTTGTATAGTATCAACAAGATGTATTATAAAAGTTAAGACTGCACCTAAAAAACATAGACACAGATTTCTAATACACCCTCTAGTAGCAACCTTCTCGACGATATCGATAATTAAACTTATCTGTTACCAGCAATTTAATACTCTAAGGCCTTTTACTACATCTACCTGCTTATTTAAAACTAGATCTTATTAAGTTTAACTTAGACTTAAGTAAATATAACCTTGCTATTAATATTAAATTTTAGCTAGCTAAAGCTCTTAGTCTATATTTAACTGCTGCAAGAATAAGACATACTTTTAAGCGTCTAGAACCTTAGTAAAACTATCGGCCCTATTTTTAGCTGTCGCGATATAGATAATGTTAATATTGCCGTTTAGCTACTACTTCTGGTACTAATACTAACGTACCTTAATATACTTAGTAGCTTTATAATACTTAGGATTTTTACTGAGGCTAATTGTACTCGTATTGTCCTTTATTAACTTTATAATCTTAATAAGGCCCGTTATTGATGCTCTAAACTTACCGAGTAGACGCTTCAGTTAGACAGCTTTCTACGTAGCTACGGTTAAAGCAACCAATTTAGCTTCAGTAGTACTAAGCGTTACGATACGCTATAGCGCTAAATACTAGGTAACTAGAGCTTTCTTAATATTTCTAATATCTTTCTTAGCGTTACCCCTAAAGTTAAACTCTACGCCTTTATTAAGTATTCCCTTAATGTAGCGGAGTATCTACTTAGTCTCTAGGTAGTACTGTTTAGTTAAGTTAGATATATAGCGACACAGCTTAATAACCGTTAAGACAATATTCGGTCGGGTAATTATCGCTGCGTATATAAGAAAGCTGTAAGCTCGCTAGTATTAACTTAGTAATTTGGCTAACGACTAATAGTCCTATAGCGGTAGCAGTATCTCAATATTTTTACTTAACGGTATGTCTTAGAGCTTATAATTAGATATACCCAGCTTACTTAGTATACGCTTAAAGTAAGCTCTCTAGCTTAGCTTAAGCTTTTATAGCGCCTAATTATACTTAACTTTAATACCTAGAAAGTACTATAGCTCGCCTATATTCTTTATCTTGTAGCGGCTACTTAGCTTCTTCTTAGTCTTATTTATAAGTTTATAATTTAAAGCAGCAATTAGAAAGTTATTAATATAGATAAGTATCTAAACGCTGCTACGGAAGAACAGGTAGTAGTTATACTCTAAGCGGTTAAAGTCTTAGCTAACTAACGTACATACAGCATCTTTATACTACTTCTAAGCTAACTGCTTGAGCCCGTACAGCGTACGGTTTAACTTCTATTTTATACCCGTCTCTAGCGGTTATACCCCTTTCGGCGGTTTTATCTATAACTTAACGTCGTTAGAAAGGAAAGGATTTAGAAAAGCTGTTACTATATTTATTTAGTCGTACTTAAGGTTATTAGTAGCGACTAATACTATAAATAGCCGAAACGTATTAGTCTTAGTAACTATAGTAAAGGTCTCATCGAAATCGATACCTTACTTTTGTACGAAGCTCTTTACTACTACGCGTATCTTATACCAAACAATCTTACCCTTATCGTTAACTTTTAGCTTAAATATCTATCTTATTAGAAGCGTCTTCTTCCCTTTTAATAGGTATCTCTAAGTAAACGTACCGTTCTACTGCTAACTACTAAGCTCTTTAGTAATTGCCTTGCTTTAGCGGTTCTAGTTAAGCTATATCGTCTACTTATAAGTCTTAGGCTCTAGTAGCTAGTAACTACTATTATCGACAGCGGCAGTAAATGCCTTAGCGAAGCTAAATACCGTAAATAGCCTAATAAACGCGCTAGAAATATAGCTGTAGTTAAATAAAAATAAAAGCGGATTCTATAAGTCGTTCTCTACTATGCTAGCTACCGTCTTATTTAAATTAGAGTAATTTACCTTATCTATACCTCTATACCAGTATTTAGCTTCTTTAGTTAACAGCGTTACTAGCTCCTTAATAGCTAGCCTACAGCTAGTCGCAATATTAAATAAAGTACGTAGGTTAACAACTACTCTACGTATTAGAGTAAATTACGCTAATAATCCTAGTATTACGCTATAATAGCGTCTATCGCGCTTATTAAGGTCTTTAACGCTTATATCTATATTACCTAGAATGTTAGCTGAGTTATACTCGTCGAGCCTAGACTTTTACTAATAATCTTACTACTAAGGCTGCTTAAACTAGTCTAGCAGCGACTACCGTACTTACTTCTATTTAGCTAGCAATATCTTATCTGCTAGCTTCTTAGCTTTACCTTTGTTAGGCGGCTCCTCGGTATTAAATCGGATACAAACTCGCTTAGATTTAGGCTTAGAGTTAGACTTAAGCTCCTCGCTATTATACAATATAAAGTCTTTAACGTTACTAAACGGCTAACTAAACGTTAAATCAATAGGATCTAAGTGGGGCTAAAGCGGCGTATAGGCCTCTTTATCCTTATTATCGGTATTAGCGTTCTCTAGGTTAGCTAAATTAGATAAAATATTCTTAATAGTCTTAAAGCGTATCTTATCGAATTAAACGTAAGAGGTCTCTATTACCCCTCTACGTATTAAGACTAATATTTAGTAAGCATATTGGCTACTATTTATCGCGTAACTAACTATTTTGTCTATATATGCTTTAGTTACAAACTTACTACGTATATAACGTACGTTAGAGACCGTTATATATACGGTACAGCTAAACGCGCGCAAGTAAGATATATTTAAAGCTAGTCTATTACCTTACCTAATTACCTCGTTAATAGTTTAATATAGAGTCTTGCTATTTAGGGCCTTTATTGTAGTTTGGTTAAGTATATATATTGTAGTACAATATACTTTATTCTAATATTTCTGCGGGAACTTGCCGCTAACAAGCATTGTACGCACTATATTGTAGATTAGCCTATTAGTACGCTCCGCGACTCTATTCTTTGTAAGCGTGTAAGCTAGTACTGTATAAACATAGATCCTAGCTCAATAATAGTAGTCGATAAGCAGTATAAACTTAGTACCGCGGTCGATCTTAATACTCTTAATATTAACAGACAATTAGTATATAAGCAAGCTTTAAAAGGACTTAAAGCTATCTAACACATTAGCTCTAAATTTACTGTTTAATAGACAATAATATTGAGTATAAGTTACGTTATCTATTATATTTAAGCTTATATTATACCCCTTATCGGCAGACACTAGGGTAATAGGCCCTATTAAATTAAGATAGAGCTGTTCTATATACCCGTTATACCGCTTCTAAGGTACGTAACTGTTAGAATATATTGTCTTACCTTAAGCATAGGCGTTACAGTTGTGTCAAGGCTTACTAATACTATAGTCGATACCGCTAACCTACTTAGTAGTCTTCTAAATATAGTCGTACGAGGTATACTTAAAACATAAGTACCAAACTTTTAACGACACAGACAGTTTAACAGCAGTAGTATCTATAAAATTTAGTAGCCAATGTCTTTTAGTATTAACTAGAGCGACTATCTTATCTATTATACTAGTATAGACAACCTAATTCTCTATAGTATGTACACTTAAGCTGTATTTAGCTATCTTATAACTTAACAGAAGATTAATAAACAGGCTTAAAAGGTATAATACATTGTATAGCTATAGAATAACAACGTTACCGTTAGACTTATACGCTCTAACGTTAACTCGACTACGCTTAGTTATCTATACAGTGTTTTTTACAGTATATACCGTAATTAAGCAATTCTTAACGTTTTTAAATATTTTTAAGTCGTTATATATATAGTCTAAGACGCCTAAGTTAGCTAGCTAGTTAGCTAATATCTAAGTAGTTAAGCTAGTAGTAAGATACGTAGCTACTGCCTTAGTATTATTATTATAGCGGTTGTTGCTCTTAGTACCTCTACTTAGGCTACTTCTTCTAGAACCGTCTTCTTTTTTAAAGATATTACCTTTTATAAGATTAGTACCTCTAAGCTTTCTAACTTGCTTAGTAGGCTTCTAGTTCTCTAAAGCCTTCTCTAGGTAAGCGTAGAAACAGTTAGATTTCTAATAACGATAATTGCTGTATACTAAGTACTTGCTCTTAGTATTGTTGTTATTGTTAATAGCCAGGTTTATAGCGTCTATAGTGCTATAGAACCTCTTTAACTTAATAATTTGCTACTTTTCTATTACTTCTTTAAATAGTTTACTTAACTTAATAGTTAAGAGATTTAGTAAAGCTTAATACTTACTCTACTTATATAACGCCTACTAATTAAAGCCTTTAACGTTTAATATACTCTATAGAAATATAATAACCTTTATTTAGTTACTTAAATACTTCTATACGTTTAGTACAGTAAGTTTATTAAGACGGCTTATTTAGGTCTTAAACTTAATATAGTAGTTCTTTATATTCTTGTACTTACTTACTAATAGCGTTAGAAACTAATATACAACGTTATACGTCTTAGTATAGCCCGTCTTCTTATATCTCTTAAGGTATTCTTACTTATTACTTGTATGCTTATACTTATCGTTATCTAGAGTCCTTTTAATTTTAATTATAACGTTATTAAGTATATAAAGCAACGCCTTCGCTTTCTTTATATTTTAATTCTTTTATAGTTCTATTTAAGCTCTAAACTTAGTAGAGGTTATTTCTTAATAAGGGTCTAAAGGGCGTATAGTACGAGCTTCTAAACTAATCTAAATAACAAACTTTTAGAGACTTATTACTTTAAGTAAGTTCTTAATATTGCTTTTCTAGTTTATATAGTTTTTTAAGCCTATAAGATACTTAAACTTAATATTTTACTTAAGGTCTGCTATCGTAGTAACTAGTTAACGGCTACTATTACTACTTAACCTCCTAAACTTTACTGTATAACTAATTCTTGTCCGTTTATAATAAATCTAAGCTCTTTTAATACGCTAGACCTTATAGTAATACTACACAAAGCCTTAGATCAATATTAATAAGTACGGGCAGACAATACGTTAGTATCGTTATTCGCGCTACTAAACTTAGTGCAGGAATGCTCTAGTTTGCTTATAACTTTGATAAGTAGTCAACTGCTTAATTCTCAGCAGAATCTTGTACTAATAACTAAATAATGACTGCGCAATTACATTAATGCTACAGATACGCGATTCGGGCTCATAACCTGTCAGAACACTGCTAGTGCCAGTGTCATAGAATTGCGTGTGTTCTTCCTAATCTGGAAGACGTCCGGTGCTTGACACAAGGTCGAGCCAAGACTCCGGCTATCGAACATCCTGACACTATGTAGCTTGTGTAGCACCAACAAGACGTGTCATAAAAGTTGAGACTGCACCCAGGAAACATGGACGCAGATTTCCGACAGAGGCATGTATCAGCTTAGCATGAAACATTTACCGGACCCATGGCTACTTGACAGGACTAAAAGAACTGACCAGCACCATAATTAGAGTTCCGATGCGAGAAAGTGACCAGCACCATAATCAGAGTTCCGATGCGAGAAAGTGAGCCTTCTCGACCTAAGTCGCTCGACACATACGATTCCACTCAACTTGACGCCTGGCTCCCAGCGTCCGTTGGCCCCCAGCGCAACACACTTTTTGCGGATGCAGTAACCAGAAATGGGCCCGTGTCAGTGTTGGGCTGGGGCCATCGGCCATCGGGGTGCAAAGGGATAGGTTTGCAACACAGCTCGATGAGTGACGCTTTACAGCCTCTCTTCGACTCGGGTGGGTAGCGTACCCGTAAGCAAATCAGAGTCTACCAATTTGTGCGATAGTCTTGCGAACAACCAGGATATCAGCGCTAGTGTTCGAGACTTGTCCTTTTAAAAGGCCGTGCGAGGCCGCTATATCGCTAGTGTCGACGCGAGAGAGCACTTGCCGCGCGCTACTGTTGCGATCGTCTCTATCTGAGTGATCGTACTCCGTATTCGGTGAAGGACCACTTGGAAACGCTATCCATCCGAGTTGAAGAGAGGCTGTAGCTGTCTCGTCAGCCATGTCACGGGATGTATGGGATGGCGCATCAACATAGACTAGCGACTCATGATGTCGAGAATCATATTGGCGCACGTTCATCTCGGGAAGGTTGCCACTACTCAGAGATCAAGGACCCGTCTTAGTGATCCCAAGCAGTCAACACCTTGGCAAGCGTCGACAGAGTCTTCCGTCACTGCTGATCCAAGAATGCGCGTCGTATTTGTCTTATCATGTCGGACTCACAGTCCATCCCGTTGTTTCCGTCTCGATGTCTCTGATGCCATGAAAGCACGTGGGTGAGATACAAGTTCCACGTCGCCACTGGACATAACAACACCTATGACTATGATTGCCAGCTTGCCGCTGCATCCTCGATCCTTTTCTGATGCTTTCCGTTCCCCCGCACGTGAAACGAACCCAACCCCGCATTTTGGTTATTCCAAAGGGTCTTCGCAAGACATCCTTACCATGTAGCCACTCAGAGATGACTATTGTGGTCTCAGTCCAAGCACACTCATGAATTGCAACTGCACGCAGAGGCCTCTACGTCTCTTGCAGCCAGTTGCGAGTTGCCTTCCCCGTTTCATAGCACATGTAATCGACACATTTGGAATGCGGTCGGTCACTCTTCAACAAACCCGTTCGTAACAGACACGCCGCGATTGTAGATTTCATCTTCACACGGCGACCCCGTGTCAGATCTCTGCACAGTCAACAGCACGCTAAGCCACCTCGTTCCTCGTTTCGCAAGAGTAATTCCTGTGATACACGTCCAGATGTTTCATCACTGCTTGCGTCTGACCGGGTCCAAAGATGGACCTCTGTTTGGCGGAACTCAATGACGGCGTCAAGACAGATCTCAGTATTGAACGATCAGTCCCGCACAAACAGAGACGCCACGGATGATGTACACGGGCTCAGCTTTTTGCACAGCTAAGAGCATGCTTGAACACCCTGTCTTTCGCTCGATACGGATTCCTCTTGCGAAACGCCCATGGATGTCTCATCACTGGTTCTGTCCATCTGGGGACCGAAATCTCACTGTTTAGCTGGGGTCAATGACGGCGTGTAGAACAGATCTCAATTACGAACGGCCAGTTCTTCACATCGGTATGGCCAGCGTGTTGATCTACTCGCCTCGTCAGGCCATGATTGTTATGGGAAACCTGGCCAGTTCCTACTGGCGACGTTAAATAGCTGTGTTGGTCGACGCTATTGGAAATTTCTGCAGACCACAGCAACCTACCATTCCAGCAATCTACAATCAGGCACTTCGAATCGCTCAGCGAAAAGCTTTCTCCATCTACTTACACATATTCAAACCTCAGCAGCGCAACGCTCACGTCAGGCCCAACGTCGCAATCTCCTTCCAATTTATTCGATTACCCGAAGGTGAGTCTCACGACTGAACGGTCATGTCAAGAAGCAGGATGTTAACAATCAAGTTTCATAGCAACCATGTCAGGAGGAGGCTGGACCGGCGCAGGCAACACAGGCACCGTCCTCGGCATCGTCACCTCGGCGATCACCTTCACTGGCCTCGGCCTCGCTGCCTACCACAAAGACAAGATTCGCGCAGCCTTTGCCCGCGTTGGCGAGGGGAGAGCGGAAGCTGGCGACGAGGAGACGGTCATGGACACCATCAATAGGCACCCGCATGGGTATGTCTGGCTGGCACTTCATATCTTGTCCGCGTGTATTCTGAAGGGCGATGCACTGACAACACTCACAGGACTTCAAATGTCGAGGGTGCCCTCCGCGGTGGCGGCCACGCAGATGCGGCGCAGAGAATTGAGGCTGTCCGAGGCAGGGCTTCACAGCGTGCTGGTGCGAGCAGGGTTACGACAACAGCGACCGAAGGCGAAGATCCTGGGAACCCACCTCGCGGTGGAGTGAACCCTCAGGGCGGTGGAGGCGGGCATGGTGGGCTGAGGGGCCTTGTTCGGCCGAGAGGCGGCCAGCAGAGGCAATAGCATCGCTATGTCAGATGACCACGATGTAGCCGCCGCTTATTTAGCTGAGGCTTTACCGCGGGAACTGTCAGCCTTGGTGGCCTCGTAGCAGCGCGATAGAGCTGCGTCCATTCTTTGAATGCTTTGTCGGCAGTCGACATACAGACATGCCAACCTCTTTACGAATATCTTCAGTGCAATGTAGTCTTTTCTCGTGCTTCGTGGCAAGCTCCTCCTAGTAAGGCTCAAGGCTAAACCCCCTCAGGCTTGTTATCAGGACGTTGCTTGGGGTAAAATACTGAACCGAGTCAGGGAGTCAGCGTATCTCGTAAGTCGACGGAAAGGCCAGGCAATCGTTAGGGCAATCAAAGAAAGCAACCACCCATTCCGAACTAGTCTTGTACGCAAAAATTCCATGTGGCAGAAGATGTACACGCTCATATAACACCGAGGACTTGGGACTTTCTCTTTTCCTTTGACTTTGAACCTCCACACGCATCGAGCCAAAGCTTACCCGGCAGCATATAGTTCTGGATGGATACGTGTGACATCGTACGGATGCGACCTTCACAGTTCCGACAAACTAGAATCGCGTACTAAGCACGCGCAATCTGTGAAATCCATCAAGACATGTCACGGCGTCTTCATCTCGCCGTAGGCTTGCGCGCGGCTGTAAAAGCAATGCCTCTGTTGAAATGTATTGTAGATACTAATCTGGGGATTGCAGAATGTTTTACACGGTACAAGTCAATCAATTTTGTGCTCAGTCAACTACAAAGTGCTCATCGTACTGAGCCCGGAAAGGTATACGGGCACCAAACTGAGGTATTCCACAGCGTGGAGATTGCAACAAAGATCAAGCCAATGACCTCGTCACGTATGAGGTTGTACGTCATAAAGTCAATTAAACGCTCAGTGAGCGCATCGTGCCGTCTCAGCCAGGGTAAAGAGCAGAGGCTTCCCCCAATGCGTCCAGCAACAAATGTTCATTGAGCTTTGTACAGAGCCAACCGCCTCCTGGCCTAGCCCATTGTCAGACTGAGAAGTCGTCATCTGCCGTCGAGGAGATGCGGTCATGATAGCGTTGACAGGTATAGTGTAGCAGATATCTTGATGTTTGTGGGTCAAAAGGCGGCCCGTTCGCCGGACGTGGTTCGGGAGGCGAGCCGCATCCGCCGATGAGAGAGCCTAAACGTAGCAAGCAATATATGGCAGAGCATGATGATACGAAGAAGACTTACCATTTGCGAGGATGTCTTGACAACACGTGAGTCGCAGATGAGTTGGTTTATGCAGGCGAGATGGATCCTATTAAACAACCGTCGCATTGCCGCATCGGGCAGGTCAGTATCCAGTGACGCTTTTCTACTGAGCCCGCACGCCTGCTTCGCCAACATCTCCTCTCCTCTCAAATAATCCGTTTCCAATCCAGACTACGGTTCTTTAGAACTGTGTCTTCTGGTCTCTGGATCGCATATCCAGATTTCGCCAAGGAGCTAGTACGCGTTTGGTCGCAGAAAGCATCGCTCGGTGTCATACCGTGCTGAGATGTTTGTGCGACCCTCCTAAGACATTTTGAGACACATACAGCATACAACGTCATTCACATCGTTTGCAGGTAAGAAGAAACACATTGCATGTTCTCACGATTGTTTGGCTCGTTCTGTTTCCAGCCGACTGGCGCTTCCGTACTCACCAAGGCAGCTTGGTGCCATCATCGCTCACGGTTGCCCACCAATGCGACTGCGCTTGATGGTTAGTCTATCTGACAATCAAACGACTTTTCGGGGCCCCCCTTTGCCTTTACCGATCAAAGCATCGGCCCTATTTCATCAGTAATGATACACTTGGGAAACGCGCTTGGTCGTGTCTGTACTCTGCACTCGACCCTACAGAATCAACCGTGCCTCGTGAAATAAGCCATCTTGCATACAAACCCGCACCCCGCACGGATGACACAGTCTACATTACTTCTTACTTGTGGCACAATGGTCGTTTCAGACCCCATAAATGATACACGTGTCCCTGATTATAAGGGCTAGACAAACAGACGGCGATCGCGGAGAACGTGGTGTCACTCCTTTTCTTAAATAGTTGCACAGATTGCTCATGGCGGTCGCTCGTCTAGACACATATCGAAGTCATTATTAATATTGCACTTACAGCCATCAAAGAACAGAACCCGGCAGGATAATTCACTACTCACGCTCGAGAGGATGTCGAACCCAGGACTTTCCACAGCAGCCGCTATTGCAGGACTCTGCACTACAGCACTGACGCTCGGCGGGATCGCCGTCGGTATCAAAGCTAGACATAGGATCTTCGCGGCATATGCCCGCGTGGCCGAAGCCCATCCCGAGCGTGGTGACGAAGACCTGGTCAGACAGGTCCGGAGCGAACCGGCAAATGCTGCGACAATACCTCTGATGGATACAGCCGTTCGCACCACCGTGGGGCAAGAAGGAATCGAGAGAATAAATACAGTCGCAGCGGGGGGAAGGATCGTGCCCAGTCACGGCAGTAGTACCACTGATAGCGGTGGGGGCTCGCCGGTGGAAAGCAGGACCTCAAGACAAAGAGCGAATACCGCTACCGTCCCCGGGACCGCAACTGTCCCTGAGGAGCTCGAGGCTCCAGCCATTGCAGCCGCAACTCCATCGTCGGATAGCTGGTCTTCAGAGCTCAGGAAACGGATTCGCGTTGCGCCCGTCAATACTCAAGGCGGCACACATGGGCTGGGAGGAGAAGCTGGCCATTATAACTTTCCGAAAGCAGGACTCAGGCACACGTTGGATATTGTCGAACATCCTTTTGAAGCTTGGGAAGTACACAAAGGTAAGAAAGAGGGTGAACACAAGCCTTAATGTAAGGCTAGACACTACAAGGCTTCTTCAAAGCTGGCTGGCTGTATCCAGTCTCGAAAGCTGGGCTGATCACTTTTCTTGGTCCTTCGATCATCTTCTATACTTCACCGCGCTTGTCTAAGACCAGGCTTTCGATCTGGAGTGTGGTCTTAGTGCAGTCTTGTTAGGACGTCCACCCGCTTGCAAAGACGCGACCAGATGTTTCGTGTGTTGCATAAGAAGAGCTCAAACATCATCCGAGGGACTGCCCGGTACATCGGAACGATATGTCGAGGAGTGGGTAAGTTCTTGCCTGCCCGTAGAAGACGATACACTTTTCTCTACAAAGACCTCGCGATTATGCAAATTTATGTCGGTGTCGATGTCCACAGATCGCACAAGTCATAGCAATAAGAGCCTTTTTCAGTATGAATCGTACTGCCTGTGTAGGGCCGGATGTCGAGGGAGGCAGTCGGGGGCTTCTGGCTTTGGCGGTGTTGCTAGTAGCAGCCCAAGGGGAGTCAGGCAAGACTCATCTAGTGATGAGGAGAAGGAGAAGAAGAAAAAGACGACGCCGAAAACTAAGATGAACGCGCAGGGAGGCGGGGAATCGCTTGGTGGCGAGCGCATGCGTGTTCGGCCACGAGGTGGAATGCAGCGTTCTCAGGGGTGAGTAGTATGCATTGTGATGCACGCAGCCTTCGACGCCGCAACCGTAGCAATATAGCTGCGTTCACTCTTTTGCGCTTTCCATTGCGGGACAATACCTACACTGGTCCTATATACTCATACGTTCCTGTCTTCTAATGTGGTCCGAGTTTTCATCTTGCTCTGCAGCTGGGAATTATCAGCATCATTTCCTCCCTCAAGAGTTCAACGCTACTTTGCTCAACTGCGTATAGTCAAGGTTTGGTATGTGCTGATGACGAGCCCAAGGCTTGAGCACATCGTCGCGAATACAACCTCTTTCGGTCTGTTCCACTGAACCCAAAAGATGAAACACCTACGGGTCGCACATTTATTCACAATAATTTGTAACAAGTGTGAGACGTAAGCATTCGCAGAACGCACTGAATCTCATTGCGCCAATGGTGACAGCAGTGTAGTTTTGCATAAGTATACGGTGCTGTATGGGAATGCAGACCATCTATTGCAGTGTACGAAACGTATGCTTTCGCAGAACACACTAAATCTCATTACGCCAATGATGCCAGCAAAGAAGTCTTGCATAATCCCACGGTGTTGTTGGGAAGTGCAGACCATCTATTGCAGTGTGCGCAACGTATACTTTCGCAGAACACACTGGATCTTATTGCGCCAATGACGCCAGCAACAACATTCTGCGCAATCCCACCGTATTATCGGTCAGTGCAGACCATCAAGAGCATTACTTAAACCAACATAACTGCTTACACTCCTCATCCAACTGCACACAAACCCCGCATCATCCCCAAGTAATCTCACCCACATTACCAAAACAACAACCCTTCATTAAGGCATCTCCAGCCCCTTTCATCTCACCATGGCAAAGCCCGAAATCGTCGAGAGAATCCTCAATGTCGTCAGTTTCGGTCATCATGGACACGACAAGGACGGTAAGAAGAACGAAACGGGCTTCACGCGGATAGGCTTGGGCACGTCAAGCACTACATCCAATACCAGCGACAGCAGCTCTTCCAACCCCCAGACGAACACTGGCAATGGGCAAGACCCGCAGAAGAGGTGATCGCTGTGTGCTGCGTTCGGCGCGCTGTATTCGGCAGGCGCACGAGGGTGAATGGGGTAGACGGTTGATTGGAGGTTGCGCGAGTGATACAAAAACGTGCAGCCACATGAGCCAGTAGCAAGACATCATGTATACTGTCCTTAATTCAAAATCAGCTCTTGACGAGCACCCACTCTCGCTACAGGCAAATTAGTCTCTATTTATGTCGTCTTTGCTGTTTTCTTCTTGCACGACATCTGTGAGATCTCTTTATCCTATAATGGTACATACGAGGTCGCTAATTAACATACGAGGTCACTAATTAACATACGAGGTCGCTTATTAACATACGAGGTCGCTTATTAACATACAAAGTCGCTTATCACTCATTAATCTATTGGCGTTCTGGCGACGGCCACCCGAACGAGGAACAAGAAGCAAGCGTCTTGACGAACCTCTTTGTACGCTTCGTGAATCTCGTCTCGTGATGACAGCCACGCTGGAGCTATAGAGCCTCTGCTCAGGTTAAGCGCCTTGTGAGATTAGCTCGAGAACGCCCAGTATCTGCTGCTTGTTGCTCTGACACTGCCATAGTCGTTCTGTATTGGGATCACCGGGCCCCAGCTCGTAGCCGTGGCCCGTGGTGCTCCAGCAGTTTTGGAAGTCTTTGAACCACCTGTGCGACGCCTTGTGAAGACGACTGCATATACTTGGTTGAATGACGCTGTGTGGACCCTTCTTGGATTACGTCTTTGGACCATGCGCTTTGGGTTTGCCGAGATCTTCGTCAGATAGTGGCATGGTGCATCAGCTGCATTGACATTCCTCATAGTGAACACATCCCATTCCAACCACTGGATGTAGCGGCTGGGCTCTGTGCATGGGTCAGGGTCGGAAGGTTTAGTTCAAAGTGAATGATTCACTCGTTAACTTTTTCGAGTAGTCAATGATCCACGAAGGGTCGTCGTTGTCCATGGTGTCAGCACACACGATCAACAAGACAAGATCGTCTTGTTGATAAGACAGCTCGCATTGACATCTCACAGAGACCTCTCGGCAGAGCATATGAGCCGTCACTCATATCGCTTGTTCGCCGCTGTTGCGAGGCTGACGGCCCTTTCCACGTAATGAGCCTGGACTTGAAGCTAACGATTTGTGCGTCGTCCGCTCAGGTCGCAAAGAGCGCCAAGCTTGGGGATCCGCAACCGGTAGTGATCGTTGATAAACACCACCATGAAAAGTCTAGAGAAGAAGTCATTTGGGCACCGTCTCTGGCATTATGCATCACGACGGTTGGATGTGTACTCATTGCCTGCGTTTGTAAGGGCCGCATCTTGCATCAACAGCTAAGCGTAAAATCTCGTCATTCCATTGAGCCACGTTGGCATTACAACGAGAAGCCAGGAAGCTCTTGCCGGAAGGCACTTCAGTTGTGGCAGGAGCAAGATAGGCACTCACCAACTCTTCTAGCGACCAATTGGGGTAGTCGCGACGTCGAACATGGAGACCGAACATCGGCCGCTGTTCATGTTCTCTTACCTCGTCTCTCACTTCAAGAGACTCATCCCAGCACTTGCTGCATTGCACACATTCTTTGCACGCCTTCTACTCAATCTCAACATCTCATCTCTTGCTGCTCATCAAGCACACAACCCATTCCGCGATTCGACCACACAAACAAACCTTGACAGTGCCTTGCACGCCTCTTCTCAAGATGCTGGCGGTGTCACTCTTCTTCTCTGCTACCGTGCTAGCCGTGCCGGAGATTGTTCACGGGTTGTCCACTCCAGTATCCGCACCTAATCTCCGATGAAAATGTCTGACTCCTCGCAGACGGATGCAACTGCGATCTCCTGGAAACCTGTCTCTCCAAACAATGTCTTTCCGACAATGGCTGCGCAGAAAACTCAGTGGGCTACAATCAATGCACGGTAAGTGAATTGATGATAACAATGATAGCTCTGGTTGACAATTCCCAGGCGAACAAATACTGCCTTGTTGTGGGCGGACCTTGTCACGAGACTGGGAACGAATGACGGCAACAATCCGCTGCAAACCTGTGTAGTGAACTAGCAGTCCCTTGAATACGATTGTTGATGCTCTGTTGAACGTCGTCCCTTTGATGAATGTGCGCATCAAATTCAATGCCCGAGCGCGGAAAAGTTCCTCCGATGTGAGCCGGCCAATCGTATCTCCGAGATGTTTGTCCGTCCGGACCGCCCTGACGTCCTCCCCTCGCGCTGACCCGCCCGCTATTATGCCAGCATCATTATTGCCTTCATGCATGCTATCCTCACACGCGTATCCCAAAAGGGCTTTGCATCTTTGATCTTGCAAGAGTTGGATGCCGACTCAGGTGGCCCATGGCCCCGCACCATCGCACTTCCTTCGCATGAAGCACCTCAACCCGCATCGAGCATGAATCCACCAGCCCGCATCCCTACTCCAAATATTACTCCGTCGCTCGCGCCCCACTTCCACAAGAGGTCAGAAGTGCTGTAGATACAAAGCAGTAAGCCAGTGACCCGCATCGCTGTGAGGCGGCGAGACGTCACGAGTGTGCCGCATGTCGGAGGAATTTGGTGGATGCCAAACTCCACCTCCGTGGATATAGGTGGCATCCGTGGGATTATCAATTACCTGTCCACGACCTCTATTAGACGTGTGAGGTCATTTACGGATCTCCAGTGTCCATAAACATCGTCCGACGCGCAACATGAAATAGCTGTAAGCCATCATACTTAAGAAGCAAGATCAACCTTACGGAACATACTTCGTAAAGCGTGCAACCCTTCAGATCGCCTTCGATATCTACCAGCTGTCCTACGAGATCCTACTTATACGCAGACAACAATGCAATTCACTCCACTCCTCTCCCACCTCGACTCACCCACACGCCATCCCTCAAAAGTCGCACTCAAGCCCTCCATCCTCATCCACAACTGGATCCGCGACGTCCTCACCATCCAATCCTGGCTCCTCGTCGGCGCCGCCCTCCAATGCTTCCTCTGCACCCTTCCCATCCGTCCAACCTTCCAATTCGGGCCCTGTCTCGTCGTCCTCGCCCTCAAACTCGCTGACAATCTCCTCGTCATCGCCGGCCTCAAAGCCAATCCCTTCATGGCCGGCGTCATCCCCGGCAGGCACACCGCCGTCCTCCCTAACCCCGACGACTCCTTCACCCGCGCTGACGACGCACCCCCTGGCGGCGGCCAAATCGCCGTTATGATCCTCAGCTTTCGCTCGAACCACCCGCTTGGCAACTTCGCGCCTGGCATCGCCGACATGAATGGCTTCGCGCAAAAGATGCTGGAGGATCTGGACGCCAACGCTGAAAAGCACGGCTACCTGGGCGCTCAGAACTGGACGAACGCGGATGAGCGCACGACGTCTTCCCAGCGGATGCTGCTGATGTACTTTCGCGACTTGGATCGGGTGCATAAGTTCGCGCATAGTCCGGTGCATATGGATGGCTGGAACTGGTGGGCGCGCACGACGAAGAAGTATCCCCATATCGGGATCAGTCATGAGGCGTATGAGACGCCCGCTGGGCGGTGGGAGACCGTGTATGATGATTATCAACCGAGTGGGTTGGGGCTGGGGAGTGTGCCGGTGAAGAAGGAAGGAGGTACGGAGTGGACTAGCATGGTGGTGGATGCTAACAAAGGGCGGATGCGGACGCATATGGGGCGATTAGGAGTGGGGAGCGGTGGGGAGAATGGGAAGATTTATGGGGATGGAGAGGTTGTGGATACTTGATCTTTGGTTGTTGGGTAAATCGATTGAGTCCTGTCTGCAAAGTTATTGCGGTACTTCACTTCCAACTTGAGCAGTCTCGGTACTCTGTTGCTGCTCTTCGTTGGCGCTCTCCTCCTCACTGCTGTTGTCATCGCCGTCGGCATCTTCCTCCGTCTCTCCACTCTGCTCGCCCTCCTGCTGTTCTCGCTCCGCTCGTAGTCGATTGTCAGTGACGTTGCTCCGCCAGACCGCGTCGCCGGGCTCGCCGTCTCCAGCATTCCCGAAGACTTCCCACTTCCAGATCTCGACCCGCTTCTTCACCTCTTCCAGTGCCCATTCGCCAGCCCGCCACACCTCTTGCCTGTGACCTGCGCTGACGCATATCACCACGCTCTCTTCCCCGACCGGTACGGTGCCGAGACGGTGCGTGATCGCTATGCGCTCGAGGTGGTAGGTCGAGTGGATCTGCTCGGCGATAGCTTGGAGAGTCTTCATGGCAAGCGGGACGTACGACGTGTACGTGAGGGAAGCAACAGGTAGTGACGCCGGATGCGAAGGCGCGCTCGACGCTTGCTGCTGTGTCGTACCATTATGTCCACCTCCACCACCCGCCTGTTCATGCTGTCCACCCTCAATCGCATACGCATTCCCCATCCCCTTCTCCCCACCCCTCTCCACAAACGCCCCCTCCGGCACACTATTATCCCGCGTACACCCACTAAACACCACCACCGCCCCGGCCTTCCCACTCTTACACCCCGCATACATCCCCGCCACATCAATCCCCTCATACGTCAACCCCACCCTGCACCTCCCATCCCCACTGCTCCACGCCATCCGATCCCACTCCTCCTCCTTATTCCCCCGTCCCTCCCTCTGCTCCTTAACCATCACCCTCTTTTTCCGCGTCTTCTCCAAGCGCCGCAACGGCACACACGCAGCCCTACTATCCGCAGTCCCCAAGTCGTGACTATGCGCCTTCCCCCGTCTCTCGTAATAGTAGTTGCCGTCTGCCAATTCCACTTCCAGCATCGACGCCGGGCAGGGCACCCGTTCGTGGATCGGGCGGTTGCGCTGGCGCTCGAGCGGGATCGGGTAGGAGGAGGAGGTCTTGTCGACGCGGCGGGATTTGTGGGCCGCGCGGCAGACGTAGACGCGGCCGCGGGGGGAGCGGTGTTTGTAGCGCCAGAGGTTGTTGACGTATTTGAAGAGGACGTAGCGTTGGGTGGGGTTGAGGAGGAGCGGGGTGTTGAGGGTGAAGAAGCGCGTGCGCCAGGTGGGGATGGTGGCGGAACGTTGGAGGGTGTCCATTGGGTTGGGGTTGCTAGGGGAGGTGGAGGTGAGGTGTGGTTGGTGGGGCAGTTTTGGGGGTTGTGTTAGATGGGGGTGGAGAAGTGCATTTCGTATCAGGAGTTCGCAATCTAGGTAGATGAGAGGATTGGAGGTGTTTTGTGGGTGGTGGTTAAGGAGGACGAGATGAAAATTTGGGACGAGAGTTCGCTGCGCTCAGGAGAAGCTGAGGCATGCGCAGCCGATGCAGAATTACCTCTGTGCTATTCATTTGAGGACGATTATTCCATTATCGTACAGATATCGTACAATTTTTTCCACACCCAATGCTTCACACACGCCCACCACGAACCATCAGCACCCCCCATCACTCCTCCCTCTCCCTCCTCAACCGTTCCATCATTTTCTCCTTGTCCTCCTTCCTCGTCACCAACACATTAACGATATACTCCTCAAGTTCATCCTGCACCTCCTGCTCAGTCCTCGGCGTCCCATCCGCAAACTGCGGGCCCCTCACCGCCCTGCGCAACTCATCCATACTCCTGATATCCCACCTCCACAACGCGCCGCCAATGCCCACCGTACCCCATGATAGCACATTGAGCGTCGCCAACGACAGCGCCTCTACAGCCATAACCATAGACGAGCTCCGCAGCTCCTCGGCGGCGGGCACAGCTTCCGCAGACGCATTCGGCGCGCCATGTGAAGCAGCTTGCGCGGACTCAGTCGCAGCGGACGCGTAGCCCGGCGCTGCTGTGCTTTGTCCAGCTTGCGAAGTGGTGGGCGTGGACGTCTGCCCCTTGCTGAGCACGGAGTCACTGGCGGACTGTCGCGCTTGGATCGCGGGGTTTACGGGGGCTCGTCGTGGTGTGAGGTTTTGGATCTCGGGAAATTGGAGGCGCCGTCGTGCGAGGGCGCGGCGGGTGGAGAAGGCGGCGAAGGAGGCGGAGAGGAGGCCCGCGAAGAAGAGCTTGGGACCGGGTTGTTGGTGGAGGGGAAGTTGGGCGCGGGGGGCGTGGGCTTCGTCGGGGGATGAGGAGGAGGGTGGAGGTGTGCTAGTGGGAGACAAGGCCATGGTATAGCTTGTGTACGATTGGACTTTTATGAATGATTTGTATCAACGTATTCTCGAACATTTTAAGATCTGGATTGACGTGCATCTGAAGCATTGGGAAGCAAGCGAGGAAAATTCGTGACATTCCCATACCCGGATGCGATGTGAAGATAATTGCTACAAAAGTCTGCTACGGCACCACCATTGCCAGATCGAAAACTGGCACCTGGCACTACTTTCATCTTCTCATTATTCTCCACCTAGACACGCTACCAAGTCCGCTACTCGGATACCAGCGTCCGGAGTATTACATGCACATCAATTGACGAACCCCACCGTCAGCGGACCCTTCTCAATATCGAGGTTCGTCGAGATTTTCATGTCGCGTAGCTGCGTCGGACGCTGCTCCCAGCCGTAACGCCTCGAGACGCGATGTCCTTCATGACCAACTTCCGCTCTGATGAAGGTGATGGATTCGAGAAGGTGCTCGGGATCACGCTTGCTCAGTCGTGCGATGAGATTGGCTGCAGCGCTGGTGATGGCTGCAGTGAAGACTATAGAGTAGCCGTTCAGAGCTTCGAAGAAGATAGTCTCTCCGGCTTCTTTGATGCTGTCGCAGAGCAACAACTTTTGAAGGTCGCCGCCGCCTTGGCCTTGAATCACTATGACGTAGGTGAGACGGTCGTGTGAAAGGGCCTCGCGCTCAGCCATCTTTCCAATAGGCAAAGCTGCTCCTAGGCGGACCATCGGGATCTCGACACGAGTGTCTGCCCTCTCACCTTCTATCAACGTCTCGCCCCGTGATGACATTCCCGCAGAGAACCACTCGTTGAATCTGCCATATTTGAGAAGCGACATCATATTGTGGCAGTCTCGGTTGACCGTAGAGCTTGGCTGAAAGTATATCTTCCGCTCTAAGGTCGAGAGCGATCCGATCTCTGTGTCGTGATCGCCTCTATGAGTGACATGACCTCGACCGGATCCAGAAGGATCTTCAACAGGCGAGAGATCAGCCAGCTCTGTCTCAGAAACGTCGGCATGGTCAACAAGTTGCGCTGCTGTTTGAAAGATGTGGAGGGACATCTCGAAGTCTTCAATATCGATTTTGGCAGAGGAGCTGAAGCTGTAATGAACACGAAGTCGAGCAGCAACATCAGAAAAAGCATGGCGTTTTATATCTACAGCTGTCTGATGCTGAACAAAGTTTCATGTTGTCCAGCGCTCGATCGCAGGCTCCGGATGGCGCCAAATTTCGTGCGCAGTCTTGCCTCATTGGAGAAAATGCGGGAAGAGAAGAGTACTGCGCCGTCTACGTATGGGGCATGTAAGCTTTGCATGAGGTATGAGAACATGATTTGCACAAATCTGGGAAGTCCGCAGTGGCTGCATGAAGAGTGCGCTCAATCTGTTGTGGTTCGCCTCGCACATGTGTCGCCAATCAGCCTGATCGCGACTATCGACTCAGCGATTGGACGAGAGCTGGGAAATGCACCCACGTATCCTAAATCAGTAGGCAACTTGCATGCAGTAATCGGCAAGGTGCAGCTGCTTCTAGCACACTGACTCTCGATTGGCTGAAAATAGGGAAGTCATGCAAAGCTGCCTACATAGCTCCTTGCCTAGAGGTCTCAGGCAAGCAGCCCACCAGTCTAATGTGGGCGCGACGGCTATAAAGAGCTAGACACCCACAACTTTCAACCTCATACGTCCACATCATTCATCTGAGCCGTCTTATTACGACCGGTAATCGTCTCTCTCCTCCAACTTCAACGCCAGCGTGCGGCCCCTTCGAAACGTCGTCGGGGCCCGCTGGCTAAGCGCCTCCCATCTCAGATGGCCAGAACTCGAATCAATGCCTCGATGACCCCGTACACGCGAGCGGGGCTTTCGAATATTGGTCTCGAAATTATCACCTCGACCCAACTTACTTTGATCCTGAAGGGATCTTTCGCAACTTCCACACCACACGGCAGGCACCTACATCGCCAATCGCTTATCGGCGGGAAGCAAGTAGGTTATCGCCGGTGTTGACCCAGCGTGGCCTGTCTCCACAGACGCAAAGCTCATCGATGTCTTCAACACGAGCATCTCAAGCGCCTGCGCCTTCAGTGACCAGTTTAAGCGGCCATGACTCCACACCAGCTTCCTACGTCGATGAATGCTCTCCTACTACGCAGGAGTCATCCAGCCGTCAAAGGTAGACAAACGCCGTGACCAGCTAAGACCCTTGCAAGAAACATTGCTGACTAATCTGCAAGCCTCACGAGATCAGCCGCACATCGACCGACGTATCGCTCAAAGCAGAAAGTCCAATGCCCAGTAAGGACATGCAAATGTCGTCCAATGGCATTCCACCATGTTCATGGACACATTCGAGACAAGCATCCGACTTTCTTCCGTCCAGTCGACGGACGTGGCGAGGACTGGCTTAAGAGAGTTCTGAAGCTATGGCGCGAGAGCGATTTTGAAGACCACTCAGTGTTTTATTGAGCGCGAACCTTGCGTACCAACCTGGAAGTGCGGATAGATCTCTTCAGATCCAAGTGAACAAACGCAGTCGACCCGAGCAACCTTGCATCCCCCAGCAGAGGGAGGCCGACAGAGCCCTCCCCGGGTTCCAAGGCAACTTCTCAGGCCTGGTCGCGTGTGGAACCCGGGAAGGACTCTGCCGGCCTCCTTGTGCTGGTAGATGCCATGTTGCTCGCCAGTCGTCTGTTCCGAACATTCTGAGTTCTTGCTAGCCTTTTTCGCTGCTTGTTCATGCACATGACTTCCAACTCGCGCTGCGTTCAGACTCACACCAGAGAAAAAGACTAACATCATGACACTTCATCGGGGTGAAGTAAAAACATGCTTCGATGAGCGACGTCTTTTCTGAGTTGCCCATCGCGGTTCCTTCGCTGATACAACAGTCAGCAGGGAAGTACAGTTTGTGTTTTCACGGCTCATTAACCTTGTCGTAGAGTACCGTTACTCGATGCTTGCTTTCTCGGGCCAAGACTCAGTTCACGAAGAGATAAAACGCTGTGCGTACATGTGACAATCAAGGGGGTCATTTCTCCATCAGGGTTGCAGCTTGCTGAATGCAAAGCATACGTAAGAAACGGATTGATGCCGCAGCGAGTATTAGATGGCTGTCAAAGGTTTTCTGCATCTACATTCATGAATGTAAGAGTACGCTCAGCTATGCACATGCACCTGAAGGTCGCAATCCTTCGACCCATTAACTACCGCCAACATACCCATTCCTCTTCACCCACACCGCCACCATCCACGCCACAAACGCCGCAAGGACATGCCACCAACTCACGCCCTCGCCATGAACCTTATCGAGCTCACTGCTCTTCACCCTCCCCTTTCCTTCTACACCTCCCATACCACCATTGACACAACCACCGACACCCCCATTCACCTCCTTTTCCCCTTCACCTTTCACCCCATTCTCACCTTTGCCATCCAACCCACCCCTCCCACCAATCACAACCCCCTCCCCCCTCCCCTCCACCTCCCCCGTCCTCAACCTATCCCCCTTTCCCTCACTCCACGCCTTCCCCAACGTCTCATACTTCTCCGCATCCCACTCGCCCCACGGTTTCGCCACACCATGATCTTCACAGACTTCATCCGCTACCATGCGTGCGCCCGCCAGCACGATGGGCACGCCCGTCCCGGGGTGTGTGGACGCGCCGACGAAGTGCAGGTTTTTGATTGTGCTGTGCCGGTTGGAGGGCCGGAAACACAGCACGTTGAAGAAGGAGTGCGATAGGCCTAGGATGGCGCCTTTGTCCTGGTGGTTGTTAGTACGTTTGCTTGAATGAGGTCTTGGGAGCGGGTGATGTGGCTTGTGCCGCGACACACACAAGCGCGGAGGCCGAGAACGACTTGCGGTAGGTGGGAGCAGGACATACCAGGTTGAACTGCGATTCCCACGTCCCCGGTGTGTTCAGCTGTTCATGCACGATGTGCTTGCGTATACTAACACCCAACCTCGTCTCCATCGTCTCCAACACCGCGTCCCGCGCCCTCTCCACCAGTCTCTCCCAATCCTCAGCCGTCTTCACCGCTAAACCCCTCTTCTTGCCCCAGCTGAAAAAACTCCCCGGCGTGCTCGTCTCAGCCGCCACCAGATGGCCCACCGGACACAACACCACCACGCCATCCTTGCCCTCCGGCGCCGCGGTCGGATCCACGCGACTCGGCACGTTAACGTAGAAAGACGGCTCCTCGGGCAAATCCTGATC
Organism: Arthonia radiata; assembly: GCA_002989075.1. Lineage (NCBI taxonomy): Eukaryota > Fungi > Ascomycota > Arthoniomycetes > Arthoniales > Arthoniaceae > Arthonia > Arthonia radiata. The sequence continues at coordinate 800,716 of PSQN01000013.1, forward strand.
ATGGAATATCTGGTCAAAGCTCTCTTTGTAGTGCTCAGCCAGGAATATGTTGTGGGCTTTCAGTTCCGGGATCTGGGTGTCGAGGGCCCAGTAGAAGGAGAGGGAGGAGCAGGAGGCAGGGCGCGCGGAGAGGGACTTAGCGTAGGAGGAGGGTGGGAGGAGGTTGTTGTAGGCGTAGACGAGATCGGCGTTTGTGATGATTGTGGAGGCGGAGAGGTGCGTGCCGTCGGAGAGGGTTACGCCGGTGGCGCGTGTGGAGGTGGCGTCGGTGGTGATGGATGTGACGGAGGTGTTGAGGCGGTAGGTCGTGCCGTGGCGGGTGCTTATGTCGGCGAGGGTGGAGGGGATCTGGGGGGGTTAGTGTGTGGCGTTGGCGTGGAGAAGGGGGATGGGGAGAGAGGTGTGGAATGAGAAGGAAGGAGTGATTAGGGAAGAGGCATACTCGATTGAACCCGCCCTCTGGGTACCATATCCCTTCCGCCAGCTCCGTATACTGCAGCAGACTGTACGTCCCGGGCGCCTCGAACGGACTCATGCCCATGTACATGCTCCCGAACGTGAACACCCGCCGTAACCGCTCTGTTAGGAAGTAGTTACTCGCCCTGCTCCAGATACTCTCGAACGGGTGGAGCGCCAGCACATTCTTGACGAAGCCCCAGCGCAGCATACTGAAATAGCTTTCGAAATTTCGATGCAGTACGTGGACGGCGGAGGCCTCGTAGTGGACGTGCGCTTCTTTCAGGAACGAGAGATACCGATCGAACCCCGCCTTGCCCTCCCAAACTTCAATCTCACGCTTCATGGAGGCGAGGTCGGAAGACAGCGAGAAGGTGTGCCCGTCGTGGAAGTGGACGTTGTAGTTCGGCTCGCATTTATGGAGGCGGATTGACTCGGCCGTGAGGGAGGTGCCGAGGTCGTGGAAGGTTTCTTCGAAGAGGCCAGGGAGCAGGAGGAGCGAGGGGCCTTGGTCGAAGCGCTGGTGGGGGTTAGGCATGGATCGGAGATGAGGGAGGGGTTTCGTAGTGGAAGTCAAGGACTTACGTAGCCATCATGGTTGAGTAGTGAGCATCTACCACCGACAAAGTCGTTCTTCTCGATCACGGTGACTTTGAAGCCGGCTTTGGCGAGTCGGGCTGCGGTGGCGACGCCGCCGACGCCCGCGCCTGTTCGGGGTGAGTATTAATCAGTAGGCAACAGTCAAGGTAGAAGGTTACCTATTATTATGACACTCTTGTCTGCCTCGGTCATCTTGCGCGTTGATAGATCACTGTGATATCAATGGGATTAAGACGAAGCAGTTCACCTTCAATGAGTTGATGTTGAGACGAGATCACAACTATGACGAGTACATCCCATTTGTAGGGTAGGAATCTTTCAGCATTTTTCCGCGAGCTTCTTGTGCAAGGTCTTGTAAGACTGAACCTAATTCTGGAGTATTTGTAAAACTTGAGATGTGGATTGCGAACGGAATCATTGGCGATGCACTATCGTGGAGGTCTCCCATCACCGAGTGTGACTTTGCAATGCCCCGCATATTAGGGGGAAAGGAAACATCATTCTCGAAGTCGAATATTAGGTTCAAGGGCATGGGAGATATTGATCATGAGACGGGCAAGATGCTGCAGGTTCCAATAGTACACATTATGTAAGGGGGTATATAGTCGCTATGCATTCAACGCTCGTAAGGCAGTCCGTATGCGCCGCCACCGCGGAACTGTAGCCCTACCCGGCTGCACAAGGTATCTTTCGTCCAGCAGCACCCTTCCAATCTCCATGTAACTTTCAACCGCCACGCGCATTGGACTCCGTACCTCAACTGGGAGCGTCTCAATCGCGGGTCGTGCTTCATCGTAAAGCCCAAAGGCGTTGTCCAGCAGTCGGAGCCGCAGCTTGTTCAGTATGGGAGCGGTCGGGTCTTTGATGACATCCTCCGGGGTAAAACCCTCCTCTTTCAGCCACTCGGTCGGAATGTACACTCTCCCAATGGCTGCATCGACCTGGACATCGCGTGCGATGTTGACCGTCTGGAGTGCTTTGCCCATAGTATTACCAGCTTTCCGTAAATGGTCTTTGCGATCTACCGAGAGCGTCTGTCCGTAGTAGAAGAACGCCAGATCCAGACAGAGCTCTGCAACAGTGCCCGCCACGCCATAGCCGTATTTGAGGAGATCTGATACATTGCCAATTGGCCATGCAGTTGAGTCATCAGCATTGGCGTCGTCGAAATGCAGATCCATTTCGAAGCCGCGCAATAAGTCATGCAACGGCTTCCTGGAAAGCTTTTCCAATGGCAAACTTATAAGCGCGTGACGAGCGCCAGGTGGGAATTGCGATGATTGTCTTCGGCGTTCGGACTCGCTGGGGTCTTTCTGTGTGCGATCCAGAAACCCCTGGAGCCTATTGATCCATAATTGTGCTTCCTCGGAAGACTTGGCACCATCGACTAGATCATCCGCGACCCTACAGAAAGAGTACAGTCGGATGAGGTCGATTTGGAGAGGACCATCAAAGGTTGCGCTCGCTAAGAAGAAACTACGGCTCTTCTTTTGCAATCGCGACACAGCCTCGCGAAGACCAATAATGCGATCCGGATCGTATGTAGACTGACCACTCAGTATTGACGTGTTCCTCAGCAAGATTTTGACCGCTTGGACCGGCGATGGATAGCGGGTGTGGGGCGCAAGCTCCGGGTACGTGTGAATAAGGGCAGTGGTGTAGTCTATCGCGATCTGACCAAATACGACCATGCAGTTGGTGACGAAGAAGAAGAATGCTTCCCTGTCATGATATGTCAATCTCACTGCCCGTGTACATTCTGTGGGGCGAACGCTTACTCAACATCCAAACCCTCCCATAGCTGCACACCGAGGACGGTGTCCTTACCGATTACCCAGGTGCCGCGACGCAGTGCAAGGGTATCGACGGTCCAAAGATAGGCGGTCGGAAGAAGGATTGGTAAGACCACGTTTGGTATCGGTAGGCGCAAGGCGAAATTGCAAGAAAGATGCCTGGCCGAGTCAGTTTGCTACGCATGCGGTTTGCCGATCGCAAGCTTACCATAGCAGTAAAAGGAAGGGACAAGACCATGAAACAATCAACCCAAAATATGTTCCGGGACCTCCGTCTCGCACATACTGGTTGCCCTTCCAGATCGCGAACGCGAGCAGTCCGCGGCCAACATAGGCCGGTATTTGAAAAGCCAACGTCTTGCCATCCTTGGCGTCGATGTCTTCGTGTGGTAGTCTAGCCGGTTTGAAGGTCGGTCTGCTGAGGATGATGTACAACAGCGAAGTGCCATAAGTCTGTATAAAGAAGAAGAATATCTCCTCAATCGGGATGCGAAACAGAGTCGGACCCAAGACCGCATCCGGAGGATAGCTCCAGATATTTGAGTAGATCAGGTATGAATCCCATGGTATCGTGGATATTACGGCTACCTAAGCAATTAGCAGCTGTCTTGACAAGAATGTAGGGTCCGAGTACCAACTGTAACAAGGAAGAAGATCTTATAAAGATCAAGGCGGGTGAGGAGCGGTCGGTAGAGGAGTGTAAGTACAAGACAAGGGGGAATTGTGTACTTGATATGTCTGCGGACGGATTAGTCTCACATGCGCCTCGCTTATGCAACGGGAGCTGCCATCGACTCACACGAGGGCGTAGTCTAAGCCCATAGCAATGGCGCTGAGGTGGTCGCGGGATGCTTAAAGAGAGGGGCCAGATCTCATACTGGCGCTCAAATTTCAGACAATTCGTGACGGTCATCGCGGCAGAGGAGGCCAGGCAAACTTGAGGTCGTGGTACATAATGAGCACGCGTGGATAGGCAGAGGCAGTGCTCGTAGATCTACACGGCCAGAGTCGCCGCCAGAAATTTCGACAAGACAGACGCTCGCACAGCGCCAAGCTCAAGTCGGATCTGGCTTCTGAGGTCACTGGCATATCTCGGCAGCCTCACAGGGCGTGACCGAGCTGCCGGGCGATCAAATGTACCTTTGCCCGAAATAGGCGACCGTAATTGACAAACACCTGAGACTTCAGGCAGCTCGGCTCTCGGCCTGGACAGCTTCTAGCGTCTGAAGATATGATGAGATCGTTATTGCAGGGCGAGTCATTGGAGGAGGAGATGAGGCACGGCTAGCGGCAGGGCGGGGTGGAGCTTTAAGAAAGCGTCCGAGCTTCTTGCATCTCGCCTTTCTACCCGTCACTGCCGTCAACAACGTCACTACGCAATGGACACGCCTTGGCCCTTCTCTCGACATTACTGTGTATGGCAATAATTGCATGCTCTCGAACCTTTGCCAAAGGCAGCATCCGCAGCCTCCGGTGTTTTACCTTGACACGCTGTAGACAGCTAGCAATTGCGGCAGAAAGACATTCATAGGGGCGTCCACATAGTGCCCACCTCGATCATCATTTTCCCCTCTCCACCTTCTAAGCTACAACACGGCCCTTGAGTTCAGCTAGGCAGACGAGGTTTGTCGGAATAAGGACCAATACCCTCTTCATAAGCATGCTTGGCAAGCGAAAACGTGGCTCAAAGCATCCGTACGTCGCACTGGTCCCGACGCGGCAGGATACGCCAGCAAGACGCTGATTGCTCAACAGATACCTCTCCGGCAACTTCGCGCCTGAACAGACGACAGTACCTCTCACACCATGCACATATACCGGCACCATTCCTCAAGAGCTCGTTGGAGGACAGTACGTCCGAAACGGTAGCAATCCAGTCAAGAACGAAGACCTCGGACGTGACGCCCATTGGTTTGATGGCGACGGGATGCTCAGTGGCGTCTACTTCACCAGAGATGCGAAAGCGGACCACTGCGTGAGACCTGAATTCGTCAATCAGTATATCCTGACCGACATCTTCCTCAGCAGCACCACGACATCGACACTAAGAAGACCGATCTTACCAAGCATCTCAACCCTGGTCAATCCCTTCAGCTCCCTCCTTAGGCTCTGCTGGGTGATCATACGGGCTGTGGTTTTTATCATCTTGTCAAGACTACCTGGCTCCGCTCAAACGATCAAAAAGATCAGTGTCGCAAACACAGCCGTCCTCTACCACGATGGCCGGGCGCTGGCGACTTGCGAAAGCGGGCCACCCATGCGCGTGCAACTCCCGTCTTTAGACACTGTGGGCTGGTACAATGGACAACGAGCAGAGGGCGAGCCCGGGTCGGAGAAACAGAGTCAAGACGGCCAGGTATTGGGTGGCAGTGGCGTTCTAAGCTTCATGCGAGAATGGACCACAGCACATCCGAAGGTGGATCCCAAGACTGGAGAGATGCTCATGTTTCATTGCACTCCACTACCACCTTATGTTCATTACACCATCATCCCATCTCAGTCTTCGGTCGCGCGGCCAGCACGTATGAACGTGCCATTGCCAGGCGTGTCATCCGCGAAGATGATGCATGACTTCGGCGTGAGCCACAACCACACAATCATCATGGACCTTCCATTATCACTGGACCCTCTACAACTCGCCAAGAACAAGCCAATCATCAGCTACGACTCGTCACTCCCGTCACGTTTCGGCGTATTTCCACGAAGTCAACCAGACAAGGTCCGGTGGTTCGAGACGCTTGCCTGTTGTATTTTCCATACCGCTAACAATTGGGATACCTATAACAGACAGGGCAAAATCGAGTCAGTGAACATGCTGGCGTGTCGTCTGACTTCTGCAGCGATGGTTTTCACTGCTGGTAATATCAAAGGTCCTCAGCCCACTCGCAAGACAATCCGCAATGTAGCACGAGCGCACGCTCGCAACGGCTACGAGACGCATTCGCTTCTCGAAGCTGCGCACGAGAAGGAGCAGCTTGCATCAGCGCATGAAGACGACGAATACGGCACGTTCAATCTCGCTGATGAAGAGGACGACCAATGCCGTCTGTATTACTACAGTTTTGAAATGGCCTCGTCCAATAACAGGATTGCCTATCAGTTCCCGCTGTCGCCCATACCGTTCGAGTTCCCGTCAACGCACCCGGCGCATTCTATGGAAGCTGCCACGTACATCTACGGATGTTCCTCGACTACCACCAGTTTCAACCCCAGCCTGGGGCGTGCGGCATTGATTGATTGCGTCGTCAAGTTCAACGCCCCTTCGATCATCGCTCGTGGAAAAGCAAACCCACCTGGCATCACGAAGTGTGTCGATAATCGTACGGTCAAGGACGTCTTGGCTGAACAAGATGCAAACGACAAAAGCTACAAAGGTGAAGTTCAGATCTTCAGATGCCCCGAGAACATCTACGCCCAAGAGCCGCGCTTCGTGCCGCGGAAGGACGCAACCGCGGAGGATGACGGTTATCTGGTTTTCTACACATTTGATGAGAGCCAGACAGACAACGAAGGCGAGGCGAAGCCTGGTGCTGTGAGCGAGTTCTGGGTCATCGACGCAGCCAACATGACGGACGTGGTTGCCAAGGTGCGGCTTCCACAGCGGGTGCCCTACGGTCTACATGGCAACTGGTTCCCTGAGGGCGAGCTGGACACTCAGCGTCCAGTAGAAAGCATCCGGACAAGACCTCAGAAGATGAAACAGCACTCGATAGCGGAGAGCCTAGGACGCAAGACCATCAACTCGATCGTTTGGGCGCTTGGTGGATGAGATCGGAAAACCGCAGCACAGTTCCGGCACGGGAATCTATTTGAAAGGTCGTCTCTACTTCTACGGTACCGCATAGCGATATACAGCGTCATGATACCGCTCTCTACAGCGCTAATGGTAATACTCCACCGTCTCACGGTGTTTCAATCTTCACTGCGCGTTTTTGCAAGTGTCGCAGACCTCATCCTGGTTATCGTACACTGCGGGGCTCTGCAGATGTGATGGGATTTATGCATGGCCGTTTCACGCCTCACCGTCAAAGCGCACGCCCTGTTATCCAGCTTCACGGTACAATTCCACGGAGAGGCGGTAAACGCGAACCCCTCACCAAGTAGCAACGCCTCGTGATCAAGATGTATCAGGGTTCACATGCAGGACCTCACTAGCCACAGGTGCTTCCCAAAAGATCGGGGTAGATATACGGCACGGCAAATGAGCCATTCCAATAAGTTCCTTGCTCGGCCGTCGCAAGAATTACGACTCATACAGCCTGATGACTTTACCAACTCTCGAGCCGGTCACGGGCTTGAAATTAGCAGAACGGCCCAGACTCAAAGGCCTTGTAGAAGCTCGGAAGCGCGAAGAATGCGTGGTCAGGCCCGAAACACCGGAGCTGTGACGAGCACTCCGAGTTATATCAGATCTCGGCAACAACGAGCAATGCTGCAGAACTGTTAAATGGTAAATGGCTGTACGGCCAGGAATGCCGCTTGAAGTCAGGGTGGCGGCGCTTACTCCAGAACATTCGTCGCTGAGCAAAACAAGTTGCTCGTTGAAGTTGTCGCGACACATCTGCAAGATGGAAATCTCGAGCAATAACGACGGTTCCGGAGAGATCACGGTCTGGGGGTCTAACCAAGCTTTCTCAATGAGTGCCAAGTCAGGAAAAGAGTCCGAGCTCTGCGATCGGACATGCAACGGGCGCTAGCTCCTCCACTATTTAACCGATCAGGAACATCTTTTCTCTCGTCGATGCGACGGAAATCATGCGCAGGCATGCGTTGGACGGGAGCGCAGATTCCTGACAGCTCTAGCTTGCGAATGTCCGTTCTGCTGGCACTGTTGGCACCTGCGGGGGTGGAGGAGCTGTTTGCGACAAGGGCGATGGACATGGATTGCAGCAAAAATGCACTCTTAGCGCTGCTGTTTCAATTTCGCGATCATCCTCTCAGATGATGAGTCAGTAACCGCATCTGGTATCGCTGCTACCAGGAGATGCACACTATCACTAGCCGTGGAGCTTGAGCATGTCGGCCATCTATGATCTGCTGCAAGCGTGGCGCTGGTCGCTCGCTTTGCCCGTGACTTCGGAGCTTCGCTTCATTGTAATTGATGCTCGAGAGGCAAGTGGGCGGTGGGGAGGTGTGTGCAAATGCATGGTGACTTGTTAGCCTTATGCAGTACGCATAAAACTCGTCTCAAACAAGGGCAACGGCTCGCTGGTGCCGCGAGCTGCTAAATGCTGTCGGGTGATGACTTCATCCTGGCCAGTTTTGCCTAATTGGCGCTAGACGAGCAATCAAATACCAGACTCGCCCTTGCTTCTTCCCTACTCCTCTCCTTCACGATCCTTTGCTTGTCTCATCAACTCTAGCAATCTCCTCACCAGAAGGCCTTCCCATCGCGGACCATCGTCTTGCATCAGCATCAGCTGGAATAAACACCACCGAGATGGTTGCTACACACCAGCTCGCTGAGCGCGCGGGCAACAATGCTCCCAATGTCAACTGTGAGCTGCCACTCGCGCTGTTTCTGCCACCTTGAGTTTCCCTCACTGACCATCCTCCAGTCCCCGGCAACTTCATTGCCAACCAGGGCACTGCTGATATTGCCATCACTGTCCGTGGCTCTGACTGGTATTGGGCGGTTACCGCTATCATGGGTGCTGCGAGCATGGCCTTCATTGGCTTAAGCTACACCAAGCCGCGGACTCACCGTGTCTTCCACTACATCACCGCAGCCATCACCTTGGTTGCCTCCATCGCCTACTACTCCATGGCCTCCAATCTGGGCTGGACTCCCATCAACGTCGAATTTCTACGCTCAGAGTCAATCGTCAGCGGCACCGCCCGTGAGATCTTCTACGTTCGCTACATTGACTGGGTCATCACCACACCTCTACTGCTCATGGACCTGCTCCTCACGTCGGGCTTGCCTTGGCCCACCGTCATGTACACCATCCTCATCGATGAGATCATGATCATTACCGGCTTGGCTGGCGCTCTCACCCCGACCCGTTACAAGTGGGGTTACTGGACCTTCGGCATGTGCGCCATGTTCTACATCGCCTACGTCCTCATCTTCGAGGCCCGTAAGCACGCCAGAGCCCTCGGCGCAGATATTGGCCGCACATTCCTCATCTGCGGTAGCTGGACGACCTTCCTCTGGTTCCTTTACCCAGTTGCTTGGGGCGTCAGTGAGGGCGGCAACGTCATTGCACCAGACTCCGAGGCTGTCTTCTACGGCATACTCGACATTATGGCCAAGCCTGTGTTCGGCGCCCTGCTGCTTTGGGGTCACCGCAACATCGAGCCGTCCCGTCTCGGTCTTCAGATTCACGACTACCATGAGACTGCCCACGTTGTCCCGAACGAAAAGCACAAGACCAACGGCGCTACCAACGGCGTCACGGACGGCAACACCACCACAACCACCCCGGCAACCAACACTGCTGCGGAGACTGTCTGAACGCTTCGTGGGTTTCTGACCAAGGTTCCCGGCAGAACGACAACGGCGCTTGTGGCTCAGGTAAAAAGGTCACGTTCATGACGACAGCAATATACCCCATTGAATTTCGCTTGGATGTGATGATGCCCTTTGCTTGCAAGGATACCAGCACTGCAAGCATTTCGTATCCAGACATCAACGATGCTCATCTTCTCTCTTACGACAGCGCTGGAGCTCGACGCTTGCGTCGGTCTGCAGTCGCTTGCATCGCAATATAATGTACACCATTGAGTAATCCAATGAAAGAAAATACCTTCACGCATTCTTTCAATATGTTCTTGAATGTTCTTGCCTACCTGAGCGAGCCAGGTAGGATGGTCAAGTCCTCGTGATACTGTTCTTGTTGTCCGCGTGTCTTAGCTCCTACCTTTTCTATACTAGGGGCGAGTTGGTCTTCTCTCTGGTTGCTCTACCCTTTTCGCTCCCTCCTCTCAATAACAAACGCACGTTTTTATGTCATCATTATGGCACTCTTGAATTGGAAGATGTTTACGTGTGGACGTTGTTTGCCTTGCATAGCCATCTATTGTGGAACGAATCCACCACACAGAGTTGACCATTGTTCACATAACATCGAAACGTCACGTCTGCCTCGCGCTCACAGCCCCTACAACCTTCGACATAGCAAGTATGTCCTCTCCGCTTTCCTGCTGAATGACCCAGGTAAGGGAACCAACTACGACTACAAATACATGGAGCATCTTTTCCTCCCCTTCGGAGAGCTGCCGCCTGGTTTCGACGTTGTTCCATATCACGGCGGCACTTACGATCTCGGCAAGTTCAGGGAATGGCCGGAGCGCAACGACCGGCACGAGGTTCACTTTGAAATTCAAAGTCGTGGCCACGAAGAGACTATCGGTCAAGAAGTCATAGCAACTACGCTTCATGTGCGCCCCGAGTACACCGGCATGTACGCGTACGCCCTGGAGCGGCTTGTACTGGACTGGCTGTTTTTCGGGCTGCTTCACGAATTCTTCGGCGAGGCCTCAGCTTGTAAGATTTAGTGTGTCAGGACACTTTGGATGGTGCGCTATACGTGACCACCTCCAAATTCAACGATCTATTCAACGACTGGGTTGTCAGCCGTGTAAATGGCCATACCACAATATTGCCGGACAACGCCTACCATCTGCACTGCTGCATTACTTATATTGAAGCTTTCTATGTGCATATTCGCAGGCCGAGCTTTGACCAACAGCTTTGTCTCCGTCTGGCATTAGATACACAGCAATTTCTCACGTTTGGACGGATGGCCTCGGTAATTCAAACGGCAACGCGTTGCAGCAATGCCACGTTTCGCATCTCGTGAACAGGCTGAAATATCTTGAAGAAAAGAAGCATGGAAGCGCACCTGCTCGGGTCTACTTCTGACTTGACACTTTGTGCTGTCCAGTGCACGACCGTACCGCCAGGACTCAGGTCATATCCATGATCACCTCGATCTTCGCAACCGCTGAACAAGTCCTTGTGCTCGACAGAGGCTTGGAGCAGTTGCCAATGCCTAATCTGTCTAGTCCTCAACGCTTCATCTTTGAGCAGCTTGCGCAACTTTCGGCATCGTGCTGGATGCGGCGATTATGGACATACCAAGGAGCTGTGTTTGCTCAGGATATATGAATCAGCTTCGGTTTCATCTGCTGTCACTTAGAGGATCTGGAGCCGGGTCTTCTCGCAGCCGTGCTATCGAAGGATGAGCCACACCATCACTTGCACCCACTGCTAGGAGACTTTTTCAATCAGCTGCGACCTTTGAATGCCAAAGCCGAAGATGGAGCTTTACTCCACAGCCAGGGTGTCAAAGGTCGGCTAACTACACGCAGCGCCGACGAGCAGATATGCCTGAGCTCTCTCTACGGACTCGACACCAAAAGTATCGCCTCAGCTTCTAGAGACGAGGAGCGGCTTAAGATCTTTCGGGCGGAGCTTGCTAGTACCGTAGATATACGCAGTGAGGTCTTGTTTGTAGATTCGGATCGCACACGCAGACTCGACATTCCGGGCCTTCGGTGGGCTCCGCAGAGCCTCACGCAGTTTGAATTAGACTGGATTTTCCAGCCATGCCCCAGCGGAGACCCTGAGTGTGGGCTTGCGATTACTTCCCGAGGTGTCCGCGTACGCCTTCCGGGATCATTTTTGCGGCAATCACTGCGTTGCCGCAAGTCCAGCTACGACACAATTTTCGTGCGCGATGGTCCGAATCCATGGTATGGCGTAACAGCCGATGTATCTACTCAAGTATTGACTGAGAGATGTCTTGGAGCAAAAACTGGTCTGGCGCTCATACTGGGGCATTCCATCGTGTCGCAACATGTCTACGAGCCCTGGGGTATGTAGCTGCAACAAGACCATGACATGCTACAGGAATACTGCAAAGTGACCTTGGGAAAGCCTATCAAAGAGGAGATCGCCAAGCTCGAGTTCATGGACCAAGCGCTTCGCTATGGGCTCGACGGGGGGCCTTCTCGATGAGGCATCGCACACTTCTGACTCTGCACATGTGAAAGACGCGTTCTATCGCATTGCTGGAGAAGTACACTCAACGATCAAAGACAAGGGAATCGAGGGTCTCAGTTCGCAGATTGAAGCGGCTGAGTACTTGCAGACGGCCTTACGAAGCCACCTCGTGCTGTCGACGGAATCTTCTCTCAGTGTAAGTCAGACATGGGACATTGAGTATTGAGCAAAGCTCCATCTCACACATGTGCAAGACGGCCAACCTGTAAGACTTGTGCTTTGCGACCAGCTCGAGAGTACCTCGCGGGTCGTGGAGTCTCGTGAGCACCGCGCGAGCCACCGGAGCCACAGTCTTTAGACAGCTGTTCTAAGCTCTCCACCAGTTCAAGAATTGCGATTGCTGTAAAATTCTTAAGCAAGACACTTAGCCGGACCTTGTCGGCATGACTTTCCCCAAAAATGCAGACCTATTACGTGTAGCCAAGTACGGACGATTCATCGCAGCGCGTCTGGCGAAGTCTTCTTTGTCACCGTGGCGTAAGTTGACATTGTCGACCACCAGCCACTATACTTCTTTGACGATCTCTTTGTCCTCGCCATAGACTCCATTCTAGTCTGCTCATCCCAACCTCGTGTGCAATCCTTCCTCCCTCGTCTTCAGTCGTAAGCATTTCCTTCATTTCCTTACATTTCTTACAGCACGAAGCATACTCTACAAAGTAGAATTCCTTCATTTCTTACCGTCATCGAAACTGACATTCAGATATTTTCTTTCCTTTCCTTAACCTACCCAACCGAAGAGATCAAAATGCCCACTGCAGCGCAGCCCCAACCCCCCAAAAACGCGCCCTCCATCGACCCATCTCTTTTCACCTTCTTCGCCCCTCCATCCCCTGAGTCGCCAACCGCATCAGCTTTCCCAGCACCTTCACAGTCTCCCCTTCCGACCCCCTCAAAAGCACCACAAGCACCCCCAGCACCGCCCTCACAACCTCCGCCTTTACCACCCAAACCCACCATACCCACTCCAGCAAAAACCCCCTCAACCACCGCCCCACAACCCAACACCCTCTTCACCTTCCTCGCCCCGCCCTCTCCTGACTCCCCCTCGTTTCCCGATCTTAAAGAACCCACCCCTTCCCTCTCCTTGGCACATCCCACCAAAACCCCAGCACCAGCACCGACAGATCTGCGCAACTCCTGCCTCCCGCATCCTCTTAGCACAGCTTCGCCTGCGAAGGCTACGACGTTTTCTGCGATCTTTGCGGAACCGCCGCAGGGTCCTCAACCCTCCGCGCGTGGGAAAGCTGATACAACGAGTAGAGAGCGGGACGTCGGCGGCGTCTACGTCCCTGATACATCTGCGGATAAAAAGATCGGAGGGGATTTTGACGCTGAGGCTGCGCTTTCTTCGTCTGCGATACCACGACAAACATACGGGATAGAGGGAAAGAGAGGAAGTGGACTGCGGAATCCGCTGCCGGTTTATTCGGGTTCTGCGGGGTATGTGTCTGGGAGAGGGTATGTTGAGCGAAGAGACTCCGCATACTCGGACATCGACGCAGATGCGCATACCATCGCCACCGTCTCCTCCACCGCGCTCCCGGTGTCACTGAGAGGCAGTGCCAATGAAAAGGAGCGCGTAGCCTCTGCAACTGCATCAGCATCAGCGCCAATCCCAGCATCTTCACATAACGGGACGCCGCAGCACACCCGCAGAGCAGTAGACAGTCTCTACGGCCTTCACATGTCCCTCCCCTCCACTACCCAGACCACCAACAATGCGCGGGCGCCGATCCCTGCATCAGTGCCCTCGTTTTCCGGTCACAGCGCGCGGGCGCCGATTCCTGTGGGATCGTTCGGTCAGGGAGAGGGCCGACGAAGAGGGCAGCAGCCACTGCCGGCTGTTCCAGCACCGGCGTCGGTTTATGCGCCGGAACCCGTTCGGCCTACGATGGGTAACGGGAATGGGGACGGTATGGTAGCGGGGTCGGGCGTGCCGTTGTTGTATGGACATCAAACACACCAACCGGGTATGCAGGGATATGAAAAAAGGCCAAGATATGAAGGTAATCCAGGATATACAGAAGGTGTACCAGGGATTAAGGAAGGCAAGGAGAAGAAAGGCATCTTCAAGGGCAGGGGCAAGATGTGGATTATCCTGCTATTGGTGCTGTTTGGGGTGTTTGGACTGTCTGTATTTATTTGGCGGATGCTGAAGAGTAGGCGGGATGAAGGGGTGTATATGGGACGGGGGAGTTGTGAGTAAGCGTGGGGATGCTGCTGTCCTAGAGGTGGAGGTGGGGTACAGGGTGAGTCTTAGTGTTGGGGTATTGTTGTGTTGATATGTTGATAGACATGTATAGGGCGCTTTTCATTAGGGGTTTTATACTGTGCAAGCGCCATCTCTCTCTACTCTTCGCTTGCACTATCTCCTTTCTGGTTGCAGAGCAGCACCATCTCATGAGATGTCCTCGTCCTTGAGCGCGGGCTGTGAGAGGTGCTCGGACGATATCTCCTTGACTCACGCTCACTCACGCTCACTCATTTCCACTCACCCCATCTCCACTCCAACTCCTCAACATCCGGTTGGAACCACTCATATTGCACAAACGCAGGAACGTCCCTCACAATAAGACCCGATAGTCCAGTGGTAAAGACGTCAGATTCCAAATCTGCAAGACCTCCGTTCGAATCGGAGTCGGGTCCGCCCCTCCCCTCGATGGTCCAACGGCGACGACGTGAGGCCCATGACCTCAAGACGTGGGTTCGACTCCTGCTCGAGGGCGCTTTCCTTTTGCTTTTTGCCTTTGTTGCTTGAACGCTGGTAAGTGCGAGGTAAGTTCTGCTTGCATTAATCCTCACAGTTACGACACAGTTTGCTGGCTCTATTGATCAGTCATGCTTGCTTGCTTTAGATTTGTTGTCAGTGACCATAAGCGTTGAACTCGGGGTCGCTGTTGTTGCTGATTGTTCGCCCTGCTGAACCATAACCATCAACCGACTCCTGCAGCTGCTGTAGTTCCCAGGGACTAAGAAACAGTGATCGCTGCGTCTTCGTCTGCCTAGAATAGTACTGACGATCATGGGAAGGACTCCGTACCTTCATCGTGTGACTTGCTGAGGCTTCTCGTCCTTGGCGACATTTCCACTGCACTGTCGGGGTGTTTCACACTGTCTTCATCCACCGTACTAGGATTCATCACATTCGTATGCCAGACGTAATTCGACAGCTTGACTGCGCTACTCTTTTCCCGCGGGAGCTTTTGTGAACCTGGATGGCTGCTGTCTGCCCTCGGCGCTTCAACATACACCTCCTCTAAAAACCTCACCAAAGCTTCAACGTCTCCCAGCGTAGTCATGGCCCCCAGACTCGCCCTCACCACCCCGGTCGGCTTGCCGCTGACAACCTCTACAGCGTGTCCGCACCGGTGTCCAGCAGACCACGCCCGCTTCATCTCCCATGGTCGCAGCCGTAGATGTGTCGCTATGCCGCCCGGGTTGCAAAGGCCGCCGCTCCTCACGTAGATCTTATGCTCGTCGGCCTTGCGCTCCACCTCAGAGTATGAGACGAGTGAGCCGTCGGAGTGCTGGACGTTGAAGGCGATCGTAGCACCTTGGCTCTGCGGATCGCCGTAGATAGCGCACGCGTCGTTATAGATGCGACATACAGGCACGCCATTGCTGTGGTGGAGAGAAGACAGATCGCGATGCAGTGTTTGGGTGAGGTAGGTAGTATGCTGGCTGATGCGCTTCATCGAGCCGAAGAGTCTGGCGTGGACGTCAAGAGCCACGTCAAGAGCGATGATTGAATGGAATGGGAGCGTGCCATCTTCGAGTTGGTCATGCAGTTCGTAGCGCGCGTCTATTCCGGGGTCTTTGCGCATGTGCCATGAGTCGTCGATGGCGGTCACCATGTCGACGGTACCACCGCCGAAGTAGCGTCGCCATTGCAAGATATGGCCGGAGTCTTTGCGGACGATGAGGGCGCCGAGATCGGGGTAGCCGAAGATCTTGTAGAAGGAGAGGCTAATGAAATCAGGGGCTTTGTTCGGCTTGCTCAGATCAAGAGGTGCAGTGGTGGAGAGGGCTGCAGCATCCAATAGGGTGTAGACGTGGCCACCCATCGGCGACTTTCGTAGACGTTTGCACCTGCGATCGCCTTGTGTCAGCGTAAACATCATGCTTATGTACACGTGCAAGAGATCACTTACCAGTTCAGCGGCAGTCGTCGGCCGGTCATATTGGACTGTCCGGGATAGGCGAACAGTCCAAGCTGGCTAGGCCTCGGACCCGCTGAGTGATCGAGTCGCCCCTCAAGCCATGCTTCCACCTCTTCATCGTTACCAAAGCAGTGATGGCCTCCTGTCGTGACCTCTCTGATGCCGACGAGGTTGGTGTGTGCATCCCTGTGGTAGCCGTACCAGAATGAGTCATTTGGGGAGGGAGATGTTGACACTCCACGGCCTGGCGCTGCCGCAGTCATGTCGCGGAATGATTCCATCACTAGCTTCTCGGCCGCTGTAGCGTTGGCAACGAAGATGAGATCGAAGTCTTTTGGGTCGGCATTGAAGAAACGTAGCGTGCGTTCTCGGATGGCCTCGATCCGCTGACTAGAGTATATCGCAGGTTTTGAATGTGAGTGAGGGTTCCCAAGGAGCTGGGTGTTCAACTGTGTGGCGTGGCCGTTGATGAGGGATGTCGCAGGCACCTGTGAGAGTCATCAGCATATTTCATCTCTTCACAAAAGCTGCTTGGAGATGGACCGTACCGTAGTGCCTGCGTGGTCGAGATATGCGCACCCTAGTCTTTGTCAGCACCTCCAAACACTCTCTGGTATGTACAACTCGCGAAACACTTATCATCCAGATTGGGATACTCCTGGTCTCGAATCGCCTCCACGCTGGCGTTGTAATCACCCGAAACTGATACCCAGCCGTCACCAGACGCTCCGTCATGTACATCATGTATGTTCTGTGAGTGCATGTTGTAGCAAAACTAGCGACACATCTATCTCAACAAAGTCGACCGTCTTGGTTTTAGAGTGAGTCGTTTCTTTCCCAGATGAAATTCAAACTTGGAAATATGTTCAATCAAAAAGTCTTGATCCTGAAGTGAGAAGGGGGCGCCTTGCCTAGAGGGTGTATTCACTCCAGGCTCGTATTGTTTCTATGAAAGATACTTGCAGCAATCTCGCAATCGCCGATCATCTCAATGAGCTGAAATGGCCTGCCGGTTTGCATATGGCTAGTGTTGAAAGGGTCGGAAGCAGGCAAACTTCATAACGACGGCTACTATGAATCTAATATCTACACGGCATGGCTTTTTGCGGATGTAGGACTATCGGTTTTGTTCGGTCAAGCCTACCTTGTGAGAGATCGTGAAGTCATACGATGGATAGTGAATTACGGTGACATACCATGTTTGGAGTCACATCCGAGCTTGCGTCCCATCGCATTTGACTGCTTGAAGGATTTGTCTGTCGCGAGTTCGACAAAATGGGACAGCACGACTCACACGTCGCATCGCATCGCATCCTTGACATGCGAGAGGATCCGGCGCGGCCGATACCCGCTTAGCAAGTCACGCTTGGCATCAGCATGTCGGCGGAATTTGAATGAACGTCGTCCGACAAGCAACATCTTGGTTGACGGCGGGAAAGAGCGGACGGAGCATCCAAACAATTCCCCGATCTCGAAACACATAAAATCATATAACATAATGTCGATCTTGACATCTCGCTGTGACTTGGGCGCCAAAATTAGCTGTCAGGCCACTGCCGGGCCCTCCTCCAAAACCGCGGCGTATCTTCGTCGGTCGAAATAGTCACAGGTTGAGTTTTAGTCACACCTTGACCAAACCGACGGACATCTCGAATGTGCAATGGTGCACGCGCGCAACAAGCAGCACCCGATCTCGCAGTCAGCTCAATGGAAGAGAATCCTTCGGATCCAAGGGGGTATCAGACAGAAGCCCGCTCTTCAAAACCCATGACCCCGCCGTCGGTGGCTGTCGCAAGGTGGCTTTGATGGTGCAGATTGCAAGACTATGCAGTCAGCTTGGTTGTTGGGAGCGTCAGGCAGAAGGCAATAATAAATGAGTACAGTGGTGGATTTTTGAGGTGCCCCCCCCCCCCCCCCCTCTTACAAGGGATAATATATAGAAAGCGATTGTCTTCGTCAAAGCATCCTTCTGGGATGCTATTCACTCGATGTGAAGCGTTGCTGTGGCTTAATTAAGAGCAAAAAGCACCCAACCTTTCGCTTCCCAAGCTGGTCACTTTCTGTGGCTTTGGTGGGGGCAGCCTTGCACGTGCATTCGGAAGAGCCACTAATCACTGCACGGTTACCTGAGCGGATGCATACAGCTTCCGTGATATCTTCCTGCTTATACCACAATGCATACGTGACTCATCAAGTATACTGCACTATCCCTCCCTCACGAGTTACAGCAACCCAGGTGAAAACGCAGATACTTAAGATATCATCAGACGCCATGTCTCATTCTCCAGTGACAACGGAGCTACGACTACCCTAATGAGCTACGACACAGCTGCAAGTGGCGTCGAATTATCAGAGATATATTCCTCAGTGGAACGAGAGCACGACTGAGATAGTCGAAGAAGAACATCCATGGCCGCTGCAAACCCGCAATTTGTCGTAGAGCCCAGATGCCCACCGTTTCTTCCCATTCCTACCTCCACCCGCACCGTCGACGTCCGCATCATTGACACGTACGTCCCCTCCATACTATTCTCACAAGTGTCTCTGTTTCCAGCGTAGCCCACCTACCCATCTCGCCGAGCTATTCTTTCCTAACGCCCCATAAGTACAACCGACATCAACTTTCCCACATCGGAGTGCATGCTGCCCACCATCAAAGGACACGAGAACTACAACTGCCCCTCTTACTCCTTCCTGATCTCCCATCCTGGCAATGGCGGCCCTGAACGGCATCTGCTATTCGACCTCGGCGTGCGCAAAGACATGCGCAACCTCGCACCGGACGTGGTGAACACGGCGTTCGAATGGGGAAGCGTCGAGAAAGACGTGCCGCAGATCCTCGAGGAGAGTGGGCTGAACGTAAGAGCGAATGATATCGAGGCGGTCATCTGGAGCCATCAGTGAGTCCGTTGCATCTTGAAGTCTCTGTACTGGGGTTATTTCTTGTTCAAGGGCTCGCAAGGTAGTGTCATCGGAAACAGTCACCGGCCACCAGATACGCACCGCACTGACCACCCCAACCAGCCACTGGGACCACATCGGCGACATGTCGCTCTTCCCGCCCTCAACCTCCCTCATCGTCGGACCCGGCTTCAAGTCCGCTCTCCTCGCCGGCTACCCCGCAGACCCAGACAGCGCCATCCTCGAAACGGACTACGCAGACCGAGAGTTCACAGAGCTGGCCTTCGAAGACGACCTTACGATCGGCGGCTTCCGCGCCCACGACTACTTCCGCGACGGCAGCTTCTATCTGCTCGCTATGCCCGGTCACGCGCCAGGCCACCTCGGCGCGCTCGCTCGCGTCACCACCGACCCTGACAGCTTCATCCTCCTTGTAGGCGACGCGTGCGATCACGGCGGTGAGCTACGTCTGACTGCGTATCAGCCGTTGCCCACCACTATTTCCCCCTCTCCAATTCAGAAGGTGTCGCCCTGCCCCGGCGCGCTCTTCCAGCGTTTTCACCGCGAGTATAGCGCTACGACTCCCTTCTATGTGCCGGCGCCGGACTTTCCGGACGATTTTGAGGCGTTCAAGGAGGGGCTGGGCAAGCTAGAGCTGTGGGACGCGCAGGAGCATGTGCTGGTGGCTATGGCGCATGATATGACGCTGAAGGGGTGCGTGGATTTCTTTCCGGAGAGGGCGAATGGGTGGCTGGAGGCGGGGGTGAAGGAGCGGGTGCGGTGGCGGTTTTTGGGCGACTTTCGGGAGGCGGTGGAAGACTTGATGGTGGGAAAGGAGGGTGTCGAGAGCTAAGGGTGGGTACGAGCTTGTATGACTGATAATTGTTTTGTGATGAAATACAGTGCGGTTGGAGGATGCGTGTCCCTGAGGCTTCGCAAGCCCTGCGAGTATTCCATCAGTATTCTGCAGTCAAAAGATGCGAACTATTAGTGTCACGCATGATCACTTTGCGAGAGGCCTCTGAGGTCTTAGCCGCTGCTCAATGCTAGGAGATCTCTCCTGACTGCGCTATATTCTTCCCTCGCGCTCAAAATCTGCTCCAACCGACGCCCAAATTGTGCTCGGCCGAGAAGGATGCAGGGCGAAACCCCCCTAGTGACATCGATCGCAGGATAGGTTGCCGAGAAAATAAGGGCTTGGTGCCCCACGCCCTTCTCGTCTCGACTCATCTTTAGGGGTTTAGTGCGGCACCGATCTGGGCGTGAAGCACCGAATCAAAAAGCCCCTAGTCGTCCGGCAACCGATCCTTTGATCGAATAGGATCCCTGTCGTTGCTGCACGCATCGTAGTAATTGTATTTATAGGCAACCGCGCTCCTGCTCCTACCTCATTTTCACCGTTCTACACTTTGCGTTTGTGACCATTTTTCACGTGAGCGAAACACACATCGAGCTGCAAAGATCCAGATGTCTCGTGCCGTCCTACCCTCGATGGCTCCTCGGCCCAGCGACCCAGCTGAATTCGAGGAGTGGGCAAACGCGTTCAAGCAGAAGCGTCCACAATGGGGTAAGCAGTAGCGTCTCTCTCTCAGGCCTTGTCGAGCAATAACGAGAGCCAAAAGCGCTGTATTACCGCCACAAACTGCAAAAGGCGTTTATGAGTGGACAACCACCCCGTCCCGTACCTACGGTACAGCTGCCGCAAATGCACGACATCTTTTGCCGCCTTGAGAATGGAGAAGCCTACACAACATACGATGTCGCTGCGTTGAGTTCTTCGAAGCTTCATAAGGTAATGAAAGCGATAAGCCGCTCGAGTGCAGAACCGAGCAACGCGGAGTACCATTTCGACACGAGAGCAGGCAAGTTGTATGACTTGTACACGCATTTGTTGTCGGAGCGTGAGTGCGTAGCCTTGGAGGAGGCGAATCTAGACTTCGAACCTGATGAGCAAGTGCCTGTGCTTTCCAACGACGGAACTCAGGCGGACTGCGCCTTCAGAGAGTTGGCTTCGGTAAGCGGTGAAGACTCGAGGCGGTCACTAATGGATCTGCCTTCTGAGATACGTGCGGAGATATATGATTTATATCTGCGCTCCGCGGAGGTGTGGGTTGAGCCGTCAGCAGACAGACTCTCAGATCCGTCATCTACGGCAAGCTCTCCCCCGACAGTTGCAGGAGGCAGTTACCCCGGACTTCAGCCGCCACCATTATTGTTGGTCAATCGGACTGTCCACGCCGAAGTCGAAGACTCGTACTTATCAAGAATACAGTACTCTTTCCACACCGTGAAAGATTTGCTGGATACATTGTCAAAGACGTCCCCCACTTCCATATCTAAGCTACGTTATCTATGCGTGGGCAATACTCCCGTTAGCATACAGTCGCCCTACATGTACGATGATATACATGTGCATTTAGATCATGCGCTGTCCGCCTTTCCCAGTCTAAGACTTGATCGTCTTACCGTTAGATGGGAGACCCTTGAACGTAGGTTTCCGTGACCTCCAGAAAGCCTTTTGCGTGGTGAAGATCACATTAGAGTGCTGACATTGACTCAAAGTGTTCCGATTAAACGAGTTAGGCAGACTGGCAGCCACTCATCGCTGGGACAACATCCACATCCAATACGTGGGAGCGACCTGGGAGACGTTCCCTCGCGCTACTGAGGAGGAAGAGCGCATGCTTCTCGAAAACCACAGGGTGGTATCAGACATGTATCTGCACGAGCACGAACATGACTTCTCGAGGCTCACGGAACGGGATTGCGACGTGCAGGATGTTTCGAACCAAGTTCAATGTCCAACGCATATATTACACGTCGAGCGTGAGGCTGAAGCTAGTGAGTCTGAGGAGTTGAACGTGCTGTCATACATCATCAAAGTTGCTCTGGGACCTGAGGCGACGGAGTCAGGCGATTACTCATGGGTGAGATACCCCACTACTGCTTCTGGTGTTCACAGTGTTACTGACAGTAGGCTTGTAGGCTATGTTGCGCAGTTGGTAAGCTGGATCCACCGCCTTCTACAAGCGGTATTTGCTAATGAACACAGTCCTCGAGTTCGATGCTCTGTTGGTAGATCACATGATGAAAAGGTGATAAGCGGGGGCATGGAGGTTGCCTGAATCAATTGCTCAGTGTCTCGTGCTTGCTTGAATCTGACGAAAGTGATCGGAAGAGCGACTACGATTTGATGCATGCCGCGAACTAGGCACGCCCTCTGTTCTTCACCTACAGCCTCACCTTATTTTGCGATCGCAGGTTTCAATGTCACCCGACCTTGTTCTCCCACTCAACATCTTCCGCTTGTTGCAGATCTTTTAACGTTAGTTGTCGTCGACTGCATCGCGAAGTTCTCTGCGTCGGAAGTACCACCCCACTAAAGCCTGACAATGGCCACCAAGCAAGAGCACTACACCCACAGGGTCACAGGTTCACAGCGGTTCGAGGAAGAAGCCCGAAAATTCAGGGATCGTCGTGCGAAATATGGTCAGCTCTTCCTCGCATAAACGCTAAGCTCTTTCTTACCGAAGCTCATAGTTTCTGACCACATTGACAAATTGCGAGGCATCTTTCTGACCGAGCGACCAACCGGACCTTGGTACAAGGAGATACAAGAGGCGGATGCAATCTTCACCAAGCTTGAGCACAGCCAAGGCATGATGCTTCATGATTCCACGAATTTCTCGCGCTTCGATATAGGGATGACAATGGACACCATCTCCAGCACCGATGATAATTATGGGGACGAAGAGTTCTCGTTCTCTGCGCGAGCTGGTCAGCTGAATATGTTTTGGGATAAGTTGCAGTGGGCACGTAAGCTCATTCCTCGAGATGGGGTCGCCACTTATCACTGTGATGCTCCAACCGAGAATCTCATCCACTTCACGCCGCCTGCCAAAATCGCCATTGCAGGCCCAGCAGATGACCAAGCTACCTTCCAGGTATCATCAGATTATGATCATTCGAGGTCCACATGCCCGTTCTTAGATCTACCAACGGAAGTTCGCACGATGATCTACGACGTGTTGTTCTCCTCATCCGAGATAAGGAGCGATTCGTACAGACCGCCAGCCTCGCCCTCGGCGACGGAGTGGTATACCAAGCTGCTGGCTTTGCCAGGAAAGGGACGTACAGAAAACACCACCACAGTCCTGCAACTACCCGCCTTACTCATGGTCAATCGCATAATCCACGCCGAGGGGAAAGATAAATACTTGCCCAGGGTACAGTATTGTTTCGAAAACGTATCGGACTTCTTAGATGTCATCTCGAATACCTCGCCGGGGTGCGTAGCCCGACTCCGGTACGTACATGTCAGACATTCAATCATAACTGTGCAGTCGCCTTTCTTGCACGCCACTGTGTGTGGACACCTCGATGACGCCATCGCTTCCTTTCCGAACCTTCGCTTGGAGCGCCTCGCCATTGAATGGCAGAGTAGCAAAGGTCAATGTGAGTGCTTTTCTCTATTTCTCTCGACGTTCACGATCACTGCCGGACTTGCTTTGTATTGGTTGGAGCAGCTCTCTACCGTTCAAAGTAGTACATGGGATGCTTCAAGTCAAAACATCTGCCTTCCTTTGCATTGCTGGACCTAAGCTGACGAAAGTATTAAGACACTGCGCGAGAAGAACTGAAACAACTCCTAGCGGCACGGTACTGGACGGAACTGCACATTCATCTCGTAGATCACGCAGATCAAGTTTTCAATCCCTCGCTGCAGGACTATATTGCCCCCTACGGTCAAGATATCTCCAGCCTCCATGACGTGGGATTGCGGACCGGCTTCTACAGCACCAGGCGCAACGGCGACGAAGCCGCAAGTGCACGCCGAGACTTCAATCTCGAGGACATGTTAGGCTCTGTGGACTACCCAGTCATGCTTATGCAACGCAACGCCAGCGAGCCTGTCGACAATAGGGTCCCTAAACTGTTGCCTTATATCTCGAAGCTGGCTCTGGGTCCAGCGGCTGAAGAGAATACGCGCGACTTTCCCTGGGTGAGTGTCTCCCTCATCAGTTCTACTCTGCAAACTACATGTTTTTTACTAACACCGGCTGCAGACTGCGATGAGGAACTAGTAAGCTGCAAGCTCCACCCCAGAGGTGCACCCTGTGTTCATCATGCTAACGAGAAAAGTCCTCACGTGCGATGTACAGACCGTAAGCTCTTCCAGTAGAGCTTCACCAAGATGCGCTATCGGACACGCTCCATTTAATTCAGTCTTTACGGACCATGGCTGTGCGAGGTCAATCCGATATTTGGACGGCAAAGACCTCTCACGCATGGAGGAAACCCAGACAATGTGTTCCCCTCTCTTCCTGACAATTCCAAAAGAACCGGTGAATTAATGGATTCGTACGTCCATGTACCCTCAGGTCGACCGGAAAGCAGAGTGCGTGGCGATGGTTGATATTAGAGTGCAGGGATGATATCGTTCGCGTCAGTCCCGTAGCGTTGTCACGACGTTCGTAGACTCATGTTAGATGAATACCGTCATTACTCTACGTCCGCCCTTCAATGAATCTCACGAGACACACGGAGGATGAGTAATACTCAAATTGCATCGTGCGAGTGATTGAATACGCAAAAAACAACAGCACTCCTTGGTCTCGGCCAACACGCCACTCGCGGCAGCTATACCAAATAAAGCAGTAGTGCGCCTCATCCGTGTTCGACCAGCGCGGCTCAACCAGACATTGCCATACTGCTAGCATCGGATTCCTCGGATTGCGTTTTGTCTTTCTACTCCTCTAGAAAAAGAGTCAGGCTGCGAGACTTCCGCACCCCAAGTGCTGGTGAGGACTCGTCGCTCGAGTTCGAGGAACTCGCTGGCTAAAGCAACACTTCAACATGGAGTAGCGCATCAACAACGTGTACCTCGCCAGACTCGTCGAGCTCGAAACAAATCCTGAACGCACTATCGTTTACACGGTGTTCTTCGCTTGGGTCGACGACCCTTGATGCTCGCCAAAACACCTATACGCTGCAGAAGTTTCAAGTCGCGACATGGTGCCGTTTCCTCGTCACACTTTCAGGACAGCTGCTCCTTCGGTAATGACACTGCGCTCTTGTGTAGCCCCAAGATCAAATCCGTGAAGGTGCTTGAAGACCAGCTGCCCTAAATGTTAAAGCACCAGCGGCAGGCTCTAAAACGTTGGACACCCTTGCTGTGAGATTTTCACATGGACAAGCGATTTGCAAGACGTATGATATTTGTCGCCCCGAGAATGCCAGTCCGCTGTATCAGAAAGTGGCCACGGCACAAGAGGACGCAACATGACACGCCCGATCGGTCATCCCAACATCGCGTGCTTTCGCAACACCTGGACGCTTCAAACCATCTATGCGTCAGATTCGACACGTTGTCAATGTGCACAATAACACCTTGGCCATTCCCTTTCCGAGATGACATAAGTATTTCTCGCAGCTCTTCATCTCCAAAGACATCGCTTCTTTCTTTGCTCCCTACAGTATCCCAGTGAAGCATCACCCTGTCGACAGAATCGTCTACCCACCACATTAGTCCGAATGTCCGTCGCAATCCAAAAATGGTTCAAGAAAGTCTCTTGGGGCGACCAAAAGTTCCAAGACGGCGAAATGATCCAGATCTCGTCCAACGACGGCGAGCTCGAAGTCTACGTCCACGAAGAGAACGTCGGTCCCTCGGCGTGGATCACCCAGGAAGCGCTGGATCGCAACAAAGCGGAGTGGGTCCGCATCGTCAGGGCACACGCCTCGCAGGACTTCGAGAACGAGTACGACAATAAGTCTGGCGGCGGCAAGCTGGCGTGCGCTTTGATCAAGTGGGTGGTACCACGAACGCGATGGGAGTGCGATGCTTTGCAAGGGTGACTGCTGACGTGTGATAGTGGCAAGAGCTCCGTCACCCATCCGACTGCGCCATGGAATGTTTTCTACCTGCACCACTCGAGTAAGCACGGCAGTGATTGGGTCGCGGGTGCGCATGCGCATGTCAGATTGCCTACGAGTTGAGTGTAGGCAGACCGTGTGTCTGTGGAGGCCCAAAGCTGGTCGCCGCAGCCATGTCTCCGGGCTCGTCGATGGACACGAAATAAGCAAGACTCTCACTCAAGCTCTTTCCTTGTCTCAGCCCTCTCATGTCTGTCAGCTGAGGCCTTCGTTCTGCCATAGCCCGTTCTCTGCGCCTAGGCCCATAAACCCATCTGCAGCCCACCCTTACGCCCCGCGAATGTACCTGTCAGACATGACCAGTATCAGTAGCTTACCCGTCGGTCGTTCTGGTGCCCCGCAAAGCTTGCCCGTAAACAGTCCGGCTTTGTTGCTCCGGTATGTTGATCACAAGTTGCAAGTTGTCAACGGTCATGCAGCCATTCCGCGTTCCGAATCGCCTTCGCCGTCATCGCCAAAATGGCATGACACCACCACGATGCTCATTGCTCGCCATCAACCCCTCACCAGACACTGCAGAAAGATTCATTGTCGTTATCACCTTCTTTAAACTGCCAGAACTTTGAAGTTTGACAGCCGATCTTTCCTCTGGTTTTCGTCGCACGCTCAAATTCCACAATCTCATCTCCTGCTCGTACTGTCCATTTCGGCCAATGGTGTGTCACTCGTGCCAGCCGCATGCCCTCCCTTTCCACCGTACAGTGCACTCAAGGCGCTTTCGGATGATAGTGTCTCCAGCACTCCAATGCGGATCTCACAAAAAAACACGAGGTCAGTCGATGAGCCACTCAGTCGTTTCGACATACTCAGCAGCTACATCGGTGACTGTCTTGATGCGAGATGTGGAGAGAAATGTGCGTGGTGCACGTAAAATTCGATTGAAGAGGAATTGAGCAGCAATAGGCTTGGTTGTAGTAGTCACGTCTCTCCGCAAAACAGCGACTGCATTCGTAAGCTCATACCCAGTATCGTGTGTGATGTCCTCCCTCAGGATGAACGCCACGTATCTCGTATCGACGTTCTGCAGCTTCAGCCGTTCTGCTTTGAAAAGAAAATCCCAAATTGCCAGGGATCTGCCGTTCTGCGTCAAGTTTGCAGCCTCGATATTCTCGAAGTCAAGTACTTCTCGAAGGACTACTGCGGCTTTTCGAACGACGAGTCCCAAAGGCGTGAGTGTTGCCGGGATGCATTCGAAACTGACTACAAACCATGGTTGTCCCAAAAAAGTCGAAGGCGCCCAGCGGAATCCCTGCCGCTGGAGCCGGGGCCCTTGCAGGTACAGCAGATCTTCAGGTATTGGTACTCGGGTCAGGATACTATCCATTGTTAAAGGTAAAGCGTGGTCTTGTGATAGATCCGACCCGAATAGAGTGGCGATGCACACAAATTCATCGCTCGGCTTCGAGGTAGCTCTATTGCAGAGACTTTTCGCGATCTTTAATAGTGAACCTGGTCCGACTAAAAGCCCACTGCCCTGCGTGCCAAGCATTACATTGAGCTGGCAACGAATGTATCTTTCTAAGGGATTCCAGGTGCGAGCCGGAGATACCCCGTGCATGGAGGACGAATCTGTGCCAAGAATGTAGTCGAACACGGCTGCCTCCCATCCGCCAAGGGATTGCCACTGTTCATCCTGCTGGAATGGTAGCCCGGCATGTTCTAGGAATTGCCTTGCCCAAGCTCTCGTGTTTGACTGTTCAGAGAGTTCACTGTTGCAGATAAGGTTCCATGGCACTGGACCGGCTTTGAAACACACGAATAACTTGTCAGCACCAGGCAAGACGGCTTCTTGGAAAGTCCAAAGGCGACGTCCCCACTCAGAACACAGTAACTGCAATCCCATTGCGTAAGGGTCATCTTCTACAAGCTGCAAGTTCTTATCGAGAACTATAGTAGACGTGGCTTTCTTGTAGATTGAAGCCATCTTAGCAACAGCGATCTTCCTCACGGCCATATGCGCCGAAGACACCGGTATACATAGGGTATCAATCCAGAACAGGCAAGGGCCGGGGAGCGCTTGTCTCACCATGTCACAGATGTATAAGACCTGGCAAAGGGGGAGACTATTCTCGATCGAATTGCCTAGCCCATGCGACCTGATAGATGATAGATCACTGTCAGCGTGAGAGTAGTGAAGATAGCCGATGCTAGGATGTCTGCATCACTCACCAAACATGACTTATAGCACAAAAAGTTGCTCCTTCGGTGTATTCTACTACTCTCGGGAGGACATGCGATGATCTTTGCTCGAGCTGAATGACGGGCAGAGCTCCACGCAAGTAGACATCTGCCAGTTCTGTTTCGCTGATCACTATAGACTTACAAAAGCTTTCCTGCTGCTGACATCGGTGCGTAGGACTCATGGTCAAATTGTCATGCTTGACTTTGAGGCATCGACGCTCGCTGCATGTGGACGGAGCTGCTTCGAGATTTGTGTTGTCTCCAGAAACTTCGTCTGCTGCATAGGTTATTGAGTGACCGCTTGGAGCATGTAGCCGTGCATCGTGAGAGTCCAGCTCCAGCATATACGCGGCAGCACAATCGTCCGATAAGATATTAGCAGTGCGATTAGGACACCACGTCTTCATATGCAGACACTGACCAATTCCGTGAGCTCCTATGTTAAGGATCGTGTTGTCGAAGAGTCTTGACGGAGGAAAAAGCCAATCCACGATACTCTCGACACTCGTAGCCAAGATGCTGCAGGTAAAGAGCATCAGGTAGTCCTGCTCTGTGATCACTCTCGTAATAGAGCGATTCCCCAGTGAGTTATTGACAAGCTCGAGGAATGAACGCACCGTAGTAACAAGGTCTTTTGTGCGTTCGAGAATGCTGGTGTAGATGTCTTCAGTGGTACCGCGTATGCTGATATAGACCAGCACAGATAGAGGCGCCGCGACAAGATTGTCTGCTGTGATCAATGTCTGAGTCTCAGTATCTTGAACAGTAGCCACAGCTGCTTGGGCTTGAGAAAGCGCCATTGTTCGGACATGACCCGGAAGAGATTTGGTAGACAGCCACCTTTGACCATCTTCGTCAACAACAACAAAATCTCGCACGTCCAACTGCATTCCAAATATGTTCAAGAACTCATCGAGGAATCCGAAAAAGGCGTAGTTCTGTATCAGGCACAGGAAGTAGAGACTTTTGTCACTTGGCATAGGGTGCAAGTGCTCTTGGATGATTGTGTCAGCTGAGCAACCTTGTCGTTCCAGATACTCGTAGAAACCCTTCCCGTCGTAAGCAGGAACTGCGTCGCATGAGTAGTAAGGGCACCGGAGGGAAGGCACCCGGTTCTCGTCCCACATCAAGTGCTCCATTGGTGAATCAAAGGTGAAGAGGGGGTGTTGATGGTCACTTGTTTCAAAGCGTGCATATAGATGGTTCCAATATTAGCACGTCACGAATTATCAAGACCGAGAGCGATCGACCTAACAGCCTCGCGCCCGTAAGGCATCCATCTCGACCAAGCCACGATAGCAGCTGCAGCTCCCCGCCAAGACCGGACAAGATACAAGTACCTCTCACACGTTCTTGCAATGGCGAACGAACCGCCCAGAATGTTGGCGCGAGAAACTAATACCAACATCAATAGCCTTGGCTTCGGATTCCAGCATGCAGGCTGCGAGACTCTGCGCGCGAAGCGTCACCATATTGAGTGGCTCCCAAACCTCGGTGGGGTCATGCGAACAGCGTATGCCTTTCCGATACTTAGTCGCACCTTCTCGACGTGCATGGTGAGTTCTGTGGCAATACCTTCAGCGTATGACATGGATGTAATTCGCAGCTCCTCACCTCGAAGAGATTGCAGGTTTCTTCACTACACTTACGGTTTGAAATACTCTAATTGACGAAAACATCAACTCGACTTGTCTCCTTGTTTTTCTTCTCGTCATGCGCTACCAATCTAGCTCCTTGGCAAGCCTCCAAATCATAGGACCCTCACAGTTCACTCGTTCCCCACGCTATTCGAATTCTAGGTGACTGCAGAATCAAATACGCCGTCAAAATCAGATCGGAACGTTTGTCCGTACGGCAAGCGTGTCTCTGTAGCGCTGCTTGCGCAACAATGTTCACCGTCTTTTGTGGACAATTGAGCAAGCGCGCTGATTACGGGAGCATCAGTCCTACTTGAGACCTAGCGCAGGTGTATACCGCGGGGGGACAAAACCTCTGCAGATCCTGTCTCTTCCACGCTATCAAAATTCTGATTACGGGATAAGAGATCTCGTCCACATTTGATGGAAGCAGATGCCAGTGTAGTAAGTATATATTTGTAGCGTTGCCTGCGCGAGTTTGCTATCTTTTGCATGCGTTTGAGAAGCGCGCTAGAGAAGTGAACGCTAGACCCGTCTAAGTCTTAGCGTAAACGCAGATGGTCGCGACGACAGGATGCTTACAATGCCCGCATCTTCCACGCTTTGAGTGATCTGATTGAAGATGTGAGATCGCCGTCGAAATTCGATGGGAGCCGATGTTAGATTAGTGAATCCACTTTTGTAGGGTTGCTGGCGCGAGTTTGTGGTCTTTTGGGCTGCAAAACAATGGCGGGAGCACTCCTGTTTATCGAGATTTCGCGCGTGGAGATATGTGCACGCAACGTCTGAAGTACTGTTGAAATGCATAAGAATATTGGTGTGAAACCAAAGCCTCCCATGCCACCATGCTACCAAGTCGCGAGGGGAGGAGAGCTTTTACTGCGGGCGGGGCAGCGGGCGGAAGCCCGCCCGAAGTTGCCGAGAGCTCGCGGGGCGGAACCGCGGAGATCCACTGAATACTCAGACAAAACTCTTGTCACAAAGTCTGGGTTTGCAGCTCCCAGCCATCGCCTCGCGTGAGCGCAGCGAACACTTTTATTGGTCTGATGTGCCTCTCGGGTGCATGTATACTTCTGCAGCGGCTTGCCGCCGAGGCAGACGCGGTCTATCCGGCCCTTACATCGGTCGCCTTGCATGTGGACTGTGTAGGTAAGCGCTACATGTGTAAGAGCGACAATGCCCGCTTGCCATGTTTCCCGCCTTTTGTACTAATAGATCGTGTCTCGCATGCCACTGC
This sequence comes from Arthonia radiata, assembly GCA_002989075.1. Lineage (NCBI taxonomy): Eukaryota > Fungi > Ascomycota > Arthoniomycetes > Arthoniales > Arthoniaceae > Arthonia > Arthonia radiata. The sequence goes on from PSQN01000013.1 coordinate 831,630, forward strand.
AGACTCCGTCTGTACTAATTTTGCTGCAATCCTCCCGTCTCACTATGGATCATCTGCCTAGAGCGAGCGCCCCAGCAAGACCGCTCAAATCGGTCCCATACTGCGAAGATAGTAGGTTTGTGTATACCCAGCCATTCGATGATTTTGATGCTCGCGTTCCAACTTCGGACATCCCGCAGGCGGGTCCGGAGCGATCTCGAGTGTACTCCAGCTTCGTTCAGAGCTGGCTCTACTTTGGACTTCTGGAAGCATTCTTTGGTACCTGGGATCTCCCCGTGGACAAAGTCGACTTCCTTGAAGAGAGTGAGAATGGTCGTGTCGTGACGAGTAAGATCTTGCAAGATTATCTCGTGGCCATTGCCTCTCGCGAGCACAATGAGCGTCAATTGACTATGAAGGATAGAGACACAAGTGGAGAGAGGCTCAGAGACTACCGGCCGCTGACGTTGAAGACCGCACGCAAACGAAACCTCAGTTCCTTTGACATTTTGAAGAGACATCAAAGTAAGCTTCGAAGCAAGGTCAGTATCAATGACGTAGATCCCGCGGTTGGGATAGCATCATCATCCTGGGCGCCACCTTGTCACACGCGAAGGACCTTATCTTTCAACCCACCCATGGCACGTTGCAGAAGGAGCATGAGTCTGTCAACTATGGCGAGTTTTGCCTTCGCAGTATGCAAGATCTCCGGTTCGATGATACTTGGTGCCCTCACGAACGAATGGTTTTTGCCCAGCTTGCCAACGGGCGACTGCCGGAAATAGCCTTCTTCAGCCAAATGAAGCGCACAAGGGCGGAGGTATCCCACGCGGAATGCAGCAAGCACGAGTGCGTCGCATACCAGATAAAAGAAGATTACAAGACCCGGCATGTTCGCGATGACTGCGACTGCGAATTCGTTGGATTTGAAGAAGGGGGTGTGCCGGTTGATTATGGGGGAGAAGAAGAGCCGCCGATCCAGCCCCAAACCGACACTTGGGAACTAGATCCAAAGGAGCTCGACACAGGTCAATCAGAGATCTCGGGAACACCAATACACAACGGCAACCCTGCAGAGCCACCCAATCAGCAACTTCCAGATTCTGAGTCTCTGGTCTCTTCTACAGCGTCTATGGAAGGTGATGAAGTGCAATATGCTTCGAAAAACAATCAGCGTACCGATGAAGCGACCAAAGAATTAGACCATGCCAGTTCTAAGCCCGTCAAGACGCCATCCGGCTCTTCGTCAAAAAGTCCCAAGATGAGACCATCGCTTGCCTCCAGGCTCAAATCTGGTGCAAAATCCCAAGTAAGGTCTCATTCGTCCAAGGTGCCACAGCTCCAGTATCTGTCGAAGAAGGTCCCAGCAATCACGTTCCAACACGGACAGATCAAGACCGAACTTGTGCCATATCTCCATTCTTCGATGGCTGGCTGGCTGAAAATCCCGTACAGTGGCTGCAACCTGGTGGCAGTAAGCCATGTCTGGGCTGATGGACTGGGTAATCGCAAAGCAAACAAGCTGCCTTTCTGCCAACTGGAAAGACTACAGGCGTTGGTGAACAATCTGTATGCGAAGAAGCATCATCCAGTACCATTCTGGATCGATACGTTGATGCTACCAAAATATTCAAGCAAGCCCGCCTCAGAGAGCGAGAGCCAGGGAAGATCCGGGCTCAAGTCCAAAGCGATGGGGAATATGGAGTGGGTATACAAAGGTGAGTCCCAATCTGTCTCGGCGTAAGGCAATGTTGAATCTTCGTTGTCTGCCATTGGGAAAAAGTGACTTCTTCTTTTATGCTCACCTACAAACCACGGGCTTTTGCGCTTCGGATCATCTCTCGCTGACTGTTGGTGTATCTTAGGTGCATCCAAGGTACTTGCGCTTGATCGCGGCTTAGAGTCTGTCTCTACTGAAGGCATGCAAGCCGAGGAGATTGGCGCATACCTCGTGACAAGCGTTTGGACGAAAAGGTTATGGATGCTACAAGAAGGCTGCAACAAACAACGCACTTTTTATCAGTTCGCCAACGGAGCCACTCTCTGGCCTGTCTTACATGACGAAGTGCTCAACAAGTCGAAGCTGAGCACATGGAAGGGCAACTGTGACCTCCCCAAGAAACGCGCGGTGAGAAGAGCTCAAAGCCTGGACCTGATCCAACTCTGTTTTCTTTACAACAAGGCAGTCCCAATAAAGCCAATGGTCGGGTATTACTCACCCAGAACGATGGCCTTTGCAGAGATGGACTCGAGACTCTACAGACTGATCAATCCGGTCTGGTATTTCATACACCGTTTCCTCGAGGAGATGACCATTGACTGGTCAGGTGGGTTTAACGCAAAAGCACTCACACGTTGTATGCGGGGCATGTACTATCGGAACGCGAGCGACCCCGCTGATGAGCCTTTGGTGCTCTCCTCACTGCTCTCGCGGATCGCCGGTTCCGCGGCAGAGCTGAGAGCGAAGGGCGATACACGAGAGGAGCGCTACAAGCTTCTCTTCAAGAAGTTCAACTACGTCCCGCGTGACATTCTGTTCGTGGACCAGGTTCGATGCAACGAAGATGGCTGCCGCTGGATCCCCACATCACTGCTGGCCGTATACAACTCCGAAGGCAAGCCTGTCGACCGTCCCGAGCGCACACGAAAAGGGCTCCCACTGCACTTCTTGAACGCCGCCAGCGTCGCGATGTACGGTTTCGTAAGCATCTCCGCTGCCGGCATACCGGGACTCGTCATGACTTTGTCGCTCATACCGCACACCGCGTACGCCGTGCGCCGGATGCGCAAAAACAGTCCCATGTGCCCGCAGTCAGATCGCGGCATCGAGACCTCGCTGAGCGGCATCCGGATCCTGCCTCGTCCAACAACGCTGACGGCGCCGTTTCGTTTCGAGCTCCAAGACCAGGCTTATCGGCCGTTCGCGCAGTCCCGCGTTGCAGGATGGGTGGTCGACCTGCGCGAACCGGGCACCGGCCGCGCCGTCACTGATCTCCCGGAGAAAGACTACTGCTTGCTAGTGGACGGGTCGTTCGAAAGCATGCTTGGGAGAGCGCCTGCGCCGTGCCGCGCTGTGCTGGTGTCGGTCACGGAGTGGCACTCCGTGCGCCCCGGTGGCTTCGCGAAGTTCGAGGCGCTTGCTGCCATGGCGCCGATGCTGGCGGATGACGAGGCTGCGCTCGCGTTGCCGAGCGTAGAGGTCCGGCTGCCGATGAAGACGTCCCAGATGGTTATCGACAAGTGGATCGTGGGGTGATTTCCTGTCGCAACGCTGGGGAGACATATCTCTTGTTGGTTGCCAACTATCAACTATCTATCTCCAACTAGCAACTACTTGTTATTATCTGCTGATCATCCACTTGGCTACATTCCTGGTCGACTATCAGATGGTGGCGACTGTTTGGTAGATAGTAATAGTTGCCATATGGGACCTAACACCTCTCAGGAGAACCTCCCGCTGCAAAGATGCAACCCGCGATGATTGATGAGATGAAGCGCTCAGACCTCCTTGACTGTGAACCACCTGAAATATCTATGATTGAGACACTGCCAACGCTTGATACTCCTGTCGTCCAATGCAAACGTTCACGGCACGTTAGATTGCATCTAAGCTTATAAAGGTCGGTAAGAGGGTTTTGCAGTCAAAACCACTGCTTGGCCCCTGCCGGCGGACAGGCGCTACGAACTTGCGCAGTGCTTGTTTGCTTGCTTGCGGAGAGACATCTGGCGTCCTTGTGTCAGCTGCTTATGTGCCTTACAGTACGTCCAAGGTTGCGCCAGCAATCTACTCGCAACAGTCCGGTACCCCTGCTCCGTCCAACAAGAAATCTTTCAAGACACGTGCCATAGGTATCAAAACACGTACCATATGCACACTACTCACAAGATCAACCGTATGCAACAAAATCACCAGCCTCAAGAACGCTCGCGTATGCAGTCATCAAATCCATTAATCTATGGAAAACGTCCATCTGGACCTGCCAGCCAAGCTAGCATTAAAAGGGTATCAAGAATTCCGCCTCAAAAACACAACCACCATCAGCGCCATGCCCAGGCAACCAATCACCCTCTCCTTCTTCGCTTTTACCGTGCCACTGCCGTTCCCATTCGCTGCAGTCGGCTTTGCAGACCCTACTTGCGTCGGCTTCACCAAACCGCTCGTACCACTGCCCCGTGCTCCAGTTGCACCTGCACTGCTACCACCACTTTGAGCTGCAGCCGCAGTGGGCACATTCTCCGTCCTCGTACCATCGACTACCAGCCCGTTGGAAGCGAGACTGACCGTATGCCCCGACACCACCGCTGACGATCCACCCACACTCAACGTGCTATCGCCTACCACCTCCACCGGCGTTGTTTTCCCGTCTTTGCCGATCATACTTGATACTGCGGCCGCGGTGACGGATGTGCCTGGTGCTAGACTCACCACCGTCCCACTTGGTGCAGCAGCCGCGGGTATTGAAGCCGTGCTCGTGCCATCGACGACCACGCCCTTTCCATCGCTAGCAAGACTGACGACATGCCCCGAGATCGTGGCGGGTCTGCCACCAGCTGCGAGCGTCTGGTCTCCGATGATGGCGACGGGCGTCGTCTTGCCATCTGAGCCGAGGACACTCGATGTAGATGCACCTGTGATAGAGACGCCAGGTGCGAGGCTGAGAACGCTGTTTGGAGCGGCTGCCGATGTGATGGGTACAGTCCGCGTCTGTCCGTCCTGGGCAACTATGACGTTCCCGCCGGCGTCAGCGGAGAGGGTGGCGCCGTTAGTCGTGATCGGTGCGCCACCGTACGTGAGGGTGTGGCTGGGGTCGAGGATAGCGATTGGGGTGGTTTTACCGTCTGCGCCTTTGACTGTGGAGGCTGCGCCAGGGTTGATTGAGATACCAGGGGCGATGCTGATGGGGCCACTCAGTGGTTGATAGGGTAGCTGCGACATCGCTGCTGTGCTTGTCTTGCCATCTTGGACTGCGATGACGTTGCCCTTTGTGTCGGCGGAGAGGGTGGCGCCGTTGGTGATTAGTGGTGCGCTGCCGGGTGTTAGCGTACTGCCGGCCACGACGGCGACACGTTGGCCGTTCGCGGCGGTGGCTGCTTGTGCTGTTACTGGAGGTTGGTATGGACCCATGTTGAGGACGGCGCCGGATGAAGGTTGTGGTGGCGATGTCGGCTGTGCGTTAGTGGGGAGAGACGACATAGCGATGGTCGAAGGTGCCCCGCCAGCACTCGGCTGGACGATGAGGTTGCCATTGGGGTTGACGCTGAAGATCTGGTTGCTCAGCGTGGCAGGGGCGCCTTGAGCGATGGTCTGTCCTTGAATGACTGCAGCAGGATTTCCGCGCGCATCCCTTGTTTGAACTGCTGTCACTGGTGCTGAGCCTGACTGTGGAGTAATGACCGCGCCCATCTGTGCGGGCGGTGGAGTTTGGGTAAGAGGTAGGTTCACCGAGCCGCCTACATTGACGGCTCCGCCGGGATTAGCGCTGATGACTTGCCCTTGAACTGTCGCGGCTGCTCCTCCTGGCAGAATAGTCGTACCACCTATCGAGATAGCATCTGAGCGTATAGCACCATCTGGCTGTACAGCAACAGCTTGCTTAGCTGCAATGGACGAGCCAGGAGCTATTTGGATGTTGGCCTGGGGTGGTGCGGCGGGTGCTTGATTGCCAACACCAGCTGGATTTCCAATAGCCGGTTGACCTTGTTGCGGTGCGCCCAGAGCTTGGTTAGCACCTTGAAGCTGCGGTACTGTTGGGTTTACGTTTTGAGGCTGATTGGGTGCGGCCGCATTGGACTGGCCATTTTGATTTCCGATGTTCTGAGGGACTGATCCGAGTCCAAGCGCGCCTTGTACCGGAGCCGGTGGAGCAGTATTTGGCTGAGCTGCTCCGACAGCTGGTGCATTGGGCGAGCCTGCCGCTGCATTATTGGCGACTGGCAGCGCAGGCGAATTTGGGGCAGGAGCAGCAACAGGTGCGTTCTGCTGATTTGCACCCAGGCCAAAAGCGGCATTCGCCGGTGGCGCCGGGGCTGCAGCTGGGGCTGGATTGTTAGCCGGTAGCGCAGGTGAGTTTGGAGCAGGAGCAGCGACAGGTGCGTTCTGCTGACTTGCACCCAGACCAAAAGCAGCGTTTGCCGCTGGAACAGGGGCTGCAGCTGGGCCTTGAGCATTGGCAGGCTGTTGAGTCGCTGCGACTGCATTTGCGGCAGCATTTGGCTGCTGAGCTGGAGCTGGCTGTGGCGCATTGTTCATAGACGGCGCAAGGGGCGGGTTCGGCGGCTGTATCACTGGGCTCTGTTGATTGCTGCCAAGTCCGAGGGCTCCATTTACTGGTGGTGCGGGAGGAGGAACGTTCGTGGGCTGAGCCGCCACAGGGTTCGGATTTGCGGGTTGAGTGGCAGGAGGAGCTGGTAGATTGACAGCACCAATGTCAGGAGGAGGTTGTGTGTTCACTGGAGCAGGTGGTGCCGGCTGATTGATAGCACCGATGTTGGTCGGGGGTTGCACGGTTACAGGTGCGTTTGAAACCGGGTTTGGCGCCGGGTTGGCGATCGTATTTGGCGGAGGATCATTGACTGGTTGTTTAGTTTGAGGAGGGGGGTTGGTGATCGGATCATTGATCGTAGACTGAGGAGCGGGAGGAGGCGGTGGTGGTGGTGGAGGGTTGTTTACAACGGTTGAGACTGGGTTCTGTGGGTTCTGAATGGGTTGCTTCGTCGACTCAACTGGCACAAAGGGAGCTGAGAATATGGGTTCTGGTCCTGCGTTGCCAGGGTTCAGTGCGGTTGGCGCGGGAGCATTCACTGGCGCTGTGACATCTGGAATGGGAGGAACAACAGATGAGCCAGGAGCTGCCGGTGGAGCTGAAGGGGGCGCTACCTGAATCGGCGTGGGTGTAGGTGACGCCGCGACGAACGAAGCACCAGAGATTGGCTGGGGAGGGTCGTAGATCCCATTGAGAGCAAGGATGCAGTCACCCCAGGCGGGGTCCATGGCTCGTAGTGCTGAAGGCACAGCGATGTATGGATGGTAATCATCCCGGATAATGGTGTCCTGCGGATAATTATACCATTCCAGCGTACTCGATGGCTGATATGAAGTTCCGTTGAGCATCTGCGGTGGCTCAGGTGGGTTCGAGGCACGGAAGAAGTAATCTGAAGGTGGGACTGGACGCTGAAGGTTTCGCAGATCGTAAGGTTTCTGTACCACTGTGAGCGTCGACCAATCCTTTGCTACCAGTGTTTCGAGCTCCTTTTGCCAAGGCCCGTTGAATCCTGGAATGTGCTGCTCGATGCTTGACAGGTCGCTTGGCATGGCAGACATGACTGTGGTGGCGATGGACGCTGTTCCAACCGAACCTATGCCAGATTCGTACATGTAATTGTACGCTTTGACAGCTGAGACACCGGTGATTGCAAGATAAATAGAAGGCGAGGTCATCACCACAGTCTGCGCAGAAGCATTCCAGCCAGCAGATTGAGCACCGTGGTGCGAGAGCGTGACTGTGGCAACTCGGGTTCCATTCGGCGGGGCCACAGTCTGATAAATGACACCGTTCGATCCATCGCACCTGGGGGGCGCGCCAGTCTTAGTTGTCTCTGGCCAGTAATACAATTGCACAGAGCTCGCAACAACAGTGCAAGTCTGAAACTGGCTAGTAGAAAGCTCGACACAGCCGTTGTACAGCATGTTACCTTTGGTCTGCAGCCATTTCACCTGGTCCGATGGTAGATTGGGGCAATCGCTGACAGGAAACCGGCAGTCATTCTCTGACACCGGAGGCGAATAATAGTTGAGCGTGCAACCTCGTTTTGGGATACTTGCAGAGTTGATGTTGGTCCACGTGATCGTTGAAGTATAGCTCCAGGTAGTATACTTCTCGCTGGACACGCGTGGGTAGACGTCACAATTATCGTAACGCGTGTTCGCCCCAGGCAGAATCGACGAGGTGATCTGAATGTTCGTGTTCGACGTCATGGGGATGTTCGTGTTGTTGATAAACACAGACTGATGCCAAGCTGTGATGGCATCGCCGTAGGCTATCATCTGGCTAATGCAAGACGATGCATACACCGATCCAGAACCCGTCGTCGCTAACGGTGGTGGTGTATAGCCGAAGCAGTGCTGCTCAGGACACGTGCCATTGCTATGGACGCAAGCCGAGCTGGTTGACGATGTCGTCGATGATGAGTTCTTTGGGACGGCAACAGTAGGCAAGTAGAAGGAGGAGTTGTTTGGTGCAGGATAAGGGGCGCTTGGGTAAGTGTTTGATGAAGGAGCATAAGGATTGACGCTGGCTGAGCTGCCGGTATCGGCGGCTGAAAATGAGGAGTTTTGCGACGAAACAAGCGTAGCGCTGTCGGTGGCGACTGGAGTTGACCCAACTGGTGAACGAGTGACTGAAGGGCTACCATTGCTATGTGGCGACGGCGCTGAAGGATATGGAGTGCCGGTGGCCTGCACGCTCGGGACGACATTAGAGTCGATGTTGCTGTATTGTGCGTGTATGACCGCAGCGAAAAGGTGTGCGACCAAGACAAGCCGACAGGTTGCTTTGATACTGAAGGCCGGCTTCCAAGAATCAATCCAGGCAACATGTACAGCTTGCTTGCCTAAGATGTTCCTCTGTTAGGCACCGTCGACGGTTGTGGTGGATCTTTCGTATGCCGAGAGAAGCATGAAACATGAGTGAGAACTTACCTGAAGAGCCGCGCACGCCCATTACAATGAAATAATTACTAAATACAGAAATGAATGGCCTACTGGCAGTAGCATCTCACTATTGGCAACCAACTAGGGCTTCAAACAGCCACGCTGTGTTGTTGGTGCAACGCTGACAAGCAGGATGGCGAGACGAAGGGTGCAAGACCGAGCGAATATGAGAGATCCATCAACGCTGACCACCTCCAGACGCCGAGAAAGCTCGGGCCGCTGACCGTGGCTGGGTTTCCACATGATCCTCGCGAAGCATGGGGCGACACGTATCAGAAGCGACGGCAACGGTATTTCCACGGGTTAAAACGGGGAAGTGTGGACGCTCATGGCGGAGAATGCACAGCCATGCCTTGCAATGGGAAACGGAAGATGCCTAGTCGCCGTGACATGATCCGCAAAGAGATCGGAACACGTGGAAAGTTTTGCGGGAAGACAAATGCTTTATTGAGGGAGCTGAAACCATGCCGCGCGCACGAGTCTTCGTAAGGGAGAGGAAAGGGTGACTTGAGGATAATCGGGACGTGGACTGATTCGCGGTGTCACCTCGTTGGAACCTCCTGCAATCAATACCGGCATCGCTATGATCGACCGCAACGAAACAGTACAGGGCCTGCAAAATATTTTTACTGCAGGATGAATCGTGGAAGAGGAAGAAGACAGGAAGAGGAGGCGAGCCGTCAGGTCCCGTCTCTCAAAATGCGAAACGAGCAGCGAAACGTACCCGCCCATACGGACTGCCTTTTCCGGTAAATGTAGATCTGCATCCGAGCGTCTGGCCATCAGATCATCCGTGATTTTTCAATATCACTCACCTGCTTACTCGGAGCCTTGCGCACTCTGACTACATTGAATGCACGATTGGCGAAGTCAGCATCTCTGAGTCGTCGTGGTGTTTCGCTTTAGATGAGGGCAAAACAACCTTGTGTGGCTACTGAATAAGGTCAAGATCGAGAGAGCACGTGCTCCTGTCAATGATCTGCCGGCACGCTAGGGACGTCATTGATATTGAGATGTTGGCGTTTTGCAAACCACCACCAAACACCCAGTAATTCGTTTAATCATATCTCACATACTGCACTTGCTTGTCTGTACTCACAGAATTGACTGCTTTAGCTGCACACTCAATCCTCGAAACTAGCCACCAAGCCTACAAGCCATGCCTCACTCAAAGACCCCCGGCCAGTCCGGCGCCATGAGCCAAAAGCAAGAGAACAAAATGGCCCAAGGTAACTCCACCTTAACACCCTCCTCACTTCGTTATTCATCGGCACTAACACCTCAAAAGCCAAAGGCACAGGTGCAGATAACGCCCCCGGCCACACCGGCCTCGGAAACCCCGCAGACGCACCAGTAGCAGGCGACTCCGGCATCTCGAGCGTCGGCATTGACGCTGGTACGAATCAGCCGGGCGAGAAGGGGAATCTAGGGCCGCAGATGCCGAGTGATCCAAACGTGCCTAAGCAAACGTTGGGCGGTGTGGGTGGCGTTGAAGGTGGTGCGGATTCGAAGTTGCCGAATACGAGCAAGAATACGCAGTCGCTGGCGGATAATCTGAAGTGAGAGACTCTGTCCAGCAGGTATGAGAGTCCAATACTGGCGGTGCAAGGCGTTGGAGACACGATGGGGCGAAACGCACACAGCCCAATGAAAGAATCCAATGAAGGAGCGACCTCATGAGACACTCTGGTACCAGGCTCGGTCATCGTATCAAAAACATAAGCATAGACGTGCAGACAGCTTTCATGAGCAACCTCGTTGACAGCCTCTACTACTTCCCCTCCTTAGTGTCCCAGCTAGTAAGCTTGTCCAACATGCGCTTGCTACACCTTCTTATCCACCACCCCATTCCCACTCGCGCTATCACTCCCCTCGACCTCCTTTCCCTTAAACTGCTCATCCGCCTTCCCATACATCATATGCTCCAAGTTCACCTTTGGCCCCTTGAACCACTTCCTCGCCCCCACAACCCACCACACAACCACCGCACCCATCGGCACCCCATACACCAAGCACGTCCAATTCATCCCACTCACATCCAGATCCGCCCCCGTAGCCGCCGGAAAACACATAATCGGAACCATCAGCAGCACAAAAGCGCATCCAATACCTCCAATCGGCAATGTGAACTTTCCCAAATTCCATGGTCCAGGCCTGAATCTGTTCCCCACGAAGAAGAGCCGTATGAAAATGGGGATTGTAAATGCAACATACTGCGCTATTGCACCTATGCTGAACATAGCCCCGGCTGCGAGTGGTCCGCCGAAGATCAGCAGAAGCAGAAGAAGCCCGATGACGTTGTTGGCGATGACAGCGTTGACGGGCGTGCGCGTGTAGCGGTTCACCTTTTTCCAAATATTGGAGAAGGGGAAGCAGTCATCTCGCGCGTAAGCGAAAGTGACGCGGCTCGCGGCTATCATGCACGCTTGGCCCATGCTGAAGCCTGCGACGATGGTGAGGCCAAGGACCACCAGGGTGACGTTATGCGGGACCGTCTGCACGAGATAGGCTGCCCAGGGCTGGCCCAGGTCGCTTTCGAGGACGCCGGCAATGTCGACGACTGTGTAGGCGACTACAAGTTGAAGGAACCAGCCAAAAGTGCCGCCGACCGAAGACGTGAGTACGATAGCCCGGGGGGCGGCGATGTTGGCGTTTGCGCATTCTTCAGAGATGTGGAATGGGGAGTCGTAGCCAGACAGCGTCCAAATGATGGAGAGAAAGGACATGAGGACTGCGATGCCATTTGGAAAGGAGGTGCCCTCGTAGAATGTGCCCCAGACTTCGCTGCTTGGGGAGAAACGCGCCAAACCTTGTGATTCGCGGTTCGTGGTCGCTGGTATGATGGCGATGACGACGATGAGAGCGAGCATGTTGAAGGTGGAGCCAACGGCATTGAATTTTGCTAGAAACTTGGTTGGCATGCTGCTGATGACGGCATGTACGCACATAATGAGCAAGACGAGGAGATAAACGTGCCAGTTCTCGGGTATGTAGGAAGGGTTGCTGATTGAGGCTGCCGCGAGGATCATGCTGGCGGTGCCGTAGTTGACGGAGGGCGCGGCAGTGATCTGGCCGAGCCAGTTTGACCAGCCGGTCAGCCAAGCGGCCAGCGGTCCCCATCCCGGCGGTGCAAGGACTGCTGAGGCATAGTAGAGGCCTCCAGAAGTTGGCATTGATGAGCAGATCTCAGCCATGCCAAGAGAGACGCATTGGATGCCCACCATAGCGACGAGCCAGCCCCATGTCATCTGTGTGTGTCAGTGCCGGAGGCGTAACGAGCATCTTTCTCACTATCGATGAATGGGATGCCTGTGAGAAGAAAGACGTACACCGGGGGTGCCAGCATAGCCCATGCCATAATACAACGTCGTCGCAAAGCTGGGCAACAGCCCCAACACCGCAAAAGACACCGAGAACGACGTAAACAGATTAAACTCCCTCTTAAACTCAGGCTTATACCCCAGCGCCGCCAGCGTCTCTTCGTCCTCGTCCCATTCTCGATCCGGGTCCTCCGGATCATACACTACCTCGCCTTTCGCCAGTACAGACGTGACCGCAGCTTTGCCGACACTGGCATGGCGCTCTTTGTTGGAGACGGTGCTTTGTCGCTTTTCAGCCATCTTTTCTTACCTCAATTCAAATGCGATGATATGCATACGAGGGGGCAAAACAAGAAGGAAAGCGTATAGGAAAAGAAGTCGCCGTACTATACCGCCGAGCGTGCGTGGCAGATGCAGACAGCTGCAGGTCGCCCGGCTAATAGGCCAACGGGACGTGGTACAAAGCCTGCAAGGTTATCATGGCGATTGCGTGCAGCGACATGCAGATCGTTGGACAAGAGGGGTAGCGAGGACTGCAACGTCTAGAAGCTTGATGTATCGGCTGCACTGATAACGCTTTATCACCGTCCTCCGCTTCGCAGACGATAGGTCTGGATCATTATTCTTAGGACCAAGCATCTGACGACGAGCTCTCCGAGAGTCTCAGTGGCGGTATGAAGTTCTTGCGTAAAGTCAGGAACCGTTCAATTGATGCATGAGGTTGGATAGGAGATGGCCTCAAATGAAGACCGGCTGCTAAAAAGGGACTAGTGCGGTGAGATGCGTCCTAAACGCTTCGTGCAGGTCATTTCCATACATTACCTGTACATACTCATGTAGCATGACTACACGTCGCAGTATGAGTATTTTGCAGGCGCAGGACAAGACAGTCAAGTGTTGTTCACCGCCTACAGACAGCGTACATTCACTCGAACGGAGTCTATTCACATAACGCTACAACGCTTCATGCAGTTCATCTAGATGCTCTTGTCAGTCTTCAACACTCTCAGTCGCCTTGTCGCCGTCCAGTGCTTCCTGCTTCGGCTCTCTACTCACTCCTAGCTCCTCCTGCGACGTTGGATTTCCTTTCTCAGGCGCCTCCGGCAACACGTTCTCCTTCTCCGCCTTTCTAATGGTGTGGTCGTCTGCAGGCACTAAAACACTACTCTCTTTGCTTTGAGCGGTAGCCTCTGCCTTTGGCTGCGTCGTCTCAATCGATTCGGCACTTACAGCTTCATCGATTGCTTCAGCTTTCGACGCTTGTGGTGTCTGCTTCGCATCTGAGGGGTTGCTTGTGATAGCTGCTTCGCCGCTTTTGGCTGATGGTGCTGCAACAAGCACACTGTCAACAGGCCACTTTGAGGGCGTCGTGCTGGCCTTCTCAAGTGCTGATGTAGCGTCTGCAACTGCCACTTTCTCCTCGGTGGATTTTGGCTTGCTCGTCACGGCCTCATCGCCACTTTTGACTGAGGGGCCAGCGTCAAGCGGACTGTCAATCGGATCACTGGAGCGTTCTACGCCAGATGTTTCGAGGGCTACTGTGGCATCTGGTTCGGTTTGCATTTTGCTTGAGCTTGCAGGTGCGTTGGTGACTGCTTCCTCGCCGCTCTTCGCGGCAGGGGCTGCGTCCAGTGACGTCTCTACTGTCTCACGCTCGGGTTGTGAATCAGCGGGCTTGAGAGTTATCTTGCGGTCACCGTCTTCGTCAGTGCCCGCCTGAACGCTGAGATCATCAGTCGTGGTCTCTTCGCCGCTCTTAAGTGCAAGCGCCGCGTTTAGTGAGCTCTCAGCAGGTGCTTCCCCATGCACAGCAATTGAGCTTCTCTTGGGGGGCTCAGGCTCGTTCACCTCCTCGTTGACTTCGCTGGGCTCTTGTTTTCGTCGGGCTTCTTCCTCTTCTTTCTTGAGATTTTCAGGATCGTTAGTCACAGCTTCTGGCCCAGCAACTTTACTTGAACCGTCTTCAGCCAATCCGCCAGCCGGTGCAGCAGCGACTTCATCATCCACCGCGGCCTCCATCAGTGTGCCGCCTTTCTCTTCCGCGTCTTCCCCACCCTTTGCAGTCTCCTTCTGCTTCGCCTCTACGCTTGCCTTCAACGCCGCCGCTTTGTCTTTAGTTCTCTTCTGCGCCATCGCCGCAACTTCAGCAGCGAGACTTGACTGTCCTGACGGCTTGCGCGTGGCATCCCGCACAGTTGCCGGCGCATCGCTCATAGCTTCAGGCTGCTTAGTCCGTATGGGAAGCTCCTTCTCGCCTCCCCTCGGCATGTCTGGCGCAGGTGGTGCGTTGTCTGTCTTCAATTCCTTGGGCTCGTTCTCCTTTCCGCTGACCGCTTTGTCCGGCATTGACTTTTTCTTTTTCTTCTTCACCCCGAGCACGTCTTTAATCTCGCCGAACTCATTCCACTCTTCTACTTGCTCCAAATCGCCGAGTACCATGCCCTGCTTCACGAGTCCTGGTATTGTCTTGCCTTTGCTTCGTCTCGTCCATATTCGCCGTGCTTTCTCGTCGGTGGCTGTATCGATGGCGTAGAAGGGAATGCGATTGGCTTTCAGTATAGTTTCCATGCGTGATGTCGCTGTTATAATGTGTGAAGAGCCTGCGGTCAGGGAAGTGAAGAGAAATAGATGGGGAGAGGTTTCGTAAGAGAAAGAAGGGTCGGAGATGTTGGGAGGCTCATCTTTCGGGTCTTTCGAGGTCATGGCGTCGGATGTTTGAGTTGGCGGTCCCAAAGTCCGTCTATAAACCAGGTGATATATGGATGAATGGTATAGCTAGTACATTACGTATGGTGCAGAAAGATAATATGATTAGCAATCGGGTGTTAGTAGAGCTCTTCTAGTATGTCAAAAACAGACAGTATCAATGTGCTTCCGTTGATAAAACAGCAAAAGCATGCGAATGAAATCGTGGAAGTTTTGACAGGGAGCAATTTCCTTTCACAAAGAGCTCCGCATGACAGCTCATTGGCGATCTGGCACTATTCCGCTTTCGGCCACACTTTGGCCCTTACAGCATCTCATACAAGATCAGCTTGTTAACGAATTGAACATATGCAGCTTCTAGTGTCCAAGCAGAAGAGATCACAAAATCGATGTGCATACTGTGCGGCTAGCATTCCTCGTCGCTTCATGAAGGACCTCAGTCTACGGAGTCACGAGCTGGTCTACTTCTCCTCTTCTTTCTCCTCGCCGTCCTTCTCATCCTCCAGAATCTCTTCTTCGTCTTCCTCGCCATCCCCGAAAGTGCTGAGTGGGACCTCATACAGCCGCAGCAACGCTTTATTGGGGTCCTTCACCAAGACATACTTGGCATTTTCCTTAGCACCCTCCCCACCCAGCCGCATCACCATGTCCACAATGCTCCTAACAATGCCCCACCCGTTGCCAACGTTCAAGTTCATCTGGCCAGCAAACTCTTTGGGCTTGTAGCCAAGGACGCCAAGGACGACGTGGTGGTTCGTATCGCGCGGTGAAACTCGAGATACGAAGCCAAGTTTCATTTGATCGGCTTTGGCGAGGATGGCTTGAGTAGTCCATCGTGCCAGCTTGGAGCTGTTGTTCTTCATCTCGGTCGCCACAACGGCGCCGCGCTGCGATGCAAGTTTTGTGCGCCAGTCCAGCGCACCGCCAGATCCCTGCGCTTTGTTGTCGAACTCATTGAGTGCGTGAATTGTGAGCAGCTGTGGCTCGTGCGTCACGGGGTGTGTCGCATGCGCATCGAGTTCTGTTCGCACAACGAGGTTGAGCGGCTGCTCTGAATTTTCAGACGACAGATCATATCGCAGATATCTGTACGCCTTGGACGCCGGATCGGCCGCTTCGTCTTCACGGCTGTAGAAGGGGTGTGCACTGGGCATTTCTTTCTTGGTCGATTCTGATTCTGTGACACAGAAAAGAGGAAAGACGTTGTTGATGTGGGTGGCCTCAAGCATGAGAGCGCCAGGTGCGTTGATAGAATCTTTGTTGCCTTCAGACAGCTCGAGAGGAGCGTCCGCTGCGTTCTCGTTGACTGACACCATGTCCAATGCTGAGCCCTCGCGCTTATCGATGTAGACCTTGTTACCTCTTCGCTCGAGGATGAGGTCCCACGAGTAGACAGATCGCGGTGAACACATGAGTATAGAGAGGATGTTGTCGGTAGCAAATACTTGAGCGGCATCGCTGGCGGCAAGTTCTTGAATGACAGGGTCGGAGGAGGTGGTGACATTGTAGGCGGCTCGATCAAGCACTTGTAGTCTTCGCTCGGCGACCTTTGTGCCTGGCTGCTTGTCGAACGCCCTATCGTATGCGTGTAGGAAACCGTGCGCCGCAAGCTCTTCCCCAGTGCCGGCCTCCAGATTTAGCTTGCTCAATCGCGCATAGTCAATTTCTTCAAGTAGGTGCCAGTCTGCTTTCACGTTGACACTAGCATCGCGGTTTCGTTGGGGCTTGTCGTAGTCCTTCCAGCCAAATCTTCGACCTCCTCGACCTCCTCTGCCGCCACGCTGGTTATCGTTATACTGCTGTTGCTGCTGACCACCACGGCCAACTCGTTGGAAGGTGCCTCGTCCCCCCCTGTCACCACGGCCGCCAGCAGCGCCTCGGCCCGCGCCCCGTCCTCGGAAGACTGCAGAGCCACCGCGACCGCCGAAACCACGTCCGCGGGTGGTGCGGGTGTTGTCGACTACAGAAAAAGTGGATTCATCCTCGGCGGCTTGTACAGAGAAGAGCGATGGACCAGTGGCGCCATAAACTTGCTGGTCTGCAGACTTGTCAGTGCTCATGTGCTAGAAAACGTACGCACACGTCGAGGTGCAGGCTAAGCGTACCTCTATAATTGCGACCGTAGTTTTGTCTGCCGCCACGGTCTCTATCTTGACCTCCCGAAGTCCAGTCAGCCATCTTGCCGAGCTTGTCGCCCTTGCTGAACGGGGCATATGGAACGCCATCCAGAGTGGTTTCCGCAGACGCCGGTGGACCCCATGATGGTGCCGTTGGAAGGCTGGTGATGAGGTCTTCGAGAGCTATCGGTGCCATTGCTAGAGGTTCGGAACAAGTTTGAAGTCAGGATTCGCGGCTCTGAGGAAAGATTTCGTGGTCGTGTGTCAAAATGTCGTGCACGCTATCTCCGATAAGGCCGGCCATCTCTTGGCACAAAAATGCCGCCGCCGCCAAGAAGGGAATGCACGAGGACTCCAAGTTTATACTATGGCCATCATTTAGGACATTGAGATTAACATCCAATACATATGCAACACTGATATTTTGCTGCACGGAAAGAGAATTTACGCACCATCCACCCATACCATCTGCATGTATCACTCGCCTGTTCCTTCCACATCGGCAATGTTTAGTGACGCTGTGCGAGGTCCAGATGCCCTATCCAGGCGTATTCGTACAAAGCCAGTGAGTGGATATATTCAATCGTGTCGTGGGCCGCTATTCTTGAGTCTCCGCTGCTGTAGAGCTCCCTCTGCCCTCACCACTGCTGCTGTCGAGCACTATCGGTCACGGCACTTCAACAGGCTTGATCGGCCAGGGAGCGTCAAAGCCGGTGATGGCCTTCATCGTCGTCCACGCCTCCTCTTCCATTTGCCATGTGACCGTCAACATCGCCTTTCGCAGGTCGAGCTTGTCCATCAAAGCAGCCAGCTGTTCCTCCTCCCGCTTTTGCATACGCCCCATCTCACGCTTATACTCCAATTCAATCTTACGAATCTGCTCGTGCTGCTGCTCTCGAAGGTCCTGCATATCTCTCGCTTGTGTCTCTCGTAGGGACTCGAGCTCTGTATGATGTTTGCTGCCAATGTTCGTCTGTAAGCGACGGTAATCCTCAAGCGTGCGGCGGTCCAGGTCTGTGACAGAGTTGCCCTCACCTTTGCAATGGGCTTCCATCTTCTTCAAGGCATGCGCCGTATCGCGGACCGCAACGGTGTTGTCCAGCCAGCGGTTCATTTCTTCCTCGACGTGGTGATCCTCCAGCTTCGACACATCGTATCCATGCTCCTTCTCGCGCACGCTTTTTGCAGCTTCGGACTGCTCGATAAGAGCGGCTCGCATATGCTTGTGGTACACGGCGAGATTATGGTGTTGCTGAGCACGGAAGCCGATGAAATAATCTCGCTGGTATTGCTGTCTCTCGCGGAGCTTGCGGAAATCGTCGAAGCGCATGGCAATAGCCAAGTTCGAAATCAGTTGCTCCTCATTATCAGCCAGATACAGACCATCGCCGCCGTCTAACAGGGACTCGCCCGCACGGACAATGGTGGCAGTGACGCCTTTGGCGATGGCAGTGCCGCCGTGGCTGCGACTATCGGCGGCAGCGGCAGCGTATGCATGATCGGGGACGCCATCTGGGCTTGCGTAGCCGCTGTCTGGTCCTTGGGCAGAACTCATTGAGTTTTCGACCCGCGGATTATTACGAGCGCTTGACAAGTTTAGCATTGGGGGGCGGGCATGAACTTTGCCAGTGCTCATCTGCGCCCTCTTCTCGCTCGCGATGGTTAGCATAGGTGGGCGTGGAAGCTCTTTCTCCTTACTTGTATGAGCGTCCTCGTTGCAGGTGCAAGACTTCTCGTCCAACCCTTCTTCGAACTTCATGACTTGTTCCTTCACGCGGCTCTGACCTGAGCTGTTCTTGTGCCCGGATCTCTTGTCGTAGATCGTCTCGAGCCACTTGTGCTCTGCTTCGTATGTTCGACCACGTGTCTTCTCATAGTCAGGCGGCAACTTTCGAACCCCTAGGAAGCCAATGTCAGCACAGCCTCTTCTAGAGTTCTTTCAAGTTTGGAATCAAGCAATCCAGGCAGTGCCAGCGCGTCTGCTGCTGAACAATAGATTTCGCGGCTCAGAACGGAATGTGTAGGTATTCTGAGACGTACCACTTGGGAGCCACCACTCCGTCGGAACTTTGCCTAACAGGTCGATGAGTACATGCTCCGGGAGGTCGCACATAGCATGGTGCCTAATCTTGTCTGTAATCTTGTCGGCGCAGCATGGTGAGAGTTGTTGGTGAAGCTCGCCATTTCCCCGCTCACGCTGGAGCCCGATAATATGCTGACGGCATACTCCGTGAGTGCACTTGAGCTGGTAGACTTGCTCCACTGGCGGCTGAATGTCGAAGGTCATGTGGCAGAGCTCACAGTATATGAACGGAGAACTTCGATGGCGTCTGCGAGGTATGAGTCAGATGTCTTGATTCAAATGGGCTGAGATGGTATACCTGCTACGGAGACGCTGCAAAGGGTGCGCAATGGCACCTTTCAGCTTCTTTCCCATGCTCGACTTATCTTCTCTCAAAAGAGCCTTGAGCTTCGACGAAGTTCGACGGAATGATGTATCAGATGAGGCCCAAGAAAAGGCGCATGGAATAGGTGGACCAAAGGCCTGGCGCTACTGCACACTCACACTAATGGAAGTTGACAGGCTTGTCAAGAGTGTGGACCTACTCAATCAAGATAGTTAGTATCCTCCTGTGAAGAAAGAAACGCGCAGCAGTTGTGTGACATCAGGATGTATCGGGAGAAGGGGTCGAAATCGCGATGAAAGGAAGTGGAGAAGATAGAAATTGGTAAGATGAAGCTTTAGCAGGAGAGATTGGTTCCTGAAGTGACGCGTGCGATAGAGCTCACTTCGCGTCGCGTGATCCGCACCAGTCGCTCGCGGTCTCTTCCTGACTATTTCGATGAGCTTGTTGCGACCTAGAACTAATACAAGGTGAAACCACTTATTCTTATTCTGTCTTGTAGCAAGAAGTCCACCACTGCAAAGTCTCCTTTACAATCTATCTCCGATATTGACAGTGACCGTTTCATAATCTATTCCTTACATATCTCGCTAGTCGTCCTGACAAAGAGCAGGCTGGCTCTTGACGTATGCTATCTTGATCATGAGATACGCTGCACCTCCATTTGCCTCTGCATACGCAGTTCACTCAGAGCGCAGCATAGGCGGAACCGGCTCGCACATGAAGACAGCAGCAACAGCAGCAGCAGCGGGGCTGTGTAACGCTGCTCATCGGCCCCGAACCCGACGGTGTCTAAGATTTTCCTGGTGCAAGGCTTTTCTACATCTCTAGGTAGTTCAAGAATTTCCGGCAGATGTCCATTAATGATAGACGGGCCTGGATGCGCGGGTTGTGGGCCGATGTGTGCAGGACCTGAACCACGCCGTGTATAATGACAAGAGGAGCAAACCGCGCGTAATCTAGGATCTGGCTTGGGAGCAGAACGCTTTAGGTGTCACACTTCATGGCTATATCTGTGAAAGATGGTAGACTGTGTTTTGTCTGCCAGAGTATGAAGGCGGTCATGAAGACCTGTACTGATCCTAGATACCACAAGCGGGAGGACAAGGCGCTCACATCTTGCTGATTTCCTCACGTTCGGCAGCTCTAATCCATGGGAGCAGATGTGAGATGTTTGAGTATTAAACCAAGTGTAGTAGTGACATTAAGGGTGGCGAACGACGGAAAATCGATACACCGATCGAGGCGCCCCACGGAAAGCGCATCTGACGCCACCAAGGTCCAAGTCGAGTAGTGACGCCGGTGATCGTGTCGTGCGACCTAGGACTCATCCACCCTCGCCTCTATGTTCTTTTCTTTCATTGCGCCGGACGCATCTTCGTCCTAGACCCTCCCAATCATCTCTCAGGTTCTCAAGTATGCCGCAGTGCACCTGAAACACCCCCACTTCCATCTCTCGTACTCAAGTCCACGTTGGCAACATGCCATTGCGATCCTTCGCTCCATTCCTGACCTTTCTCACCCTCACCACTATCATACTGCTCTGCAGTGGTCCTAACGATGGTGGCCACTATGCCGAAGAAGATCATGGAGACACTTCCCAAAGCCCTTTCAAGTCCTTCTTCTCGTTCCAGGGACCAAGCACGCTGTTCGCGCCATCAGCTATTATCAGCCTGACAGACGACAATAGCACTTTCTTCAATGCACGACCCGCTGCGTTCGGTCCGGAGTTACCTCTGAAGGGCTTCAGCGGCCCTGTATGGGCAGGCCACAGCTTTTCCGACGACGACTACAGTGAAGGTGGCCTCATCAGCGCTGACAGTGGCGAGCTGGGGTGCAGCGACATGCCAGGCTGGGGCCACTCACGATGGCCTTCTCAGCAAGGAAACGAAGGCCGTGGCGGCTATGAGCAAGAGCACACAGACCCTTCTGATGATCCACTAGAACAACGAGATGCTACAGAACGCCAGCCCAATTCAGTCGGCGAGTCGCGAAACATTGGCATACCATGGCGACACAATGCGACGACCGAAATCACTGGAAAGATTGCGCTCCTCAGCCGCGGAGGCTGCGGTTTCCACGAGAAGATCATGTGGGCACAAAGGCGAGGTGCAACAGCCGTGATCGTCGGCGACAACAACAATGGTGGTCCTTTGGTCACTATGTATGCGAAAGGTGACACCAGCAATGTTGACATCCCTTCGCTATTTACTTCGCATATGACCGCGCACCTTCTCGCCTCGCTGGTGCCGCAAAGCCCGGAGCTTGCCACTGCAAGACCGCAGGAACAAGAACAATCCGCCCGTCACGGCGTGGACTCACACCCCGAGCTTCATGACGGCCTCTGGGTCACATTGAGCCTTATCAGCGGTGGTGCCGGACCCTTCTTCAACACGCTATTCGTCCTTGTCGTTAGTCCGCTTGTGACGTTAGCGATCGTCTACATCATGCTCATGGTACGGGCACGGATCAGAAGGCGAAGATGGCGCGCACCCAAGTCGATCGTGGACAGGCTACCCGTACGCGTTTACCACGCTATGTCAAGTCGAGCAAGCCCAGAGGCTTCAGCGACGCCCACTGCACCGTCGTCTCCATCGGCTACAACGCCACTGCTTATCGCCAATCGCGGTGGCCATGATCGATCCGTGCCAGACGAAGAACAAGGCATACCCAGTTCCAGCTACGGAAGCTTCACCGCTGACAGCTCACTGCGCGAGAAGCCAGCGCAAGACATCCCGGGCTCGAAGCCCAAATACAATCAAAAGCAAGTGGAGTGCGCAGTCTGCCTCGAAGAGTACGAAGACGGCATCAGTCGCGTGATGAGCCTGCCATGTGGCCACGACTTCCACGCCGAGTGCGTTACGCCCTGGCTCACGACCAAGCGACGCACGTGCCCCATTTGCAAGGGCGACGTCGTGCGGTCGTTAGGAGGAGCTGAATTGAGCCCCTCGTCGTCGCGGTCGAGTAGAGCATCGTCGGAGGTTGATGTTCAAGTCCAAGCTGCCGAGAGTGTCAATCGCTCACCTTCGGCCGCGATGCCGCTGATACTGCGACGGGAGGAGATTGACGAGCTGGACTTGGAACGCGACACGGTCGATCGCCGCCATGACCGATGAAGAGACGAATAATTATGTTACACTTTGGAACCCATTACGAGCTGCTGAGGCACGAAAGCAGAGGATGTCTCATGAATTGAATGTTTGGTAAAATCGCTCAGCCCTTGGAGATACCCTTACGAACAGCGACTTGACGAACAGCGCATTGCAATTCTTGCCCGTCTTCTCATCTTATAATAATTCGTCATCATGTATAACCCATTGAAGCGCACTGCTAGTGCTCGATGATGTCTGAACCAGCTTTACAATCACGTGCGTCCACAACCGCGCTGATAGCCCTGTCCTATAAAAGACTAGTATTACTAGCGTAACCCAGTCATGGTCCAAGCGCCTCAAACTCGGAAGACCGCTCTCACGGCCGCATCCTCCACGCTATCATATTTCCGATTCCATATTCGAGCTTCTCGTCAAAATCTGGGCCGGAGCGCCGGCCAGAGAGGTAAGCACATATCATTAAGCTGCGTTGTCGCTGAGAAAGCCATCTGCTCGACCAACCAGTATGCGCTAGCACACTAGCGCCTCTTTTTCTCTTGGCATCATCTTCGAAACGACAAAGTCGCTCCTCTCGCCGCAACATCCACCCTGTCGTGAATCTGATTCGAGATTCGAGCTTTTCCTGAAAATTCGAGGTCTGAGCGGAGGCAAGGGATGTAAGCACGTATCATTAAGCTGCGTTGTCGCTGAGAAAGCCATCTGCTCGACCAACCAGCATGCACTAGCACAGTAACTCCGGGTTCAGTCTTGGCACGTGTGCGAAACGACAAAGTCGCTCCCCTCGCCGCAAAATCCACCCTATCGTAAATCTAATTTGAAATTCGAGCTTTTCATCAAATTCTGGGTGTGAGCGGATGCCAGGGAGGTATGCACATATTTTATCACGCCCTTGTTGAGGAGAAATACATTTGCACATCCAAGCAGACATACGCTAAAGTCTTGGCTCGCGCATCAAACGCAACCGCGGCGGCTGTTGTATGGCTCGTGCGTCCAAATCACAGATTGCCTACAGCTCCCGCAGCATCAACGCTATAATTTATGCGGCTTGAGATTGGCCATTTTCGTCGAAATTTGGGAGGGAGCGCATGCCAGAGAGGTGAGCACATATTTAATTCTACCCTCAGTGGCGAAATCTATATCTGCACGAATGGATTAGTATGCGCTAAAGCCTTAGCTCGCGTCTATCACGTCCGTCGCGGCTCTCGCTTGGCTCGTACGCGCAAAAGACAGAACGCTCACAGCTCACGCCACAGCAACGCTATGGTTACTGCGACCTCATAATCGGCATTTTCAGCAGAATCTGGGTTGGTGCAAATGCCAGCGAGGTAAGAATACAATTAATTGTGGCAGTGGTGGTGAGAGAGGACTTTACACTGAAGAGCGGGTTTGGCGCTAGTGGTGTTAGCGTGCTGGACCATTCGCAGTGTAAACAATGATGTTAGGGATACGCTGTGAGGCTTCGTCTGATTTTGAGGATGAGATGGTGCAAAGTCGCGAGTGGCAGACAGTAGATGGAAGATAGGAAAGGAGTGAGTTGAGCAACAATGCCACTGCTGCTCACCGAACTGACGCAGGTCCTCGGAATAGGAGTAGTAGCGGTGACTCAATGATCAGTAAGACAGGAGATACTCCAGAATGAACAGACACTCTTCGTCTTCTGAAAAGTCTTGCAACTCTCGTCGTCGACTGATTGTTTCCCTCCATATCCTGTACAAGGAGTGTTACCAAGCTGTATCTCCAACATCGCGTTTCGTTCAATCGGTCAATCTGGCTATGGTTACCACTGCGTAGACGTAGCAGTCAGTAAGTCTCTTTTGCTATGCTCTTCATGCTATGATGATGAAGAGGAACACTTCACCCGCCGAAATGGAGCCCGGGGTAGTGCTTAAAGGTTAAGATCCTGCGCTGCATGAGATACCTTTCACTGTCTGATATTGCTCTTTTACTCTGACTGAAAACACCAGTGTGTTGCCGCAATCACTAACACATGTCGAGAATAATGGCTGGAAGGAGTAGTCAAGGGTGGACGACGCTCATCGATGGAAGGTAGCACAGAGCAGCTGAGCGAGAGGGTTGCGCTAAGCGTGCGTAGGGCACCGTTGAGTCATCAGATGTCGCTCCTTTGCTCATTACGGCGAAGTGTTCATGTCGTGGAGCAGGAGCAGCTAGTATCAAACGAACATTGGAATGGTTTCGGCAGCTTCCTTGCTTTTCTTGCAGTCTCAAGCACGCGTGTTGTTTCAATCTATAGATCAACCTTGCAATGCATCTTAACCAAATGCCGAACCTAATTTCACCGGCCTATCATCCGTCAGCGTGCAAGCCCTCCCGTGACCAAGAGCACCAAACTTACGCCTCACTCTCAGCACTCATCTTCCCCCTCCTCTTCCCCTCATTCGTCCTCGGCAATTCCCTATCCTCTCTGAACCTCTCCGCCTCCTTATCATCCATATCCTGCGCCCCATTAACACTCTCATACTCCATCCCCTTCACGAGCCTCAAAAACAGCACCGCCAGTAGCGCCCCAGCAAACGGTCCAAACCAGTATATCCAGTGGTACCCTGGGAACTCGTTGTACACGACCGCGGGCCCGAACGAGCGCGCGGGATTAAGCGACGCTCCGGTGTACCTGATGCCGACTAGATGCGCGATGAAGAGTGCGAGGCCGATGCCCAGAGGAGCCAGGAAGGTGGCTTTGGACTTCTCGACGGCGAGCATGAAGATGGTGAAGACGAGTTCGAAGGTTAGAAACATCTCGATGAAGAAGCCGCGGACGATGGAGGTGCCGGGGGCGAGGGTGGTGGTGACGGAGAGTGGGCCTGGGAGGAGACCGCCGACTACGGCCGCGGCGGCGATGGCTCCGAGAATCTGCGCGATGAAGATGATGATGCCGCGGATGTAGGGGAGGGCGCCGATGAGGCAGAGACCGAGTGTGACCTTTCGTGCTCGTTAGTCATAAGTCTGACGGAGCTGAACCGGTAGTGTATTGGCTGAGAAAGCTTACAGCAGGATTGAAGACCCCTCCTGTGATGCGAAAGAAGATCCAGGCATTGACAGCAAGCGAGAAGCCGAAGCTGAGAGCGATGTACAGCAGCACCGATACCTCGTCGTTGCTGTTGGAGGTGCTGGCGACCTGTGCTCCGCCGAACGCGAAGAAAAGGAACATGAACGTGCCGACGAATTCGCCCAGAAAAGCGACGAGGTGTTTGCGCAGGGTGTCCGGGAGGACGTGGAATACGCCGAGACGAGTGTTCTCACGGTACTCGGCTTCAGTCGTTGGCTGGATGCGAGAACGCCGGCCTGGGATGGCGAGGTGGCCTGTAGGGCGGTTGACGTTCATCGTGACGTTTTCAGGGAGCTATTGATATTGAGGTGCAGTAGGTCAGTAAGTAAGCACGAGGGTGAGAAGATTGTGAGAATGAAAATGAATATGAATTGGTTTTCCTGTGTTGAGAGAAAGTAGAGCGGTTACTGAGGCCCATTCAAGCAAAAGGAAAGAGCGTCCCAGACCGAATCGGTAGGAAGTCACAATCGATCCCATTTGTAAACACGTCAAACGGGCACAGCATTCGGAGACGAAATGAAAGCATGCATTTCGCTGTCTATCGCCTTTCAGCGCTGCAAAGCAACACGTATAGTACACTACTATCATCTCCTCTATGCCTTCTGAGAGACGATCCCTATGAATGTGTTAGCATATGCTTACCAGCATAAGGGATTTGGCGACTATGCTCACTCTCAATGTCCGTGACGCTCTGATCCAAGATCTGCTTCAGGACCCTTGGGTTCTCCAGCTCCTTCTCCACCTTTGCGATGATGCTGGCAGCCAACTCTTGCTGCTGTCGCTGCTTCTGCTGACCCTCGTATCGGACCCATGAATCAAGAGTGCTTTTTGCCTCAGCAGCTAATGCTGCCTTTTGCTCAAGCTCGAAAGCCTGGGCCTCGAGTTGAGCGGTTTCCTGCAGGTGCGCATGAGCTACTTTCCGTGACGGCCATGCTCAAGCACAGATAACAAACCTTCGAAACGGCAAACAGGTCTTTCGTGATCTGCACGACTTCACCAACGCTCTTCACGCTGTCGATGCGGCTTTGAACCGCTTGCTTATGATCTTCTCTTGCGCCATTCAATATACCCCGGACCTTCTCAATATAGCCGTTGGCCCATTGGCTGTACGACGGACCCAAGTAGTGGTAAATGCCCCAAAAGACAGTCAAAGTCGAGACCATGATGATTGACTCCTCGTTGAGCACGTAAAGCTCATTGCTGATAGCTGCTACAGAGAGCGAAGCTCCGCCAGACAAAATTGCGGTCTTGGAAAGCACGGAGTTACCCGGGATCGCGTCGACGATAGATTGAGCGGTTGATTTCGGGTCTGCTGGAGTGTTCGACTGGAAGCGATGCTGCTGGAGCGCGGTGCTGGCAGCGGGCAGAGTTCGGAAGGTGGAAGTAGGGAGGGTCGCTGGTCGGAGGGATGGGCGTGCGGCCCCTGTGGGATATGGTCAGTTATTCTGTAGGAATGGCTGCGCATTGGACACTCACCAATTGCTCGCGTTGCCATTCTGGAGGCCATAGTTGCTGTGAGTGGAGAGAAGCTGCAGTGTAATGGTAGAGCGTGTTGGCGAGGTTAGCTGTCGCGACGAAAGCTGTCGACGCTAGAGCGGATTGGGATCAGGCTTGGCATTGGAGGTATTTCCTCACGCAAATCTGTAGCACACATCTCTCGCGTTGGTCAGTGCAGCGGGTGCGCCACGTTTGAATCGTCATCAATTTCTCGCGCCATTGCTTGGAGTTCATTTGGTCTTTGTTGTTGAAGAACACATGCACAGAATGTCGGAATCTGGACAAGCAGCTCGAAGAGAATCTCGAAAGCGCTCGCGCACACAGACACAACCATCTTCAATACCAAACTCCAGTGTGAAGCGTTCGAAGATATCTCACGCCAAAGAGAAGGAAGATGGCACTTTAACGACAGATGAGATTCAGTCCTTAGGTGAAAGGGTTTCATCGTCACCCAAGAATTACAATTCCGTCGTAGCACTCTTGAGATATGCGCAAGGAAAGGGCAGCGCGGGCGATGCTGCTGTTGCGGCCCTTTGCCGAGCATTTTCGATGCTCATCGTGGACGGACGCCTCTCCGCTCCAAGAGACGCAGAGGCAAATGAAGCGAAAGTTATGCAATGGCTGAGAGCCAAGCGCGACGAATTCAATGACGTCCTCTGGAGGCGACTGAAATCCGCGACACCGTCTGAGAATCGGCAGGCCCTGCCACTTGTCATGCAACTTCTTCGGGCTGAATTGACTGCTCAAGGGGAAGACTGGGTCCAATGTTGGACCGGGGATCACTATTTTCGCAAGCTCATAGCTTCATTCGCTCATGGGGAGGTGGCCCGGGAGGTCGCCCAAGCATTCGTGCATGACTATGTTAACAAATGTGACGATGTCAGGTACTACACCTTTACGGTGCTTCCGTAGGTTCAAAGACTTGCACTGCAAGACAACTCCGCTTACTTCTCATAGACAAGTTCTGAGGCTGGGCTCGTACAAATCTAGTGACTTTCATATGTTCGACAATGTGATAAGCCTGGTCGAAGCTCTTGATCCTCCCGCCGCAAATGTGGAGCTGAGTACCTACTTTTATGATTATTCCAAAGAGCAGCTCAGTTCGAAGAGACCCCCCTCAAAGCTCCCTGAGTACCAAAGACAGGCACAAAAGGCGTTTTCCAGCGTCTTCGCGTGCCCTCTGTCAACAGATCAGCGAAAGGCACTGCTACGGAATCTATCTCCCGTCATTGTACCGTGGCTACAGACACCGACGCATGTACTTGACTTCCTCACAGACTCATTCGAGGCCGGAGGCTCAACATCGCTTCTCGCTCTGTCAGGCTTGTACGAGATGATGACTACTCACAACCTCGACTACCCTTCGTTTTATACCAAGTTCTACTCACTTCTAGATGACAACTTATTACACTCAGCGCACCGATCTAGGTTCTTTCGTTTGCTCAATGAGTTTCTTGGCTCATCACACTTGCCCGCCACAATGGTTGCGAGCTTCATCAAGCGGTTGTCACGACTAGCGCTTCGTGGGCCTCCTGCAGCAATTGTGGCTACTGTGCCTTGGGTGTACAACATGCTGCAAATGCATCCAACATGCACGTTCATGATACATCGCGAGCCGCGCACGGACGAGGAAAAGGAATTGATGGAAATGGAGGGAGCGAACGACCCCTTCGACATGTCTCAGCCAGACCCAGTAGCTACGGGCGCCATTGACAGCTGCTTGTGGGAGCTTGAGACGCTGCAGACGCATTTCCATCCTAATGTAGCGTCACTAGCTAAGATCATCGGCCAAGAGTTCCGCAAGCAGTCGTACAATCTGGAGGATTTTCTCGATCACTCGTACAGCAGCCTCATCGCTGGCGATCTTGGCAAAGAGATGAAGAAGCCTCCGGTAGTTGAGTTTGAGATCCTCAAGCAGGTGTTTACGAGTGCAGAAGGTGACGACACTTTGGCACAGCTGATGACAGACATTCTAGCCCAGGAATAGACGGCTTACTACGCTCTCGCTGTACAGATTTGATACATGTCCTGCATCGTCTTTCAAAAGCATTTCTTAGCCGTATACGCCAATCCCGCGACTACCAGTCTCTGCCGTTTTCTACTTCCGCGCCGCTCGCGATCATGCGGGCGATGATGGCTTATCCGTGTCGAACACGGCAATGCAGCAACCGTCAATAGCAATAGCTGCTGACGTTCGCAAACGTGCGAAGATATATAAGGTGCCACGCTGCACGAATGTCGTATCATTGCCAAAATATCTTTCGAATCTTCATTCGCAACAACCTTCTTCAAGACAGCACGGTTACTGATCCAACACAATGTCAACACAAGCCGCCCCTAAACTCAGCACCAACTCCATTCTCAACAAAGTCGATGACGATTCATGGGCCTTCCCAGTCGAGTGTACGACTGTGAACATTCAGACGTTCGTGCACTTTTACGCCCAAACCGCACAAGCAAAGCGAATCATTAGCGATGGTGTAAAGGGGGTGTATCCAAACAGGCGGCAGTTGGGAGGAGATGAGAAGCAGGATTATCCCAGGTGCAAAGTGGTGTAGGTCTTCCCTTTTCCTTGCCCTCGACTGTCCAGTGAATAGACTGGGGATGTCGCTGGTGAGGAGGGTTTTCTTGGAACGAGCGAACCTATGCGTGGCCGCTGTCCAGCGCCTACTGGATGCATGTCCTCGCTTGCGAACAGTTCAACAACTACGAACATTATCTTCCGCCGTTTCGTAAGCCGTTGTGTTGCCGGCATCGACAGAGAGAAGCGTCTTTCACCGAAACACGATATGTTAAAACTATGCAAAGAGCCCGATGCTGACGCGCTCCCTATTTGCAGTTTCGACAACGGCACTCGAACGTTCGAAGCACTGTTTACTAAGAATGGGTCCACAAGCTATACAGCCGACTTCGGAGAGGGTAAATGAACTGAGGGACTACGTCTACGGTGGGCTTCAGCTGGAGACATGACTCTGCTCATTTGACCGTGAAAGGCTCCTTCAGATAGTGTGGAGGTAATGGAATGCTAGGCTCTTTCTCAATTCCCTAGCTACGAATTACTGGTCGAGCCTTTTGAGTCCCAAAATGTGCTATTGCAGTAGCTTATTGCCGGCATGCAGTATCGAAATGGCCCGTGTACAGTTTGATCGTCACACCTTGAGGACAATTCTCTTAGAACCTTCGTGCACGGAAGAGAGCGTCGTTAAGCTCCAAAATTGATATGTACAACTCTTCCAACGCCTCTTGATGCAAGTCGTTCAATCGTAATATGGTGGTATCAAGTTCCAGTCGCTGTCACTCCACCCGACCGATTAGTGCCAGCGTGCGGTGCATGTGGAGTTGGTGGCGGTCCATCGGGTATCGGCACATCCTCGAACTCATCCTGCGACACAGCTCGTATCGTGAATGCAACTGTTTGCGGTCGTTAGCTATCCTGTTCTTTCGTCGCTGAGCGAGGTGACATACAGATGCTGATAGCGAAGCCGAAGATCAGAACGCCAGTGACAGCGTTTGGTAACAGATACGCTCTTCGCGCTCTTTGCAGTGCTGCGCCGGGCTTGTTGTCTTTATAGTATGAGGACTGGGGCATGCTGCGGAGATGTCAGTAGCCGGGCGTATCCAACGGTCGCGCAAAAGTACTTACCGCGACTTGAGATCGAATTTGCGGCCTGTAGCGGCCAGCCTTGCTAGTGTGGAATGCATGGTGTTCAGAATCGTCTGCCTTCGACTCGCTGCAGAAGAGACGAAAGGTAGCCGTGGTTGTCAATGATCGAACGTGCCAAGACATGCAATTTATGGCACGTGCGTCACGCGACGCGCTTTCAAGGTGCAAGCGTCTTCATCAAAGGACTTCACCTTCCACATCTATTGTCTTTTTCAGTTGCATTTGAGTTAGGGTTGATATCTTGTTGAATCCATAGAGCTTCATCTTCACTACAACACACTCCACGATGCAGCTTGATCCCACTAGATAGCTTCTTTCTCCCTCGCAATCCTCATCCTGCTGAGCTCCACTGCGACTCATCACAATGGCCTCTCCCCAAGGCTCAAGTTCCGCAAATACCCTGAATCAGCTCACTGCGCTCCGCCACGAGACACTCAAAGATGCCCACCACTACAAGAGTGTCATACCCGCTATCTTCGGTGTCATCGCACCTGGCAACCCCGTGGACGTACGGAGGTTTGGCGCGGATTTCCTCGCGGAGGCGTTCGCATCGCCTCAACTCCCGGATCAAGAGAAGCAAGCTGTTGCATTGAAAGCCATCGATTTATTGCGCCAATACCTTGATATGCCGGGCGAGGATGCAGCGGTCATAAAGAGCGTGGTGCAGGCGTCTACGAGCATATACCCTCTTATCTTCAAGCACATGTGAGTGCGACCCCATCACGTTCCGACTTACGTCCATCTTAGCGACGGTCAGAAGGGTCGTAAACGTTTCTTGTGGCTTGTACATGCATTTCACTATATAGCATTGCTTGCTCTTTGCGCCTGCGTAGATCTCACCCCTCCGGAGAGAGACTCGCATTATCTGCATTGGCACGCGTTGATATTGAAGCTTGCTTTCTGACACGTTTTGTGTATAGTATCTACAATCCAAGTGACAGCACAACATGGATGCATATGGCTGCTATCAAGTCCAACATCCTGCGCAGAATGGACTCCTCGCCCTCAGGCGTCAAGGTCTGCTGCGTCAAGTTCATCCAACGCGTTGTCCAAGTACAGACACCCGGTCAGATCGCCGATCCACGCGTGAGTTCACTGCCCTGCATATGTTACTCTCAACTTCTCTGACACCGTCCGCAGCGTCCCGAACAGAACGAAGTGTCCTTGGCACTAGTACCAAACACTCATCCTCTCATCGCTCCCCCCACCCTTGAGCCCGAAGCCTCGGGTTTACTGGATCGCCTCTTGAGCGTATTTCAAGAGCAGCAGAGGTGAGTAAAGATATCTACACGAGCTTCCTATGATACTGACAACTCCCAGTGACTCACTCATGATTACATCGACCCTTAATTGCGTCGGCAGCCTGCTGAAGACCCGACCTGCAATCGCAAATAGAATCTTGAATGCAGTCCTTAACTTCAACCCATTCAAGCTGGCCGAGAAGCCTCTCACTCCTCGTTCACGTGTCATGATGAAGTCCATTGAGCGCACAGTGCGAGCTTTCTTGAACCATCTCATCAAGCGGTGCGTGCTTCTTCTCGTTGTCTTTCACTGCACTGTGCTGAACTCCTTGTAGAAATCCAGGTCAGCCGATGCAGCCACGTATCCAGGGCTACCTCGACCACATGCAACAGCGCCGCGCTGAAATGTTCGACGAAAGCCGGAAACGACCTGCCCCCACAGAACCCACAGATGGCTTAGACAATGCAAAACGACAGCGTCTGGACGCTAATTTGTCGACGCCGACCCCTCCGATTGATGCCGTCGCGAAGCCTCCGCCAGGACCCGTATCCTTGTCACAGCTCTTCACACTCAGCAAAGACCCTAACCATCATATCGACATCTCACAATTCGACCTAGCACCGCATGTCACGGATCAGATTGTCGCGGGTCTCTTGCTTCGTATAGACCGAACGCAGCTGGATGCTGCTGTCAATGTACGTATTTTCGATGGCGAAGATGAAGCCCTCTTATTAACCTTACGACAGACCGTCCGCGCAAGATGGCTGTCCCTCGCCCAATCCGCCCAGACTCACGCAACCGCACCACCAGCACCACCTCACCACCCCATCGCCTCCACAGACGCCACCCTCAACCAAATACAAAACCTCCCACCACCCGACATCCGGCCCGAACCCGCCGAGCTCAACCTCGGCCCCCTCGAGATCCCCCAACCACCACCCCTGAACCCAACCCAAGTCGCACAATGTACGCATCTTCTCCCCATCCCCCCTCCTACTTCTCTCACTAACAGCCCCCAGACTCCCAAGCAACCCTCGACCGCACGCTCTCCTCCCTCCTCACCTCCCCCGCCCCCAGCGCAACCCAAAAGAAACCCCACGGCTTCACCCGCCTCGCCGACCGCGACACCGCCACCATGCTCATCCGCCTCGCTACACGTCCGACCGCCGGCCTGGCTCCCCCTCGCGACCCCAACATAAAAGTCGAACCCGACGACTACAGCGACGCCTACTCAATGGCCCAGCAGATCCGCGAAGGCCTCCTCAAATACATCGTCACAGACTTCCGCAAACGCATCGACGTCGCCATCGCATGGTTGTGCGAGGAGTGGTATTCCGAGCGCTTATCCCCCACCTCATCACAACACCAGAATAGCACGGCCAACCACTCAGCACCGCACACAGAACACCTCACCCTCCGCCTCCTCGACACGCTATACCCTTACATCTCCCCCAAAGACTCCAAAGTCCTCGTGCGCCTGCTCTCGGAGATCCCGCTGCTCACGCCCGCCATCATCGCCCGGATTAAGCGCCTCGCGCAAGATCCGGAAAGGGTGACCCTCGCGTGCATGTCGTTGCATTATTTGGTGTTGATGCGCCCGCCGGTGAGGGAGACAGCTCTTGATGCTGTTGAGCAGCTTTGGAGGGAGGAGCCGGGCGCGAGGGGGAAAGCAGCGGATATATTGAAGAAGTTTCGGGCGGGGGTGGTGGCGCCGCCGGAAGCGAAGAAGGAGGAATCTGGGACCGCTGGGGAGGGCCAAGCTGATGTGAAAACGGAAGAGGCTGTGCAGGCTGTACAGGAGGATAGAATGGGAGCTCCGCCGGCCGCGCAGGAGACGAGGGCGGCTGCTTAGGGGTCTGCCGTGGGAGGGGCTGGTGCGGTGGGATGGAGGGGGTAAAGGGATGGAGGGGGTAAAGGGATGGAGAAGGACGGGTGAAGCTGTGCGATGTGTATGAGTATGGACTTGAGGATTAGCGTAGGCGTTCCGGCAGGCTAGAAAGCTGCGTTGCGTATGACTTTGCAGCAATGGCAGCACCGGCGCTGACTGCAATCCAAGCGCCAGTCCTTGAATAAAATATACGGACTGATCCATGCCCTTGATTTCTCCAAATGGCTGTCTTGCGCTTGTCTTCCGAGCTGCGTTGACGACTTGGAGTCTTGTGTTGAGCGTTCAGTGTTCTCACAGTAATGAGAATGAGTTAGGCGCACGCTAGCAATCGTCTTCACTAGAATGTCAGACAGTTTGACAGCACTCCCTTGTAGTATCACAGAACCTAAGCATTATTGACCGTCAATCGATACTCACGTGTTCATACAGAAATTGCCATTCATCCATCAGCCTACCTCTATCAGGCCCCTCTTCGTTTTTTTTAGTCCAGTGTACAGCAGCAAGCCCTTCGGTCTCACCCTTCCGCCGACCTATCACACTATGACAGAAAGGATTCCCACACCCTGAGATCAGTGACTGCGAAGTTTTCCGGAATATTCTACGGACTAAAGGTGCACTCTCGGTAATAGACCCGTCATGGGCTCAGTTTTGAAAGTCGTTGCAAGCAGATCAAGTAGGCTAGCGCCTCCAGTCTTTCAACACAAATAGACCATTTTGCGACTACCACTACTAAAGCGTACGTAGAGGCGACACCTTACCCAATCTGTGCAGCAAGCGCGAGCAGTGACGTATTCCTTTGGACAACCCCACACGATAGAGCGACGAAATGATACCTGTCCAAGCTGGAACAGACGAACCCTCGTGACACTACCTCGACGACACGTCACCTTCGTTACAGGATATAAAACCTAGGACTCCCTGAAGTCCCGCCGAGTTTCTCTGATGCTTCAGTCTCCAAACTCTTTGACAACAACAGCATCGTACTTCACTCAGACAGCTTGCTATCATTCTCACCAACACCATATCTTCACCTTCATCAATCCCCAATCCGCGCCTCACTATTCCAGTATGTCTGACAAATGAAAAAGCCTCGAGCAAAGACTGAAAGACGGTCTGTCTCACCACGAAGCCAATCCCGATCGCAGCACCGACGAGAAGAAAAAAGCGGGCAAGGAACGGGATAAGACGTACAAAGCGTATACTAAGGAACAACGCAAGGTCGACAAAGCAAAAGATGCCGCCGGGAAGAAAGAGGGCACTTAGTCTAGCTTTGCCGACAGCGACTTGCAAGTTGGGGTGTTATTGCCGACTTGACTTTGATATGTTACGGCTTGACCATGTTCGCAGATTGTTCCTCGCGAGTCTTTTCCGGTACCCACTTCAGCGCTTTCTGCGAGTACGACTGCGTTTAGCAGAATTGGCAGGTCCGTCACATCGTCACGTTCTTGCCATACCAAGCAAGCAAGAGTACCGGCCGCCCGCAGATTGCATTCGGAAAATAGGCACCCTTACCTTAAGCGGCTGTAACCTTGCTCGACTTAGCTGCAGCTCGACCTGTATTTTGTGATACCCAACAGCAACTCCCTCTGCTTGTTTTCTCGTCTGCGACGTGTTCATGCTCGTATCCAACGGCCCTCGATCTTGTCATCCAACATGACGGCTACTCTGGGTCGAGCGAGCCATAGTTCCTCCCCTTGTTGAGGCGAGGCAGATGACCGCCAAAGATTGCTATTAGGTGTCGCCTGTGTACTATGCTTAGAGTCCAATGTTCTTGGTCCAGCAGACATTTTGGCACGTGATAGTATAGTGGCCTGGCCTAGAATCGATTTGACCTACGTCTTGCAGATATTGAAGAAGAATTGAGTCAGACCGTAGTTGTGGAACTCGCTTCTGCGATTGACAGCACATGTGAGTCCTCGCTGGAAGCTCACGACGACAGCAAAGCCCGAAATACAAAGATGTAAGGCCGAAAGATAATGTACTGATGTCGGTACCCAGGTAGCAACATATCCAGATTGCCAATTGGTGCAATTGGCAGTGATTGCCATTTGGGAACTAACAGACGACTTGCCTGCTCTGATCCAATGACAACGAGTTCTGCACGCGCTGGATCATAGTAACAGCAAGTTGATTGATAAGAGCGGTCATGTTCGTATGGTCTTTGGTACAACAAATCTGATAGACTAAGTAGTCTTGCAGGGGAACACTATCGTTGCATAGTACCTATGTCTTATTGGGAATTTCCTCCATATGAGAGAAGCTTCAACGGGCCCGAGCATGTCTCCATTAGGTATCAGGATTACTATGTTATTTTCAACAGAGTCGGTACACTCGTCTACTGCGCTGCATCAAGTCATCCATGCACGACCCTGGCAACCCCATCACGCTGACTCAAATCTTCGAATCGCTTTGCTCCCCGCGTGCGTGCTCCTCCGAGCTTGACCTATCCCCAACATTGTCATGCACCTCAACACTCCTCCAAGCTTCAGACTCCCAAGTCCCTTCACTACTATCACCGCAGCTATCAGCAACACGAACCTCAACAGGCCGCGCACTGGCAGGCGTAGTCGGAGGCGCTTCATCAACTGAAGCGTCGCGCAGTTCACCCAGTACCCTCCCTGGCTGCCATTGCGAAGGCTCAGTAACGTCAATCGCGCTGATGGCTGATGAGCCTCGCGTCGGGCTTGCACGTGGCTCCGGCGAGTTATGCGGGGAGAATACTCGTTGCCCGAACCAGGCGCCTGGCGGAGGTGGCGTTGCGCTATGTGGGCTTGAGTGGTCGTTGCCACAGGGCGAGTCAAAGAAGCGGCGCTTGTGAAGAGGGGAGGTCAGCGGTAGTGAAATGGGGAGTGACATGGCGACGGCGGTGGAGGTGCCTGGCAGACCTGCGACATCGCCAGCGATGGTCTGAGATGAGGATGTCAACAGCCGGTTAAGCGCGGGCCTGCCGTCTGAGTTGCGTCTTTCCTCATGGTATGCTTGCATGCTTTGGCGGTATCGATGCAGCGTCGGCTTGCTGTCTGAGTTGTGCCTGCGCTCGTGGTGCGTGAGCATGCTTTGACGGTATCCCGATGTAACGTCCTCACTATGAGCGTTTCTTGAATGCCTAGAGATTCTGAAGACGTCGTGAGAGTTTGCGGCGCGACCGAGCGATTGAAAATCATAGTCGGAGCTGCGGCGTGGAAAAGGCTCCGTGACGAGGCGTCGGGCCAATGCTGGCCTTCCTTCGGAAGAGCGACGAGGTGCTGATAGCGGTGTAGGCCGGCGGTTCACGCTACCAGGTCCCCCCCCCATCTGATTTTCGGAACTGTTGTCAAAGATGGATCTGGAGCTTGTGTTGGGCGGGCGTGGAAATTGCGTAGACCTGGCTCGGTCTTCCTGCAGCATAAAGAGAGAGGGTGTGGTGAAAGAGTTGTTCGAATGCGACGACGAGGAACTGTTTGGGTGACCTTGCTGCCGCGAGCTGACTGATGACCCGAATGGGAAAGAATCAGAGGCACTGCCGTCGACGCTGGCGCTTGCGACCTGTGGTGACGTTGGAACACTCTTGGAGACGTGGCTGGGAAGCTCGACCATCTTCATGAAATACCACGGGCTGTGGTGCGCTGAGTTGTATCTCGTGGCAGGAGTCCGGCGCAACGACACACTTCTGTGATTGGTGACGGCAGTATGCACGGATGGGGAAGGCCTTCGAAAATGGTCTTTAGAAGTTGTGTTGATCGATAAGTCGCCAGGGCAACTGCGTGCGAGGCAAAGTGGAGGAAGGTGGGAAGTGGCTTGGTCGCGACTTCGAAAATGCGTCGAGTCCAAATAAAAGCCAAGTTCGTCGTCAAAGCTCGACAACTCCACAACAAGTGCTCGAAGTGGATCTCTCATCTTGTCTTTCGAATCGCTTTCGATGCTTGAGCCTTGGCACTCATCACTTGCACAGCCATCGAGCTCAAATGGGCCAGCACCTGTTTTCAAGTTATGCCGTACATTTCTCTTTCGCGAATCATACTCACGCTGATCGCGGTGCTCTTGATGTTTGTCGCGAGATCTTTCTTCGTCTCGACCACGAGCGCTAAGCGGCGCGCGATTGTCCTTATCTTTCGTGCCTCTTGCGAAGCGGACTCGAGGTAGATCGTCATCATCGTCTTTCGACGCGCGAGGACGGACATAGCGATACCGAGGCCTGGCTGAATCAAGATCGAGTTCCGGCTCCCTGCTGTATGGGTTACCTTCGTGACGCCTGCTGCGCTCATAGAATTCACGTGGATCTGTCGGGCGCTCCCTTGGCAGTAATGGTGGCACATTGTACTCGCGACCCACTTCCCTGCGTGCGTCGGGTACAGCGCGTCTGACGACATGGCGCCATTCCCACTCTGGGGGCGAGAGAGATCTACGACGAAGAGGGGGGAGTCGTGGTGACGGCGGCGTTAGACATCTGCGCACCGGACTGCCATGATGCGTGCTCAATGGGCTTGGAGAACGACGTCGAAAAGGCACCAATCTCCCTCGAGCCCAGGCACTTGGATGCGAGGCGATCAGATAGTCAATATCTTCTCGACGCCTCTCGGGTTCTGCGCATCGTCTCAGTCGAGGCTCTTCGCACTCGTCATATCGGTCGTCATATACTTCACGTGGCTCTGGCCCACTCGAAGAGCGGCGGCGGACCTTGATCTCCTTTATTCTGACGATCTTCACAGGCGACGGCGAACGTTTTCTGGGTATCTTGAGCACGTCTGAATGCCGTTGATTAGCACTCACATCCCATAGTACAAAGGCAGGCGACGTACCTCTTCTGAAAGGCCTTCGTCGCTTCTTGACGTTATCGTCCGAGGAGCTGCTTGAGGAACTGCTGCTGGACGAACTGCTAGAGCTACTGCTCACCTCAACGACGCGAGGACGCTCTGTCTCGATCTTGGTCCTTGGCAACCGCCTGCTGCTGCGGTCATCTTCCTCACACTCCGTACGGCGGGACTTGCGAGAGCGGTATGGCCGTACAGTCCATTTTTCACCAACGATATTGCCGGACGCGCATCCAAAGGGGCTTCGCTCGGTCTCTTTCTCTTTGCACTTGGAACACAGGCCGGAAACTCTGCCGCGCCCAAGTAATTGTGAGTTTTGCCGGTAGAAATTCCTTGATCGAGCTCGGCCACAGCGATAGCAATAGTAAGTCCTGTTGTCATTGGATCGGGTTGAGACATTCACACGAGCTGCACCTCCATCTGCCTGGATGATCTCTTCTTCTGACATGCTGTCTGTCCTCTTTCGCTTGCGGTATTGGACTCTAGTGGGTGTACGTCTAGTTCCACTCGGGGTCACTCGTGGAGGCACAAGACCTTGAGGAGGGTAATGAGCTTGATACCCTGGCGTCTGTCCATATATCTGACCGGGTGGAGGAATGTAGCTATAGGGTTGTTGAGAAGCGTAGGGAGGCGGGTAGGGATATGGTAGGCATGGGCTGGGTTTCAATTTCTCTTTGTGGCGTTTCTTCTTCTTCTCCTTCGCAGCCTTTGGTGGCCAGCGCTCGACGGTGACGTCTCCGCACTTCCGTCTCACAAATGCCATGCGTTTCTTTCCTTTCTCCTTGCCGCTGTCGGAACTGCTGCTGCTGGAAGAGCTACTGCTGGAGCTGCTGCTGGAGCTGCTACTTGACGAGCTGCTTGAGGAGCTGCTCTCCCGCTTCTTTCGGAGTCTCGGCATAGTCGCGGCTTGGAAGATGTGCATCAGCCTGTGAGAGTTTGCGAAGAGGTGGAGTCAGACTGCGATGAGGTTGTAGACATGAAAGTGACAACGAATGATTCCTTGTGACATTGACCTGTGTTCCTGTATCAGTAGTCTCTGTCAGTGTAAAGCAAGGAAACGAATGACTGCATTGAACGATGAGGTAATGATAAGAGTCTAGAGAGACCTGTTCCTGAAAGAAGGGTCCCGTGGGTCGAGAACAAAAAGGTGGCGGATCGAGACGGGAAAGCGCGGTCAACACCTCGTACTCGCTCCTGCTTCAACTCATATGAGCCAGCAAAATGCTAATGTTGCGCCACCAAATGCTATTCCTACATTTCACTCGTGCTTTTGGTATCCATCTAGTCGACCCGCAATACCCTGGGTCCCCGTCTCTTCGCTGCTTTGCGCTTTTTGTTGCCCTTCTCAAACGCCATCGCGCTCGGGTGGTCACGGCCAAAATTGTCGAGATCTTTGACCTTGTATATCCGGATGATCCAATTCTCAC
Organism: Arthonia radiata; assembly: GCA_002989075.1. Classification (NCBI taxonomy): domain Eukaryota; kingdom Fungi; phylum Ascomycota; class Arthoniomycetes; order Arthoniales; family Arthoniaceae; genus Arthonia; species Arthonia radiata. The sequence continues at coordinate 871,549 of PSQN01000013.1, forward strand.
TAGTGAAGGCTTCCTCAACCGTAGAGAGCTCTGGTATATTATCCGGTATCTTTGAGCCTCGTACACGGTCCGATGCCTGCCCAGCCGGGAACATGGTTGGGTAGCGATGGTAAGACATTTTGTACCTGAATGATTGTCAGTAGCACGCACGTACGCACGCGCGGGAAGACCAGCTCGACTCACATCAGGCTGTTCTTCATCGTCGGTGTCGCCTCTTCATCGACCCGGTATTCCCCTCGTGATGTGAAGAAGTCTCTCTCCTTGACTTCGTCCGGCCAGATACCTTCCGCGATACGCACCATCCACAAAAACTTGTTGATGTCGTCTCCGGAGTAGCCGAGCAAACCTCCGAACACAACAAGCACATAGTCGACTTCGTGTTGGCGCATAATGGGGTAGCTGACTTCTTCTCGGGAGCTCATTGCCTTGCCAACGGTGGCGATGTGCGTGTTGTTCCAAGTATTGTTGTCGACTAAAGTGGGCCTGTCGGCCATGCCACCAATCTGGTAGCCGTAATCCCACCACGACATGATCTTGGCGTTTTCAGCTGTGTTCTGTCTGAGCCAGTAGTATGCCTCGCGGTAATCATCAATGATGTGCTGACTGCCATCCGGTAGGCGACTAGCCAGTACAACAGATGGCGATGAGTATGCGTTCGATGTGACCCACGTGCAATGCAGCACGAATAGTAGAAGGTAAATTGACAGTGCAGCAACAGTCGTCAGCTTAGACACAGCTGAATAGATACCCACATATGGTGTCTTCGTCGACTTGATGTCTGCCGCAGCTACCTTCGAGGGCTCTGCGCTGCCATTTGTCTGCTTTGGCGGACTTGGGGTATCCATCTTCATATAGGAGTCCAAGATGTAAGAGAGAGCCATGGCAGCCGAGACACACACGACAGGCGTTAGCGTTAGCATCAAACGGACCATGACGCCAGCGAAGTAGCTTGAGAGTACAGCGTAGATGACTACAAACACCTGCTCATCTGTTAAAGTTCGGAAGCACATGTAAACACCAGCTGGAAACACCCAAATAAGAAGGTTGAGATCGAAGAAGAAAGCTGGCCATGCAGTTGGCTGATGTTCGGAGACCGACGCGATGATGGGGATGTGGATCTTAGCGTAGCCGGTGTCCCAAAGTGAATAGAAGCGTCCGCTCCAGGGCGCGATGACGCCGGAGACTGTCAGTAACACCAAGCCACCAAAAGCGACTGTAAAGATGAGAAGGACCATGCCGCGCAGCAATGTCTGAAACTGTTTGCTGGGTAGTTGAGTGCGGATGAAGTCTGCAAAGGCTACAAGCTGGATGAGCCCAAAGACACCTGGATTTGTTAGCGTTGTACAACTTCCATCCAGGAGATCGAGCCTTACCAAGTGCAGACATGTGGTCGCTGCTACGGATCGGCAGGAAGCCGACGAAGGGTACTTGCATACTCGCGAGAGTCCCAAGCGCGAACCAAGTAGTGTAGCTGACGTATAGTCGCGGACTGTATCTTCCCATGCAAATGAGCACGAACGCGTGCAGCGGTATAAGGTTGGTGATGAAGACGTATCCACCCCACGACGCGACCATGTATCCATAGAACAGCGCCGTGAGCGCACCCCACATCGCTGATCCGTTCTTCAATGCCTTGATCCATAGGGCGAACGTGAAAACGAGCAGGAAGATGGCAATGGCCTCGTTATCGTAGCTGCCTGCAACAGATCTTGAAATGTAGCCGGGCGAGATACCCATGAAAATGGCGCATAGGAGACCGGCTGACGGCGAGCCAGAAATCTCACTCGTGAGCATGTAGCCTGCGGCGGCTGTGAGACCGGAGAAGCCGGGCGCAAGTAATACGCAAATATTTCGGATGTCCACAGGGAATGTCAAGAATCGAAGGAGGTGGTAGATGACGCCGCTTGTAACCATGAGGCCTGGGTACAGCGTGCCGCCAGTGACGCGGCCCAAGGGATGCCATGTCTTGTTGTCGAACCAATCCCAGAAGCTGTAGAAGCCGTGCTCGGTCAAATGTTTCGTTGCGCGAAAGTTGAACCAAGGATCGACTGCGTCTAGTCAGCATGTAGTATTGGAAGCTGCTGTCGCAGCGCTCGACGCAGATCGCTAGGTGGCTTCAATGTAGGTGTGCATGGCTGTTGGGAGGAACGAAGAGAGACATACATTCGTGAATGATACTCTCAAATCCTGTGCAGTGTCAGTCAATGGCCGAGATGGGTTCTCGTCTCGTGCGTACGGATGACAGAGAAAAGCCGGCTGGACACGGCGGCCGCGGCCACAGTCAAGAGAATCACCACGCGGATCAAAGTCCGGGTCTTCTCCCCGCTTGTGCCCTTCACAAGAGGATCCATTGTCTCGGCGGCCATGATATATGGCTTGAACGGAAAACTGTCTCTGGTATGAGATACTCCCAGCTCGAAGGACGCCAAGTCGAAATCGGTACCATTAAAGGTGCTTGGGCACATCAAATACACTAAACGACGCAAAGATAGTGTCAAGATTCGTGACCCCGACCTCCCCATACCACTGAAATGCTGAGACTTTTGGCAACGAAGACATTTCTTCTACTTGATAGACAACTGCTTCTATCTTGTATTAGCGACATGGACGACACCAAACGATGCAAGTCACTCAAGGCTATCTACTGATCCTTTGATCGAATGGACCTATCTGTATGACCTCGAAGGTTCGGAGGCTGATATCGAACAAGGCATCGATTTTCGAGACACATCATTTTGGAACGGTCTTGGAACATTCTTGGATCGAGACAAAATTGGCAGCATGGAGCAGACGCGCAGAATCTGTAGGCGATGTGCGAACTCAAAATGGGGCCCTGCGGAATGATTACATTCCCATTCACACATCATCCTCCGAACCCGCCAGGGAGCCCACAAAAGGCTCCACCTCCTCGCCCTCGCCCTGTTCTTTCCCCTCCTGACCACCTCTCGCACGCTTCAAAAACACTCCAAAACCCGTCAGCGCACTGACCGCCATGCCAACCCCCACAAACACCGCAATCCCCTTGTACCTCCCCAGCCCGTACTCCCCCATCACCACCTTCTCCCTCAGCAAAAGCGCGCTCACAGGCCCCGAGAGCACATTGCCCAGTCCTCGCATGATGGAGAACGCACTATACCCAACCATGATCTCGTCCTCGCTCTCCGCGAACACCTTCGCCATGCGCGTCCAGAGAACAGTGTAGCCTCCGCCGAACCCAGCGTAGAAAAGTGCATACACAGTCAACGGGACCATAACATGCTGCGGCGCCAACATCTTCGCCGGCGCCCACAGCAGCAGCGTCGATACTGAAGCCACGCCTGTCGATAGCGTCACTGGGATATGCACGCTGACCTTATCCGACGACCAGCCCAGGATCATCTGCCCGGCCACCTGCGCAATGCCGAACGCACCAAGCAAGAACGCGCCGTCCTCCTTCGAAAGCCCGAGATCTGCCGCGAATGACGGCAGAAAGAACCGCGGTAAGAACCACGTCACCCCTTGCAGCAGACAACCGGCGCAGAAGATCCAAAACATAGGCCGCTTGCCAACGCAAGCGTATCGTCCGCTGCGCTTGCCACTGTCTTGTGTACGACTGCCAATTTTGACACGTGGCCTGATAAGGAAAATAAACGGGCCCGTAACAAGAAAAACACCCAGCGCCGTAAGCCTCAACGTAACCCTGAAGCTATAACGCCCGAGCGCCGCCTCAAGCGCAAACGGGAAGATCATAGCGAACAGCCCCGACGAGCCGAACAGGATGCCATAGGCGGTGCCGCGGCGTGTGACGAACCACCCGTTCAGCATGAGCAGGAAGGGCGTGTAGCAGACGGCCCAGCCGACGCCGAAGAGGACGCCTTGGGTCAGTATTAGGTGAGCGACGTTGCTTGCGAGGCTGGCGAGGAGGAGTGCAAGTAGGCATAGTAGCCAGCCTGCCCATACGCTGGGGACTTGCAGTTTGGGGTAGCGCTGCATCAGCGGCGCGAGGACCGGGAAGCCGGCGTGGGTGACTGCTGCGGCGCAGGCTCCGACGCTGGGGAGCGAGGCGCTCTGGTTTTCGAAGAGGGGATTTTTGCTGTAGTGGTTTTGGAAGACGCCCTGGAGGCTCGATCAGTATTGGTGTATGCAGTGCTTCCTCGAGTATGCCATGATGCGGTCTCTCGGCAGAGTGTGTGTACTAACCCAGCTCAACGCAAGACCTACTCGCAGAGGCATATCAGCACCGTTCGGGCGACTACCGCATTCTCTGTACTCATTACTCACCCCAGACGGCTCCCTCGAGCGTATAGCAGCCAAGCAGGAATAGCCATGGTCCCCGACCTTCGTCTGGCGGCGGCGCTGCGTCCCACTGTTTTCGGACCTCGCTCGAGGCGTGGCGGTGGTGAGGCATAAATTGCAACGTGATGTCGTTCGTTTGGCCCTTCATCTTAGGGACGGACGTCTTGACGACGGCTCCCGAAATGCTATAATGCTGCTTGCCTCGCACTGCTCGCGTCAACGATCCACTTCCGTTGATGATGACACGACCGCTTTTGGCGAAGAAATCAGCTCTGAATGTTCAGCATACTCGGCGTCGAGCAGTCCGAAAACATTTGACTGCCTCAACGGAAACGATATTATTCGAACCCAGATATCTATAGATCATGCTCACAATAATGCATATATACAGTCTATCCACCGCTGCCTACAGACGTGCACACCCCGCCCCTACTGATTAACCCAAACCCAATCCCTCACCCCCGTCCAGCTCTCCGCATTATCATACAGATACCGCATACTGCTCCGCAAACTCGGCTGCAGCACATCCGGATGCCACCGAAACAGCCACATCACCGTCGCCCAACTCACACTCGCAAACACCGTCCAGCTGTCCCGTTCCACCCGCTTCCTGACCGCTGCCCTTCTCTCCCCCGTCCACACCTGCTCCCCCACCACCAACCCAATCCCATTCATCACCCCATCCAGCACCCCAAACCCACCCGGCGCCACATCCCCGTATCCCGCCTGCGTCCCCCGCGGCCTCGGCACACTCGGCTGAACCATAAGTTTCGCCAGCCCCAGCATGACGCGCGCGAAGACGTAGATGACGATCTGCTGGTTCACGCTGCTGACGCTGGCTTTCCGGCGGCCGAAGACGTAGTATCCTGCGATTAAACCTGAGACAAAGGAGTGTGAACCCGGCTCTTGCGCCGGGCGGGCGGCGATCTCAGTTTTGAGGGCGCGGGGGGCGCGCGCGGAGAGGAGGGGCGCGGTCCGCCGGAGGAGCAGCATGAGGGACTTGTAGATGACGGCGAAGGTAGCTAGGTTGGCTGCGTGCTGGCGGGTCGCTTTGAGGACGGCGAGGGCTTTTTCTTTGGGGGTGCCGGATCTGTGGGTGAGTGGTTAGCGTGGTTGAAACGAGGGTAGTGGGTAATGTTTGAGGGTGTTCTCGGAGTTGTGAGGCGTTGCGAGCGTACCTGAAGAGCAGTACCATTACCAAGGCGTGCGGAAATCTGATCTTCGTGCCGTAGACCAGGCCGTTGCGCGCGGCCTTGATGATGGCCAAAGGGTCATGGTGTGCTGGGTCGAGGAGGAAGGAGTTCAGCGCCTCCGGGACGCTTGATTGAGACATTGGCTTGCCGGTTTGTCTCGTTGAGGGTGTGAAGGAGTGGTATACCGGACACCAACGCGGTCTAAGCTTTGGTCGGACCGGTGGAGGTACTGTTCAAAGGAACGAAGCTGACAACGTGGAGACCGTCTACGCGAGCTTTGATAAAGGATTCTCAGCCTTTCAACTTCCCAATTGTCCGTATGTCAGTCAAGGTAAGACGAGTTCAAAAGGGAGCTTTCACGCGTATGTTCGGCTAAACGAACCGCATGTGATCTGCATGTGACAACGCGCAAGTGCATGACTCGCAATCTGGGAGTTGGTATCAAAATATAGTCTCAGTGGCAGATATTGGCACAAAGGTCTGGACGTGGCGGTGATAAGGACGGATATTTCGCTTGTCCGTCTTGAGGGTCCCATCTACCTTCGCGGAAGACTCGTTGGATTCCCGAAGTCTGGCACCGTCCACGGTCTGACCATGTGCGTGGCGGGGCTGAGAGACTCCGGTCAGAGCGCCGGACAAGCTGACGGATTCGGCGTGCGACGGAGATAGCAGGCGAACGAGTGATCTTTGGCGGTTGCGCTGGGTGATGATAGAACGGACGAGCGGAGTTTGTGTAGCGGAGGCGGGCGAAGGCACTGCTGGAGGTGGAGGCCGAAAGCAGTGTGGGAGGGAGGAGTTGGAGACGAGTGCATGGATGAGTGCGTGGCGGCGTGTGTGGATGTAGCGGACCTATGGAGGTTTGGTCGAGTCTGATAAGGGGATGACTTGATGTCGATAACGAAAGATTGGTGTGATGGAAGTTGTTTAGGGGATTTCGCTAGGCCATCGGCACGAGTGTTTGAAGGGTTATCATATGATGACTGAGTCTTGAATGGTCCACGTCTCATGGAAAGGAACGCGAAGAAAATATACCACTGCGGTCTTGATGCATTGGCTGTGGCAGGTGCCAAAAGCGCAGGTCTAGCAAAGGGGGAGGGCGAACGCAAAGCAAAGTCTCGATCAAGCCTGAGAGGCGGCCGTTTCTCGTTTTAAGTACAGAAAGCTATAGATTTTATACAGCACGCTCGAGGTGGTGATCGCTTGAAGTGAATGCAGGCCAGATTTTGAGGTGATTGTGAGATCTGCCCGGTCAATAGTTCAGTAGATGGAGGTCGTCAGATCCGACCGGATCGAAGAATGAAGAAGCGGCGCGAACATTGTAAAGATTGCAAGGACTGACAGCGCGGACAAGTGAAGATACTGCTGAGACAACCGTAGGTGGTTGTTTCGAAACGTTCACAGACTCGCCATCTCTCGTTGGACCTCAACGGCTAGAAACATTAGTAAATGCACAAATCGTACAGTAGTGGCAGCAACGGATGACTGACTTGTTCGCATCCGCTCTGCCTTTCATCAGCGGTTGCCTCCCTACTGAAAAGCCGAGGGCAGGATTGGCACGTCCTCCGTCTGATGGAGCGTCGCTACCGAGACATGCGGCCATGTGAGCCCAGCGAAGTTAAGGAACACCATCTGGGAATACTGAATCTCGGTTGTAGCTACTGTAATTTGCTTGGGCGCGGTGATGGCGGCCGGGGGCGTCCCCACGAAGGTCGGCACGCCGGCATCTGGATTGGGTGGAGTGGGCTGCACACGCACGGGAGGCTGGCCAGGCTTCCACACGGGAACGGTGACCGTGTACTGCACGGTGTTGACCCAGAAGGTGGCCGACATCTGCGCTGCGACGGCGTTGGCGTTGGGGCTGGCATTGGTTGCGACGGGGCCTTGGCCCCCGCCCGTGCCCTCGAGGAAGGAGATATTGGCGGTGCCGCCGCCAAGCTCGGGGATGGTAGGATTGGTGGCGACGGTGAAGAAGGTGTTGTTGTTGATAGTCTTGCCGCTGTTGGCGTTGCGCAAGACGGTGTTCGGATCGTCAAGCATGGCCTGGGTGATGGTGCCATTCGCGATGAACTTGGTCAGATCCTGAGGTAACCGCGGAGTGTTGATATCCGTGGCTTGCAGGGCGGTAAAGGTATTCGTTATTGGCTTGGTGGGGTTGCCTCCAATAGCAAAAGGCGTAATGCCGACGGGGGGGATCTGCGGCGGGCCGTTGACGCTTGAACTGGGCTCTAGGCATTGAGCGTTGATGGTTGTGCCGTGCGGGATAGATCCCATCCGGACGAGCGAGTCGCCGACCACGGGATTGGTTGTGGTCCCAGGAACATGCATCCAGAGCCCGGGCTCAAAGTGGATCCCGGAAGTGTTGTCGATGGGCCTATCGCCCTTGCCGGTGGCGATGTTGGTCACATTGTTAATGGACTGCACGTAGGGCACGCCGTTGAGGAAAATGTCGACCTGATTCGTGAGACCGCGGTTGGGCACGCTACCAAGAGACTTGGAGAATTGCAGGGTTTCCTGCGTCAAGTTGAGCTCCAGGACGGTCTCGTTTGGTGCCTGTGGAATGGGGTGGCCTTCGACGGGATTGTCCGTTGGCCCGGTAAATGTTGTGCCTTGGCCATTGTTCGGGCGGAATATTGTGTTGAAGCCATTTCCTTTGAATGTGCCGGTGAAGTTGACCAGAACACCTAATTTCACGGTGCTTGGATCAGGGTCGGTGGCAGCAGTAGTCTTTTCCAGCGTAAGGTTGCTGTCCTGAGCACGAAACGTGAACGACGTGGGAAGGGTTATGGCTTCCTGATTAGGTCTGGGTGCTGGAGCAGCCAAGGCTATCTTTGCTTGAGCGGCCCTTTGTTATAGCGATGTCAGTAAAGGAATTTCTTGAGTCACAAAGCATTCTGGGGACAAATCGTATCGGGGAAAAGACTCACATTATGAGCAGTGATCAGGTAGAGGTATGACAAAGCAGAGGAGGTTGGGTCAGAAGTCAGAGCAAGGAATCAGCGAAGAAGAAATACTATGTGGAGTTCTTATAAAGGCTGTTCTTCGCCACTTGGAATAAGCAGCCGGAGGAGCTGTGAGTGAGAATGTGAAAGCTGGGCAGGTGCTGTCGTGAGTACAGATGTGAGGATCCAAATCTGGTGTAGGTACCCTGGGTACACTGCAAATGAGACGGTAAGACGTGATGATAGCTCACCGCTGGTTGTGAGAGACACCCCCCTACGGCTTACTTAAGGTGCAAGAAGGCGGGAGTCTGCAGCTCAGTCGCACCGCCCTTTGCTGCCGTTATGCGCAACGTCGCTCACTATCATCCATCCATTGATGAGCATCGGCTGCGAGCAAATAAATACTCATCATGGCGCTGCAACTTAAGGAGTCTAGACCTTTCCTATGCAGCTTTGTCCTGTCTCACGGAAAGTACTGTGAGAAGTATACGAGGTATGGTGGGTTAAGGCAAGGCTAAGCGGTCCTTCATGATGCTGGTCAGACTGGCAGTCGCGAGCTCGTGTTTACCCTGTAGGTACGGATCAGTCAGCTATCTTACTACTGTGTGGCTCAGCGCAAACAATAAGCTGGAGCCTCTCCTCGATCTCACTGAAGTGCTGACGCTGACGCTTGACTCAACTGCGCCCAACATGCACCACGCAGCCGCCAATAATGGCGCTAGAATTTGAAAGCATCGCCGGGACTGGGGACAACAGTAAACTCCCAGCTACGCCAGATCCATCTGCAGCCCATACGGAGACACCTTCAGGACGATTGAAGACCAAAATAGCTTGGCATTGACCAATGCGACCCGCGGCGTTACCCTTTTCCCTGCCAAAAGAATTGCTTCGATAGGCAATCTGGTATAGACACACGTGATTTTCCACATATAAGGGCTCCGCCGTACCAGATGTTAGAGACACCAAGGAAGTGTAGGTGGAGGTACATATCTACCAAGTCAAAAGTAAGACTTAATTGTTGAATATTTATTGCTATCCTGCCGAGCGTAGCTTTGCGCTTGCCATGTAATTAGAGGATTCAGACACTATTTAATAGCCGACACCTGCTAGTCAGCTAGGTATCCTATGAATAAATCAATCAATCAATCAATCAATCAATCACTGAGACTATCAAAATATTGCATTGAGATGCTCTGTTCTAGCATACACATAGGGCTTTACCTCTTTAAGCTCATGTATATCGCGCTATGAGGTCACGCTAATCTGTCGCTTCTGAGGATCATATGATCTTCGCACGCGAAACTTGATGTACCAGCCTTCACCACGCAGCACCACCACCTTTCTTGCCCGCATCTCCCCATGCTCCATCGCCAGACTTGTCAGCTGGCGGGTCGCTACCCCAGTTCTGATCTTTGCCAGACTTGCCGGCTGAAGCATTGCCTTCGTTGCCCCAGGCCTGATCCTTCACGGCCTTGCTAGGCGTAGCCTTCTTCGGCGCGCTGGCCTTGCTTTTTTGCGACTTGACGCTCTTCGCCGCAGACAAAGCACTACCAGAGTCATCCTTGGCTTCCAAGTCTGAGTCCACGCTGTCGTCGCTGTCGAAACCAAGGGCTGCCTTCATGCGCATGAGCTCCGCCACCATGTCCTCTTTCTTAGCCTTGAGCATGCGATCGCGATAGCTGCCACGATTGTAAGCACACTCCTTCGGATCGTTGTCGAAGATGCTCATCAGCATTTCGTTGGAGCGATACTTGAACACAAATACTGCGTAGGGTTTCTCCATGCTGTCCACGTATCTTGGACGGCTGACAGAGTGATGATACACCGCGCCTTTGCTCGGCTGAACCTGATGCGAGAGCTTTGCAGCAGCGACGACTGAAGGGCTGATGGGAGAGGTTGGCGGTGAAGGGTAGATCCGAGCACGGGAAGACGAGGCCTCCTTTGCGGCGTTTCTCGAGGGTGCTGATGATGGGGGCGTGCTGACGGTAGGTGAGAGGTGTAGCTCCGCCTTCCAGTTGGACCAATACGACCTGGTGTATGGCTTCAGGGGGTCGAAGTCGTGAGCCGACTTCGAACTGCTGCTATGACTCGACTTTGAGCCCGGGGTTCGCTGAGTGCGATGTTTGGGTGCGTTCGAGGCCTGCGGTGGAGGAGCATTGTTGGCAGTGGTCGCCCAGTTGTCATTGCTGCCGCTGTTGTCAGCTGGAGCGGTGGTGTTCCATGAGGTATTCGCCTGCTCGCCGTCACCGCTGTTATCTGCCGGTTGCGCTGGATCCCATCCCTGGGGCTGGTCATTACTGTCCTGCTTCACATCCTTGTCCTGAGCAGCCGGTGTATTCCAGCTGCCACTGTTGTTGTTATTGTTGCTGTCGTTGGCTTGTTGATTCCAGTTATCGTTGCTTTGGTCCTTGTTGGCACCGTCGTCATTTGGCTCATTCCAGCTGTCCTGGTTATTGTTGTTGTTGTTGTTGCTAGATTTGGTGTTGGAAGAACCCCAGCTGTCATTTTTGCTGTGCTTCGAGTGACTCTCGCTCTTTGGCTTTGGCTGCTTTGACGACGGTTTCTGAGCTTGACCAGCAGCATACGTGCCCTCTCCAACTTCCTCGAAGAGTGGTGGGAACGCTGCGTTGCTGAAGCCTGCAGGTGGAAACGGTGCGTTAGCCTGACCGGCACCGTTCTTCCATGCAAGGAATTGCGCGAACTCAGACTGTACCTGTGGGGAGTACATATGCTGAAAAGGGTGTGGTTGGGGAAAAGGAAAGGGTTGGGGAAAAGGAGGCATTATGTTCTGCCAAGGACTTGGATATTGAAGTTGGGGTGCAGATACCGAACGATGTTGTTGACGAGTGTGACGCTGACCAGATCTGGACACCTCCGAACTGCGACTGACATACTGATTGATGACAATGCCATTCGGAGACGAGTTCGGCGACCCATCAGAGCCATCGAAGCGAGGATAGTCTCTAACAAGGCCCAGTGCGCCTATGCAAGGCTTGTTGGCATGACAGACAACAGTAACGGAAAAGGGAAAGAAAATAGGAGTACCTACCGGACTTGGACTTCGCTTTGACGCTGGCTGTCGAGTTGGCCTTCTTGGTGGCCTTGACATGAGAAGGCTCGCCCCAGCCTTTGTCATCCTGACTGTCTTTATTTTGGCTTTTCTCATGCTCCCACGTGTTCGCTGCACCGGTGCTGCCCCAGGCTTCGTTTGGCGGCGGATCGTCCCAGCCTCCAGGCATGCGGTCACCTGCACCATCAAGGCCTAGGAACATAGCGCGTGCAAAAGTGGCAGGCCGGGCATCCTCCGCGCCATCGAATAAGCCAAAGCCGCCCATCTCACCGAATCCGCCGACGGAACTTGCTTTGTCGCTGACAGGCGCCTTGGTAGATGGCTTTACGGCTTTGGGTGTCGTGTTCCCTGAAATGTCAATGCCAACCTGTTTCCAGGACTTTTTGCTGGGGACGTGCGCTTTGGGTGCAGCGTGTGGACTGGTCGGTGGACTTGCTTGGCATCTGAGCACCACAACTTCGATGGTACCTACGCTGTGGCGCTTGACGTCCGGTGACTGCGTGATTTTGTCGGCAGCAGCTGATACAATGTCAACGAGCAAACCTTAAGAAGATAGTGCAGAGGACGCTGTACCTGTATTTAGTTTGTCAAATCGCCAGTCATGAGCAACGAACTGGCCGTCGCCACATTTTGTCTCCTTTTGTCTCACGCGGAAGTTGATCTCGGTGTCCTTCGGTTCGACATCTGGAGCAATGTCCTGAAGATCGCGTCGATTGCGATTGCACTGAGCAATGCCGTCAATAAACACAAACATGGCAAGACCGTTGGCTATGAAACCTTCAGAGGTAAGATGGACACTGAAGGTGGTAGGGTTGGACGGGATGCCGACGAAGGTAGACACAACGCCATCACCGTAGACTGTATTGTATTCACGCAACGGGATGTTGGACGACCCCTTCTCGACGCGGCATGTCAACTGTCTCAATGTAGGCATGGCTTGACAATGACCTCGACGTTGCAGAGAGATGCTGAGTAAACGGAACGAGACATTTATCAGCTGATTGGTCAAGTGGGGAAGGAGAAATGGAGATCGCGGTCAACAAAGAGAAAGGCGCCGTTGCCGTGGCATCCTGGAACCGCCATTATCGCGATACCCCTGCCAAGCCTGTTATTGAGTACGCTTTAGGCGCGGTGGCGGTCAGAGGGACAAGCAGGCTGTTGCGCGATACGCGCTTCCTCCAGATGTTCTTATACCGCCCTATGACGCTCATCTTGTGAACGGTTGTGCTGTGGCTAAAGAAGAAGTGTGAAGGCCGTACCGGTGAGAAGCTCTATGTCATCACCGCGCAACGCCGGTTCAAACAACAGGTCAATATGCAGCACACTCACGTCGTGCTCGCAGGGAAAAGAGAATGCAAGGCGTGAAGGACTCGACTTTCTCGGTTGTGGACGGCAAACAAAAGGCATGTACTGCCCTCTTCCCATCAGTCGTCGGCCCAGAGCTGCGCAATCAGACCACGCGCGACAGACACGGTTACACCGCGAAGAAGTCCAAACCCTGGATAATGATGTCCCATGTCGAAGAGACGCGTCCTCGCGTCCTTACCGTAGGGCTGTGAATCACGTGTGTGTTGGCCTGAAAGGACAGGCAGGCACTGTCACAGGGGTCAAGTAGGTGAATGCGCGGTAGGGTTATCTTTAACGCCGTAACCCTAAGGATTTTGGTGACGGTCCCGCGCAATCACCCACTTGACCCACTGTGCTGTCGAGGGTTCCATGACTCGCAACACGCCATCGTCGCGAAGGACGCGCCATCTCTTTCTGATGCGCAATCACTACGGAGTAACTGCACTCAGCCTGACCTCTCCGTAGCGTGTACAGACCTTCAATGCTCTCCTGAGTAATAAAAAGAGCTTGGCGACTATGATGGCAGTGCCATTCCCCAAGCGAGGGCATGTGTGTAAGAGGCAGTGGCTGTGCGAACAGCTTCCATCTCTTTCCGCAGCCTCGCTGTATGCCATCTCATCCTGCAACCTTTGACGTTCAGATATTGCTCTGATAGAAGATGAAGAACCTCGTTGAAGTCCGATAGTTCTTAGTATGTAGGCCGAGAAAACCAGCGTGGACAATGGAAGTAGCTTCCGGCACCGCCGGCCTCATCTCACTGGCTGCTTTGCTCCTCCAAGGCGTCAAGACCTTGCGAACTTTTTGCCTTGATCTGAATGAGGTAGGCACCGACATCGATGACACGGCCGAGGATCTTAACGGGTTAGGCACCGTCATTGATCAATTGCAGAATATTCAAGATGCTCCTGCTGCCCAGCCATCGACGTTGACCTTGCTGCGACGGTCTATCACCTCCTGCAAAGATGATGTCGACAAGTGGCTGGGCGCTCTTGACGGAGCCAAGTTCGAGGGCAAGAAGGGGATTCGACGCCTGGTGAAGCGCGTGACAGGTACTCTGGACTTCAGCCGTCGAAGCGATCTAAGGCAGAAGATCGCATCTCATCGCTCTCAGCTGGGTCTTGTGCTCGAGCTATTGGGCAGGGATGCTGATGCACAGCATTTGCGTCAATTGGACGTTCTCCAGAATTCACAAGAGCAACACTTCGCTCAGTCGATGAGGTGCATGCAAGATGGCTTTGGTAGCCTTAGACTCAGCCAGACGTCGCTCGAGAGCATTGAGGTCCGGCTTCAGTCGATGCAGAAACAACTCAGTCAAAGCGTTGCGCAACGCAAACCAGTTTCATCGCGAAGGAAGCGCGTCAATGCTTCGCGCAGGTCCACAACCGTGGTCCGCACTAAGCAAGTCGAAGACACGTCCTCGAAAGAGCTGGCGCCAGCTTTCTCGGCACAAAAGGAGCAGCCGCAGATGCTAGTGCGCATGGTCAAGACCGCTTTCTTAGTTCAGGAGGCCAATGGTCAACCGGTCGTTGAGATGCTCGCTGTGGCTGACAAAACGTATGATTCTGCCAACGACGCGACAAAGATATCGATGGTCAAATACATACAGAATCTGCGCCTCTTAGTGTGGCTGCTGCGCCGTGACAATCTGTCTACAGTCGCCTCACGATACTGTGCCAACAGCGAACCACCAGGCGCGATTGTTAAGCTGGGAAGTCTGAATACGGGGTACAAACGCCTTGTCGTCTCTTCTGAGTTCTTGCGCTGGAGACAATTCTCACTTGTGCAAAAGCTGCATAGCCCGCTACATGGAGGCTCGGTTCCAACTGATTCGACTCAGATCGTACACTCTTACTTCATGTCGAATGACTACGGTCGAGATCTTTTTCAATTCTATCTGTCCTTGCCCAAGGCTTTCGACCAGGAAGAGATCGAAAAGGTCACACAGCCTGATTCGAACGATCCCAAGTGGGTTCAGGCCAGGTGGCAGCGCATGTCGCTCTTTACGCAATACTTAGACGAGAAGAACGAACTTGGCGGTGCTTTGAAGACCCGGAGACACAGCAGACTCGGTAACATGGCAGCAACAGAGCCTGCACCGAGCTGTGTTGAAGGCTGGAGCGTGTTGGCAGAGCCTTCCAACGTTTTTCAACCAGATCTGACAAGATCCATACAGTCTGGCGATCCCGATCATGACAGTTCTATCATGCGCCGGACTTCCACATTCGACAGCGCCATCGATCTTTCTCACGATGTCGAGATGGCCGATGTGTCCGATTCTGACGAACCCTCAGTTGACAGCGTTCTTGATGGCAAGATCCGTCAAGCAGTCGAGACTGCGTCACCCGTCGAGACTTCCAGATCTCCCCTGACAGACGGATATGAACAACTGAGATGCTCAAATGTGACAGACGCAGACCGTTGTTCAGACTTCGATTTGGACCGTTGTGAGATGATGGCAGCAGAACAGCCTCTCCAAGAGCTACGCACCCCTCCTCCCCTGGATCCTAAACGCAGCCTATATCAGGCTACGGATACTGCGAGCGAGTCGCATGAAAACACCTCGAAACTGCGGCGGTATGACAACCGCGCGGCCCAAGCAAAGGCCGCTGCAAAGCTTCGTGCAAAATTCAATGACAAGTTTGGAAGTCGTGAAGGATATCATAAGTCTAGCAATACTAGCCCGATGGCAGTGTCGCTGGACGCTTATCAGTACCAACTCCAGCTTTTGGAGCAGCAGAACAAAAAACGCCTCCAAATGGCCTGCTTTGAACAAAGTGGCTCCGCCGATGGCAGAAGTGCACTTTCGAAGTCAACGTCATCCACAAGTGATGCAGGAGTAGATGGCCAGACTCACTCTTCCGAAAGGCTGACGTCTATCGGATGTTATGACCTCCGAGGTTGGCGTAAAGATGTGACGCTCGAAGATCGAGCACGATACGGAGCTCAGCTGTAAGTTCCTTTTGAGTTGTGATACCGCTCCGAAACTGATGACCTTGACAGAACCCAAGCCCTGAGGGAATTTCGTGGCTCACACGGCGGGTCCGCTTTCATTTCCGACTGGGACATATGGCATAAATCCACAAATACGGAAGCTGACATCTACGCCTCAGCATCATGCAAGGATGAGTACCTTGCTAGGACACAAGAAAGTGAGAGACACGTAAGAGCTCAAGCTTCGATCAAAGGGGGGCCACACTCTAAGCATTGGTCTGGGTCCGAACGAGACATTTTGGAGGATCTAACTGCTCGCAAGACAATAGACCCTGACGTTCATCGCACGGTATCGCAATCATTGACTGATGCGGCAGAAGATCAACGGCAGCAGCAGAAGACTAGAGCGCCTGGAGCAAGTCTGCAACCACAGGCACCTATGCAGTTCAAAGCCGCGCACCACCTGCGAGATGTGCTTGCCAATCGAGACTCGGTGCAAGTTAATGAGTCTTCTGCAGCAAATTTTCGCGCGTTGAACCGGGACCCAACTGAAAGCCCTGAAGATGCAAGTGAGGGACCGCATCAAGAGCCTTCCACGCCACTATCGCCGTCTGAGCAGACGTCATTTCAGCGTCAAAGCGCATATGCCCTTTGGAGGTCACTAAGCTCGGATCAGCACTCTCAGCAACGTGAAAGCCAGGCTCAAGCAATGCAGCGGCAAGCTCGCGATCCTGGGGTCTTCAAAGCAGGGAATATGCAGATGTGTCAACAGCAGCCGGCACGACCACCGCAAGACACGCAAGCGTTCCAGGCCGGGATTCATCAGATGCAAGCGCTGCAGAGCCAACAACGGCGATTGGAGCCACATCAAGACCCACAAGTGCTCCAAGCCAAAGTGCAGCAGATGCAAGAGCAGCAGAGGCAGCGTATAAGTGCGCAACGCCGGTATCAGGACTTCGCGCAACAAACCGGGTTGCAGCAATCAGCTGCTCAAACCCTCCAGCAAGATCTGCGCTCCAAGCACGGCCCGACACTAAGGCTGCCAGAACCCCAGAGCGATACGGGCAAGCAGGCACCTTGGGCACGACAGAGGAAAGACGGGCGCAAGGCCGATACACACGATAATGCTCTGACACCCCGCGACATTGGCGCAGGGAGCGCGCGTGCTCCCCATCTCGATCTCTCGGTGCCACCTGGGCTGGCTGGTAATCCCGATGCTGAAAGTTTCAAAGCTCGGCCAAGGATGAACAGCATGTTCCCCACAAGCCAAGCGATTGCGAGAAGATTGCGGGATGACCTACGAGAAAGTCCGCCCCGAGCAAATTCTGTCAATCCTCCTGCTCCAGTGCCGAGTTTGAAAGTGAAGAGTGTGGCCGAGATGCGAGCAAGAAAGGCAGCGGAGCAGCAGAGACAGCCTCCATGTGCGGACATGACTAAGGTGGCCGCGGAAACGCTTTCTCGTGCGTTCCAAACGAATAAAGCAAGAAACGCACAGCATGCGACGACGGCTCCGGAAAACTCCACCGGCGATCTCCCCACGGCGCAGGACTCACACGTAGCTTCGCCGCCGTTGCCTCGAGCGCAGTCGAAGGGTGCGGTAGAGCAATATTCAAGTCAAAGGTTACCATCTCCCAACTCCGCGGTCAACGACCTCAAGAATTGCCCGCCAGATCCATTCATACAGGCTAAAAGTGCACATGCTCCCTACATTGCACTTCAGACCGACGAGGATGTCCCACTCATGCAGCAAGTCAGTGAGAGTGCACGAAGAAGCGTCTTGAAAAACAAGATGCTGTCAATGAAGGCTGCCCAACACGTGTTCGACCAGTTGGCTTCCCAATCTAGCAGCTCTCCCGATCGGCCGCATCCACCCTTGTCTGCTAAGTCTGGCGGCGCGAGCGACATCGAGAAGCGAGAAGCAGTGAACGTCGACGCAGAGCAGGCTTCCCACCTTCTAAGTATGCGCGGCTCAAAGAAGGTTTCGAATGATGTGTCCGATAATTTTAGTCTTTCTCCGGCTACATCCTCGAACGTTAAAACAAGTAATATAAGGAGGGACAACGCGATGGACGCACATGTTCCGTACAGTAAACTTCAGTCTGGCAAAGCGGATCCAGTCATAGGGCAAGCCAACGATAGAGCGCTGAACTTCCTCGCGAAAAACCAAATCACGCAATTGAAGTGTGCACGACGCGTGCGACGCGAGCTGGCTTCTCAACCTAGCATCTCCTCCGATCGGCCGCATCCACCCTCGTCTGCTAAGTCTGGCGGCATGAGCGACTCTAAGATAAGAGAAGCCAGTGACAACGAAGCAGGGAAACCTTTCGAGAACATGGGTGTGCAAGGCTCACAGACTTTGGCAATCGACATGCCAGGAAACTCCGACTTCTCTCCAGCTACGGCGCTAAACGTTGAGACAAGCAAGGTAAGAAGGGACGACGCGATAGACGCACATACTTCGTACAATAAGCTTCAATCTGGCAAAGAGCATCCAGTCACAGGGCAAGTCAGCGAGAGCAGGCAGAACTACATCATGAAGAACAAGCTCGCGCAAATGAAGTGTGCGCAACGCATGCGAAGCAAGCTCCAGGCGCAACCAGCATCTAACACCTCCGCCGAGGCCAAGCGGAAAGATGTCGAGAAGGCTCGGAAGCAAGAGGAGGAAGAAGCCGCTGAGCAGGCCCGCAGGGAGACCGCGGAGCTCTACAGGCCGGCGCAGACCCAGAAGGCGCCGTCCGGCGTTGACCCGGATACGGTGCTGGCTTCGCAGTCTGGCGCCTCTCGCGATCGCCCACATCCAACTTCGCCTGCTAAGTCTAGCGGCGTGAGCGACACTGAAATGAGAGATGCAGAGACCACCCAAGCAGATCTAGCTTCCGAAAACCAAAGGATGTACCGTTCGAAGCAGCTCCCAAATGATATGTCAGTCGACTTTGACAATCTTCGGGCCGAGGTGTCAAACGCTATAGCAAGCGAGACAGAGACGGACGACGCGATAAACACAGAGATCGTCGGCCGAATGACGGACTCTCAGATCTGGGAGGCCTACTGCAGTATGGGCCACACAGCCGTAGCCGCGGACGCGCTCCTAGAGGATCTACAAAATGGAAATGCGCCGAACGTCTCGCAACCATCACCAGGCGCAGTCGCGTCCTCCGCTCCAGAAGCCGCGCCGACCGCCCGGCTACCCGACGCACGCGGCAACTCCGAGAAGAAACTCCGCTATGACACCCTACTACCCGCGCAGTGCTATTCCGCGCACGACCTGCACCGCGAACTCCGATCCCGCATTGACGCGTGCAAGGACTAACAACCACCCGTAACAGATCCAAATCGTTCGCGGAGTGGTGAAAGTGAGTTCCGTGTTTCGCTAACCCTCAATGCGGCGACATAGCGGTAGGGGACTCGCCGCGAGCTAGACTCCACAACTCGTGCGGTTGTCGTGCAAGGCCCGCTGGGTTGGGATGATGCATTCACTATCTGGGCAGCCGGGTTCGCGGGCTGTGGGAAGCTTTGGAGAGCTCCTCGCCCGCCAGCAGCCGGAAAGCACGATATCAGTATCTGCTTGCAGATGACGGCCACGCTGGATGAGTCGCGCACAGTGGAGGCCGGGCGCAGACGGGCGTCACGCACGGCGAGCAGCGCAGAAGCTGTTGGGCGAGCAGTCGGGCGGGAATGTGCTCGGCGCTGGCGATGCTCGTGGGGCCGATTGCGTAGTGGGGCGATGAGGCTGGCGCGATAGGTGGAGTAGATGTGGTGTCTGTGGTAGAAGCAAGACTGGGCAGCGACGACAAGGGAATGCGACGGGGTTGAGGATGCGATATAAAGCCAGTCGTAAGAGGAGGCCAAAATCATTAATGAGATACGGTATACGTGATGCCGTGACGCTGTGACGATGAGATGAGATCTGTGGAATGAGCCATGATACCTACACACACTATGAGAAACACATTTTCATTAACGCATTCTTCAATCTGTGACATCCATGACCGCGTCCCCGCTGCCTACACAGCAGCTCATCCCCACCGCTTCCCTGCCACATCTTTCTCCGCCTCCAATTGACTTCAACAAGCACAACGTCTAGGAGTAGGCGAGCCCGTAAACGTGATCGTGGCGTGTGTTCACACTGACCTTTAGAGCGTGAGGACGAAGTTGCAACGTGCACGCAATGGGCAGTGAGAAGAGCAGTGGATGCGAGAGTGATGACAATACGAGATTGACGGTATGACGGGACTGAAGGCCACAGAAGCTTCACGTATGTATATGCCCGGGTCACAGCACGGCACAGGGCGAGCACCAGCAGGTTCTCGAGCGCACGCACGAGCATCCAGCAGCGCAGTGGCTGCGAAGGCGGCAGGAAGAACAGGGGAGCAGGCATGTTCTTCGGGTACGACAGCCTGCGCGGGCGAGGCAAGGTAGGAAGGAACGGGTTCCGAGCTGGACGGAAGCGTGTGCCGGGCTGGCAGCGAAGGGGTTGCGACGGTGCGAGAAAGCGAACGGAGTCTTGTTTGGACGCCTGGAGCGGCTCCGACGGGGCCGAGGATAAAGGTGATGGGGGAAAAGGGTGTGGTGTTTGCGACGTGAGATGTGGGGACATGGTGTTAAGGGGGTGATGTGAGGTCGCGCGTGAAATAGGGATGGCGGGTGCATACGTGGAAGGTGGCGTGCGGAGATTGTGTTAAACATCTCGTGAGCGTCGTTACTATTGATACATGTGTTCTAGCTATGCGTCATGCACGTCGTGTCATTGGAGAGGGCGTGGTAATAAGGCGTCCTGGTTGTATGAGCTTTTGACGTGGATGAAGTATGTTGGGTGTGGTGTTCGAGTAGGCTTGGGCGCCTTGCTTGGCTATACGTCGATGAGCTGCATCGAAAGTCCGGAGTCGCTTGGCGCCAGTCGCGCGACTGTTGTTACTCGAGGTTGTCTCGATGATTAGACGAGCATCTTATGGTGGCCATGGAGAACAACGTGTATGAGAGTGACCGCTACGTGTCTGTAGCAGTGTGGTGTCTGGTAAAACTGCCGTCAGAGGGTATAATGAAGAGCGGGCCTTGGGTTCAATCATCCAGTATAAGCCGCGCATGATGCGCATTGGTTGCCGCTTGGCAATTTTTCATCGTGAGTAGCTGGTTGCGTGCGATCATCGCAAGCGTCGTGGTTCTGGGTGTCATCGCTGGTACTTCGCGAACATGGAGATCTTCATGTCGCGGTAGGCCTTCACCGCTGGATCCTCAGTGGGTTGTGGTGCGAAGAACGGTGGAGCCATGTAGTCTGTGTGTCCAGGCGGGGATGGGAGCGTCGCGGCGGCGGCGGCCATGTTGGCTCTCCAGGCGGCAACACGACAACATGTCGAGCTAGGTGCGGCGGACGATTGTTGCGGCGCTCCGCAGTAGGTGCACTGTACTGCAATCGGCACTGGAGCCGAAGCGTAAGCAGGCTGTGGAGGCTGTGTATAGATGGGCGCTTGAGGTGGAGCAGTCGATCTAGCGGTAGTCATGGTGGGAGATGTGGCAGGGATGATCAACTGTAGATCGGTGACTTGTGGGAGGACTTTTCTGCTCTTGCACTTATCTTTGAGGAAAGCCCACAGTAGATGAGGAGACGAGAAGGAGAGGATAGTTAACGAGTGCTGTGCGCGCGGACGACATGTCTCGAGCTTCCCTATCACGACGCCTACCTTATGGAGCAGCTACAGTAGCAAACCCACGGGTGCGGTCAAGATTTCACGCCATACGGACCTTCTTCTGCGACAGAGGGAAGATGAGATTAGCGAAGGAAGGTGCAATGTTAGCTAGGCTTACTAACTGCCGTACAGCGTGACAGATGACAGGCAAGACTTGCCTCAGCGGTCAACGGATTTGGAAGATGATGACAGGGATTTGTAGATCGTGCCTGGATCCCATGACGCGGGGGCCGAAAGGGCCGGTAGACTCGCATTTGAGAGGCTGCTGAGTGTCGCGTGTCTGGGAACACATTTGTCACTGTGCGGTCAGTTCGGTCCGGTGATTTGGAAGGAGACAGAGCGGTTGATGATATGGTTTGAGGTTGAGTCCAGCGGCAGGGGCAGATTGCTGAAGGAGCAGATTGTGTCGTATGTGTGGACGTTATGCCGCAGATGTGGGCGGAGACAAGGCGTTGATGATGCACGTGGTCGTTGCAGGAAGTATTTGTCAAGCCAAAGATTTGTCAACGAGCGTCAATAATGAGGGGCCCAGATCCGTGGGACGTCGGCGGGAGAGCTAGGTCGCTTTGGGAGTTGGGTGTGAGAGCCTTTCGCTGCTTGGACCGAAGAAGGATGAGAGATTGATGTGGTCAAACAGTGCGGGACACTGGTGGAGCACCTCATGTGCGTCGATAAGACTCTGCTGTACTTCGGTGAGAATGGGGATGAGAAAGAAGAAGAAATGAGAGCAGAGGTTTCCCAATCGATTAGGATATTGCCAAGCTTCGGCAGATCTTGCTCCAGGGGGGCGGTCATCTCGGCCCATCTTCAGACGGGGGCTGCAATCCATCCCTAGCGTCCCAGACAATGCGCTGGACCCTTGAGCACGACCTTGGTCCTGGCATCAGCTAATCCGGGTGTCGTCCACAGTTGTCTCGACCTCATCCCAGAATTGCTGAGAACGTCTTCACAGTAGAACTGCGACGTGTTAGACTCGCTCCAGTCCTAACGAGAGACAGATGGAGCACGCTGCTGCCACTTGCCTATCTGAGCCCATTCATCCTCACGGCGGTCCAGCTGCTCAGCCGGTCACCCTCAACGAGGCCCCGCACAAGGAGGCGGTGAGGCATACACCATCACCCATCATAGATTGATCATGTTGTCCAACGTCTCGCCGCGTTCGGTCAGAAAAGGCAGAGTAGATTTCACAAGTGTTTGGTGGGCGAGCCCCTCGGTAGCATCTTCGCAACGTGCAAAACGCTTCTAACGGCCTTGGAGCGAGGCAGCAGTGCGAGCTTTGTGGTTCTTGATACTCTGCATTCGATTCTGCTTCTAGAAATCGGGAAAGACCGTCTGACCGGGGCACATGTGGAACGTTTTATGGCCGCAACGGCTGTGGCAGGGAATTCTGACAGGACGATACTGTGCGAGTGCTTATTCTGTGGCACCGCTTGGATTTGGAATCGTGCGAGACGGTCCGACATCATCTCTAAGGCAGTTTGCTGGTTATACTCCATGCGCGAGGGTGTCGTGTACTATGTGCGAGCTCTCCTCGTGCTACTGTAGTATCGTGATAGAGCCTGTTGTAGCTCTGCGACGCGCTTCTCTGGCAGGAGGTCAAGACATTGTGTATACTGCTTTGTGTTGTAGGCGAGGGTGGATCTCTACTGTCGACTCCATCTTCAACCGTTCGTGTGTCTCTGCAGACCGCTATGATCATCTTGGGATGTGGGTAGCGGCCGTTAGCCAAGGACTCCACATGTACGCAAAACACGCAGAACAGGCGCGCAACGGCGAGCAAAAAGGTCTGGTGGTATAGTGCTCACATCCTATTGGCATACAGTTGATCGGTAGACAGCTCGATCGTCAACACAAGTATCATTCGTACAAGACTCTGCAGCCAGTACCTCGCGTATGACGCCCCACGCGGATCCTTAGCGCTCCACATGCGCGATGCATAAAAGCCAATCTGGTTCCAGACGGGAAGTCACACACTCAATCTTGTACATCCATACTCTGTTCAAGCCCAATGCGTTGATCAGCTTCAGTCCAACATTTGGCAGATCGTGATTCCCAATCAAGAGTCGAAAATGGGGGCAAAGGCGGGCACACCACGGGCCTCCATCCCGTAGATCAGCTTGCGCGTGACTGAGGGATTAGAAATCAGGAAAACCGCCTCCGCGCCTGACTCTTTGTAAAGCCGGTAGGTCATCGCGACCAGATCCGGTCGTCCATGTTGGCTCGTGTCGTGAACGACCGCATTCGGATCCGCGCGCTGCACCGCGTTGAGGATGTCCTTGCCGTAGGTGGCCAGTGGAGCTTTCGTTGACCAGAGCACACGGCAATCAATGTCGTCATTGCCAAACAGAAGCGAGAGACATGGGCCAATGCCTGATCCAGTGGCGACGATGACCGTCCGCTTGAAGATGAGTGCGGTGCGAAGCACACCATAGACGGGAGCTCCTTTCATCCAGATCGTAGTGCGAGCGCCTGACTCGCCAATGATGCCTCGCGTCCAGTCGCCTGCATTGGAAATAACGCAGGAAAAGCCCTTGCCCGGGCGTGGTGCTGGAATAGTCGCGAAAGCATGGGCCTCGAAAAGAGGATTCGTCGATAGGCGAACGCCGATGCAACGCTCGACTTGAGTGTGAGTGAAGTGCAACCGTGCCGCGTGATTTGAGAGCTTTTCAACGTAGACGGTGCGGCGACGTAGGCGAATCCACGGGTAGAACAGACAGCCAGTAAGGATGCACACGCACCAGAAGGCGGGCGTGTTGATGAGAATGTGTCCAAATGTTGGGGCGTTCTCGCTGACGCTCGAACCGTGATGTATCATGAGGATAATCTGCGCCCAGTAGAGGGCAACAACAATCCATCCTGCGAAACGGTGCGTAGCCTCGAAGTGGTCGTGCATCCTCATTCTCAACCAGGGATGAGCACATCCGACAATGAGAATTAGGAGAGCCAAGATTGCGTACGCGATGCCAGTCGCTGGCCACAGTCCGGTGTCGTCAACTGCAGCTTGTGTCAGATAAGTCGTGAACGCAATATACCAAGCTGCTGCTGCGATGCCACAGCCCGAATGGAGCCCTCCATAACAATATATCTTCGCAAAGCGGCATCGCAGCCAGAGCGGGAATGAGGTCGGTAGACAGGATGACAGCCAGAAGAGTAGGTTGATCACATGCTCTTGACGCATGAGGATGCTCACAACTAGATTGATAGCCGCTGCAATTGCAGTGTTGTTGTAATTGAGACGCTCAGATGCGGCCAACCCGATGAGGACGCCAATGTTGGCCACAAATGCCAACGTAAATAGACGCCGATACGTAGTAAGCAGCAGAAAGCGAAAGTTCCTCAGACACGTTGTCTTTGGAGGGAGATTGTGCGAGTTCGATGTTTGTGTCGGGAAGCTGGAATTCTTGTCGTTGAGAATGATCGGAGCCTGCGAGCTGTTGATGGGAGACTCGTAGATGGAGATATCCTGCTCGCAGGATGGCCAAGTCGTGCATATGCTGGACGAGCTAAGGGTTGACCTCGACTCGGCACTGTGGAAAGGCTTTTCATACAGAGAATTAGGAGTGCCAGATGTATTAGTTACCGCAGTAGGTCCTCTTTCAAGGTCGCTGCCTGCGTCGAACGGTGTATCCATACTCGTCTTGAGAGACGCCTGTGAGCTAGAAAGATACTGGGTTTACCAAAGGGACATACAGATGCGATGCGTTGATACTTGTTTGTGAGATGTGTGAGGGAGTTGGAAAATTTTGAAATTCTAAAATTCGCCTTGTGAGGAGAAGTTGGCCGTTTGCCTCAAGTGGTGTCGGCCAGGTGGAAAATCGGCTACGGGACACTAGAAGTGACCTCCATTCGTTCCTCACATCTGAGGTGGCCGAAGCCAAGCCTTCCCAAGTGGTGGAAGTGCGAAGTGATGCTGAAAGTCGTGCTCATAGGATTTTTTTTGGTATTTCGCACGCCGTCTACCCAACAGTGCAACAGTCAATGAGGCAATTGTTGTCACTTGGGCGTTTTCTGCCAACGGCCAAAGGCAGCTCGTCACTGTGCAGTCGTGTGTAGATATCTGAATCATGTTCGTTTTGAGCCTGACCTGCACAGATCTTGACAGGCTGCGGTTTGAGCCGTGCTGGACACTGCTCGGGGATAGTGCGAACCCGCGAGACTAGTATGAGACCCAGTGGAAGGCTTGCCCACATCTGATTGCCTGCAAGCAGCATTTGGTCATCTCATTGCATGTGTCTACATTGGTTGAAATCCATCTCAGGAATACACTATAGCTACGCTGTATGTTGAGCGGTTGCGGCATAATGTCGGTATGGGGCTAGAGCCGTGGCTACCCGTTGAGACTATCTGGAGCGCCTCGAGGCGCACAGCTACAAGCGAAAGCGTAGCAGTGCCTGACTGGTCAACAAGGTGGCATGTCCCGTGGCGATGAAGCTCGCAGTCATCAACGGTGGTCTTGTCCAAGAGTCAGCAGGTGGTGAAGAACTGTGTTTTGCTGACAGCAATGTTGCGCGAATGAAGATCGATCCGTATCGGGGTCCCGGCATTTAGCGTGATTACAAGATGGCGGCTTTGGTCGTACACTGGGTCACTGTGCTCTTTTGTGCGTCCTTTCGTGAGACAGTCTCCTCGCATCAGTAGAAGCGAGCTCAGTGAGCCCGTCAACGAGCTGCCTTTTTGACTCCAGTCTGAAGCTTCAAAGACGTGAGGTGAGTCGCACTTCAGACCCTGGTTTTGGTTCTTGGCATTGCTATGCTGCCATTCGTGACATTCATTTCTAACCGTTTCTTCTAGCGAAGTCTGCTTGATTGAGTCATTGTACCGCGTAAGGTAGAGCATCTCAAGTCGAGGCAAAAGGTAAGGACACAATGTGCCTTGATTTCGCCCTATACGGGACCCTGCTCAAAGCTGAAAAGGCGTTTCACGCCAGACATTTCTTTCGACAAATGTAAAATTTCAACCCTGCTCCACAACAGCTTTGTAAATGAGTACTGGAAGGAATTTTCGCCGGACACCCGGTAGCTTCTCAGACGCGCCTTGAGTGTTCGAACCGTCGTACTGCTGAGCCTGAATATGATTCTATCTGGGAGGGAACAGGGCCAGCCAATGCCCGATCAATCTACTTCTGTCATCACTTTTGTCGATGGCTCTTCCGGTGTCCGAAAAAGTCTGCCTTGGATATATCAACGAATGTGTCGGGGTATCAAGGGTTTGAACGAAAAGCGAAGAGCGAAAAAGACCCCAAGATGCGATCTAGTGAGCTGGACGCTGAACAACGGAGCTGTCAAAATGGAGCAGAACGTAAGTACTAGTTGCTCGGGTCCTATTGGACATGGCTAACAAGTGCTAGATATTCGCTGATCCGATGAGACCGGAGCATCGACTGAAGAAGATGCAAATCGTTACGCTGGTTCGCCGCTTTGTCGCTGGTTTTCGCCACGAGAACAATGGTGCTTACCTCGAGGGAGATGTCATTTGCGTCCACGACTTCAACAGCATCTTCTATCCAGTCCTGTTCCAATCGATCATAGGCGCTGGCGGTTGCTTCACCGGAACAAATCCAGCGTACACGAATACGGAGCTCGAACACCATTTCCAGACATCGTCAACGAAGTTCATCGTCACAAATCCGGCGTACTTGGATCGCATCGTACCAGCAGCGAAGACCTGTGGCATCCCGGTCTCTCGGATATTTGTTCTGGATATTGACGACATGTGCCAGTCCTTGACATGTGTTCCCGATGTAAGTGGAAGTGTTCCGCGCGTTGACTCTGCTCGAGGATCAGCGACACAAGACATCACAGTTGTGGAGCCATGTTTTGCTCAGGATGGCTATCGATCTTGTCTTGAGCTCCTCGAGTTCGGCGAGTATGACTGGCGTGTATTGAAAGGGACTAAGCGCTCCGCCTCGACCTGTGCTGCGCTATTCTCAACGTCAGGCACGTCTGGACTACCTAAGATCGCAGTGCGGACACATGCAAATCTCATCGCTGAATGCATGGCCATCAAAGACCAACAGCCGAAGCCATACGAGCAAATTCGCTTGCTGTGCGTGCCGTTCTTCCATGCATTTGCATCGCCCTTGGCAAATGTCGCAGCGATGCATGATGGGGTACTGACATACGTGATGCCGCGCTTCATCGAGGCGGACTTCCTCAAGTCGGTCAACAAGCATCGAGTGACAGAAACGGCTCTTGTGCCTCCCGTCATCGTGAGATGGCTGGCGAACCCATCCGAGCGTCGACGTGAGCAGCTAGCCTCGGTCCGGACTGTATGGTGCGGCGGAGCACCCATGGATGCCGAGGTTCAGGGGAAAGCCATCACCCAAATGCTGCACCCAGCGGCACGAATAGTCCAAGTATGGGGGCTCACTGAATGCGGGTGGCTAAGTACCTTTCACTATCCAGAAAAGGATGTCACTGGCTCGGTCGGTCGTGCGTTACCCGGGTACAAGATCAAACTGATAGATGATGGCGAGCGTGACGTCCATCACGGTCGTGGGGAGATTGTCGCGAGATCGAACGCCGTCATGACGCGCTATCTAGGCGATGAGGAGGCAAGTATATCCGCCTTCACAAGCGAAGGCTGGTATCGCACCGGAGACATTGGGGAGATTCGCGGTGGCAAGATCTATATCGTCGACCGCAAGAAAGAGCTCATCAAAGTCCGTGGCTGGCAAGTCGCGCCGGCTGAGCTTGAGGGCACGCTGCTGCAACATGCGCAGATTGTCGATGCGGCGGTTGTCGGTGTCACCGTCGTGCCCAACTCGGGAGAAGAAATCCCTGAAGCACACATCGTCCGCGCGGAGGGCTCACAGCTGACAGAGGCAGATGTGACAGTCTTCCTGCTACAATACCTGGCCAAATACAAGGTGATGGACTGTAGAGCGATTTTCTGCGAGTCGATACCGAAGAGCGCTAGCGGAAAGATACTACGAAAGAAGTTAAGAGTGAACTCCTGAGGCGGAGACGGGAAATGAAGGCCTTTTGAGCCCCAGATTTCAGGCAACAATAAAGATGGCTGACAGAATCAAAAGAATCACACAAGCACACAGCTTTCCATCTTCTTACCGTGCAATAAAGGTCGTTCGGCGTACTGCTGGACACGCCGCATCTATTAGAGCATTACAGTAGCTTGGTCTGTTCACGAGAAGATCAACGTCGCCCTAACCTCGCGTAGTCCTCAACGCCGCGCTCCAATGAACGGCATGGCACGCCCGTATTCAGTTCAGGCGGGCGAACGGCACTTTCGTAGGTCTCATGCTTGCCGCAATGGGTCGAAAAACATGCACATGTATCAGCGCGTAGATATCAAAGGCCAGCGATGTGTATCGCATGGCACCAATCATCTCCCATGGAGGACAGTACGTTCGACGATGCTCGCAACCATCATTCCAAGAGGCACGAGGTCGGCTTGTCGGCCACGCGATGTGCGCTCAATACTGTTGCAGGAACAGCTGTGAGTAGCAAGAGCGCTATGAAAGTGACAAACATCGCGCGAAGATGTTGAATGAAAGTCGTTTGTTTGCTGGGACAATGAAACGAGCGAACAAAGTGAATAGACCGATGCCCCATTCACACAATTCCCAATATCCACAGAATACGCAACTTCACACGCAAGAGCGAATACTCTGTCATATTGCTCTATCACGTTCCTTCATCTAAGTCTTCTTTCTCTCCTCCATATCGTCACTGCTGAGTTCCTCTTCACACTCTTTACTATACCCCTCGCTGGCAGCATGAGCAATCTCTGCGCGCGACACATGCATTGACAAACTATACTGGACTTTTCTAGCGCCTACGTTCTTCGGCTGGAAATCACCATCACTGGAGCTTGTGACACGCCATCGTCATGGACTTCAGAAATGACCTCACGAACCAGCTGGTGTGGATCTCAGTAATTCCCATCATACCTTATGGGTGGGCACTGAGTAACTACCACTTTTGCAGCTACGGCTGGACGTTGCTCTTTTACGTGCCGTTCTTTGGTGTCGTTCACAAGGTGTAAATCTTGAAGCCTCTATACGTTCCGAACTACCCCCTCAAGAAGCAAGATCTGGAAGCTGCATCGCTGGTATCCCCTCAAAGCACAGATCCGAGACCAGGAGACTGGCTGTACGCATGCTCTCTATGATGAAACTTGCTGACTCTCGATTCCAGCCATAGTCAAAAGCGTGCAGGAGAGTTTGACGAAGCAGGATCCAAGAAAGAGGTATGCGGCAAACTACATAACCACTTTACGACCCGTTTTCGGCGGCATGGTGTCTCTCGACATCTCTCACAGCCACGACGAACCTGGGCTTGTACTCTAAAAAGTCAAAGTCACTGACAAACCTTCACAGCTGATAAGATGGGCGAAGACATTAGGCGGCCTCATCGCCCTCTTCATATTCATGTGTGTATACACGATCTTCGTGATGGTAAAGCAAGCTTTTGGAGGCGGGCACCTCTGGTTCCAGCAGCCGTACATCATCCAGATCCCCGAGGCCACAATCACAGCGCGAAGCGTCGGCGCCGCGCCCTCATACACCCCTACCACCAGCAGAACAACCCTTGCTCCGCTCAGTGGTTACGCGCCCACCTTTGAGAGCTACATTCCGCCCGTCTGGTATCCCCGTAATACAGCACAATCAGCCAACGCCTTTCCCAGCTACACACCCGTCACCAGCAGCGCGTATCCGCCACCGCTCACCAACCATATCACCACGCCCTCCCCGACAGCCCGCACCATCAACGTCGTCCCCAACTGGCTCCTCGCCGCTTTCTCCACCCGCGCAACCTCCGAACCCCTCATTGAACCGCGCCCCAGCTCTCGCACCACCGATAAGATCCCTCTGGACCTCCCAATGGTCCCCGAATCCATGTTCAGCCTTCTCAGCCCAGAGGAGCTATCCCATGTGCGGGAACGGGCGAAACCGCGCGACGTCGGAATCGAGCCAAGAATCAAGCAGGATCCAGAGGACTGGGCGAGTTCGAGCCGTTCGATCGACGAGTCGTTGAGCAGGAAGAGTAAAAGTGAGAGTGAGAGCCAGAGTAAAAGTAAGGGCACGAGTAACAGCAAGAGGGGCACGCCGATCAAGCCGACTGTATACGCTTCGTGGAAGGCCGCTGGGCCCCTGGATACAGACAAGGTGAAGAAGCAGCAAGCGAGTCTGCTTAAGCCTGACCGCGTCTTGGAGCAGCTGCCGCCTGTGTATGAGATGACCGGTGCGGCACAGAGGAGTCGTATTGATTCGATGCTAGAGGCGAAGATGTCCGCATTTCAGAGCAGTCGTATCGATTCAATGCTGGAAGCGAAGATGTCCGCGTTTCAGGGCAGTGAGTCTGCTGCCAAGGCTCACATCTCTTCCTTAGCAGACTCTGCGTCTAGCAAGGTGTCGAATAAGGTTAGCAGTGCAACGACTAAGGGCGCCGACTTAGCATCCGACGCGAAGAGCAAGCTCGAGAGCGCTGTTACGCAGACGAGCAGCTCTGGAGGCTGGGGCTGGTCGAGCAACCCGCGGCCTTTGAACTCGAGGCTGAGCGCGAAGATGTCTGCGTTTGAAAGCAGTCAGTCTGCTGCAAAGGCCTACGCCTCTTCTTTAGCAACTTCTGCTTCGAGCAAGGTCTCTGACAGCGTGGAGAGTGCGACAAGCGTTATTTCCAGCCAAGTGTCAGAAGCTACGAGCAAGGCCGAAAGCGCTGACACGCAGCCGCTGAAATGGGGACCCTTGGGCGTGTCAGGCCCCAAAGGTCAAGTCGATTCGATCATAAGCGCGAAACTGTCATCGATGCAAAGCACTTGGTCTGCTGCTATGGCTCGCGCCTCTTCTGCAGCGGATGCCGCTTCTAGCAAGCTCTCGGAAAATGCGAAGAGTGCGACAAGCGTGCGTGGTAGCAAAGTTTCCGACATTAGCAGCAGCATCGAGAGCGCTGTCACACAGACGAGCACTCCCACAGCGTGGGGATGGCCAGGCGACAAAGTCACGATGCCACAGGCGCTGAAGCGTGGAGCCGCTGCGAGTGTTGCGCAAGAGGTGGTGAGTACTATGAGTGGTGCTGCAGAGTCTGCTACCTCGCAGCTGAAAGCTGGATGGTGGGACTGGAAGTATGATGGAGCGCAGACAAGGTCGAGCACCTCGATGACATCTCAAACGATCAGCACGACGACTGAGAGTGCTGGCACTGCGCCTACTAAAGTAATAATGACGCGTTACGTCTTCCCCTGGTTTGTCAACAAGACTGAGGCAGCGGCTGACAGCACGGCAACGCCTGACGAAACACCGACTACCGCAGGCGCGAGCGCTGCTATTAAGCCTACCGACATAACAGGAACGCGTTGGCTCCTCCCTTGGTTTAGCTACAAAACAGAAACGAGCGCAGCTGCTTCGTCTGACGAATCCCTGACTACCGCAAGTCCGAACGCTCCTACTGAGCCGCCCAACATAACAGTAACGCGTTGGATTTTCCCTTGGCTCGCTAATAAGACAGAAACCAGCGCAGGTGCCGCGGTGCCTGATGAGACCACAAGCACCCTGGATAAAAGCGCTACTCCTGAGACTGCTGGTGTTAAGAGAACGGCTGGGGTTCTGTCTACACTCACTGACGCACCGCGGTCGAGCGCGGGCGCTACTGTGCCGGACGCGACTGCGCGGGAAACGAGTGCAGATGCTACTACTGAGCCTACCAACGTCACAGCAACGCGTTGGGTCTTCCCTTGGCTCGCCAACAAAACAGAGAGCAGCGCAGATGCCGCGGTGCCTGACGAGACCACAAGCTCAAGCCGTGAAAGCGCTACCGCCGAGCCCGCTATTTCGCAGCCCATACTAGACTCATTCAACAAACCTACCTCGACTGCGCCAGCGCTACTAAGCTCAGAAACAACGACCCAGCAAACGAGGACGAGTGCCACGCCTACCGCAGAGCCAGCGTGGCTGACAGCAGGGACACGTCAGGGCAAGCCGTTACACGCGCCGCCGGAGATCGCGCCGCTGCGGTACTGCGAGTACTGCAAGCAGAAGCATGCGGGTCCTGTGCTTGGGTTTGCGAGTGCGTGGGGGAAGCATGGGGAGTGGATTGTGTTGCCGCAGTAGATGGTGGCTTTGAGTGGTTGTTACGTCGAAAAAGTGCATGAGAGTATCGTGTCTACTGCTTGGAGGGTTGGCTACGGAACAGCAACCGCCACTCGTATATGGAGATGTGAAAGATAGGGTTTGCAGCGCGGGTGTAGAAGTCCTAGCATGAACGACATGAAGCGGCTGAATAAGGTCTCCGCTTTGCTTGAGCAAGACCAATGGTATTCGGTGTCTTTTCACGTCGCTATCGCAAGCTAGGCCAGTGTATGGGACCTTGCAGGTGAGGTCTACCTTTCCAATGCTTAGTCGCGGATCGCTGAACGGGAGCTAGCATGACCACCTCCTCGATGTAGCATGATCTGCGCAACTCTAACGGATCCATGCATGTAACCTCGAATGTCGCTTCCTGAACGTGGCCCTTGTATGGCTTGTTGATTTGACGAGATACTGAGGTGGTCTCTCAGCGTTGCGGTGGAAGCGCTGGGTACACTCGGAGAGTGACCGGAAGCGGGCGTGGGGTGTAATAAACGATGTTCGTTTATGTAGGTCAAGTGCTGGCGGCTGAAGCAGTCTGACTGGAGATTTACACCAGGACGAGTCTATAAAGGATATACCTCTGTCCTTAAAGGCGACAGTATCCAGCAGCTCCCAGTGTTGGCCAAGTCGCCGAAGCGTGAGCTCCCCAGTCGTTCGCCAAACAACTGAATCACTTACTCTTTCAAGTCTTTCGCTTTACCTATCCCTTCAGCCACTATGCTCGCAACGGTGCGTTATCAAAGAGCTTGAGCACTCCAGTCCGACCTGACAAATGCAGACCATCCTCGCCCTCGCCATCTTTGGCCTGGCTGCTACTACACCACTCAGCAAGCGCCAAAGCAGCAGCCAAACCTGCGGCAGCGACCGGTACTTAGCAGGCCAGATCTCCTCAGCCGCTAACACCGCGTGTGACTACATCTCCGACGGCGACGAAGCCGGGTCCAGCAAGTATCCGGAACGCTACAACGATTACGAAGGATTCAGCTTCGGCGGCACGGATGGCCCGTATTACGAGTTCCCGATTCTCGAATCCGGCACCTACAAAGGAGGCTCGCCTGGCGCTGATCGTGTCGTCGTCTCGACGTCGGGCGGCTGTGGCTACGTTGGGTTGATCACCCACTCTGGGGCCAGCAACAATGACTTTGTTGCTTGCTCGGGCACCGACTAGCCGAGGTTGACGGAGGCATTACGGATAGCATTGGTGGTCAGGCTTGGACAGCATTACTAGCAGGGCGCAATGGACTTTTCAATCCCACTCTTCTCCGTCGTCTACCGTTGTCGTTCTTCCTGTGCGGATGCTTCCATTAACTTGTGGCTTTTGCTCTTCTTGGGCCTTGTTCAAACGAGCATCGTTGTGCTTCAAAGCTCCGACCGATATCAGCAGCTTTTGCAGGTCTTCGAACGTGGTGCTCGTGCCGTCGAGTTCTTTCAGAGTCACGACTTGCTTCTTGATGTCGCCATCCCTGTAGATGAGGATCGTAGGTATATTCTTCTCCGGGTATCCTTCAATGCAGAGGTTGGCTCGGATTTGGCAGAACTTGATGTCGCCGAATTGACGAGCAAGCTGATGCCAGAGCTCGGACAGCAGCGCGGACTCCGGATTTGTGCCAGTCGAGGAGGTCATCAAGACGAGCACGAACGATTGCTGTGATGCTTCTGTGATATCTTTCCCATAGTCAACTTTCTGCAGCGGGTACACCTGGTTGTAGACAGACTTCTGCGAAATTGTTGACAGCTCATTGAGTCGTTGCTGGCGGTACTGATCTAGGAACGCTTCGTCTTCTTCATCTTCGAGCTCGTCAAGCTCATCTACGTTTTTGCCTTCGAGGCGGTTCTCGTGCGCGAGTCTGCGAGCTTCTACAAGAGCTTCTTGGATCATGGGCTCTGGGTCTGGAGGCTTTTCTGGAATGACGCCGTGTTTTCGTAGGATATCGTTCCATTCGGTGTCTGCGTTGGGGTCGTCCACAGGGACCTGCACAGGCATATCTGAATTCATTTTGATATGTTTGCGGACACCGGTGAGCGATCAACGCTTGTGTAAGTGAGCGGTGTTGGGACAGCCGCCAATATTGTAACCTGAGAGGCGAACATTGAGATGATCTTCAGGTACGACCGGAAAAAGCTTAATCCGGCTATCCCATTTTCACACCTAGAAATGTCCCTCAGTTGCGCGTCGTTGGTAAGTCATTGCAAGCCATTCTCCTATGCTGCAGCGCTCGAGGACTGTTCAGGGACGTTATTGGTACCTGAGCTTGAGATCGCGCTCATCCACTCGCCCTTTCCCACAGGTCTCTTGATCCCTCGACCTTCCTCTACGCTCTTAATCGGCATTCCTTCACGCAGCACACCCACTAGTGATTAACGTATGAACACACAATGAGCTACGCGAAGAAAGACGAGGACGAGGCGACCATCATCAAGGTTGACCGCACGTCCGTGTTCCAGGAGGGTATGCAAACGATTTCGTTGCTCAACTCATGCGCAAAGCCTCTGAAGCTAATCCATTCTGCAGCTCGCGTGTTCAACACATCCCCTATATCTCCCCGGAAATGCCGCATACTCCTCACCAAGATCGCTCTGCTCCTCTTCACAGGCGAGAAGTTCCCTCGCAATGAAGCCACCGACCTCTTCTTCGGCATCTCGAAGCTCTTCCAGAATAAAGATGCCAGTCTGCGGCAGATGGTGTACTTGGTGCTCAAAGAGCTGTCCAGCTCCGCGGACGATGTCATCATGGTCACAAGCAGTATCATGAAGGATACCGCGGTGGGCAGCGATGTGCTCTACAGGGCCAATGCAATCCGAGCGCTGTGTCGTATTATTGATGTTTGTAAAGACTGTTGCAGCGCGTACATGAGCTCACACTAACATTCTAAGGCGTCGACTGTGCAAGCCATCGAGCGATTGATTAAGACTGCAATTGTTGATAAGACACCCTCGGTCTCTTCAGCCGCGCTTGTCTCGTCCTACCACCTCCTACCAGTCGCAAAAGATGTTGTGAGAAGATGGCAGAGCGAAACACAAGAAGCAGCTACGAACGCAAAATCAGGAGGCTATTCCATGGGCTTCAACTCAGGACATGGGCAGCCGCCAGTGGCCGCGAGCACCAACTTCATGACCCAGTACCACGCCATTGGCTTGCTGTACCAGATGCGAGCGCACGACAAGATGGCGCTTGTGAAGATGGTACAGCAATTTGGTGCGGCAGGCGCAGTTAAGAGCCCGGCTGCACTGGTACTGCTTGTGCGGCTGGCTGCAAAAATTGCAGATGAAGACAAGAATCTGAGAAAGCCTATGATGCAATTCCTCGACGGTTGGTTGAGACATAAGAGCGAAATGGTTAACTTCGAAGCCGCCAAAGCGATCTGTGATATGAGCGACGTTACCGATGCAGAGGTGGTCCAAGCAATACACACGCTGCAACTCTTCCTCACGTCACCCCGGGCAGTCACTAAGTTCTCCGCGATACGAATCCTGCACAAGTTCTCATGGTCGAAGCCTGATGCTGTCCGGCAATGCAACCCTGACATTGAAGCGCTTATCTCAAACTCTAATAGGTCGATCGCAACGTTTGCCATTACGACACTTCTGAAGACTGGCAATGAGTCGAGCGTGGACCGCTTGATGAAGCAGATATCTGGCTTCATGGCAGACATCACAGATGAATTCAAGGTCACGATTGTCGAGGCGATCAGGACGTTGTGCCTGAAGTTTCCGAATAAGCAAGCCGGCATGTTGTCTTTCCTCAGTGGTATTCTACGCGATGAGGGCGGCTATGACTTCAAGCGCAGCGTTGTCGAGAGCATGTTCGACCTCATTAAGTTCGTCCCGGAAAGCAGAGAGGACGGTAAGCTATAACTTTCCTTCTCTCACTTCAATCTTCTGCGCTAACAAAATCAGCACTGGCTCACTTGTGTGAGTTCATCGAGGACTGTGAGTTCACTAAGCTTTCCGTTCGGATACTGCACCTTCTCGGTGTTGAAGGCCCCAAGACATCGCAGCCCACCAAATACATCCGATACATCTACAATCGCGTCGTCCTCGAGAACGCTATCGTCCGTGCAGCGGCCGTGACTGCTCTCGCCAAGTTTGGTGTTGGTCAGAAAGACCCGGAGGTCAAGCGTAGTGTTAACGTCCTCCTAACACGATGCCTTGATGACACTGATGACGAGGTTCGCGATCGCGCTGCGCTCAATGTACGACTCATGACTGAAGAGGACGACGTTGCCACACGCTTTGTGCGCAACGACAGCATGTTTTCACTTCCAGTCCTCGAGCATCAGCTTGTCATGTACGTCACTAACGAAAGCCGCGACACCTTCAACACGCCCTTCGATCTCTCCAATGTACCTGTTGTGACCCGGGAGCAAGCCGACGCTGAGGATCGCACTAAGAAAATCAACGCCGCTATGCCTACCATCAAAGCGCCAGCCGCTACTCCTACATCCGCCGAGAAAGAAGGGTCCGTTAACGCTGCTGGCAACGTTGCGGCCACCACTGAGAAGTACCAGCAGCAGCTGCAGCAGATCCCCGAAATTGCAGCATACGGCGCTCTGCTCAAAAGCTCAGCCAATGTGCCACTCACGGAAAGCGAGACGGAATACGTCGTCAATGCGACCAAGCACATCTTCAAGGAAGCTGTTGTACTACAATTTGAGATCAAGAATACCCTTCCTGATACCGTGCTCACCGACGTCACTATGGCCGTTTCGACCAATGACGAGGAGGAAGCGCAGCTGGAAGAAGACTTCATCATCCCCGTACCAAAGCTCGAGACAGACAAGCCAGGCACGGCTTACGTCGCATTCAAGAAGACTACCGACAATCCGTTCGCTGCGACTAGCTTTACTAGCATCCTGAAGTTCGCAACGAAAGAAATCGACCCCACGACAGGCGAGCCGGAAGAGTCTGGCTATGATGATGAGTACCAAGTGGAGGATCTGGACCTCAATGGTGCTGACTACACGATACCTGCGTTCGCCGGCAGCTTCGATGACGTGTGGGAAGCGACGGCAGAAGGTGAAGAGGCAAGCGAGACACTGGCGCTGTCAAACATGCAGAGTATACAAGGTGAGTTCGGCCCATCCTGTCTGCTCCAACGCATGCTGACGAGACCCTGCAGACGCTGTTGAAGCTCTTACTAAGACGCTTTCATTACAACCCTTAGAAGGGACTGACATCACACTCACGCCTTCCACACATCAGCTCAAGCTATATGGTAATACAGTCACTGGCGGTAAGGTAGCGGCACTGGTGCGGATGGCATACAGCGCGAAGACGGGTGTCACGACAAAGGTCACGGTGCGGTCGGAAGAAGAGGGCGTAGCGTCGCTGATAGTGGCAAGTGTGAGCTAGTGTGAGCGTGAATGATGTGATGACATGAGTTGAGTAGGAACAATAATGTTTGCGTCTGCGGCCAAACACTAGCAACAACCATATGCTTAGATCGATTGACCTCGTGCTCTTGACAACACTCTTCAACTGATCCGGCAGACCCAGTCACGACCAGCTAACGCCGCGCAGAGACGAGAGATCCTCTAAATCCACGGGCTGTCTGATTGGAACATTCCACCAGCGCCAGCGACATCAAGCACCCTCCCCGTCACTTCCGCCACACACTCCTGTCTCGTCTCTGCATTCAGCCCATACGCATACCCATAGTCTCTGATGAAGCTCTGCAGGGCCAACGCCATGTTATCACGATGCGGCCCATACTCGTGTCGCGCATCAGGCTCGCTGTACCGTCTCTCGACCACCAACCACTCGTCGCTGTCATGTTGAAACCTCATCATCTGATTGTATATGATAGACGCCGGCCAGGACACTATGAAGCCGAGGAGATTGGCGTTGGGCCTGCCGATCTCTGAGCGCAGATTGGGGAGGTACTGAAGGAAGACGAAGTCTTGAAACTATGTTGTAAGGTCAGTCTGGCTCACGAGAGTTTGTATTACTAGTGCTTACCAGTTCGTAGTAGCCAGGGAGCGGCGTGATGGTGAATGCCAACATGATCACTGGGCGTAAGCTTGACATGCTGCGTTGGCCTTTGGACGAGAGATAGGTGCTGCCTGAGGTCGAGTTGTGAAGAGATAAGTCTACGAAATGACAGAGTCGTTTTCCATTTTACATACTCACCATTC
This sequence comes from Arthonia radiata, assembly GCA_002989075.1. NCBI lineage: Eukaryota > Fungi > Ascomycota > Arthoniomycetes > Arthoniales > Arthoniaceae > Arthonia > Arthonia radiata. Next base: position 910,208 of record PSQN01000013.1, read on the forward strand.
TCGCGAGAGTCTATCACAGCATAGCGGTATCTCTGTTAGGCATGATGTCACTAAACAGCTTGCTCATTCACCGCGATGGTGCGCAACTAACGGATCCAGAGGCTCAGCTTGCTCCAACTCATCTTCGAGTTTGACCTCCTCGCCTAATCCACAAGGCATCGCAGGAGAGACGGCTCTGCCTTGGACATGTTGCCCAAGTGCCAAACGAATGTATGCTGATATCACACCAGCTAGACACGCACTCACCGTCCACCTGCGCACACTCCCTCCATCGCACACTCCCTCCACTCATCCCCCATCTCCCTCACCAATACAAAACCCTCTCCACCCTCCCCATCCCCCTCACCTCTCCATCCCCCTCCCTCACCCTCCACCCTCCCCTTCACCACAACCACCTACCCAAACCATCTCCCCCCCACACTCCCCTCCCACCCCACCTCCAACCGCCGTCCCTTCACCACCGCCACATCCCTCACCCCTTCCACCTCCCTCCCCTCAAATCTCTTCCCCGGCCCCGCATGCACCATAGCATAATCAAACAGCTCCCACGCCACACTATTCCTATGACCCTCGCGCGGATACCTCCGCTCTTTATCTTCCTTCCACGCCTGGATGATCGTCCACTCCCCATCAGCGGCGTCACGCCCCGCCTCGTCACGCCCCGCCTCGGAGGACCCGTAGCGGCCGATGATGATCTCAGCGGGCTTGAAGATTTTGAAGCCGAGGAGGCGTTGGGTTTCGAGGAGGCGGCGGAGGGTGGGGATGTAGGATTGGAGGAGGAAGTCTGTGATCTGTTTTGGGTGAGGGTCAGTGGGGGTGATTGTTAAGGGAGTGAGTGTTAGTGGTGACGGATATTAAGGGGGTGAATTTTAGTGACGGAGAGGTGAATGGGGTGGGGTGATGCATACGAGCTTTTCGTGGCCGGGGACGGGGCGGATGGTAAAGTGGAGGAGGATGGGCTTGGGGCCTGGGGGTGGGTTGGCTGCGGTGGGGACAGGGATGGGTATCTTGGGGCCTCTAGCTAGGTCGCCCGCGATAGGGTTGACGATGGGCATTTTGGGTGCGATGGGTGGGGTTTGTAGTTTCTGGGTCGTGTTGAAATGGAGGATGTGTTGACGTGCAAAGAGTAGTATATGAGATATGGTGGGAGACCAAAGAAAGGGAAGCGGGCTTTCTGAAGTATGCGAGTCTCATGGCTGATAGTGGGTCGAGTCCCTGGATGTTTGTCCATGTTGGTAAGTCTGCCACGTAGCGAGCTTGCCTCATCTCAGACATTCGCTGTCCTCGGGTTTGCTTGAAGGTGCGGTCAACTTTGCTGGCATACTACTTCAAGTGACGGTGAGTGCGTACTGCAAGAAAATGTTGCGGCTTCAGGAACAGGAGAAGTCGGTGAAAGAAGAGTAGGCACGGCTCGCAAGATGCGTTCACAATTATGAGTCGATCAGATGAAGGGCACGCTCATTCTCTACTCACTAATGGGTGCATTGGAGCATCTATCCCTTCCCCTCTTCGCATTCGCATCAAGCAGTCAATGCCTACAAGTAAACGCTGCGATTAGTGCCCTCCGCAAAGACTTCTTTGAGATACCTTCCCTCCACATGAGCAACGTTCTCGCCAGCTGCCTTCTCGCCCAGTCCATACTTGTTCTTGTTCTCCAGAGCGAACTTATTCAGTTCCCAGGCAACGTCATGGCGTGTATGGGCATTCCTCGGGTCTACCTTCCACAGCTGAATGAGGACCCATTCGTTTTGGGCAGCGACGTGTCTGTATTTTTTCGGTGCCTGCACGTTGATTGTCACGTCGCTGGGTTCGAAGATCTTGAAGCCGAACAGACCTCGAGTGCCTCTGGGTTTCGTGTATTCTGCTTTGAGCTTGCGAACGTACGCCTTCATGAAGTCTTTCACCTAGTAGCCATGGTTATGAGCTCGCATCAATGATATGCGAAGAGGAACACTCACCTGCTCCTCCTGATCTGGGTGTGGGCAAACGGTAAAATGAACTCTATCCCATTGAGTCGGTCGATTGGGTACGTTCCGGCGCCGAGGTGCCATGCTGCCTAGTTTTGGTTGCTGGCGTCTCTCTTTTCTGACTTTCGAGGCTTTCGCGAAGACTTCTCAAGATGTTGTGTTTCCGGCTAGAAGATATACCACTTCTCAGGATGATGGATTCAGAAGGTGCGTGATGGGCTTCCTTTATAGTATGCCAGCATGCGTAATTGCGTCACACGGCCAGAGTATAGCAAACATTGAGATAGATGTGGTGACTGTACTCGATGAAGCCATTGGCTTGTATCTGGTTGCCTTACCTGAGGCTGGCCATTAACAAACTGACACTCGTCATAATACTTTGGTCTGTATTCGCATGCCACCCAAGTGTGGCTTGCGTAGGCACTTGACAAACAGGCTACGTCACAAGGCGAAGGCGTGTATCAAACCCGAGCTGATCTTCCAAATTTTAAAAGGCGTGTAATGGTAGCCTAGCATGGTCTCTGAGACCCATGCAAAGCTTTCAGCGAAAAGAAAAGCGGTCTGTGATGCTGCTTGCGAGCTGATGCTTGCTGGGCCTTAGCAGTTCGATGATATCCTGCAAGACCACCATTGACGAGTAAATGGGTCGCCTGAAATGATTTCTTTGAAGGCTTTGAATATTGTCTGTTCAAACTTAAGGATTCTGAACGCTTGCCCTGCAGGGCAATTGTTCATTGTTAAAGAGGAGCAACCACCTCAGTCAAGTAGCATGACTGCAAGATCCTACGCTTATAGTGGGCATAGCGACGCGGATGTTTGAGTGCGCTTTATGTTTGCTTAAAGTTTGGACATGGCACTCGCTTGCTGTCTGTGATGGTATACTAATCTTGCGCCTCGCTGGATCGCGTGGAAGCGGAAGAGCCCCAATGCTTATCATGGCGACTAGTCACAAACAAACTTGAGAAAAAAGAAAAGGTTGGAAGAAAGTCTCTGAGCAGATCTGTGGTGAGAGCAGAGGATCAGCAACCGCCAACTCGTCTTCACTCTCACTCCAAGAACAACTTTCCGACACTCCCATAACCCTCACCCAGAAGCAGCGGCCTCGTCACCACCCTAACGATCGATCCCGGGGTGATTGTCAAAGGCAGGTTGCGATGAACCGCAGCGCTAATTGTCCGGGGACCGATGAACTTCTCAAAAATTCCCCAGACCACCCTCTCTAACTCGGATACATTGAAGCAACTAGAGCAATGTCAGCTCACCGCCTAGATGTCAGGTAGCTCGGCGGCGGGTGTTGACATGACACCTCACCCCACGATGATTACCCATTCTCTCCGCTCTCCATCACGTGCTACTTCGCCGTTGATGACAGTGCGCATGGGCATGAAGACCCTGTAGCCATCAATTTTGATGGGATTGGCCGTCATTCGCATTCCATGGAGGTTACCGAGGAGGTCTCCCCTCACGAGAGTGTTGACCTAGGGTTCGCAAGGTTAGTACATCGTTCAACTCGGGAGGATGGGAAGCATTTGTCGCTCTTCTGCGCTTACAACGTTCTGACGCCCTGCTTTCTCCGCATCCGTGGCATTGATACCGAAAGTTGGCTGAACTCTGATGAGAAGATGTTTGGGCTGGATGCAAGACGTTGTTGTCATTGTAGATGCTGGGGCTAGCGAAACGTAGCGAAGTTTGAGATTCCGAATAGATTTCTAACGCTCCTGTAGGGCGACACGGCCGTTTTATGATCTTGAACAGCTCATTGATGGTGGGATGAGCAAAGATGTCATGGCCAAATTGTGCAAACTTGATTGCAAGAAGGTGAGACGGCTTGTGTAGACTGCAAGCGAACAACAAGACTGACAATCGACCCACCAGCAGCTAACACCTCGCTTCATTCGATTGCACAAACCTTCAAAGACTTCGACTGCTTCCGCAGCCACCTGTCACGCAAGCCACCGCGCTCGTCTTCCGTACTCTACCTGATCGCACGTCAATCTTACGCACATATGCGCGTATTGTTCCAAGATCACCACGGAATCCTTGTCAATGGTTGGCCGCAAAGACACGAGAGTGTCCTTCAAGGCTTCTTGCATCAAAAGGATAACGTGCGCCAGCCAGTATCCCGCACGCTTCACGTCGACGCTAGTGCACCATACGTCAACGACGGCTTTTGTCATCCAATGCAAATTCGACTCACAAAAGCGACAATTCATGCTCCAAGACCTCTTTTTCGCGCTGGAACGCTATGACTTCAAAGTAGGATTCGCACAGGCGGATGCCTTGAAGGCTACTGTAAGGGAATTTGTCGACCTCGGCTTTGAGAGCCTCAAAGAAGCGCCCGCGGACGACGTTCCTGACCTGGTGCGCTTGTTCTTAGCTATCTGTCCAGCGAAGAGTACGTTCGAGAGGGGACGGTAGCCACCACCTCAACAACCCCAGGCTCGGTGGGAAAGGCTACGGTCGAGGGTTGCGTACGGTTGAGCTTAAGCGACCGGACACGGGTTTGATCGTGACTTCCATGCGTGCGTATTGATAATTGTACCTTTCTGGACGATCCCCCTGGTCAAGCGGGTTAGGTTGCGGTCGCGGGATACAACTCGTCGGCTCGAGTTTGTGTGCCATTGCCAATAAGCAAACAGATCTACAGTAGTGAAATGGTCCAGAAGAGGAGTACAGCAAGGACAAGGTTGCAGTGTAAAGGTATACAAGCTTTCGGAGTGTGAGAGTCGAAGATGATGAGGTTGGTGTCTCCGACCGAGATACTGGAGGAGATGTTGAGGCAAATGCCTGACACGCAGAGACCAGGCAGTCGCGTTGAAGCCGTACTTGCCATCCCAGAAAGCGTCGCGATTGCCAAATGAGCTACACTCGATGTCGGCGCCCCATCGAACTGGTCTTTCATGAGGATACGGTGACTGGAGTTGAGGCCTTGATGGCAAGAGCAGAGGCAAAAGTAGCAATGTGTCGCTCATGACGGTGCTCATGTGATGATTTCCGCGCGATTGATCAATGGCAATAAGCCACTCTTTAGTGGCACGCGTGCAAAGACTGTAACCATGCCTGCCGGCGCCAGACCTTCGCCATGAGCGTTGCGGCTTTCGTCACGCTTGACGCTTACTTAGTGTACACCAACGTGCCTGGTAGCGAGGCTTCTTTATCTTCATGCCAGTATACGATCTCGTCGCTGGAACCTCAAGCGCAAGGAGAAGTAAGAGGGCTAGTCAGGGCTATCGAGACCGATGGGCGAAGTCGTAGGGCACTGCAATAGCTGCCTGCCAGTGTCGCACATCACCCGCATCATGTCGCTGACGTCTTGCGACAGGGCGTTGAGGTACGAGTTGACATTAACCGCCGCAATGTCAACGCAGAAAGATTTCGTCGAAGCAAGCGCTTGCCGAAGGAGCGTACTCTCAGCGCAGGGAAAGTGGTCAAGAAAGCACATCTTAGCGCCAGGGTAGCTTACCCTGGGAGCTTTTCTTCAAAAGTAACACGTGATATCCCGTGTGCACGCACCATGATGCCACTTGGCCAAGATACTGCAAGACTCCTATAAATTGAGGAAGGCAGTTTGGCTGTTAAACATGTGGGTTCGATCGTCATCAAGTCAACTGGTCTTGCAGCTCATTCTTCTACTTCTTTAGCTCAAGTCATGCTGAGTATCCGTCGCTATGTTCGACGAACCAGCGGGACCAAACTTGCTGACTAGCTTGCTTGAGTGTCAGGTAAGCCGTCTGGACTTCGATACAAGGTCAGTGAGATCTTAATGGTGTAACGGAATCGTGGGCCGGTGCTCCGCCAGCCGCAGGTACAGCAGCTTCCGGCGGGAAGAATACCAGGTACGGCTGGTGGGGCAGCCAATGTGGATCTCAGAAGCTACCAAGAGTCAAGATGGTATTTTCATCTCGTGAATGGAACGTACAGCGGCGTCTCATTCGGTTGCATCTCGACTATTGGCATATGCGGCAGAGTATTCGGGAAGGACGGCGATCTACAAGAAGCTGCGCTCGCTTGAAAATAGAGGCACCGGAGGGGCTCGTCTTTCGCCTTATCAGTTTGTCTGGAGCAGTGCAGCCTTGCTTGCATTCGTTAGAACGAGTCAACTAGCTTCCGGACGCCTCAGAGTTTAGTCGCCGCCGCTATCAAACCGTACTGAGCCTATCACACCGAGCGTATCGTCAAGGTATGTGCCTCGTCCCGTCCCCTCGTCTCACCGGCAGGTCTACGTGCTGTCCCCTCTAGGCACCATGGCTCGGTTCAAGAGTGTGGCACATGTGTCAAGCTTTCGCTTATACGTAACGAGCGCGGACGGGAATGACGCCTTCTGATGCGGACAGCGGACCGATGCTGGATATGCTAATCTCGAGCCGTCTGTGTGCTTTCGGATGGCACCTCGAAGGATGTGGCCTTTCTCTTGCCGCGCATTGTGCAGCATTTGCGAGCTACATCACCAGACGCAGATCACCCCAAAACATCCATCTTTCAACGTGACCGGCCACAGCCCGCTGAAGCTGCGGAACCGCATGTTGCTGCTCTTCACTTGACTTGTCAATAGCATGGGGTCACAAACAGGCAACAGAGGCGGAGATGTCATCGCCGCGTCCGTCGCAACGGCAATCATCGCACTGATCGCAGCGTCTTTGAGGATATGGTCCAGGATCTTGCTCAAGAAGGCCGGACTGTGGTGGGAGTACGCTCAGAACCTCCGTATTCGCTTTCAAGCACGATACACGCTGACCTCATTTCCCCAGCGACTGGACAGTCTTGGCATCCATCGCAAGTTTTCAGACTTTCTCTGAGGAATGCCGCTAACGCAGCAAAGCCATTTGTGCTGGGAAACCTGTCTCTGACGCTGTACTGGGTGCACATCGGCCTCGGAAAACACCTTAAACCAGTTCTTGCTAAAGGCGGCAGTGTCCGAGAACATTTGATCGTCCTGTTCGCCGACGGCTTTCTGTACGCCATTTCGATCACGCTTGTGAAGCTCTCGGCCATCCTGTTCTATATGCGAGTGTTCAAGCAAATCATCTGGTATCGTCGGATTCTCTGGGCCGCGGTGACGCTTGTTGTTGCCTGGCTGGTTGAATTTGTGTTCGTGGCCACTTTCACATGCATACCGGTCCATAAGCAATGGGACAAACAACTCTCCGGACACTGTTTGATGCCAGCCTCGACATACATCGGGACCGCGGTGCCCAATGTGCTCATTGATCTTATCATCTTACTTCTTCCAATGCCAATGCTTTGGCGGCTAGAGATCAGCAACAGCCGCAAGGTAGCTCTCAGTGGAGTTTTCGCACTGGGATACTGGTGAGGCTGACTTCGAAACGCTCTCATCGGGATATACTGACTGGGTAGCGTCATGATCATTTCGATCGTACGACTTGTCACGACTGTGAGATTCCAGAAAAAAGGTTTCGAAGACTTCACCTGTAAGTCAGAAATGAGACAAGCCTCAGACCATGCCTAAGGCCATATCCATCCAGTGTATTGACTTCAGGACACAGTTGACTTCGTGCCGTTGCATATCCTGGTTGTGATCGAGCCACCCCTCGCGATACTCAGCGTCAGCCTTCCGAGTATCTTCAAACTCGTGAACCGAGGCATTCGACACGGCATGACTTCACTCTTCACAACGGGCGATCCTTCGGAGACGGCTAGAGCACCATGGGCGACTGGAGTCGACAAGACAGCCGGTGACAGAGGTCATCACGGTTTCGCCAAGCTGGATGCAAAGACCAGCCATGACACTCTTGCGGATCGTCTCATCCACAACCAGGCTTCGGCCGCCGGGGACTCGGTCACTTCAAATCCGGAACCAGAGATCCCGCTCCATCAGATACAGGTCCGTCGCGACATCGACGTAGTTGGGGACACAGCGGGCCGTCTCGCGTGATGCACGTGCTACTGTCACTGCTGTGCGATTTACCACAGCGGAATAGCGAAGAGAAAGTCATGATTATCTATACCGAGCTAATTGGGCTTACAGCTGTGGAATCGCTCATCTTCACTGTGAGTATGCAACAAGGATGGTATATAATCATCGTAGGGATCAAGAAATGCCATCGGTAGTGCTCAAGCGTGTGATATTTTGGTGCTTTATCAATGAGAGAACTAATTAATCAATGAAACAGCATTCTGCGCTCGGCTTGTCGAAAATAGGATGGCAGGGAAAAGGCTTGGCGCTATCCCGCCACCCGATTTATATGTGAACATGGATATAGAGACAAGATAGCCTCCTACCTTTCTCCTCATCGATTCAACCTTTGATTTTCGACATGGAGACGCGTGTACTGTGAACTCCGATGCAAGGGAAACGACCGTGATATCGTCTTGTAGGATGATTCGTCAATTGCATGAACCTTCCCCGTGATTTTCTCCTTGCATCCGTCCAGCGGCAGTGCGAACGATCTACACCGCCTGCGTCGTGTTTCTGCGCAGCAGATTGGCTAGCAGGTCCATCGTTTTGCGTGGTAGCAGGGATCGAGAAGGGTCCTGCGAGAAGGGACGCAGTGTCACCGGATGCGGCCGCCGGTGAAGCACTTCAAACGCCTCAGTTCGACGATTTGGCCTCCTCCCTCTCGCGAAAGTATACAACGTTGAGAGTATTCAGACTCTTGCTGGCTTTATAAGCTGATGTTTACAGAAATGCCCTAAAAGCCATCTCCGGTCGAGCTTCTGAGAAGTAGTTCGGAACAGAAGATCTCCCCTGAATCTTGTACCTTCCCAGTCAGGTACAAAGAGCTGTTTTCTTGCCTGGCGCAGCACCTGTCATTCTCCGCCCCGGACTTATCGATCGAATTAGCCGCACTCTGAAGCTCGTGGCGGCTCCGCTAGTGAATTCGAGTTAGTCAAAAATCATCATCATCAGGCATGAGTTCTTCTCCGAGGCTGACGTTGCTCCGAAAAAATTTCCACCGCCTGTTTCGTCCCTGTAGTGCTGCAGATACAAGATAAGAAACACCTCACCACGGGCGACTATCGCAAATGGATCGAGGCACAGCATCCCGCGAATATGTCCTTGAACGTAACGTCTGGTCGTCGGCACGGTGAGTGATAGATGAGCAGCTTCATCTGGTTTTAGAGCGAACAAACCCGACACGCTGGAGTTGATGCTCGTGAGCAATAGACTTGAAACGTGCCTATAGCTAATGCTACCCCCAGGCTAAACCTGCAACACGTACCACCACTCCGAGCACGCGCTCTAAGAAACCACGACTAACCGCCCAGCAGTTCCTCTGGACGCAAGAAGACGGATACCTCGTACATCCAAGCATAGCCTGGGACCCCAAAAGCGGAGGTCACGTCGCTGACATTGGCACCGGCACCGGGTGAGCCACCGCAGCTGCCCCAGCTTGTTCAACTCAATCACTGAACCGTCTCTACATAGGATCTGGCTCGTAGACCTCTCCAAAAACGCGCCGAACATCACCGCAGAAGGAATCGACATCGACATCTCCCAAGCGCCGCCGAAGAAATGGCTGCCCCCCAATGTCACAATGCTCGAACTCGACATCTTTGCGGATATGCCGAAGTCCCTGCTCGGACGCTACGAGTGAGTCCCCCATCTACCGTCGGTTTTCGAGCAGTCTGACATATGACCGCACCCCAGCATCCTCCACGTGCGCCTCTTCATGTGCGTGATCCGCGGCAATGACCCCGGCCCCCTCATCCAGACCTTGAAGAAATTACTGAGTAAGTCGCCAACAACCTCCTTGTCCGTATCATCCCGGTCTTGAAAACGAGTTCGCTAACCCGCCCACAGAACCAGGCGGCTACATCCAATGGGAAGAATTCAACATGCAGAGACGCTTCCCCGTGACGAGCGAACCGCACTTCGCGACCGCGAAGCTGCACGAAGCGATGGTGTACGCAAGCGGCGGCGCGGACGAGCGGCTGAATCCGGAGTAAGTGCTGTCACCCATCTACAGCCTATCAAAAAGACCCTATACATAACATACATACATACAAGCAAACGCACACCCCTCCCATTCTCCGCCGACCACTCCTCCCAATTTCTACGATTACGACTTTGACACAAACAGATGGATCCCCGGCCTCGGCGACAAGCTCACGCAGAACGGGTTCAAACTCCTCGCCTCGGACGGGCGCACCTTCAGCGACACGACCGTGGCGTACCACCACGACAACGTCATGATGGTGTGGGAGGAAATGCGGCAGAGCATGGACGCGGCGCACGCCGCGAAGTTCGGGGAGCTGCTGCAGGCGGCGCAGCAGGAGCGCGCGGAGGCCGGCGGCGGCGTGGTGCTGAATCTGGAGCGCTGGACGTTCGTGGCGCGGAAACCCGAGGGATGACGAAAAGGCGACTTTGAAAGGAGCGGCGTTCGGTAGGCTGGCACGCGGGTTTGTACGACAAAGACTGAGTTCATGCATGCAGCGAATTCTCGATTGGGAGTTCAAGGTCAACTGTTTTTACTTGAACACGTAACTAGCTCAACGGCCCCTCACACAATCCCGCCACCGCACTCGCCAACCCCCAATCCGCGAAATCCCCCACCGCGGGCGTGATCAACCCCTCCACATACGCGCCCACGACCGCGCGCAGCCAGTTTTCAGCCATCTGATAGTATCCCACTGCATTCGGATGCGTCCCATCACTCAACAGATCACCCACCTTCAGACCCCCCATCTCCGAGAAGACCACCCTCGTCGCACCCCCCTCCCGCAACCGATCCACCACACCCGGCACCTCCCTGTTATACGCCTCCACCCTGCCCTGCACAGTCTCATTCGCATTAATAATCAACTCGCTCACCACCACCAGCGCGTCCGGCAACATGCTCGCAATACCACCCACCAGCGCCTCCAGCCGCGCCGGCGCAGTCGACACATCGACGTCGTACGAGAAGTCCACGGTGCCGGCGTGCACGAGCACCACATTCGGCGGCGGCCCCGACTTGCCCTGGATCTCGGGCATTGACGCGTCCTGGATCTCAGCGATGGTGTGCAGGACGAAGCCGTCGCTGGCGTTGTCGGGCCAGTCGCCGTTGTGGATGGAGCCGACCAGGGCGACGGGGAAGCCGAAGCTGTGGAGGAAGCATTGGAGGTTGCGGCGGTAGGAGTTTCCGCTGGGTTCGTCGTAGCCGAAGGTGATGGAGTCGCCGAGGGGGAGGATGCGGAGGGGGAGGTGAGACGGCGGCGGTAGGAGGGTGGTGTTTGAAAGTGTTGTTTCAGTGCATGGCGCTGTGGAGGGTTAGTTGGCGTCACTGTCCGATTTCGTGTGGTTTGGTGATGCCTAGATGCGGGGGGCAGCGGGCAACGGGTGTTTGAAGACTTACACCTGCGATGAGCGAAACCTGCGGAAGCACCGACAATGGCGAGCGCCGAGACGAACACGCGTGCCGTGAGCATGCTAGCAGTTATAGCGCGCTGTCCGTAACACGTGTGTGGACGAGAGTAGCAGACTGCTGAGGTAGGCTGGTCCCTTGAACTCCATTAATTGCAGGTACAGACCTTGACTTGTATCTTCCCTCGAATCACATACTATGACTCCGCTCCACAGGGACAATCAGCGCATGACGTCAAAAGCCGGCCGAATGACAAGCGTGTTTGTCTTGCAGACTGTCGTGTTAAAGCGGAGTAAGGTCAGTGAGTAGCTGCTGTGCATTGGCTTGCATTATCCCTGTGCGCCGACAAACCCAATGCGTGCGCGTCCGCGGCTGCAAATTACACCGAGTGAATGGGGCTGCCGGAGGTTTTTCTGGCCACTAAATAAAATGCGCCGAAAATTACCACACGGCGCCCTTGAAGCCGTGGAAACCATGCAGCCAAGCATTCGTGCAGATCAAAGATAGCACATATTGTTGCATCACTCGATCTCATATGGAGCGTCGATACGAGGTTGGCGCCTCGATACACAGAACGGAATGGTTATCCCCGGTAGCGACCACTAGATAGAGCCTAAACTTTGCGCGTTCCGTTCTTGTTTCCTAGTAAGTACGTTGATATTGCCGTCAAAGTGGAACCCAATAGAGCAGCGACAACGGCGAAGGTCTGAAGGCCCCAATACGTAACCTCGTCTTGACTAGCAAGAATAGCGCCTGCAATCGGGAGACCAGTGAGGCATCTAAATGCGTTTTAGCAAGACACGACCATTTGCACGAGGATTGCAATCGTGGAGTCGAGACTTACGCAACGGCGATAACCAACTGGAATGTGCCGAATCTCATCCCGATTGTTTCGATTGGACCTGTCTTCGCAACGCAGGGCATGAGCAGGCTGACGAAAGACCCGCTTGCGAAACCGTAGACGATGCAGAAGACAATGACGCCAGCCTGCGAAGGATGAAAGCTGAAGGGCAGCCATAGGCACAGAATAGTAAAGCCAGTCGCGTAGCCACTCATCGTAATCACGTTGAAATGCCCGAATTTGTCCGAGAGATATGGTGGCAAGATGCGTCCTGGGATCGAAGTAGCGCTGTTGAATGAGCTTCATTAGCATCGCAATACGTGATCGGTGACAAGGCTATTTTCACTTACTTGATGATGGAGATGAGAGCAATGGAAAGCTCAGTAGCAAAGCCTTGTTGGGTCGCGAAGCTGGAGACAAAGTCGAACGGTGCCCAAAGTCCCCACCTAATCAAGTTTAGCATCCTCTGTGCATCCCAAAAAATCGTACCCAGAATGATACTTACATGACGAGGAAGGAGCCGGCGGTATAGTATGCGAACTTGGGCTCAGTGAATAGTCGGAATTCAAACCATTTCGCCTCCCAATCCCACTTCTTGCGAGGCAGCCGAGCGCGCACGAGGAAGGCAGACCCTGCAAGCAGTATGCCAATAAGTAGTGCTGTGTATCGAAGGGCGCCGCCGAAGCCCACCTCCTGGATGAGCTTGTAGACAAAGAGGGGAAAGATGACACCCCCAAGACTGCTTCCGACGCTCGCGAGACCGACTGCTAGACCACGGCGTTTGACGAACCACTGACCCACACACACAAATGAGCAAGTGAAGACACCGCCAGCGCCGATGCCGAAGCCAAGGCCCTGAGCGAGGAAGATTTGGTAGTATTCCGTACACAAACTGGTCATGCAGAGCGAAAAGACGCAGAGCAAACCGCACGGGTAGAGAACGATTGGCGAGCCATAAGTGTCCGTGAGGCGACCAAAGAGGGGTCCAGGTGCCCACATGAGCGCGAGTTGAACGGCGAAGACCCATGCGATGTCCGACGGAGTGTAGTGTTGAAGCTGATTCTCCTGGTAATGCTCTTGAAAGACGCCTATACTATAGGGAGTGAGCTCAGAATCAACATCGTTTTCAACGCCACTCTTCGTTTTGGGCTATATATACGTACGCGTTGAGAAAGCCGAAGGTGCAAAACAGTGTGAAAAAGGCCCCAAGGACACACAGCCATCCTTTGAGGCCTTCTTCAGGAGGTATGTCGCTGGGTGGACTTGGTGGTGAGGATGAAGCAGGCGCCTTCTCGACTTCTGATGCATCACTATCATGGCCATGTCCCTCTTCTTTGGAATCCGACGTTGTAGAAGGAGCGCTCTCAGCAGCTTCTTGCTCTTGAGCTTGCGACATTGCGACGAGGACAAATGGCGAGGTTGCAATATGAGGGAAAGGCGAGAATGGAAGTCTTGAAGGTAAGCCAGATCAAGACATGACTTATGAGCTCAGGAATGCCAGAAGCAGGTGCGATCAGCAAGATGGGTGGGACGATTACAAAGCGACGACCCTGATTCCGTAGCTGCAGATTGCAATGCATGTGACACTTTGGCTCGGAGCTAGGAGAGCATCCGCCCGCTCGCCAAGGCGCCGGCGTTAGATAAGCACGCGAGGGATCTGCACGCTACCGGGGAAGGCGTGCGCTAGTACTAGCGCAGCCAGCAGATCAACCCCGCCTTGCATGCGCCCGCGTCGGGATCTCAGATACCACCCAAGGTAATCTAGGCCAATCAAAAAATCGCCGTACTCTCACACGGTTTACTGCCTATGCAGCACCGATTGCATGCTGGCCAATACCCTCTGCAGGGTTGCTCAAAGCTGGGGATGACCAGTTCTCAAGCTTTTGATGGCAGAGACGGTCCACATCGAGCGGATTTTGCATTCAAACATCTCCACCAACCTCTATCTCATGCGAGTGGCCGTTCTGCATCAGCGGAACACTATTCTGAACGTCAGAGCCCTTCGCCGTCTTCGTCACAACTCCCCTCTCCGGAAATCGCTTCCATGCCTCCTCCCAGCCCGCCCCTCTCACAAAGTCCCAATGCTTGGTCCATGTCATCGGCTGCTTGCTTCCAGAGTCGATCATTGCGATTCCAGCGGGCAGAAACATGTCCTGCTTGACCTTGAACTCTGGCAAGTGGTCGAAGGGCGCCGAGGTGTCCTGCGCGTGCTTTGTGCATCGTATCAACTTGGACATGTGACCATCGTCCTCGTGGTAGCATGCCCTGTCAAACACCGACGCCCAGTTCTGGTTTGAGAGTTTGGAGGGGTGAGACACGACCCAGTCCCAGTTGGGCTTCGGTGCGCCCATCCCCGTGTAAGTCATCATAAAGACACGTCCGCTCGATTCAAGAAGACGCGCTTTCTGCGAGTTTGTCATGGACTTGTCATGCAGGATTGCTGAATGGCCGATCGAGGCAGTCACGCAGTGGAGAAGGTAGAAGTCGAATACGCATTCGTATGGAGGGAGTTGGGCCCCTGCGGTAAAGTATACTATAGTCTCGTCAGCCTCATCCCCAAGCATGGCGCGCACATGAGTGGTACAAACCCGCCGCATTCTGCAACTCCGCCGTCGCTCTCTCAAGATTCTCCGGATCGACACGATATCGTGCGGCAAGGCGGACGATGTTCGGTTTTGCATTCTTCAGTACCCCGTCACGCGCGAGTTCTTTGTCCATGGCCCATTTGCCGGAATGCTTGCGCGTCTGGGTGTGGAAAAAGAGACTGGACGAGCCCTTGAGGACAGGATCGTCTTGTATCATGTCGACGATTGCACTGAGAGGAAGCGGGGATTCCTCTGCCTTGGTGGCTTCCGCGGCTGCCGCTTCGAGATATTCCTTGTACCACATGTCGTGGTGCACGGCGGCTTGCGCGAGGCCTTCAGCGAGCAATAGCGGTTGTCGGAACTCCAGTGCCAGGCCAATGTGGATGAAGCCGTGGACGTAGCCTGCGCCTTGTTGTCAGTCCACTGCGGCTGCTAAGACGAGGTGAAAGGTAGAGGAGCATAGCTGACCCATGTATATACGATACCGCATGTCCTGTGCCAGCTCGCCATCACCAGCTAAGTACTTCTGCAGCACCCATTCGTACCCCTTCTCATTGATCGCTGCAATGAAATAGCGCTCGAAGTTTCGAAAGTTCTCCTCTCGTCCGAGACACTTCGTGAAGAGGTCATCATCCGCCAAGTCTTGGACGATAGGCTCGCAAATGGTCATTGCTCCACGCATATACAACGTGTTGCGCTTGTGCTGTGATTGCAACACCGGAGGGGGAGCACCGAGTGCCCATAAAGTCAAGTCATGATGAGCGATGTGATTGTGCAGATATACCTGCTATGCTCAGCATTCACTTGAACGTATGGAAAGCGCGGTCATCAGATACCCCCATGTGGTCTTCTGTTGTGAAGAAGATGTGATATCTCTCATTGTTCTCTCGCAGCAGATCCGTCACGGTTTGCGCGCTCTCGCGGCTGAGCTTCTCGACATGGGTCAAGCCAGGTGTCTCGTCCGGCGAGAGTGCGAAGCTCGTAGTATCAAGCATAGTGCTGGTTCGGAGAGAGAGCAGTGCTCCTCAAACGTACACACTTGACTGCAGGTGCTAGGAAGACCCGAGTAGTGCGCGACAATAGTGTAGAGGTTGCTGTAGTTGTTTGCCGTGGCTAATAGTTTTTACAGCTCGGGGCCTACAGCTGCCACTAGGTCTATTTCCACTCGGCTTCGGAAAAAGCTTACATCATGGTGGCAATACTGTGCTGCTATCCGACGTATCCGTAGCGAACTTACCGCCTTTCTGTAGCAACAAGTCCCCATGCGGCTAGCTCAAGACCGGCGAGAAAGGTGACATGCTGAGTACAGACGGGTTGTATGGCCCCACATAGCTGTGTCTTGGGTACATTGTGTCAAACTCCACGTTGCCTTGCGTACCCACTCTTCAGCAGCCATGCCACATCATGTGCGAGCTGCGGACGGTGAGGCTCGCAGGACAGGTCACTACATAGTTTGACTTTCCAGGGTTCTGTTGCAACAAGGCTCTTCGTATGCGAACCACAATGACTGCAACCACACGCTCACGGCGCCTGTATGAGCCAGTGTTCCGATCCGATCAAATCAAATCGATCAAGGGAGAGGCCCGTACTTGATCGATCTCAAGCACTCAGGTACTCTTGCCCATGCACGTGCCACGCATGTCAGGATAGCTTGGCGGGTCGCGGAATCGTCTCCGCTCAGGACCTTGATCTTTTGACTTCCGCGTCACGTGTATATATCCTGAACTTCCCGAAAGGGTAAACCCCTTCAGGCTGAGTTCTGAGAATGGACATCATGGAGATCAAAGATATATCGTGCGATCAAAGCAAATCTCATTGTCTCAAGCATGCTGTTCAATCGCAATGATCTCCTAGCAATACCCTGCATTCCTCGATGACATTGAATCTGCGCTTTGCATTAGAGCTGTTGTCAATTAACAGGGCTAAAGGGGACTTGCTTGAAGTCGTGTTCATATCGCTGCTGAAACGTCAAGGGAACATCTGGAGAGTCAGCATCTATGGTTGATTTACATGTGGACAACAGTTGCCTACCTGAACCTAGCGGGTCTGCGTATTTGCGTAACTCTGTCTCGACCTCCTGTTCCCTGCCCAGGCGCGTCTTGGAGAGCGTCTGCACACGCGATGCGCGTAGCCGGCGTACGGTTTCGAACATATGCAGCCTGGCCGGAATGTCTTGTCGACTATTGACATCCTTCATAAGCACTCCGAGCGCTCCAGCATCCTCAATAGCTTGATTGGCACCTTGGCCACCAAACGGCAACATCTGGGGGTAGTTTCAATATAGACAACGTGGCTTTGAGCAATGGGCTGATACTTACAGGGTGCGCCGCATCACCAATGAGTACAGTTGCACCCCTGCTCCAATGTGGAAGAGGCTCATGGATCGTGAGCGGCCAATCACCCACCTTTGGCGCGGCACCGATTAAGCCGACAATGCTTGGGTGAAAGTGTTTGAACTCCTGCAACATCTCCACCTTGAGATCTAGGCCATCAGTCAGCTCTTGGGACTCACGTAGAGATACGGAAAAATCAGTACGGCCTTACCATCTTTGGTATCATCATACGCCGAATGGACACCAACAAAATTCTGCATTTGCCCACTGTTACCGTATCGTCAACTGAGCGAATAGGTGCACCTTTCAATGGCAGCTCATACTTCTGACAGTCATACCACACGAGATGTCGCTCAATTGCATGCTCCCGTGTATCGGCGAGCACAGTCGACCCTTTGCCCTTAACCCTCGAAATGTCCTTGAAGTGCTCATTGTCACGGAGCTGGACAGTCGGGATCTGAAACCTGAAGGCACTCATACCTGATGGCTTCGAAGCCAGGGAGTAGTCGTCGACAACGGCTGCCTTCACTGCTGAATGGACCCCGTCGGCACCCACGATAAGGTCTGCACGCAAGCTCGTGCCATCCTCCAGCTCCACCGTTCCGCTCTCCGGAATCGCTCTATCCACCTTTGAAGCAGCAAGAAGCGTGACGGGTTGCTGGTCAGGAGCAGCCGTACTAGCCAGACGCATGAGCTCATTGTGAAGGTCTGCTCGGTGCATGGTGAATATTGGGGCGCCGTATCTCTGCTCCGCATCTTCGAGATTCGTGCTTTGTATAGTATCCAGATTGAAGCCATCAAGCACCTCCCAACGCGTCATTCGATCTGCTCGCGCCCTTGTAAACGAGAACCCCAAATTCCTCAGCACATGGGATCCATTCGGAGTCACCAGGAGAGCGGCGCCAACCTCCCCAACCAGACGTGACTTTTCAAAAATCTGTCAGGTGATAATTGTTAGTTGGTCGGCATCTGGCCCTGGCTTTTCTGCCGGCTTCCTTACTGTGACATTGTGCCGCGCCTGATGGAGAGCAACAGCAGTACAGAGGCCTCCAATTCCGCCCCCGACAACAATGACATCTAGAGGCATAAGGAGTTGACAATAGAGTGCGGAAGCTCATCAAGGCTTGACAATGACGAGAACAATTCCCAGCAGCGCAAGAGCAGCGAGCGAACAACAACCCGTGTCTTTTTACCGTGCACATGATGTGCGTCTAACGAATACAGAGCCACGTGCAGATGTCGCGGCCCCCGGACTCGTCAGACACGTTGTTGAGCTATTGGGAATACTTTCGAGACTCTGCAGCTGACGCAGCTGGAGCATTGGTCATTTTGATGTATCTGCTCAAGCTGCTCAAGCAGGTAAATGGTACTGAGAGGCCAAAGCACTTACGGTGGGGTCGAGCGGCTGCTTCGTGACCACCGACCGTGAAGCCACCCGTTGAATCATGCCATTAGAATTCAGGACTAAGGTAGGAGGATGCCCATGGCAAAGATCAGAATCCTCCGGGTCCGCCTACCTTATCTTTGTCGTCGATCTGCCCACAAGAAGGATGTGAGGCCGTGAACCGGGGATGTGATACCTGAGACTGATCTGCATGCTTATCAATCGCCGACAATCGGTTCGCTTAGTGTCTGGCTCTGACAGCATCCGAGACATCTACCATGCGGAGTATAGCCGCACGCTAGGCCGTAAGCAGACCTGCAATCTTAGTGTCACCTCGCCCCGTGGCAACCACGCGCAGCGTCGACACCGATCTACGGAGGTAGCTTTGAGGGAAACGGTCTTGACTCTTGTCAGTGCCGCAGCTGCCAGAGGAAGAATGATCAAGCAAGCACTTGCGCGTACGCGGCTCCCTATCTCGCTCCCCTCGACGGCGGCGGGAAGGCCCGCCACGGACACCGCCATCTTCCCGCGGGAGATGCGATGTTTGCTACTCACGCCCACCGCCCAGACCACTGCTCTGAGGACCCCGTGAGCTGGCGCGGCCTGGAGTGGGTATGCGTTCCTGCCAAATGGAGTGGTGAGATCGCTTACTTCTGCGCTATACTGCGGGCACGCCAACAGCCCTGACCGTATGCAACAAAGATTCAGCTTTGGACTTCCCGCGATCGCCTCTCTAAACAACTCAGCTTTGGCAAAACTTGCCCAACGACGCAAGGGTCCTTCATTCGTGCTGGACTGACATGTCAGTTCTTTTGCGGATCCCGCATCAGCCTTAGTCTCATTGTCTTGATACGTTTATCTTACACGCTCTCCGTACGATGAGAAGGCTGGTTCGCCCCAGAACAGGCGGCTCTCTGATCCCCTCCGTCTCCGAAGATGGCCACTACAAACAGCCCTGCGCCTAAATTGCCAGCAAAATTGCGTGCCGCCTGCGATGCGTGCCACGCGGCAAAATCTAAGTGCTCTCGTGGCATGCCATGCGCTGAATGCGCGCTGTCTGGTGCACATTGCTCGTATAGCCCACCTACTCAGCTTGGTCGACCCAAAGGGAGCAAGAATAAGGGACGCGGTCACGGACGGGCCGGCAGCAGCGAGACGATGGTGCCATGGGTCGGACCATTTGGCGGCACCTACATGAATGCATTTCCCAACCAAAGCACGTCGGTGGGTGGTTCGGAAATGAGTGAGCAGTATGCATTCAGCTATCAGACAGATCAAGAGCCATACACACAACTAGACGACGTGCAAAGCAACCAGACCAACAATTCAACGGCTCGCAGCAATGAAACTTTCAAACTCACAAGCGGCGCCTTGAGGGACGATGACGGTAGCATGAGTCACTACAGCTCAACAGCGAAGGGGCCTCATAGAGAACTACACAGCATGTCTGGACTCGAGGCTGCTGCTGCGATGCTTCAAACAGAGACGTCAGCAACGCAGTCAACCTCTTCGCATAGTTGTGCCGACCCATCCCAACGTTCTTTCGTTCCAGATTCTGACCACAGCGGCTTGTCTTTCCTTGCCCTGTCAAACTCAATGGATATGGTGGGAGGGAGCTCAACTACGAATACCTCATGTACATCTCCATCTCATCCTCAAACCACCACCCTAACGGGTGATCCCTCTGCAGACAACAAGTCACCTGCAATGACGCAAACATGTTGTGGATGTACTCAGAAGCATATCGAGCTGCTATATCAGCTGCAGCCAATCACACTGGACAACACATGCGTACCGGCTGACAGCATTTTACGAGCGGCAAGATGGACTCTGGAGCACTGGAACAGTCTGCTGCTGTGCAAAGCCTGCCGCCACGACAAAAACAACGGCGCCCATTTATTATCAGCTATGAGTATGCGCATAGTCGTACGCCGAGCGATGAGCATGCAAGCAGACCTGGGTAATCCCACGCTTCAGGTTCCCCCACCGCGCATTTTGGTTGGTACGTTTGACGTGAGCGGAGAAGATCATCAAACGGTCATTGACGTACTCGTCCGAAAAGCTCTAGAACGGCTTCATCAGGCACTGAACTTCATAGAGCGGCCACAACGCGAGGATGCACAAAAAAGTTCTACATCAGCTGCATCCGGCTTGCTTGCGCACAGTCCAGTGTAGTCGCCAATACACGACGCTACCGGGCGATTCCCAGATTCGTTTTCGAGCGATCATTGAGGCCAGATAATACGAGAGGATAACTGTCAAAGCCTTGTTGCATCATGCTCACTTATGACTGTGTGACGACGGTCGTCTTCATTTGCTCTAATGTAGTCCAACGACGATATCACCTCTGACATTTGAAATGCCAAATTCACAAAACAGTCCAAGCCACATCGCACCGATCAAAGTGCCCGGCCTTCAAAGTTCCGGTCAGGCTCTCTGGCGCTTACGGAGTGAGGCGTTGACCCCAAGGTGCCGGAAAAACCAGAAGTTTTCTGTCTTGTGGCTGTCCCGATCCACAAGGGTGAGCTAAGTATAGACTATCAGCTTCGAGCAACTGAAATTGTAGCCTGCAAGTACGGACCTCGTAGTTCAAAAGCAGCGCAGATGTCAGTTTTTTTAACTCTAGTATGGCAATGTTCTTCCCCAGACAAACGCGTCTCCCTGCGCCGAACTAATCATTCCCGGCACGAGTTAGCTCTCAGATCTTTTGGACTGGTACAGTCAACTCACGGTCATCACTGCTTGCTCCATCTTTTTTCTGCAGTCAATGCTACACTCACTCCATCTCTCCGGCCGCCAAGAGTCCGCATCATCTCCGAACGTCTTACGGTCCCGGTTCACCACCCATGGGTTCATTCCTACCGCAGTGTCCTCTGGCAACACTGTACCGCAAACGGTAATGCCGTGTTTGGGGACCACACGCTCTAGTGGCAGACAGAAAGGCGGATGCAACCGTACTGCTTCATTGACGCAAGCGTCAAGGTACTGCAGGTCTCGAACCTCGGTCCAGCTTGGCAAGGGTCTAGACAGCTCCGCTTTGAGCAACTCCGTCAAGAGAACTCTCGCAGAATGCTCATGCTTCAGCAGATTGACCCATATCGTCGTCATGACCGCTGCAGTGGAGTCGGAACCTGCAATGAGATTGGAGAAGGTCCACGCCGTCGGTGTCCATTCAGGTATCTGAGGATTGGTGATTTGTGCCTTCAAAAAATGATGCAGCATATCCCCGTGGGTGTCTTGAATATTGCCTTGGATCTTGATGTCATTGTCCATTTTCTGTCGCCGCTCAGTAAGGTTATCGGTAGCAATCTTCAGGATTGGCATGCCGGTCGGCTGGCTGAGACTCGCCAGCACGGAGTTCTTATTCACAACAATATCAAGCCAGGGGATCTGCGTGAACTAATACGATGTCAGTCAACCAGCTGTCTTTGCACCAGACGAATCAACTTGCTGGTGCGGCCGCCTTCATATATTTCCAGATGGCTGCAATCAGTCCATTCGCGTCTGAACCAGATGTCAAGAAACCATAACGTTTCGAGAATGTCATCGTAGCCATGACTTCAAACGCAAAATATTGCAGCCATTCACCGAGATTCAAGATCGCGTCTGACTCCACAAACCGCTTGTCAAGCTGCTCGAACAACAAAAACAGCACTTCATTAACTGACGACTCGAATGAAAGGACGTTTGTCAAAGAGAAAAGCGGTGCTATTGGTGTTTTCATTCGTTTGTGCAACTTTTCGTCGCGCGTATTGAACATCAAGGGGAGAGCTGCACCCGCTTTTGTATATGGCATAAGCGTGCGATAAAAATCACCCTAGAGATGTTTTCAGCGACTGAGGGATTCCGACCCACCCGAAGACAGATCTACAAAATACAGGGAAACATTATTTGAGCGCTCAGCATGCAGGATCGTATTTACCTTGGGCACCCCTGGACGCATTGGATATATGACTGGAATCATTTCGGGATCTGACACTGATACCATGCGCGGACCCATTCTGACACAAGGCCCAAACCGCTCATGAAGATCCTGGTGTATTATGTGAGAGCGCCCGCAAGAAACCCAGAATGTCCGGGGAACATTGGTAAATCTGGCCCACAAAGGCCCTGGGATTCCCTTGAGATTAAGATAGACATTGGCAAGGTGGATTCCAAGCCCGGTGAACAGAGCTCCAAGTATACACAGCCAGACCGCAGGGGCTTGCAGATATGAGATTATCAGAATCGACCACATCTCTTATTCAGTAGATCATATGCGAAAAACACTTATAAAGAGACCATGGAAAGATAGAATATCTGTCAGCGAAATGCTCATCGTCTGCTAAGCGTACTCATAGACCATTATCATTCGGCATTGGGCAGAGTAAAGGCCGTTCGCAAACTAGTCTGCCTTATGCTAGATGATCACCAGTTGTCCTTGCCGGGAATACGCCGGTACGTCGTCCAAAAACGGCATACAAGGCTACGTTTTCTTTCGTTATCTGGAAAAGGTTAACGCACAAATAATCGCCGCGTTAATGCGCCGAGAGAAAAGGATCGGACGCAAGATATGCTCACAGGCATTGTTGCTAGACACGCTAAATCCTGAATAATGTCACTCGTTTCAGCAAAACTATTTCGACGAACGCTATCGCAGAGCTGATTCGTCAGCTCTTGCTCAACCATTGCTGCGGTTGTTGTTGAGATGCAACCATGCAGCTCAGTATCGGTTAGAGGTAGTCATTTCACTCGGTCACTGAGCCTTTCAGCTCGACAAGCAGCTACAAGATAGACACCAATCGTACCATAAGCTACACCGTTACTTCGGTCTAGAATCTATCTCGGTACGTACTGGTAATCATGTAAGACTTCGAAGTCAACTAACCGCCGCTGTATCATAGCAACTAAGATCAATAGTATTGCAGACTAGCTTAGTGACAGTGCTTAATGGTGAATGATAAGGAAGTTCCCCATTGGATTATTTTGTTGGTGTGAACAAGGTGTACTCGGGTTAGGAATTACTTTGGGCTCGGAGGTTTTGAGCTTCGGGATCACATCTCCAGCTTGGTACGTTCTTCATACGCCCTTCCAAGGCTTCCTGAAAGACTGGTCCTATAACGTTCAGATATTGTCGAATGTAGATATTCTTTTCATTTGAGAGGAAGGTGCAGCCTGGTTAGCTCTTTCCGCCGTCACAGAAAGTTTGATTACTCTACAAGAGTCTCTGCACAAAGGCCAGCTCCCAGACTATGGCACTTGCGACAGGCTTCTCAACAAGTCCTTCTCCAACAATCATCCTGTTTGGTCCCCAGAAGACTCGTCTAAGTCAGATCAGCATTCCAGATCTGACTTCAACACTTCAAAAAGACCCCAAGTTCTCATTCCTGTTGGATCAGGTTCGTAGTCTTCCTGCCTTATGGAGAGATATTCGAGGAAGCTGTCCCATCTTCGAGCAAGTATCCGAGGATCGCGAGCTCGAGGTACTTGCTGATCTTCTATGCAATGGAACGACACTAGATATACATGAGCTGGGGTGTATATCTCTAGTCCCTTTGACGATAATCATTCAAATCGTGGAATATCTGCAGTGCAACCAGTCTGGTAACTTCCAGGGGTTCTGTGTGGGTTTTCTCACTGCAGCGGCAGCTGCATTCTCATCCAACAGAGAAGAATTCCAAAATCTGTCTTGCAATGCTCTCAACTTGGCCGTTTGCCTGGGTGCTGCTATCGATGCAGATGCACTGCGTGCAGAGCCATCGCATTCTACGGCCGAAACCCTCTCTGTCGCGTGGCAAGACAACGGACAGCAGAGAATACTGGATACCATTCTTCAAGACTTCCCTCATGTAAGTTATCTGAAGAGCAGTAGCCTGTTATTAGCCTTGAGCGTGATCAACCTTGCTAATCCGAACCACAGTCGTACCAGTCCTGTATTACAGATCTCAACAGGGCGTCTGTGACCGTTAACTCAATCGAGCTTCCCAACTTCACACAAGCATGTTCAGAAGCCAACCTGACCATAGTTCCAACGGGGCTCCAAGGCAGGTATCATTTGCACTCAAGCAGTGCTGTCGCTGCCGAACTAAAACAGTTGTGTCGCAACGACAGGCGTTTCAGACTTCCTGATGCCTCTGAACTGAAATCGCCATTGCGATCCAATGTCGACAGCGCGGTTGTCACGCAGGCCAACCTGTCTGACGTTGTGATTGATTCTATCTTGTGCAAACAATCAAACTGGTACGATGTTGTCCATGCTACAGTAGAGTCTATGGATAACACGGATCTCCAAGTCCTACAGGTAGGCGGCAAAGGGACGTTTCCTCATTCCCTAATGCGCTTAGTACCCAACACAAGAGTAGGAGTTCTAGATTTCGATGGAAACATCTCAAGTGTAGCGAAAGCACAACGAACACCGAAGTCCTCGGCACAAACACCGGTGACGGGGCGGAATTCAGCAGATACCGTGGCACAGCCTCTTCGGGAACCAATTGCGATTGTTGGAGTCTCCTGCCGCTATCCACAATCGGACTCCGTCAGCGATTTCTGGGACCTCATCGCTGCTGGAGATTGCGCGGTGCGGCCTCTAACAAGAGACCGCTTCGATGCTTCACAGCTGAATCGGAACCCGAAGGGTCCATTCAGCGGAGCTTTCTTGGACTCACCAGATGCTTTCGATCACCGCTTCTTTGGCATATCTGGGCGAGAAGCGAAGTCCATGGATCCACAGCAGAGACTCGTGCTCCAGGTTGCCTATGAGGCATTGGAATCTGGTGGCTATGCAGAAAGGACGAAGAGTGCAAACCAGAATATCGGGTGTTATCTCGGCGTCGGATCCGTTGACTACGACGCAAATGTAGCCTCTGACCACGCGAACGCTTTTTCCGCAACTGGTACTTTACGCGCTTTTATCAGCGGGCGAGCTAGTCATTATTTCGGGTGGACAGGGCCTTCGGTGACCTTTGACACAGCGTGTTCGTCCTCAGCAGTTGCGATCCATTCGGCTTGCAAGGTAAGTAGTCGTTGAACACCTACAGCTCCCATCATCCATACCTATCGATGATACATACGAGATGCGTAGTCGTTTAACAATCGTGGCAATACTGACCCTGAGTACTAGGCTCTTCAACTTGGTGAATGCTCCATGGCTGTAGCCGGTGGTGTCAACGTCATCACAGCCCCTTTCCTCTACCAGAATCTGGCCGCGGCCTCTTTTCTGAATCCTGACGGGGCATCCAAAGCTTTTGACAGCAGTGGGAATGGCTATTGTCGTGGAGAAGGCTGTGGACTCGTTCTACTCAGACCTCTTAAAGATGCCGTCGCGAGCAACGACTTCATCCTTGGTGTCATTTCCGGCTCCGCCATCAATCAAGGGTCGAACTCCTCGCCGATAACAGTACCACATTCGGCCTCTCAAAGCTCGCTGTACCAGAATGTGTTGGGTCAAGCGAACATGGACCCAGCAAATGTATCTTACGTGGAAGCGCACGGAACTGGTAAGTCTTCAAGCACCACGAGCCCTTATGTACAAGGCTAACTCATAAAGGCACACCTGTAGGTGATCCAATAGAAGCTGAGAGTATCCGCAACACCCTCGGCGGCTCTAAGCGCGCAAAGCAGCTGGGTCTCGGGTCTGTGAAAGACAACATAGGTCACGCAGAAGCGGCCTCCGGTGCGGCAGGTTTGGTCAAGATTCTCATGATGTTACATCACCGGGTCGTGCCAAAGCAAGCAAACTTCAAGCGGCTCAACCCCAACATCTCACCGCTTGAACCAGATCAGATGTTCGTACCGACTGCCACTACCCAGTGGAAGGTGCCGCATCGCGTAGCGATGGTCAACAACTATGGCGCAGCAGGTAGCAATGCGGCGATTCTGGTTGAAGAACATCGCAAGTCACCGAGTGGCAAGGCACCGCTACTTGGTCATACACTTCCCTTCGCGATCTCTGCAAACACCGAGGAAAGTATGCGGGAGTATGGTCGAGCTCTCTCGTCTCATCTCCGCAAGATTCAAGCATCTGGAGCAGAAGCCTCTCTGGCTGACATCGCATTCAATCTTGCACATCGACGGAATGATGATCTTCGTCTATCTCATCATTTCTTGTCATCGGATCACAAAACGCTTTTCGCGCAGTTGGAGCAAGTGGCATCAGGCGACGCCTTTTCCACCAAACCTGATAAAGCTCCATCTTGCATCATGTGCTTCGGAGGTCAGACTGGCAAGCCCGCATTCATCTCCAGAGATGTCTACGACGTGTCACCAGCTTTGAGAGCTCATCTAGTGAGTTCATTTCATACCCTGCAGTAGCCAAACACTGACTAAAATTCTGCGATAGATCGAATGCGACGAAGTTTTGGCGCAACTTGGTCTAAAAAGTCTATTTCCGGCAATCTTTAACGCAGATAGGGATGAGGATATTGTCTTACAACATTGCGAGCTTTTTGCGATCCAGTATGCCAGCGCGAAAGCTTGGATAAGTAGTGGCGTGCGCCCAGACGCACTGATCGGCCATAGCTTCGGGCAAATAACCGCCCTGAGCATCGGCGGCACCATCTCGCTGAGCGACGCTATGAAGCTGGTATCTTGCAGAGCACGGCTTATCCGAGACGAGTGGGGTGATGAAACTGGAGCCATGCTATCCGTCGAAGGTCCGCTCTCAGACGTGAAGGAGTTGCTGTACACCACAAAGCAAAACGACCCGTCAGCCTTAGCAGAGATTGTCTGCTACAATGGCCCAGAGAGCCATGTCGTCGGCGGTCGCTGCTCGGCAATCGATGCAATTGAGAGAACCCATAGCTCCTGGGCACATTCGGAGTCGACCAAATTGACAAAGCTTGCCAGCTCGCATGCTTATCACTCGCAGCTGACCGAGGCTATCATACCTGGACTTGAGGTCGCTGCGAGTTCACTTTCGCTACGGTCTCCAGATATGCATGTCGAGACATGTTCGGAGGGTTCTACTTGGACGCAATTTGATGCGGAGAAGCTGGTTGAGCATACGCGACAGCCAGTCTACTTCCAAGCAGCCATCGAAAGGATTTGTAGAAAGCACGACGCCAACGTTGTCTGGCTGGAGGCAGGCTCAGGCTCACCTATCATCCCGCTCGTAAAACACATTGTGAAAGACAAGACACGAAACACGTTCTTACCTATCAATCTTTCGGAAGCGGGAGCCTTGGACAATCTCGCTCGGGCCACCTGCACGTTGGGCAAGCTGGGCATCAAGTCGCTCTTCTGGCCTTTCCACCGGTCTCGGGTCGATATATTTCCTTGGATGCCACTCCCTCCTTACCAATTTGAGAAGAACAAACACTGGATTGATCTAAAGATTCCTGCGGCTGTTGAGAAGGAATCTGCTCCGTCGATGCCGCCGTTGAAAGGACTCATACACCTTGTTGAGAAGGAACATGAAAGCGCCGCAACCTTGGCCGTCAACGTCGATGACGAATTCTACCGCCTTTGCGTGAGCGGCCACGCAGTTCTTGGTCAGCCGCTGTGTCCGGCGTCGATGTACTGTGAGCTCGCCGTGAGCGTAAGTTACTCATCTCATTTTCCCCCTTTTATTGTCGATCTCAGGGCAACCCGGGGCGTTCCGGTTCGAGGCTTGGCGCCCAAAGTGGGGCCCCACGCAAGCCTTAAAAATGTGTTGAGACAGAAAGACCGCGGGGTGAATAGCCCCCCAATTTCCCGGCAGCCAATACTGAGATCGATAATATCGTTGAACCACTAAGCCTTATTTTAAAACAAGCGCGTCCGCAAACACCCACCAAGGCATGCGTTTTTCTATTCTGGCCGAAGAACGTTCCTTGAACTCTCGGTTCAACCCTGCTAATGCTCAACCTCTAGGCTGTAGCGCTCGTGACGAACAACGATGACCATACTCGCGCATTGCGGGTACAGCAGCTCCGGATCCTGTCTCCACTAACTCTGAAACCAACTGGTCCGCTCTCGCTGAGGCTAGAGCTAGAGACCGCAGGTGGAAGCTGGAATTTCACTCTGTTCACTCGGTCACCGCAAGCAAGTGACGCAAAACAGACTATACACGCCACGGGAACCATCAACTCACAGGCTGGAGATTCCGCCGAGTCATCTTTCCAATCGTTCGAAAAGCTGGTCAGCACATCCAAATGCAGGCAAATCAGCAGTGCGGCAACAGCCGAGACGTTGAGCGGCCGAATCATCTACAAGGTGTTTGGCAGAACCGTCGATTATGCACCATACTTCCAAGGCGTCAAGAGAGTGACCTCAGATGACAACGAAGCAGTTGGCGACGTCTTTGTTCCTTCGGATCAGCCAGATCCGCTGGCAAAAAGCGCTACTGGTCCTATACTCCTTGATAATTGCTTACAAGTTGCGGGCATACACGTCAACTGCCTCTGTCCATGCTCAGAAGACGAGGTGTTTGTGTGCACAGGCATCGAGGAGATTTCCTTTCGACAATCGTTCCGATCGTCCGTGAACAACCATCAGCCATGGACGGTATACTGCAATTTTCGCGACATGCAGAAAGGCAAAACCATGAGCGACATCTATGTGCTTGATGGGACAAGTCAAAACCTGGTCTCAATATTCCATGGCGTGCAGTTCACGTCGGTGTCGCTCAAATTCCTGACCAAGACACTTTCAAAGCTCAATGATGCTCACAATGCTGTTGATCCCGGCCCAGACTCTACGTCTTTCTCCCGCTCACCACCAAAGGGCATGCAGCTGAATACAGTGCGAGCGCCAGTCACGCCTCCTTCCAGCGGTGACAAGAGCCCAATTAGTATGGAAAGTGGTGATCAATCGGGGGAAGATACGGATAGTGCAGACGATCAAATGATGCCCATGCGCAAGCTGATTAGTGAGATTCTCGAAATACCACTAGAAGAAGCTCTGCTGTCGGCATTACTAATTGAGTTGGGCATTGACTCGCTCATGAGTACAGACGTGGCTACCGAAATTCAGAGGCAGTTCAACTACAGTATCACTGGCACCGAGATTGCTGCAATGTCAACCCTCGATGACCTCTGCCAGCGTGTGCTTGGGAGTGTTCCAGCAGCGAAGACTTCAAAGCCGAAGTCATCGAAGAAACATTCCATCGCGAAGCAAGTGATTGGAGTGCCAAGCGTACCCAACACAGAGGTCACTCCCTCTAGCACCCCTGACGAAGGCATATTCCCCGTCGCTGAACTCCTCATGGATGAGCGCAAAAACAGCTATAACAGCGTAATTGATGAGGCCGACTTCAAAGGGTATATAAGCGAGGTGTACCCATACCAAGCAGAACTGGTCCTCGCATACATCGCACACGCGTTCAATGCTCTTGGATGCGACCTCGTAGCATTACCAGCAGGCGCCGAGCTACCTACATTGCAGTTTGCCAAGAAGCATTCCAAAGCCGTGCAACAATATATGGCCGCGCTTCAAGAGGGCAACATCATCGAAAAGCACCCCAATGATCGCTTCATCCGTACTGATGTGCCGTTACCACGACGTGGACCCGCGGATCTTAGCGAAGCGATCATCAATCGGTTTCCCAGACACGCATCTGAACACAAGTTGCTGCACTCAACTGGGGCTCACCTCGCGGATTGTTTGAGGGAAGCCAAAGACCCAGTGGGTCTGCTCTTTGGCAATGCGAAAGCCCGAGACCTCATGGAAGATGTCTATACGAATGCACCTATGTTCAAGGCTGGTACCATCTTTCTCGCACGTTATCTTCGGGAAGTCATCGACTCATCCAATACGTCTCGGACCGTTCGTATCCTGGAGCTGGGCGCCGGCACCGGTGGTACGACAGGCTATCTTCTGAGCAAGCTCATCGGGTCCGACAGAAAGTTCCAGTACACCTTCACTGACTTATCGCCTTCGCTGGTCGCCATGGCCAAGAAAAAATACTCCAAGTACGACTTTATGGAATATGCCGTGATTGACATTGAGAAGATTCAGCCAGCGCACATGCTTCAGAGCTTCGACATAGTCATCTCGACTAACTGTATTCATGCCACCCGAAACCTTGTGAACTCATGTAGCAACATCAATGCGTTGCTCAGGAAAGACGGTATCTTGTGCTTGATCGAGCTTACACAGAACCTCTTCTGGTTTGACCTCGTTTTTGGTCTCTTGGAGGGATGGTGGCTCTTCAACGACGGACGCAAGCATGCACTCGCATCTCCTGCTATTTGGGACAAGAGTCTCCGCGCCTCTGGATTCAATTGGGTTGAGTGGACACAAGATAAGGCGGAGGAGTCCAACATTGTTCGCCTCATTGTTGCATCATCATCGCAGAGGCCGACCTCACTGGACAGTGTCAACAGGGTGGCAGCATTGGAAGATCAGCTTCCTGTTGTCACAAAGGAGACCCAGACTTTCAAAGAGGTCAATGACTTGCAGCTGCAAGCAGACATATACTATCCCTCAGATGTAGAGCTCGCGTCTGCTCGGCCTCGTCCAGTTGGTAAGTCAAATCCTGAGGTTCCTGCCTAAGACGACAGGACAGATCACACATCTCTCAATGTTTTCCCGGTTGACACTCTATGCGTCCAGCGCTGATGATTCACGGCGGCGGTCACATCATGCTTTCACGTCGCAACATGCGCCAAGAGCAGACATCATATCTCCACCAGCTGGGGTTTCTGCCCGTTAGCATCGACTATCGTCTGTGCCCAGAAACGACTCTTCATGAAGGACCCATGACCGATGTGAGAGATGCACTCGAGTGGGTTCGCCGAAAGCTTCCGACGCTCGAGCTCAAACGCCGTGATATCAGCGTCGATTCAAGCAATGTTGTTATCGTCGGTTGGTCCACGGGCGGCCACCTCGCTATGACGCTGGCTTGGACGCCTCTACAGATTGATCTGGCGCCCCCTCAAGCAATCCTAGCCTTCTATTGCCCGACGGACTACGAGAGCGGCTTTTGGTCGCGTCCAAATGTGCCCCGAGGCAGCGAGCAAGCTGCCGCCGAACTAAGCCTGCATCGCGACAAGCTCATACAGGGAGTCTACGACGGGCCCATCGTGGCATACAATCCCCACTCAAGCACAAAGCCAGTAGGTGGGTGGATGGCGCCGTCAGACGCGCGCAGTCGGCTCGCGTTATGGATGAATTGGCGCGGCATGCATTTGCCCCTCCTCCTGAACGGTCTGAAGAAAGACGACACCTTGCCATGCGATACGAATGGCGAGATCGTGCTGCCGACGCCGACCACGGCACAAGTCCGTGCTGTGAGCCCGCTCGCCGCGATCACGACCGGAAGGTATCAGACGCCGACCTTCATCGTGCATGGCACGCGCGACGACTTGATACCGTGGGAGCAAGCGCGAGCGACGTACGATGCGCTCGTCGTGAACGGCGTCCAGGCGGAATGCAGGATTGTGGAGGATGCGATACATCTCTTTGATGTCGAGCCGGGATGGGAGAAGGTTGCGGGGCAGGGAAAAGCCGTGTGGGAAGGGTATGACTTTCTAGCGCGATGTGCTGGGTTGTAAGAAGGCTGCTAGACAAATGGCATTGTCTGATCATAGTGTTCACCATGAGACTGAAGCGAAGCTAAATGAACGTTCGCATGGTGGTTTAAGCCGCCGTAGCCCTGCACTCGGTGTCGTACTCCCCAGCCAGAGCACGAGCTCTTACTATATAATAGCCTGCAGGGAGAAAGCAATCCAGTGCCAAGACATGATGCTAGCATATACTATGGTGGCACGCCAAATAGGTCAAGAGACATTAACGCTAATGCACGACGGCTGAGACCGAACATCACCAATGATAGAATTGGCGATCTTGACTCCGGAAAATGCGGATTGAGATTTGGCCAACCCATATTTTGACGCTCCGACGCAAGACGTCGATGGATCAACTCCGTCTCGTCTGAATCGAGAGTCTCCCATGCTCTGTGGGTGTCCGTGTCATCCGAGCGAGCTCTGCCGTCCCATTTACCTTTGAAGCCTCCCTGCGGAGCTTGCCACTGAGGGCCGATCAGTCCGTACGCCTCGCAGTACGGCCAGTACTGGGGCGGCAAACGGCGAGCACATGAGCAGCTTTCGTCGCTAGCATTTGAGTAAGGCCTCGAACCCGTGTCGATGGCCCAAGTTCCATTGCCCAAACGCAGATGGGTTCATAGCTGGCCCCTTCGCACTTATACAGTATACAAACTTTCCCTCCCAACCATCTATGACCCGCATGAAAAACGCCTAACGATCAGGCCGGCTCTCGCTTCTTCAAACAGGCAATACACGTTGCTGGAACGAAAAGCGCCTATATGTCCCAGCGCGGCATCAACTGTGGAATTGTCAAGAGATTCGTCTGTACGCATTCCGTCTCATCCGACAACCAGCAAAGCGGCATCAGTTGCGACTATCCGCTTACTACACGCATTTTGACGTATGGCTTAGTCACCGCTGATCTCGAGCTCTGAAAGCATAAAATCACACGTGTTACGTTTGATTCTCCACTGGCGTCGCTCCTCTGCATATATCTTGCAGCATTCATCTTGCGTGTTTCCTCTCTGTTGCCAGATCCAAGCGCAGTGGTCCAAAGTTCTATCTAGTTCGGCAGTTCCACCCAATTGAGCTGCAGTTTCCAGATCGTGCTTTTGTCATATCCTGCATACATCAAAGACACTGCATAAGCCTTCATTCTTGTCTCGGACTCCAAAAAAGGTCTTCTGGTTCACAGCATAATGACGAGACCATCGTGGAGCTTTACGATAGCAGAAGACAGCGTGTCCGTCACTGTCTATGAATCTCAAGAGAACAATTTAGCAAAGAAACACTTGAAGCAAGAGCTTGAGAAAGTGTATAGCAAGAGAAGCAGCTATGGCGGAAACCAGAAGGTCACTTATCCCAAGTGCGACATCTTGTAGGTGGCCATCATTCACATCCTCTCACGCAATATATATTTGCATTCGTTCTCCCTTTCCGTTGTGAAATGCACTTCGACGCTATTTACAAAACATGTCTGGCTGAAACTCTAGAAGCTCTGACAAGCGATGCTACGGCGGGCTTCGGAGAGCGCCCAAGGCGGAGTTTATTTCCGATGTGCGAGAACGGTTCAGCCCCCTGTTGCCAGGCAGTATCTGGCTTAGAAGGCCCTGGACCAGGCCCAGGAGGTCTGGAAGATTACACTTCCGCAGAGCTGTCCGCGCCCAGTATCGAAATACTCGTCTAAGGAATTATTGAGGTCTTCTGCCCTTCCCCAGTATCTTTTCTTAACATCGCCCATCTGTGAATCACAAGCTGCACGCCGAACTCCTACGGCAGCATAGCGCCTTAGTCGCTCCGGAGCTCGCGAACTGGCCTTTGGCTCCATCGCAAGAGTAATCCATTGCGCCTGTGAGACAAATCAGTTACACCGTTAATGGTCTCCACAGTGTTCCTCCCGGGAGAGACACATTCACTTTGTTTTGGTCAGAACTGTAGTGAGTGTTGCCCCTGTCTCTCGGTGAAGAAGGGTCTACTACTAATGTTGCTGCTGCCGCCGAGGGCCCACTCCATTGCACAATGACACCAACGGGAGGTTCTGGGCGGCTGTCAAGACAAGCGATGCGCGTCCTTGCGATGGACGCCGCGCCACTTTCGATGTCTTATACTCTTCCGCAGAATACGGCTCTCCGGATACATGCAGCCGCTCGGACCCGGACGGCTTGCAAAGGCCATGGCATCCGCGATCTGCAAGCAGAACCCGTCAGCGACACAAGGTTTCTTGCGGTTCCTCCCAAGTTCAACATATATAAGCAGACACTTGTACGTATTGATTAGTCGCCAGAATCATACGATTTTCGAACCATACCACAACTTCATACACCCGACTTTGCAACAAGTTGACCAAATCGGCAAACCCTTGCGCAAATGCCTGAGCCAGAGCCCGACAAGCGCGGACGCATTCCATTCAGCCTCGATGTTCACGAAAAGGGAACCGCGAAAGTCATCCCAGTCGAGCAACTCAACTTCAGACTCACAGAGCAGGAACAGAGTTCGATGAAAGCTAGTCTTGAGCGATATTTCACAGAGAAAACGAAAGACGGTGGCGAGAACAGAATCAAGTATATCACCTGCGACATCTCGTATGTACACCTTTGCTTCATCGTCGCAACCGCAGTGACAGCCGCCGTCTGCCCGACAGGCCATCAGAATATGAGCTTGTAGCGAAGGTTGCTGACGAAAATATAGCTATTGTCCTGGATATGTACTGTTCGAGGTGTACTTCCGGCCGGCTGATCACAAGGCGTCTGATGGCAAGAAAGGTGATGGCGAAGCAGGTGATAGTAAGGCAGGTGATGGCAAGGCAGGTGATGGCAAGACAGGATATGGCAAGACAGGATATGGCAAGACAGGATATGGCAAGACAGGATATGGCAAGACAGGATATGGCAAGACAGGATATGGCAAGACAGGATATGGCAAGACAGGATATGGCAAGACAGGATATGGCAAGACAGGATATGGCAAGACAGGATACGGTAAGACATGTAATAGCAAGGCGGCTGATGGCAAGGCGGCTGATGGCAAGGCGGTCGATGGCAAGGAACTCCTCGTCGGTTGGTTCAAGTTCACCGAGGAAGGCTTCGAAGAGGAACTTGGTTGAGCTGGCAGTTCAGCCGCGAAAAATTCTCAGCCATCATCTCATGCACCTTGAATGAACGTCCATTCACTTTTCAGCGCCTTTCCATTCCAATTGTGGCCGTGATTATGCGCTCTTTGTCTTATATACATCCAGTTGACCCCCTTGCGCACGGTATGCACTGCCGTGGAAAGGAAGAAGTCCTGTACGATAAATGCGACGTAAGGTATGGATGCGCAAAGGGCCCCTCTCGAGTTGATCTAGGTATCATACGTGGCGTCAAGTTTTTGTGACAAAGTTTTTGGATCAATCGGGCGAAGAGAAGTTCAAACAGAGCTTTACTCGCGAATCAACGAGTTTCTGAGTCAACCTTCGGCGTTCGCTATATGACGCAGACACGCGGACACAAGACTTGATACGGCCGTCGTGAAGCTTATTTGACTGCCATAAGCGGACAGCTGTCTCGGACTCCGAAGTTGCCGCCGAAGGTTGCTTGCAGGGTACGTGCGGCTCGTCGCCTTTTAACGGCTTGCAGTGGTCTTCCGCTCTTTGACGGGTCTGCTATAGCCGCCGCCCGCATAACAACGCTCGAAAGTAAATCGAGGTGCATATGTATATGCCAGTCGCAGCTTTCATTGGACGACTCTTTAGATCACCCTTCAAATATATTACATTTACAAGCATTGCCTTTAACATTGAGACACCATCACAAGCCTACTCGAACACTCCAATCATGTCACGAGCGCTGGAGGATCGACCACACCAGTTTGACTTCACCATCGACGAAGGCGGGACTTCTCGACTTATACCCGTCTCACTCGTTTACATACCATCAGCACACGGACCGTACGAGCCCATGTACCCTGATGAGCAATTGATGAAGGAAGGCCTCGCGCGGTTCTACAGGTCAAACTCATTTGACAAATCTAACATCAGCACCTGCAACATCTAGTATGTGTTGCGAGGATAGATTGACGAGGAGCATAACCGAGCTAAGGATAGAGAACGGGTTCTAATCTTTTGATTGTGCTACAGAAGAGAGATCTAATAGGCATAAGAAATTAATACTTATATTTTCTAGTTATAGAGTGTACAGCCTTCTTGCTACGTAGCTACTATTCTTACTATATAGCTACTAGTCTTGCTACGTAGCTACGCTATTAGCTAAAAGTTAGTAGCTAGTATTATAATAGATAGTAGTTAATATTATAATATATTCTCTTTAATTTATAATCTAAAATAGTATTAGTTATATTAATTAATATAAATTTACTAAAGCCGCTCTTCTAGTATATCGTTAGAAACGCTAAAATCTCTCTTTTACTAAATAGTTAATTAAGCTAAATATTTTAGTTTATAAGTTTAGTTACTTATTTTTAATATACTAAGAGCTAGTATCTAAAAGTTTTTACTAAGTATCTTTATAAATATATCTGCTGCCTGTTAATAAGTTAAAATATATAAAATATTAATATAGCTTGTATTATACTTTTACTAATAATAGTAATTTTAAATATTAATATACTTAGTTTAAAAAAAATTTTTATAATTAATAGTTAAAGTAATAGTTAATTAGTTATTCTCTTTAATTATAATAGATTTAAGTAGCTTTCTATTATAATAAAGTTTTAAAAAGAGTTTAATAATTTAGCTTACTTCTTTAACTACTTTAATAAGTACTATATACTTACTTTTTATTAATAAAAGAGCTATTATACTTTATAGCTTACTTTTTTATAAAATAAGACTATTTATAAAGAAAAATATATATTCTAACGTTAACTTTTTACTTATTTAATCTCTAGTATAGTTAATATCGCTATATTCTTAAAGAAATAGCTTATTATTTAAAAAGTTAAATACTATACTATATAATTTAGTACTATTAAAGTATTTAAGTATATATTTTTTAGTTTTAATATACTTCTTTAATAGATTAAAGAGGTATTAAGAGAGCTAAGAACTTTTTAGTATAATATTTAATTGTAAGACTATTATAAGATAATTAACTAGTTCTATTATTTACTAATAGACTCTTTTAGCTTTCATTATATAAATACTTTAGTTTAAAACTAGAGTCGTTTCTTCTAGTATAGCTATAGGCTTATAGTTACTAAGCTTATACTTCTTTAAAGCTTTATTAATATAAGACTTTTAGTAAATATATAATAGTCTCTCTACTCTATTACGTTTAATCTTAAGATCTAGAAAGGTTATTACTTCTATGTCTTATAGTAAGAACGTTGTCTTTAGCAATTATTTAAGATTCTTAATATTTTCTGTACTTTAGCCTATAACTTAAATATTGTTAATAAAGATTAAAATAAAGATATTCTAGTTTATATTTATAAAAATATAAGAGTCTTTAACTAGAGGCTTATATCTTAACTTCTAAAGAGCTTTTATAAGCTCTTTGTACTAGAGGTATAATACTTATATAACGCTGGGCGGCCGTAACCGCTTTACTTAGTCTTATTCTATGCCAAGGGTAATCTAACTAAGACGAGGGAGACTAAGGCCGGGTCTATCGTCTAGATATCTAACTCGAGAGGAGAGGTTAAGGAAGCAAGGGACAAACTGTAAGTCTTTGAATAAAGAACTTAGCCGGTAATGTAAATAAGCTAGAAGATACACTAAAGCCGCATAGAAAAGCTCTCTCGGGATACAGTCGCTTTATTTATACGCCGTCGTAGCTGTAGGGTCCTATCTCGCGTTAATACTTACGAGAATCGCTCGTAGCTTACTAGTTGCGTTACAGCAAAATAAACTAATTAGGTTTAACACCTTAAAGTTAATATTAAACGATAATATTAATTCTAAATCTAAATTTACGGATATCTATCTACTAAGATAGATATCTATCCTTGCTATATAGTCTGTAGTAACCGCTGTTACCACTGCGTCGGCTATATTAAAGACTACTAGCGACGCTATATCGTAAGCAGTTAGTAACGCTAATAACGCTGCGTTCCCTGCGGTTATATTATATAACCTTTGCTTTATTATATAATTCTGTGTAACGTATATAAAAGAACGTACTTCTGTCTAATTATTAGTTAGTCCGTACGTGCGTCTAAATATTAGCCCCTCTCTAAGTTAAGTTGTCCTCAATTAACTATAAGTACGGTGTCTCGCTGTTGTTCTGATCTGTAAGTTTTCGACTATGTCTAGTCGTCTACTTCTGATACGTGCTGAGCTTCGTAACAGACGTGCCAATCGAATCGAATCTCGCGCCGCTTCCAATATGCCTCTATATTCTAGCTATTTCCGCGTTAGTATAAGGTGCCTCGTAGCTTCTTTTCTATCTCGCTCTTATGCGCGCTACACTTAAAGCTCTTATTCGGAAAAATGCGACGCCCTTCTTAACGAGGGCGAGTGTTTGTAACATAACCCGGGTCCCTTACCTTCCTCTCTAATACTCTCGCAGTTAACAACCTTTCTAAGCGAATTAACCTGTTAAAGAGGAAGAAGAAGTTGTTAAAGAGAAAGCTGGCAGAGATATCTACAGAGACTATTGAAGCTAAGAGTCGGTAGAGTAAGATGTTTGCTCGTAAGGAGGAGATATTGTTTCGGTGAGACTTGACTAAGGGTATGTCTGTTGGCGTTTCTAAGCGTTTCGCTGCAGAAGACGTTACTTTCAATTTATTGAATTTAGATAGTGCTAGTTTTGCTGCTAGTAGTTAGGATAATGCTTTACGTTCTGTTAGTCTTAATCCTCTTAAGACTTTCGGGGAGGTTCGTAGTTTTAGCGTTGTTCCTAATACTGGCTCTAATAGTGTTTTAGCAGTTACTAGCAATAAGACAAGTTCTTAATTAGTTTCTATATGTTCTCTGTTTCTGAATACCCTTTCTATTTAATAAGATACTTACGTATCCTACCTCGTTGGCGATATATAAGGATTTATTTAACTTTGTATTCTAGTTCTTAGTTCTCGTTTAATAGTTCGATAGGTTTTAGTCGTAGTACATTCTTTGGTGCTAGTTCTAGAAGTAATTTATAAAAGACGTTGTGTATACGTATTATTTATAGTAGTTCTAATCTAAAGGTAACTAGTCTAAGTACCTTAAAAATTCTAAATAGTCTGAGTTTCGTATAGTCTAACTTATTGCAAGGTCGTTTAGTTTTAACGTATTTTTAACGAAGGTAAACTGTATCCCCCTCCTTAAGGTCTAGTCCTATAGACCGTAACCTGTTAGCTTGTGCTCTTATTCTTTCTAAATTCTACTGTAACTATTGATAGAGGTAGTTATAGACTACTTCTCTGTGTTGTAAAATTTTAAATGCTTGTTCTAAGTTTGCCGTAGTTACGCCTGCGTCGTGCTGTAAGGTAGGATTTTGTCCAAAATTAACCTAAAAGGGTATATTACCTGTTAACGACCTACTGTTGTTGTACGTAAACTATACTAATAGCAGTAGTTGTAACTAATTGTCTTAAGTATAATTAATATAGGCTCGTAGAAACTGTTCTAATGTTTAGTTAAGTCTTTCTGTCTGTTTATTAGTTTGAGAATAAAAGCTAGTCGATAGCTTTCTCTTTATACTTATAAGCTTAAGTATTAATTCCCAGAATCTTAAAGTAAAGAGTTTATCTCTGTTAAAGATTATCTCTACTAGCGCTTTATGTTAAGTAATAATATATCGATACAAAAGGAATGCTATATTGTGTGCGGTATAGCTTCGCATTGTTAAGATAAAGTATCTATACTTTGTAAATCGATCTACAATTACATAGATTGTATCGTATCTTATATTATTTCCTAGTTTCTTGAAAGGTAGTAGGTCTGTAATAAAGTTTATAGCGATCGAGCTTTAAGACTCTACTAGTATTTTTAAAGGTTAGAGGAGGCCGTATAGTCGATGTCGTTCGTTTTTTATCCTTTTGTATACATCGTACTTATTAATATAGCTATCAATTATCTTTCTGAGTCCTGAAATAAAGTAAGTTCTCGTAATCTTCTCTATAGTTGTAGCAACTTTTCGGTGTCCTTCCTCGTAAGCTTTATAAATAATAGTGTTTTATATATTTCTCGGAACATAGATCTTGTCGTTAAATGTTTTAAGTTTATATTTGTTAGTAAGCTTTATAGTATTGTTACAAACTACTTAGTTCTATTCGTACTCTTGTATTAGTTCGTTTCTTCTTAACTAGTCCTCTACTCTTATTACTACTAAGAGTTCCTTGGCCTCGTTAGGTCTAAGTATTCTATCCGGATTGTATTGTAGTATTGCATACAAGACTTGTATTTTATTTACTATGTAGTCCGATCTTCTGCTAAGAGCATCGGCTCTTTAGTTTTCTAATCCTTTCTGATATATAATACGGATATTAAACGATTATAGTTTCTCTAACTATTTAACCTGTCGTCTGTTTAAGACCTTCGTTATTGTAAACTAGGTTAAATTCTTATAGTCTATAATAATATATACTTAATGCTTCGATATTGCGTAGTAATGCTTTTAGTGCTTAAGTAACTTAACTACTAATAGTAGTTCCTTGTCGTAGATATCGTAGTTTAGTTCTAGTGCTATTATTGTTTTTAAGTAGAATGCTACCGAATATAAAGTCTCGTTTTCTAATTAGCTGAGTACTAATTTAATTATAAAGTCGGATGCGTCTGTCTCTATGGTGGTTGGTTTATTGTAGTCGAAGGTTGTTAGAACTAGTGCGGTCGTAAACCGCTATTTAAGATCTTAAAACGCGTCCTCTTAATCCTCTTCCTATACGAAGGGTAAATCTTTTTGTATAAGTCTTGTTATTAGCAAGACTACTCTAGAGTATCTATTAATAAATCTCCTGTAAAAGTTTCTAAAGCTGAGGAAGAATTGAATTTCCTTTACATTTTTTGGAGTAGGCTACTTGAGTATAGCTTTTATCTTGTCTAATAACATTTTAATTACGCTAAGTTTAATAATGTATCCTAGAAAGTTAGTTTCCTGTATATAAAACTTATACTTCTAAAGCTTAACACAGAGATTATATTTATCTAGCTGTTCTAATATCTATACAACGTATTACTTGTATTCCTCTAGCGTTCTAGAGTAGACAATAATATCGTTTATATATACTGTTACAAATTCGTTAAGGTGCTTTCCTAGTACTAAGTTAATATATCGTTGAAAGGTTACTAAAGCGTTTACTAGTCTAAAAGGTATAACAAGGTATTTATAGAGGCTGAAAGGCGTTTTAAATGTTGTTTTCTACTCGTCTCCTTCTCGTACTCGGATTAGATTGTAAGCGCCTCGAAGGTTTATTTTTGTAAACCATTGTACTTTTTAGAGAGAGTCTATCTCGTCGTTAATAAGTAGTAATAGGTGCCCGTCTTTCTTCGTTATTGCGTTCGTTAGTCGGTAATTAATAACCGGTCGGAGCTTGTCTCCTTTCTTGGGAACAAAGAATAGTAAGCATCTAAATAAAGCTTCTAATTTCCTAATAAATCCTTTCTTTTTAAGCTTATTAATATATACCTTATATTTGTTTCTATAATCTAGTCTTATTAGATATAACTTAGTGCCCTTAGAATTTAAGTCGGGTAGAAACTTAATCTTATAATCTTATAGTACGTGTTTAGGTAACTCGTTGTTAGCTTCTTCTCTAAAAACTTGTTTATACTGCTGGTATTCCTTAGATAATACCGGTTGAGGAGTATCGAGGCTTGTTAGTTCGGCTACTTCTCTTATCTAAGCACGCTCTCTGCGTCTTTTAGTATGATAGGTTGGCATAGCTATTGCCAACTCGTCGATGAAATCTGTTCTAAGATCCTTTAAGAACGAAATAGTCCAGTATT
Organism: Arthonia radiata; assembly: GCA_002989075.1. Classification (NCBI taxonomy): domain Eukaryota; kingdom Fungi; phylum Ascomycota; class Arthoniomycetes; order Arthoniales; family Arthoniaceae; genus Arthonia; species Arthonia radiata. The sequence continues at coordinate 951,930 of PSQN01000013.1, forward strand.
GTCTTTCTTCTGATTTAAGGAATAACGTTAGTGTATTTCTCTATTTTAGTGTATATTTGTCTAGAAAGAGCGTTCCTAGTATAACTTAGTGTGCTCTAGTATTAATAACCTCTAAGATAATGTCTGTTTTAAATTTTGCTGTTCTTATCGTAGTTCTAACTTTGTGTATAATAGCGCCGTTGTAATATATATTTTTAAATCCGTCTGCGACTTATAGATTGTACAGAGATCCCTTTTTGTATTAATTTTCTTAAATTTTAGATACTATATTGAAGTAGATAAAATTTCCTGTTGCTCCTAAATTAATTATAATTGTAACTAGTGTTCCGTTAAGTAGTATCTTAATAAGTTCTTATTCTCTTTCTAATAGGGAACAAAGTGTTTCTACTAGGCTCTTAGATAGAGACTTAAACGCTGTTGTCCTCGTACTTCCCTTAGTTTGTGGACGGCGTTGTTGTTTCCCGATATATACTTGTATGCGAGTTTCTATATATTGTAATGGTTCGAAATAACTTGTCTTTGGAACGTCTTGTCTATATCTAATCTTCCTTTAAACTGTTTAATAGATACTCGCTATTCTTTGTTAATCTAAATTGCTCGTATTGTATACTATCTTAAGAATAGGACTACTCCTGTTGCTATATTAACGAGAATGTTATTGAGGCGTAGTACTAGTTCGTAGCCTTGACCTACGAACCTAAGTTTATTAATAAGTTACTGTATTCTTACTTAGGCTTCTAAGTCCTGTAAGTATAACTTAGCCGTTTGTAGTTACAATATTGCGTCTATATGGTTGGGTTGTTCCTTGTCTTCTTTAGATAATAATAATTCTTCTTCTTTTTGAAGCTGTTCTTTATTGGCTGCCAAGGCTTAAGATTCGTTAATTAGTTAGTTTTCTAATTCTTTTATAGCTACGAGTCTTATAAGATGTTGTAGAGCTTTAATATTGTAATTCTTGAGTTTTTAAAGTTACTGTTTATAATTATGAGCTAATACTACTGAAAGCTGCTCGTTGTAGTTGTCTTGTAGTAAAACCCAATTTTAGTCGATTTTCTTAATCGAAACTATGTTGTATACGTCCTTTAAGTTAATTCTTGGTTTCCAGCTGACAATTCTTTCTGGCGATTTAGCTAATGCTGAAAGGAAAGTTAACGAATCTTTAGAGTCCTCTATTGTATAGGCTTTAAGTTGCGCTAGCTCTTCGGCTACGTTTTTCTCGTTGTATTCGCCTCGTCTAAGAGCATAGAGCTTCTTAATCGGGCCTTGTTGTTTAAATTTGCATTCGGCTGCTCTATGACCCTTCTTGCCGTAGTAGAGGCAGAGGTTGTTAGCAAGTCGATACTTTCGATCCTTTTCCGAAAGTTTTCTATATTTCTTTTAACTGGGTCGCGGTCCTCTCTTCTAAAGCGTATCAAGATCTATTGGTTCGGTACAACGATTGTCGTAGCAAGGTCGAAACGTGTTCGGTGTCCAACTAAGCTGTTTACCAGTTTATTTGCGTTTATGTTCTTAAAGTCGTTAATTAAGTTTCGTTGCTTGAGCCTTAATGTCTATAAGTCGCTCTGCGCGTTCTTTGTGCAATATAAGATTTTTTATCTCCTCGTTTAGTCCTTTATAGAATTAAACTACTAGAGCTTCTTCGTCGAATTCTATAATATAGGCGTATGTTATAAACTTAGCTGTATACTGTGTTACTAGTAAATTGCTCTACTTAAATCCTTTGAGCTTGTGTTGTGCTTTAAGCTTCTAATTTCCTCCTTTATATATGTCCTTGAGCGTTATAATAAATACTGTATACGATCCGAATACTCGTTTCGTTTCTTTCTTTGCTTCGTTGCTATTGTCGAGGTAGTCGTCTAAGAGCGGTAAGAACTATAAGAGTACGTCTTTACGTAGGTACAACTTTACGTAGATTACCTTCTTTACTTTAGTAGCTAACTCCTTTTGTTTGTTAATAAGATTAATTTAACATAGACTGAGAAATATTTGTAGAGACTGTCGGTCTCCTCGGAATTCTGGTATCTTAATGTTATTGTTTCTACGTGCTGTAGTAACGTCTTTGTCTTATAGCATGTTAGGCTTTTAAGGTTAATTCGAAGATTTTAGTTGTAATGTTGCTTTTTTAAGAAGGTTCTCTAAGATTTGTTTAAGAGTGTTTAGGGCGCTTGACTTGTACGTTCGTAGTGTAGTTCGTTTTTTTACTCGCTCGTTTCTTGGTTTTAACGATGAGGTTAGTACACTTTGTATAGAGGTTGGGCTAGACGATCGGTACTAAGGAACCTTTGTTTGTTCTTTCTCTAAAGAACTGTCTGAAGAATTGTTTTTTAATAGAATCTTGTCTCTAGATAAGTTAGTTATAAGAATAGAGGTACATACCTTAGTTTGTTAGTTGCTTAAGACAATCCGTAAAAGTATAACGCCGGGCGGCCGTAACCGCTTTACTTAGTCTTATTCTATACTAAGGGTAATCTAACTAAGACAAGAGAGACTAAGGCCGAATCTATCGTCTAGATATTTAACTCGGAAGGGGAGGTTAAGGAAGTAAGAGACAAACTATAAGTCTTTAAACAAAGAACTCAGCCGGTAATATAAATAAGCTAAGAGATGTACTAAGGCCGCATAGAAAAGCTCTCTTAGGACACAGTCGCTCTATTCGCACGCCGTCGTAGCTATAGAGTCCTACCTCGCGCTAATACTTACGAGAATCGCTCGTAGCTTACTAATTGCGTTACGGTAAGATAAACTAATTAGGTTCAATATCTTAAAGTCAATATTAAACGATAATATTAATTCTAAATTTAAATTTACGGATATCTATCTGCTAAGGTAGATATCTATCCTTGCTATATAGTCTATAGTAACCGCTACTACCGCTACGTCGGCTGTATTAAAGACTGCTGGCGACGCTACGTTATAGACGGTTAGTAACGCTAGTAACGCTACGTTCCCTACAGTTATATTACGTAACCTTTGCTTTATTATATAATTCTGTGTAACGTACATAAAAGAACGTGCTTCTGTTTAATTATTAGTTGGTCCGTACGTGCGTCTTAATAATTTATTTAAGGCTATAAAGACTCTTTTAAAGCTTATAAATTACCTTCTAAGTGTATATACTATATAATACCTCAATATATATTAAAAAGTTGTTAAGTAAGGTGTATAGAAAGGCGCTAGTTATATTCTATTAATAGAGGTTTTAGTTGTAAAAAGCGATAAGAGTATAAATAATACAGTAAGATATTACTTTAAAAGTATATATATAGGTATTCTAGTAGTTAACACCTTATTGCTATTAAAAGTCTCTAATAATTTAGCATAGTTTAGCTAAACTATCGCTTTTAACTTTTTATATCTATTTACTATTAATTATTTGTCTTAGATCTAAAGCTCTTTTAAAGTATTAATCTTCTTTTTTATTGAGATACGCTATACTAGCAACTTTAAGGTATCTTTAAGATTCTCTAGCTCTTATAGTATTTTTAGAGACGTTTTTAGTACTTTAATAGTCGCTAGTATATATCTTTAGTCTTTATAATTATTATTAATCTTTTAAAGCCGTCGGCCTTCTTTAGTTAATTAACGTAGTAGTAAAGAGACTATACCGCTTTACTTAAGACTTAGAGTTGCTTCTACTTACTAAGCTATTTGTTGTAGGTCTACCTCTTGCTAGGCGTTCTACTAAGCTTAAGTAAACTCTTCTTTGTAAGTTACTTGTCTCGGCTCTATTGTATATACCTACTTTCTAACTAGTAGCAGCGTTACATTAGATTAAGTTTATTTAGTGTTTAATTTATATAGAGTTTCTAGTTCTTTTAAATCTTATAGTTCGTCTAAACCTTCTTTAGAATAAGTATTATTATCTAATATAGTAGTTTTAACTAGCTTCTAAAACTTTATTAACGGTTTTAAATAAGCTTTCTATCTTACTAGATTTTTAGATCTATAAGTTTAATACTCGTTAAACTAAATATAAGAAGTCTTAACAATCTTCCTTATATCTAGAATCTAGACACAATAATTTTAAATTAAGTTAGTCTGATATCTAATAAGATACCTCTTTTATATTTATTATCTAAACTTTTCTGCCTTCTATTAATATAGCGGTATGTTATATACTACCGTAAGGCAACTAAATTTCTAAAGATAGAAAATATCTATTAGTAAGCGACGTTATATAACAGCTTTCTTAATAATTTAAGATAGTAGCTTCAAAGTTTAATATACTAAAGTAAGATTAGCTAGAATTATAGCTATCTTTATAGCTTCCGGCTATAAGTTTAGTAGTATGCCCGAGTCTTTAAGAAAGCTTCTTACCTTCTAAATAACTACCTTGTTTATTACTTTTATTTGTCTATTCTGCTCTAGCATATATAGCGTACTTTATTCGTATTAAATATTTTACGAGCTATAGAAGTCTTTAAAGGTATAAGTATTAAACTTATTATTAGCTCTTATTACTTTTACTATAAGAGCTAGCTAATTAGGTTTCTTACTTGCTATAAGCAATACTCTTATATTATTAATAAGTTTTATAACTTCTTCGAATTAATCGCCCTTCTTCTTAAGTACTCGAACAGTTTTAAAGCTTATATAGTTATTAATAATAGCTATAAAGTATTGAGATCTATTAAAACCTGTTGGTTTAATTCTTTCTACTAAATCGAGATATGTCTTTTAAAACGGCTTTGTTGCTCGTATTTAATATTCTTAAGAAGGTTAGTGAGTTAATTTACTTTTTATATATATTTTGTATAGCGCCTTTCTATTAACAATATTAATATTGTTTAGACCTTTTATAGACTGCTAAACCTTATATATACTTTATACGCTAATATATCTAAGTTTAATATACTATAGCTCTTGCTTAGTTATCTCTTCTAAATAGCTAATTGTAGCGAGAGCGTAAAGCTTAGGTCTTTTTATTATACTTATTTTAAGTACTTATATACTATTAATAAAAGAAGTCTAATTAAGAGGCTTATTATCTTTATAAAGAACGTTTTGCTTAGTATTAATAAATATCTTCTTTTTATACAGCTTTTTAGTAGAGACTAGGTTTATAGATAAATCTTTATTATAGTAGATATTATTTAGTATAATTAAACTTATTAATCTATTTAGTTTAATAAGATTAAGCTTAACTTTATTAACAACGTTATATAATGTTTATAACCTTATAACTTAAAAATTTGTTAGCTAAATTTAATCTATATTCCTTATTTAAGTAATATTGTTATAAATATATTTATTAGCTCTACTATCGATAGTCTAGAGAGACTAAAAGTATTGCTATTATTAAGAGATCGACATTATATTTAGTCTATACTTATTGTTTAGTCAATCTTTCTTCTTTTAGTTATTCTTTTTGTTCTACTTCTTAGTAGTTCTATTAGACTTCTTATTCTTTCTTAGTCTTTATTATAGAGATTATATTTTAAAATAAAGAATCTAATAGACTCTTTAAGAATAGTCTTTCTTGCTATAGTATTTATAAGCTAAGGATATAACTATAAGTATAGTATTTTATAGGTTTTTTATTGCTATCTTACGTTATCTATTCTCTTTTTAAGCTAAATTGTAAAGCTCTTTTAAAGAGAGCTCTTTTTTAAGCGTTCTTATAATATATTACTATTTAAAGTTAATAAAGATATTAATATTAAGATAAAAGATAAAATTTATTTTAAGTAGACGCTCGTTAATTAATACTATATTTTTAGTAACTAGTAGAAAATTATTTAATACTTTTTACTTACAACAGAAATACTTATTTATATTATTATTAGATTTACTTAAGATAGTAAAAAAGAGGCTGTTTAGAGTATTATACTCTTACTACTTTAATTTAAGTTTATAACGCTTCTTTAAGACTTTCTAAAGATTTTTAAAATTAGTATAGTTTATATACTATATTTTAACTATAAAAGCTATAGTCTATCTTATTTAAATAAGTTTTTAAGCGTTATTTTTTACTTATTATTTAAAATTAGCGCTTTCTTTAGAAGACTTAGTTTAATTTAAGATATTATTCTTTCTTATAATAAAACTATTAAGCTAGTTAATTTTATAATTAATTTAGTTTTTAGTCTCTTTAAGTACTATAAAACGATACTTCTTATAATTTATATTATTTAAAAAAGAAGTTAAAATAAAGATAATTAAATAATTATAATAAGTAATAAAAATAGTTTGAGCTTATAATCTGTTATAAGAATAAATTAATAAGAAGTATAACTAAGCTAAGAATAGAGAATAAGTTCTAATTTTTTAATTATGCTATAGAAAAGAGATTTAATAAGTATAGAAAATTAATATTTATATTCTTTAGTTATAGAGTATACAGCTTTTTTGCTACATAGCTACTAGTCTTGCTACGTAGCTACGCTATTAGCTAAAAGTTGGTGGCTGGTATTGCAACAGGTAGTGGCTAATATTGCAACAGTATGTTTACGCGCCTTCAGCTCACTATAGCGGCACCGAGGTTCCTCAGCTTTGCGGCGGTGGAAGCATCAGACGAACCCAATACTGACATCTTTGCAGTGCTTATGAATTCAACCAGAAAACCGAAGTGAATTTCTTGAATGTGAAGAAAGAGCGGCTCTTTGATGGGTGGTGGTTTGAGTTCACTGAAAATGGCTTCAACGAAGCGGTTGGATAAGCTAGTTAGTCGATGGGAGAAGTTTACTTTACTCTGATACTCTATGTGTCTAGTTACAGCAAGAATGAACAGTCGCTCATTATCTTGCGGTTTTTCTGTTCCTGCTACAGCCATAAGTAAGCGCTCTTTGTCTTGCCAGATGCACTCGAAGCCGAATTAACCTGTGCTATGGTTCGGCATACTGTGCTTTCCAAAGGACAAGAATATCATTCTACGCTTCGAAGCGCCTTCAATAGCAGCAGAGTCCGTCTTCGTCGGCTGACGAAGAGCATATAAGAGTTGCTCACCTGCCCATTAAGCCTCCTTCTCTCGCTAGATTTATCGACTTCCAGATGCATCACTTGAAACCCGCTCATACAACCAACACACCAACCGAACACCCACCTGAATTCCATCACGCAGCACCCGCAGCTCGAGATGCTCGGTACTTGGAGCTTCTACATTCGACCAGATCACCTTCTTTCCGTCTACGAAACAGATGATGTTGGTCCCCTCAAGTTCTTTGAGAGACCGATAATCGAAGGAAGACTCCGGGAGATATACACCAACAGACATGACTTCGGCGCGAATATGGATATTGAGTACAGAACCTGTGAGCTCACGTACGTTGAGGCCTTGTCTTTTCCGCTGGTTCCTTCCAGCAGTCGCAAAGTTGCTGATGAGGTCCTAGCTGGTACGAAAATCGCAACTGCTATGTGGCGCACTTCTGCAACCACAGCTTTGAGGGTGAGATTGTGTTGCGCAAGGATGCGAAGTAGCTAGGGTGGATTTATCGGTCTGTGAGCAGCTTGGGTGCTACGACAATAACAGATAGCCGTCCTAATGACTTGTGAATGGTCACTCATTATAGCAAAGCCTGAGAACTTCTCCCGGAAGATGTCTTTTTCGAGGCTCTTCTTATTGGCTTGACCTCTTCTTGCTGTGCTCTAACTAGATGCCGCTAAACGTATTGCTTTTTGTCGCTGGAATGCGGAGTTGCAGCTACACTAATGCTCGAAAACGCAAATAGCCTTTAATCGGCCGCTGCTATCAACTCGACGTCACGGGCCACAAGCTCGTCGACAAGCGTACCGCGCATGTCCGGTGCGGCTATGATTCACCGCTGTTGGGCACCTCGAAGATTGCATAGCTCTGGCTAAAGGAGGTCAGCGACTGCTCGGACATGTGATGTACCCGTCGATAGCAGCAGGTTCCGTTAAAGCCTCCCCGCATGTAAAGATACTTAAGAGCACCTCTGCTGCACCAATGACCAGTTTTTCTTCAAATCAACAACCAACTCAGATATCGATTAGTCAATCAGCGTCTTCAAAAAGCCCCACATCATCCACAGACCAACGTTACTTCACCTTCCAAACCCAACAGTCAGCACAGTCCACCATGCCTACTTGGACTGTCACCGCGGACGATGGCACTGTCATCAATGTCAAGCTCGAAGACTACACACTAACAGAGGAGGATAAGAAGATCATCGATGGCTACCTTAAGTACACATATAGCAATAGGACCGATCGCAAGGGGAGCATAGAAGTCACCTACAATAATTGCAAGGTCTAGTGAGTTTACACATGCTCCAGAGAGCGACGAGGCTCTCGCCGGCCCTCGACTGTGTGACTGGAAAATTGAATCCAGAAACATTAGCTGATACAATCTAAGCTATACTCCGGAAATGGGCGGCGGCTTCAGCGCATTCTTCTACGGGGAAAAAGACGGCAAAAAGGAATCCTTCTCGTACGGGTTCAAGTTGAGAAGGGAGACGGGACCAGCCTAAGGACCAAGTCATCGATGTGACTTTGACACCCAATCTCTTATAAGGTCTATAATTAATGTTTAATAAAGAGTCGCTCGTTTGAGACAGCTGTGCTGGCCTGTGCAGCATTTATGCATGAGTGCGTTCCCGGTGCAAATGTGAATTTTCAGTCTAGCGGCCTCTCAAGTGTCAAAGCCGAAACATCGTCCCCTCGGAGGCCCGCCGAAGACACTTCGCACTGCATAACATAGGCGAGGACCAACCTAAGCAGAGATGCTTCGTCTTTTATTAGATCCTCTCGCATGTTGACAAAAACGAATAAACACATATTACTCTGCTCAATGTTGGTGTCTTAGAATGAGAGATCATATACATCTCCATCGTCGACGCCATTTTTCGATCATTACACAGCACGAAGTCATGCTGAGGCGTTCTCGTTCTGCACACCTATTGATGCCTTGCACGAACTCCGGTATTCGCTTCACCCATCGTTAATCTTTCAAAGCGCTGTTCAATCACACTGTCATTTACTGCAAAGCCAACTTCGTAAGCCGTGCGCTCACGTACGGCCACAGTCATGGCGCCTAACCCAGAGCCGGTCAACGTGCGTGCGGACCGATCCCTGGACATCCGCTCGCCCACTATCTCCCGCTGATGCGCGCTCTGCTTCCGGTATTGAGCGTCAAAAGAAGGCTTCCGCTTGCGCTGTGTTCATGCGACGTCCGTGAATAGCAGCGGTATGCCTTGTAAGCGCTCAAGCCAGGAAACCTACTTAAATGCATCCCAGCCCACCTTGCCCTTGCTTCTCCCCAGACTCAAACCACTCACTTACTATCATATCTGTTTCGACGCAATCGAATCATCAAAATCCCAATAATGCCCGCTCCACCACCCAAGCTCGAATGGGACTTCCGCATCCCAGAAGCCAACGACATCAAAGTCATCGTCAGCGATTGTCTTCAAACGAAGGACCGAGAGATTACGATTGGAGATGCAGTCAAACACACATACCGCAAGAAGGACCGCAAATACTTCGAGGGTAAAGAGCACATCGTTTACACCCACTGCCTGGTCACGTAAGTCAGCGCTTACTCACTCCAATCGCGCGTTCACCGTCTACCTTGCGTAGGCAAAGAACGTTTGTCCAGCGACGTTGGCTGACATCAACCTAGTCGCGATATCCTTGCGACTGTGGGGAACGAATCCATGTTCAGTGCGCACTTTACATATGGAGGTGAGGAGGCCACCGATGTCTACGCATTCTTTTGGATCACAGGTTGGAAAGTCCAGTGACAACAGAAACAACCATACAGCTTGCGGGTTTTTAATGTGCGGGAAACGGACGCCTGTGCGAATGGCCAGGATGGTGTTGAGGTCTCCTTTGTGCGGCATTCGGGATGCGTGAGTGATGAATACATGCAATAATGTTCTGCTCTCTTGGGCCACCATTGCTTCAGCGACCATTGCTTCAGCGTGTATGCAATGATACAGTCAAGGCGCGAGACCATTGCTGTGGGCGGTTGGCTTTACGGCCTGAGGGGTGTGCTTCGCTTGTCGGATCAGCTATTCGCTATCATCATCCAAATGATCGCGCACACATGGGGCACGTATGCTGAAGAAAGCCACAAAAGCTGGTGCTGTGTCCAGTTGCGGATCTCCGATATGCTCGAGTGATGGATGAAGTTAGGCTGACTTCTTTCAGCGGGTGAACTAAGCATCAACTTGAGCTCGTTAGCGGGACAGCTTCGATGCAGGACGCCCTTGCCTGCAAACGGTCCGCGACAAGAGTGGACAGGCATGCAACTTCCTCGACCCTATCCAGGCAGCTGCAACCTACACTAGTATGTTCAAGACGAAGCAGATGACATCTTCACTTAACATCTTATCGTCCATCTACTGCCCATCGCTACTTTTAATACCGACAAAGCGCCATCGATACAAACACTCGTTCGCTACATATCTTACCATGGACGCTTTTACCCATGTACTTGATTACGGCTACCACACATTCAATCAGCCAGGAGGTCAAGGCTTCATGCCAGTGTCAGAGTCAGGCGTCACAGAGTCAGTCACTTTATACCAAATCTCCAGAATGGATCTTTCGGCGCCGCCTAGACGGCCTGGTGGCGGATACACCGTAGAATGGAGTCATTATGCAACTGTCTCTGGACCAGCAACCGCAAACACTTTCGTCAGTAGCTTTGGGAGCATAACTTCTAAGCTGGGACGCTGACGACTCAATCATAGCTTGAGGCGTTACTGCGTGAATATGTCAGACTGATCGCTCTACCGGCCTTCCGAGAGCGCAGACTTGGGTACTGCGTCATCCAACGCCGAACCGAGAATGGGGCGCGCTGCTATCGCATCGAAGAAAGGTATGTGCTGCTCTGGTGTCTCAAAAAGAGTTCCACTGACATTCCGCGCCGACGTGGGTAGGCTAACAAGGTCGTAGATAGAAGCTTTCGCAGAGATGCATACCTTGGCTACGCTATTGCTTGCTGTTGAGCTGCGCACAAACGGTCTGCAACAAGGACGAAGGTGACGACAGAGTCACGCTTGACTTTGGCTCGCACGTTTCGACAGGACGCGCCCCGAACAGCCGGCGCGTGACTAGACCTGCGGGTCGGTGAAGATATTGAGTGGGCTTGAAGAGGTGCTAGCTGAGTTGCATTTTCATTGAATCAAGGATGATCTCGCTGTGGTCGCCATTGAGCATTCCGTTCGCTTGAGTCGTCGCTCCGTTGGTGATGGGCGGTGGGTCCCAGGCATAGCTGCTTGCAGGATGTGTAGCTACAGGCTGGCTTTGTCCACGCTCATTGCGTAGTTTCTCTCTGTATGACCCACCAGGCACGGCATAGTCATCCCAGAAGATACCGCGCTTCCGTAGCTCAGGAAGCAGCATCTTGTTGCAATATTAGCCACTACCTGTTGCAATACCAGCCACCAACTTTTGGCTAACAGCGTAGCTACGTAGCAAGACCAGTAGCTACGTAGCAAGACTAGTAGCTACGTAGCAAGAAAGCTGTATACTCTATAACTAAAGGATATAAGTATTAATTTTTTATGCCTATTAAATCTCTCTTCTATAGTATAATTAAAAGATTAAAACTTATTCTCTATTTTTAGCTTAATTATGCTCTTCATTAATTTATCCTTATAATAGATTATAAGCCTAAACTATTTTTATTACTTATTATAATTATCTAATTATCTCTATTTTAACCTCTTTTTTAAATAATATAGATTACAAAAAGTATTGTTTTATAGTACTTAAAGAGACTAAAAACTAAATTAGTTATAAGACTAATTAACGTAATAGTTTTATTATAAGAAAGAATAATATCTTAAATTAAACTAAGTCTTTTAAAAAGAGCGCTAATTTTAAATAATAAGTAAAAAATAACGCTTAAAGACTTATTTAAATAAGACAGACTATAAGCTCTATAGTTAAAATATAGTATACAAACTATATTAATTTTAAAGATCTTTAGAAAGCCTTAAAGAAGCGTTATAAATTTAAATTAAAGCAGTAAAAGTATAATACTTTAAATAGCTTCTTCTTTATTATCTTAAGTAAATTTAATAGTAATATAGATAAGTATTTCTATCGCAAGTAAAAAGTATTAAACAATTTTCTATTAGTTATTAAAAATATAGTACTAATCGACGAGCGTCTACTTAAAATAAATTTTATCTTTTATCTTAATATTAATATCTTTATTAACTTTAAATAATAATATATTATAAAAACGCTTAAAAAAGAGCTCTCTTTAGAAAAGCTTTATAGTCTAGCTTAAAAAGAGAATAGATAATATAAGACAGCAATAGAAAATTTATAAGGTACTATACTTATAGTTATATTCTTAGTCTATAAATATTATAGTAAGAAAGACTATTTTTAAAGGGTCTGTTAGGTTCTTTATCTTAAAATATAACCTTTATAATAAAAACTAAGGAAGAGTAAGAAGTTTAATAGAACTACCAAAAAGTAGAACAAAAAGAATAATTAAAAGAAGAAAGATCGACTAAACGATAAGTATAAACTAAATATAATGTTAATCTCTTAACAATAGTAACACTTTTAGTCTCTCTAGGCTATCGATAGTAGAGCTAATAAGTATATTTATAACAATATTACTTAAATAAGAGATATAAATTAAATTTAACTAATAAATTTTTAAGTTATAGAGTCGCAAACATTATATAACGTTATTAGTAAAGTTAAGCTTAATCTTATTAAACTAAATAGATTAATAAGTTTAATTATACTTAGCTTAACGAGTATTAGACCTATAAATCTAAAAATTTAGTAAAACAGAAAGCTTATTTAAAACCGTTAATAAAGTTCTAAAAGCTAGTTAAAACTACTATATTAGATAATAATACTTATTTTAAAGAAGATTTAGACGAACTATAAGATTTAAAAGAACTAGAAACTCTATATAAATTAGATACTAAATAAACCTAATTTAACGTAACGCTGCTACTAGTTAGAGAGTAAGTATATACAATAGAGCCGAGATAAGTAACTTACAAAAAAGAGTTTACTTAAGCTTAGTAGAACGCCTAATAAGAGGTAGACCTATAATAAATAGCTTAGTAAACAGAAGCAACTCTAAGTCTTAAGCAAAGCGGTATAGTCTCTTTACTACTATATTAGTTAACTAGAGAAGACTAGCAGCTTTAAAGAATTAATAATAATTATAAAGACTAAAGATATATACTAGCAACTATTAAAGCACTAAAAACGTCTCTAAAAATACTATAAGAGCTAAAGAATCTTAAAGATGTCTTAAAGTCGTTAGTATAGCGTACCTTAATAAAAAAGAAGATTAACACTTTAGAAGAGCTTTAGACCTAAAAAGTTATTTTAGCAAGCTTCTTGCTAAAAAGTAGATAAATAATCGATAGTAAATAGGTATAAAAAGTTAAAAGTAATAGTTTAGCTAAATTATACTAAATTATTAGAGGCTTTTAATAGTAATAAGGTATTAACTACTAGAATACCTATATATATACTTTTAAAGCAATATTTTACTATATTATCTATACTTTTGTCGCTTTTTATAACTAAAATCTCTATTAGTAAGATATAACTGGTACCTTTTTATACGCCTTACTTAATAACTTTTTAATATATGTTGAGGTACTATATAGTATATATACTTAAGAAATAATTTACAAGCTCTAAAAGAGTCTTTATAGCCTTAAACAAGCACTATATTTCTAATACAAAGAGCTTATAAAAGCCCTTTAGAAGTTAAAATATAAGTCTTTAGTTAAAGATCCTTACGTTTTTATAAATATAAACTAAAATATCTTTATTTTAATCTTTGTCGACGATATTTAAGTTACGAGCTAGAGTACAGAAGATATTAAGAATCTTAAACGATCGCTAAAGGCGACGTTCTTACTATAAGATATAAAAGTAACAATCTTTCTAGGTCTTAAGATTAAATATAATAAAGTAGAGAGACTATTATATTTTTACTAAAAGTCTTATATTAATAAGACTTTAGAGAAGTATAAGCTTAGTAACTATAAGCCTATAACTATACTAGAAGAAACAGCTTTAGTTCTAAACTAAAGTATTTATATAATAAAAGCTAGAAGAGTCTATTAGTAGATAATAGAACTAGTTAATTACCTTACAATAGTCTTACAATTAAATATTATACTAAAAAGTTCTTAGCTCTTTTAATACCTCTTTAATTTATTAAAGAAGTATATTAAAGCTAAAAAATATATACTTAGATACTTTAATAGTACTAAATTATATAGCGTAGTATTTAACTTTTTAGATAATAAGCTATTTCTCTAAAAATATAGCGACGCTAATTATATTAGAGATTAAATAAGTAGAAAGTTAATATTAAAATATATATTCTTTTTTATAAGTAGTCTTATTTTATAGAAAAGTAAGCTATAAAGTATAATAGCTCTTTTATTAATAGAGAACAAGTATATAGTACTCGTTAAAGTAGTTAAAGAAGTAAGCTAAATTATTAAACTCTTTTTAAAACTTAGTTATAACAAAAAGCTACTTAGATCTATTATAATTAAAGAGAATAACTAATTAACTATTATTTTAATTATTAATTATAAGAATTTTTCTTAAATTAAGTATATTAATATTCAAAATTACTATTATTAGTAGAAGTACGATATAAACTATATTAATATTTTATATATTTTAACTTATTAATAAATAACAGATATATTTATAAAGATGCTTAGTAAAAACCTTTAAGCGCTAGCTTTTAGTATACTAAGAACAAACGATTAAACTTATAAGCTAGAATATCTAGCTTAATTAACTATTTAGTAAAAAAAAGATTTTAGCGTTTTTAACGATATACTAAAAGAGCAGCTTTAGTAAATTTACGTTAATTAATATAATTAATACTATTTTAGGTTATAAATTAAAGGAGGTATATTATAATATTAGCTACTACCTGTTATAATACTAGCTACTAACTTTTAGCTAACAGCGTAGCTACGTAGCAAGACCAGTAGCTACGTAGTAAGACTAGTAGCTACGTAGCAAGAAGGCTGTGTACTCTATAACTAGAGAATATAAGTATCAATTTTCTATGCCCATTAGATCTCTCTTCTGTAGCACAATCAAAAGATCAGAACCCGTTCTCTATCCTTAGCTCGGTTGTGCTCCTCGTCAATCTATCCTCGCAACACATCTCAATCATATCGACAAAGGTACCAGGCAAGATCGCATACGCAATGTTGAACCCATCAACATCGGCTTCACGCACCCACCGCTCCATCTCGTCTGCAACCTCTTCAGGCGTGCCGACTGGGGAGAAGCCAAGACCACCCACCATAATATGCTCGGCCAGCGTCTGCTTGGTCCATTTCTTCTGACGCTCACCTGGAGCCGCTTCTTTGAGCAGCCCTTCGATGTACGAGCGGATCGCGTTCGTCTCAACTTGGCGTAGCTCTTCGTCTTCGCCATATTTTGCCATGTCGACACCGGTCCAGCCGCCGAACAAAGCCAACGCTCCTTCCCGATCGCCGTATTGAATGTAACCCCGGTACTTGGCTTCCGCTTCTGCATGCGTTCTACCGAGTATTGGGCACATCTTAGCCAGAAATTTGATGTCTTGTGGGTCTCTGCCGATTTCTGCAGTCTGCTTGCGAATATCACGGATACTGCTAGCCACGGATACTGGCGAGTGACCTGACACGAAGATTGCTTCGGCATGCTGCGCCGCAAATGCTTTGCCAGCGCGCGACGTACCGGCTTACATTATGACAGGTGTGCGCTGTGGCGACGGCTGACAGATATGTGGTCCAGGCACCTCGAAGTATTTGCCCTTGTGATTGATCTCGCGCACCAGTGAGGGATCTGTATAGACGCCCGTCTTCCGGTTCAGCTTTAAAGCGTCTGACCGCCAAGATGATTGCCAAAGCTTGTACATGACTTGCATGTACTCGTCGCAAATGGCATAGCGCTCGTCGTGCTCGGGCTGGTCTTGCCGGCCGAGGTTGCGCGCTGCGGATTGAAGGTAGCCAGTGACTACATTCCACGCAAGACGGTCATTCGTCAAATGGTCGAGGGTACTCAGTCGTCGGGCCAGATGATACGGTTGCTCGTATGTTGTGCTGACTGTCACGCCAATGCCGAGGCTCTTGGTGGCAGCGGCCATAGCGCTGATCGGCGCTAAGGGCTCGTTGACTGGCCATTGAGAGCCGGACTGGATCGCAGGTGTGAGATTCTTCGGACCTCCATAGACATCGTAGCCTCCCAGGACGTCCGCTATGAACATGCCATGGAGTGTGCCTGCCTCGCAAAGTCGTGCGATCGATGTCCAGTGAGAGATGTCGTTGAAGTTCATCGAAGTATCTTCGGGATGTCGCCAAAGTCCTGGAGACTGATGGCCGCTGCACATCTCAACGAAGGCATTGAGGATGAGCTTCTTTTTAGGAAGATTACCATCGTCTCCATTACTGACCCCGTTCACACTGCTCGTGGTTCTGGAAGCTGTGTCTGCCTTGAGGTTATTCACCTCAGTTACTGTTCAACTTCGATCTCGCTGGTACGAAAGCGAAAATGGCAAAATGGCAAGCAGTACAGGCACGAGTGTGATGCATGACGTTTGAGCTTTGCGTGCTCAAGCTACGTCTATACTTACCTCTGTGCACCATCTTTCGTTGCGGCCATGAATAAAGGCATGGCGCCAGAGTGTCTAATGGTTCTCATCATTGGAGATTCTGCACCGCTTGAGCTCTGATTACTACACTCTCCATCGTGCGTTCATGCTAACATCTTCTTTTCGCGTCTCCTGGATTTTTGCCATGTGATCTAGATTGAATGCGATCTTAGCGCACGGGCGCTACGACCTTAGCGTCAAACTCCCAAGAATACGCATCTCACGCTGAACACGCACATCAAAATCATGCTCACAGTACTGGCATCCGCTCCCATCGGACTTTGCCGGAAATCTCAAAAATGTGCGTTTTGAAATTGCAGCGTCGATGTGGCGAGCGTGACAGCACGTTATGCATAGATGCGCTAGAGACGGAAGCTAGCAGACTAGCGCAGCGCTTGCGACACATCATCTTTGCGCCCCTCCAGACGCCCGCGAGCGCGACGACCTTTTCGCAGATCTATTCACAAGGCTACCGCTGGATTTTGAGCTTTGCAAAGTCGTCGTGAATCTTTGGCGACGATTGAACATGGCAGAAAGCGCCGCTGAGGCCTCAGCCGCTGCTGAACAAGCTCCGCCATACCAACCCAAGAAGATCACATACTGCGGTGGTGAGTACGTCTTGTCCACGTCCCACGCCGCTCCGGGATATCTCCACTGACAATGACTGGTCTACAGTCTGCTCGCTACCGCTTGAAGTAGGTACGCCTCCATCTTCAAGCCCCTTTCACCACTGCTCATCTCCCGAATCCTCGGTTGCGACCATGGCAGGACGATGCTGCAGATACTTCGACCGACACGACCCTTCCTCGCCAAGGACCGTGCTGACGATATATGCAACAGTACTGCGAGTTCTCCGCCACACCCGCGAAATGCGAACAATGGCTCAAACAGACACACCCTGACCTACACTCGCAAGTCTACTCAGAAGGCACGTCTCCCCGTCTCCCCTCTGTGCATCCCCCACTAACTCCCCATCCAGAATCCATCGCAACCGCCATGTCCACCCTCACAACCTCCCAACAAGCCGCCGCCACAAAGGCCGCCTCAAAAGCCGCCTCCAAGGCCGCAGCAGCCGAAGAGCGCGAAGCCTCCAAGCGCGCCACCAGCAAAGTAACCATCAAGCGCGTCGAGCGCAACAAGCGCAAATACGTCACCGTGATTACAGGCCTCGAGAATCACGGGCAGGACCTGAAAAAGGTGGCGAAGGATTTCGGGAAGAAGTTCGCGACGGGCAGCAGCGTGACGAAGCGGGCGGATGGGCAGGGCGAGGAGATCACGATGCAGGGGGACCTGGCGGATGATGTGGAGGAGTTTGTGTTGGAGCGGTTTGGCGAGATACCGGAGGATAATGTGGAGGTGACGGAGGATCGGAAGAAGAAGGGGGCGGGGTGATGGAGTGGTGTGGGGTGGAGTTGGGTATGTGATTTGAAGTGGGCTGCTTGCGTGCTGGAGATTCTCACGACAATCCCGGATCGTTCTCAACGGACCGTCGAACACGGACAGCGTCAAGCGCAGGACCGTAGGTAGGCTGGGAGATATCTTGCGCTTCAATGTCGCTGTGACACGTCATCATACCACGTACGATCCTCGAAGGATCATCCTCTGCTAAGAATCACTTGAAGAGGATGAGCTATATATGTACAGTTCTTTATATACTTCGCCACGGAGCTTGCAAAGTTACCTGATGCAGGTGCACATCAGGTAAGCCATAAGTAATAGTACACCCAAAAGATAGGTCTTGAACCCTGCAGTGTCTCTCAGACGCCACCAAAAAACCATCACAAATCCACACCCATATCTTCACTCCTCCAGGAGCTTCCCACAAAGCCATCAGGAACGGCCATATCACCCTTTCATCGCTCGTCCATCAATCCACTCCACGTCTGGGCATAAGACAAATCTCTAGTGCATTTAGCATCCTCCCTTCCCTCGACGCGTCGCCCCTCATGACTCCCTATCAGTGCACTCCATCACCCTACCCGCTGAGTTCTGACCACCCCCTCAACACCCCGATGCGCAGAACACCCGAAGCCCTCCCCAAGCCCCCTCGCAACCCCATACAAGCCACCGTTGACCGCCAACCCCACCCCTAAGAGGGCCAGAATGATGCCGCGATGACCAAGAACGTGCGATGTGAATTCCGCAGAACTGAAATCTTGCTGTCGCTCGAAGATGCATGCTTATCCCAGACCTCTCACGTTAGGTTCGGCCTGGTCGTTGAGGGCCGCAGGGGCTGGCGCGCGTGGTGCTTGACAGTTGTGAACTCGTGAAGTGACAAGATGCGTCTTCGGTATGCTTGACGAGGGACTCGCCACGTCGTCGTTGTTTCCGTTGGCGCCACAATGCTTCGCGCATGTGGTGTGCGAGGGATGCTGTACGAGTCCCTTCTCACCACCCTCCGCCACGATGTGGACGCCATCCTGCAGTCTCAGGATCTTCCTGCAAAACCTACAGGAATGGTCACGTCACCTCTACACCACAATCATTTATAAGTTACGCCCACGTCTCAGCGTCGACGTACAACTCAAGCTCTTGAAAGAACCCCACCTCGCCCCTTTTCCCCAAGCCTTCCATTATCAAAGAAACTGTTACGCTTCTCTAAACACCCCCCCCCCCCCCCAGCACGATGCGCGAAAAGTCCACCTCCAACACCAAACACCCTGGCGCCGATTCCCCTCCAACCGATCGCAACGCCGATGCCAACACCAAGAACANCCCCTTTTCCCCAAGCCTTCCATTATCAAAGAAACTGTTACGCTTCTCCAAACCCCCCCCCCCCCCCCGGTAGTCACCCCGCTCCAGCACGATGCGCGAAAAGTCCACCTCCAACACCAAACACCCTGGCGCCGATTCCCCTCCAACCGATCGCAACGCCGATGCCAACACCAAGAACACTGAGAAGAAAGGTTGGTTACGTCGTTACTGGCAATGTGTCTTACAATACAACAAAGAAGAGCGCAAGAAACCAGAGAAAGAGATATTGAAGGAATATTGGTCGCCGTGGAGAGTATTCGTGAGTTGTTGTTGCCAGTAGAAGTGTGGGCGGGATCTTTTGATTGGCAATCGCGGGAATCGTGAGGTGTTAAGCGTCGCTATCTTGTGGGTGTCTGGAGCGGAGGAGCTATTGGTAGTAAGTCTTTCTTCGATGTCATTGCTACGCTTCACATGTAAAGGATCAATACTCAGTACCATCCACCACTGGGAGGTCTCTTGTTCCGCTCGTCTTCCTCCTTCTCCTTCGTGGCCCTGTCGTCTTTGCTACTTTCGTGGCTTGTCTGTAGCTGCAAAATACCGCTGGAGTTACTGGAATAGCGCGCAGCATCGCTAAGCGGCCCGCTGCTCTCTCGTCGCTCCCCTGGAAGTGCAAGACTCATGGAGGAACGTGCAGCGTCTGAGAAAGGGCGACTGCCAAGAAGAGCCAGTGGCGGTGGAGCCAGAGATGACTGCGATATACTGGAGAAGCGAAGGTCGATGTTCGCACGAGGTGGACGAGGCGGCGGAGTTTGTGTAGGAATAGGCGAGTGGAGCGGTACATCGACAAATTCGGGCGGCATGTATCGCTGACCGCCATCGACCTGCGGCGAAGGCTCCTCGTCTATCTCTTTGAGACTTGGCGAAAACGCTGACTGTTTTCGATGCGATACTTGGGCATCCACAAAGTCAGCGTCATCATCCACTTTCTCCTCCTTGTCCAGTCCCTGTGGCACGTCGTCTTCAGATGATCGATTCTTGGAGCGCTGCTGAGCTTGTGCTTTAAACAGGCCCCTCAGCCCTGTCGCATGATGTTTTGCTGACGTTGGACTTTCTGTGTCCTGTTCTTCGTTCCAATTTCCCTTAAGCCCGCCCAGGGGTTGTCTCAAATAATCCCGCTTCTTCTTACGCTCCTTCACAAAGTTCTCGTCCGTGCTCCACCTGCTGGTCAACAGCTGGTCTTGTGAATCCATAAATGGGTCCAAGACAGGCGTCTTGCCGCTATGGAGATGTTTGTTACCATAGCCTATCCATCCAGGATCGTTTTCATGCTGGACACTCGGTTGTTGGCCTCCAGCTTGCCGTGGTGCAGCAAATTGGTTAGCAGCCGGTGACATATCAATGCCTAAGCCTCGGTGTGGTGTCCGATTGGGCCCAATGAGCTCGCTGCCGTGCTGCCAGACTGGGGTGGATGTCGTTTCATCTTTTTTACGCGTTTCTGCGGCGGTGTTTTCGCGTTTGAGTCTTCGGTGGCGGCGGATCATGAAGACTAACACAAGCAATGCAACGAAAAGACAGAGAGCGGCAAAGGCGATGCCAGTAAAATCGCCTCTTGACAGCTTCTTCGGTGGCAGCTCTTTTCCCGCTAGCGCATCATGCGAGGCTCCCGGCGCATCCGCCGCAGTCGATTGAGACCCTTGTATGCTTGTTGCAATCTGCTCTTGCGGCTGACTGGTACTTGTGCGAGTTGATGTAGTGGTTGTGACGTTGGAAGATCCAAAATTAGAGGGATTTGTTGTTATTGTGGTGCTGCTGCGATTCGGTGCTGTCACGGTAGTAGGTACTGCTATCGTGGAATCAAATCCATCCGTCTGCGGCGGATCGCCGTTAGGTCCAGAGGGCGCGAGGCCGGCTACCACGCTCTCCGCTGACACTATGAGTGATCGTGCTGCTGAGCCTTTAGGCGCGAGCGAAACGGACATTTTGCGCCCGGGGGATAACGTGGCTTAGGTCAAGCTGTGAGGGTCTCTACTGTTAGTTGCTGGCGCTGATGTTGAGAATGGTATGGCTCTCGAGAGTAATGTATCCAGACGCCGCGACTGACTTATATTTCTTGCCAGCCGCAGCTACATGTGCGCAGCGTTTGAAGTGGCAGCTCTCGCAGGCGCAATTAGTCGGTTTGCGAGCACAGTCTAAGCCACTGGATGCGTCGTTAGGGGTAGAATCAGTTGAGAATTGGAAAAGGAAAAAGAACAGCTGACTTTGGGTCAGCGTCAGGTTTCTCGTTGTAGACTCTATTGCCAGCTACCCGGTGGTGAGCGTCATGTTCACTATCAATCGGCATCTGACGGTGCTTGGCAGCATCGATGATCACGACGGTTAAGGATGTCTAAAAGCGGCGATGTAGACCTCCCAGCCTCTATTGTAAGATGGCTGCATGACTCAGTCAGTCTGCTGCTATGAGAAGCATGAAGTCCAGAGTGGAATGGTGGAAAATTGGCCGCCAGACAATGGCAGCATATTGTGCAACATGCCACAAGGATATTGATGTATTTCTCATTTCGATCAAACATCTTGTCTTCCAGCTTGATGGCTCGATCCAGATATACTACCGTCGTCCCCTTTCTCGAAGAGCATCTCCAGGGTGACTGGTATCGATTCAAACCGTTCTTCTTCGGGGCCGTGCTCTGTCGGTCCCATCTCTCTCTGAATCTTAGCCATCAGTTGGTGTAAGATCCAGCTCGCTTCATCTTTCGGACTCATCAACGGGCTTCGGATGCCCATCCAGCTCCAAGGATGTATGCGACCATGTTTGTCGATCGGTCTTCCGATCTGAGGCTCATCATTTGAGCTATGTCGAGGTCGGGGATTGGGCCGACGATGTAATTCAGGCTTATGTTCGTCATGACCCAAAAGCCGCAAGAAATACTTCCACTCGTCATAGCTGTATTCTTTGGGCTCCTCTAGCTGTGTATCGCTCCACATGAGGTTGATTTCCCTCGTCAGTAGCCAGTGATAGAAGAGACGATCCTGCTGTTGTTGGGTCTGGTCTTTTACCCTTGCGAACGAAGAGCTGTGATCAAGGCCATCTGCAGCAAGACGTTGGCGCAACACAGAGGCGAAGTCCAAGTGCTGGTCTTTGTCGTGTAGTTTGGGTTCCTGTGCCGACTTCTCTATTTCGCGGTTTGCTACTGTTTGTTTGAGGTTGGAGTACTAAGAGAGCGTTAGCTTCATTGATATTGATCAGCAGCGCATGATAATCGAAGGCGACCACCAAGTGCCGCAATGAAACGACAGAGCGAAGTCGTGATCTGTTCGAGTCGAGAGCTAAGGCCGTAGGCACATACTTTAGTTGTGCTAGCGACTATCTCAGACCAAGCCGTCCCCGTGCCCGTATTTTTTGGTAGGATGGTAAGACTTCCGATCCAGTTGGTTGCGTCGGCTATACCTTGCTAGAAACACAGTATCAGTATAGATGCTATCAGAACGATAGTCTGATATGGTGAGTTTGAAGCAGCTGCAGTGGGACATTGGTGACCCAGAGAGGTCTAAAATTCTTTCAGACTGAGCACATACCACGACTGTATCTCCCATATCGCTGATCAGGATCGTCAACGTCGGTATCGCCAGTAACGACCACAACACGAAGAAGGCTCGCCCTGAGCCAGACACTGGCTGAAAATCTCCTTTCGTTACACACATTAGCATGTATTAGCAAGGCCGTTTCGAGACATCGACCTATTTGAGACGGCATAGAGGTTCCAACATACCATAGCCGATTGTCAGCAGTGAGGTATAAGAAAAGTACATAGCCACAAAGTAGCTCCATCCCTGTTGATATTCAGTATGTTGGAAGACGAGCGCTCCGATGAACCACAAGATCAGCCCAGCGCCAGAAGACAGCAAAAGCGAATACCACTTGCTCGAGCTGAGCGCTCTCCTCTGGATCTGCCGCATTGCCTCGAACTCGAGTCGACGCAACTCTTGGACAGGCATGTTCGGTCGCTCTTTGTGCTTCTTAGAGTTTGGCAGTGGTCCCAGTCGATGGTTCTTAACCTCAGCAAAGGAATGAACGCGTGCACGTGCTTTTTCAGTGGTCCGCGCACGAAGCTTGTTCTTGCCCGTCTCCAACAGCATCGATCTAATTGAGCCGATGATCAGGCCAACGCTGACTATGCCGCCTATAGCGAATGGTATCAAGAGCGACCTTCCTGTAAGCCACCATGTCAGCCATTGCACAACACCGCCCAACAGTGGAAGGCGTCAAGGTCAAGTCATGCTGGAGCCTAGGCTACTGAAAGAGTCGTCGAAATTCTTAGCAGGGACCGTGAAGGCTGCTTACCAGTATGTGTCATAGGAGTCAAAGGAGAGCCAATGCCAATAGTCAATAACGTGAAGTCCGCCCAATATACTGCGTCCAGATAGCGCCACCCTTCGACTGTGCTAAATATGAGCGCTCCAATGAGTAAGTAGGCCATGAAGCTTATTGTCTGCAGCATCAAGGTGCGCTGCGAAGTGGTGAGGTTAAATTGCTTTGGATATTGGCCTGGGGCTGCTTGTCAGCGTGAAGTGTTCGGAGACGACAGCGGCGTTGCTAGCCATGCCATCATATGAGAGGAGCTATCGCCAGGCAAAGGCGGCTGGCCAAGCGGCTTGAAAAGTTTGGAAAGGGACATAATGGTTCTCAAGCAGGCTGATGCTCTGCACTCACCTCGCAACGCACCCACCACAGTCAGTAGCATCAAGACTGTGACGACAAAGTAGATAGCTTATGCGACATGATCAGCGACCGTCCCACCCCTGCCTATTCTCCTACAACACATACCCGCAGCCCATATAGCATAGTAGAACGCCTGTGTAAGCGCGTGATCCACCTGCGGACCAATGAAAGACTGCTTCGAAGCCGCTCCAACAAGGCCAATCAACAGGATTGCAGCCACAGCGAAGCCTGAGATAGTGATCGGTTGCGCAATCGTGAAGGGCACACGACCCGCCATGTTGAACAGCAACGATCCATTAGCGATGAGAGCAGCCGCAAGTGAGATGCCATTGACCGCAACAAGCCTTTTCAGGGTCAGTCTATTAACGCCAGGTGCTGTCAGATGACTGACCAGTGGGGATCTGGTAGGAGCATCGCCGTGCTCTCATCTATGCCTGATGAAGTGACTTCTCGCCAGTATGAGCCCAGAGCGCATATGTTGAAAGCGTTGGCCATAGGGCCGAAGGTGCCTATGCTATGTCAAAGTGATGTTGTATTCGTCTGATATGCTACCGCTTACCGGCTATGAGCGGACACGCTGTAGACGCGAACCACCATCGGCTGTAGCTTCTCGTTAGCACAGCTCTCAGATAGCGCGAACAGCACAAATCAGAGCTTCTAGATCAAGCGATCCGAGATGAAGCCCAGACGTAAGTGCAGATGTCAACCACCCCTATTTCCACTGGGCTTTCTTAAACCAAACGCTGGCATTGCAAGGGCACTCTTTTTTTAGAAGGAAAGACTATAAATGCATTCGCTAGGATCTGGACTCACCTCGGATCCAAAAACGCCCTCTCCTCTTCCTCCTCCGTCCCATCACCTGCGGATCCATCCACTTGCGTGCTCGCGTCCGCAATAGGGCCTTCGAGACCGGGATCGTTCATTTTGATTTGTTGTTGATTCTCTCAAGCGTCGGAACATCTTACACCATCTCGCGAAGCCTGCACGTTACGTTGACAACAGTGAACACGGCGAGTAGGGCGTTCAGAGTGGTGTTGCATGTAAGCGCGATTTGAGAGTACTCATAGCACACACGCAAGTAGTTGCACTTGATTGAAAGCTGATTCACACAGGCAGTCACGACGGGAGGTTGCAATTGTTGGTTTAAATTGCACTTGCCAACTTCATTAGACAGGCCGCGTCGGGAGCCGCTGCCGCCTCCCCTTGGTCTTCTCCGCATCCTGCGGCCGTTGGGGAGGACCGAGAATATCAAGTATACGATCTCTTGAAAACGCGCATGGGAGCAGTCAGATAGCAGTACAATAGCATTTATCGAAGTAACTTTGCACCTACTGCCACGAGTTGATTGCCGCCCCACCATGTGCCAAGTATGGGTTGTGGTGCGGCCATATGAGCGAGCAGCAATAGAAGCGAGCAGTAACGTGGCCGTGTGCATAAGACGTATGCCATTAGCTATCGCAGTGATTAGAATGGATCAAGCATACAGCTAGAAAATGTACATGTCATCTGTCATCAGTCGTCCTGCCCGTGAAGGCTTCTCGTTAATGTATTGCAGCGTAAGTCGTAGTCAGAACACCGCCCAAGCGCCAGCACAAACCCGCATACCCCATCGTTGCTTAACGAGCCTCCTCCGTCTCCCTCACCACATCGCGGAAACTGCCCGAAGACTTGCTCCGCTAGACCAAACCCACACACATTGAAGAACTCTCCGAAGGTAAGGAACCATCTTGCCAACAAAAGAAAGCCTCGTCAGCCAGCCTCGAAATAGGAAAGGAATAAGCAAAACAAGTCAGAAAATAACAATCTTGTCAAAGAAGGAAACGTTGCCAGGAGCCTCATGATGCTCACTGGTTCATCGCAGGAAAGAAAAAGTTGTCCGGGTCAAATGCCGGGACAGAGTCAGTGGCAGCAGCGGCGCTGCTGAAGTCGTAAGCGTACAACTCCGCAGAGCTGTCAAATGTAGTGGCAGCCAGAGGCTTGCCGTCGTCGCCGACAGGCAGGAAATTGTCAAAGCCGGGCAGATTACCGGACCCAAGCGTGTTTGGAGTGTTTGGGTAATCGTTCAGAGTCTGAGGACTCGTCGAGAAAGCGTCGGAACTAGTCAAATCGTGCGGGATCGCAGCGGAGGAGAAGGGCTGGACTGGGCTGGCAAGAGACTGGACAGGTGTGTTGGCGGCGTTCGATGCAACACTGGAAGTGGGCTCGTCTTGATCCATATCGTCAAATGGAGAATTCATCTCAGAAGGTTTCATGAGCATCTCGACTTCTTGCATGTACTTCTTCAATTCTTCCATCGGTGGATTATCCCCACCACCTTTGCCGCCACGCTTCTCGTCAATCTTGCCACGACCACGGCCCCGGTGTTTCTTGGGATTGAAGTGCGCGCGACGAAGATGTGCTGCGGCATTGTAGTAGGCGCCGTACTTCTTCTGAGCCTTGCATTGCTTGCAGTTGGCGAGGAACTTCTGCTCTTTGGTGGGATCGATGCAGATCCACATCTTGCGGAGAGTAGTATGAGCGCGATCAATGTGGCGGCGAAGCTCGTGCTCTCCACGAAAGCCATCGGGATGATCATTGCAATGTGGACACTTCTTCTTGGGGCATTGTGGTCTCACGTACGGTGCCTTGCTGATGGCAATTTTTGCGGATCCATCAGGTGCAGTGATAGTCTTGAATTGGTTGCTCGTCATCATTGGCAGATCTTGTTGGCCAGCGACAGGTTTCGGCGCGATCTCTTTTGTTGCCAATGAAACCCCGGAGAAGTCGTGCGATGAAGCGGATGAACGCTTTCGGGTATAAGCACAGTCTTGTGGAGGAAAGGAACAATCTTGCGCAGAAGAAGGAAATTGCATTGCAGAAGAGGAAATAGAACAGGTACATGGAGCATATGTAGCAGCATTAGCATCTTGACTATTTCGATAAGCATGGCTGACGAGATGAGATCCCTCAGGGGCAGACACATAATGAGCTTTCTCATATGCGTGAGCCTCTGAGGCAGAGTAAGGAAAGACAGCCGATCTTGCTTCAGAAGGAAAGACGTGGGGCACATTGGAAGAAGTGCTCGAGTCTCGTCGTAGCGTTTCTTCGCCCTCAGCACGGTGCAAGGCGTTGCCGTTGCCGCGTGTTTGATTTCCTTGCTTCACACCGAGAGCGACATCAGTCAGCTCGCGACTCGTCACAGACGTAGGTGTATCATGGACTTCTCGAATACTTGCCAACCTGCCGTCTTGTCCCTGTGATTCGGTCAATACACCAGCAGACGACACCGCAATGTCGTTGGGGGAGGTAGACGTCCAGTTGGCAGCGGATGATGTGGATTCTCGACCAAATGCTCCAGAGTGAGGAAGGTTGGAGTAGAAGCTGGCAGGGAGTGGGAGCGGAGACGGGTCGTTCATCCAAGCGCCGCAGGTGCAATCGCCGGCGGGAGAGCTCCAGTAAGCATTATGTGGCGAGGCGAATGCAGTATTGTTGCTCTGCTGAACGTTGTCGAATGCTGAGAGGGGGGCATATCGACCAAGTGGAGAATCAAGATGTCCGACGTGAAGGGCGCGATGCTGCGCCGGCGGTACGAGTAGACCGGGCATGCTCGAAGATTCGGAGGATGGTAGTGGAAGATGATGGTGAATTTGCGAAGACCGACGAATGCGTCCAGATCCCTAGAGGCCGTTAGAAGACCAAATCCAGTAGTCGACCAAAAAGGACCAAGAACCGTACGGTAGTAGTGCGAGACCGCGTGCGTCCGCCAGAAACCACCGTGCTGGGAATAATGATTGACTGTGGGGCAGCTACGTGTAGACCAGACTCTCCAAGCAGCACGGCGGCGAGTTGAGACTTGCGCGCAGTCCAGCGGTATTCCTTCTCCTGATCCGAGAGCCCAGCGTTTGCGTTCCAGAAAGCAGCCCTATCTTGTGCAATGACTTGCTGGAACTGATCAGTGTTCATGGAGGGGAATCGTCGTCGAGGTGACTTTGGGAAGGTTTGTGATCTGCCACTGAAGTCTGCGTCCTAGATGTGCAGTCAGCCTCGATAGCTTGGGATGGTACCAGGTTGTATGATCGACCATAGGCAGAGAGGTGAGGATCACTCACGATGGCGAACCGTGGTTCGAAGGGTGAGTGATGATCGTCGCACAGAGGTGAGGCGAGCAGTGAAGAGACGGTAGAGAGGATAGAACGGCACTCGCTGGCAGAAGAGACTTATCTCGAGCGAGTGGAGAAGGCTTCGGTCAGGTGTCATGCTTGTGCGGAGCAGGCATAAGCTCACGCAAGACGAGGCCGCTAGCCTGGGCAGCAAACAAGCAGTCTGCTGGTGTCAGAGCGGCGCCGGAGCAGCAGAGGAAGTGCCGGCAGCATGTTTGCGGCAGTGACCCGGAGTAAGCAAGTTGGAGGAAAATGAGTGGACAGAAGTTGAGGGTGAAAACGAGGCGGCCAATCCAAGAATGCCCAGACTTGGCACATAATCGCTTAGCCAGTCAACCTCACTCCATTCCTGCTCACTCACAAGCTGCATATTCACGCATTAGCTTCAATCTCTTGCGCAGACCTTCGTCCTTTTCTGGCAGCTGATGCACTCTTTTAAGAGCCGCGTCGTTTCGCGTCAAACCCGCAATCCGTGAACACCTCTGACCGAGAGCTTGGCGGCTTGCTAAGCAACCATATCCGTCTCACAGTCCGGCCATCGGTTCATAGGAAGACTGGCTCGTAGCTATTGAACACTTCGTCTGGCTCTCATGGATACAGCGGGATCTACAAAGGAGACGGGACGCGCGTGTGGAGAGAAGATGGATATACACACTCGGCCCTCTACACTACGCCGTACTGTAGCGGAGTGATGCCCAACGACGCTGCCAGGAGCCAGGCTGGGCTACGCTCGAGATGGCCATTAAAGCGGCCGCTTTGGCTCCTTGGGGGTCGTTCAGCATACTGGCTCCGGCATACCTTCTGATTACGGTAACCAAAAAACACACTTAGCATTAGGCTCCTTACTAGGGTCTGTAGAATGACTACTTCAACACCATGCAAACAAGCCCCTACCGGCCGTATGTTCGCCTTTGACCACGAGCTACTTCTAAGACAACCAGGTGAAAGCTCATGTGGAACATGTGTTCAGAAGAGACCCCGTCCCATGAGCAGCGTTCCTATCCGCGGAGTGTGAACCGCTACTGGCTTTGGCCTTCTCTGCGGCGCCGCTCGGCCTACCATCGCAGCTGAGCCAACGTTCGTCAGGCTCCTCATCGAGTCCTGACTTCTAACCAGCTCCAGTCCGGGCGAAGAAAGCGGTCTGTTCAGGACAAACTCAGTAGGTAATGGCGGTAAGGGAGGCGGCTTGCTGGGATCGAAGATGATGGCGAATATATCCTCGGCAGCGTGCATCCGAATGAACGCATTATCGAGAGGTGGAGCGTTCAGGAAACTGAAGTCTACTTCCTCGTCGTCATTAACAATGCCCTCTTCAGCGCAGCACCATGTCTCGGACGTGCTCACCGTGTCAGCAAAGAAGTCCAAGATCCCGTCTATGAGGCCTTTCTCTGAGCGCTGCCAGGCATCTTCTGCCGCGTCGTTGTCGTTCCATATGTCCATCCCAGCTATCGAGTTTCTCAGGTCCTCCGGGCGGTGAAAACGTATGGGTCCTGGCACGTATGGCGTTTGCTCTGGCCAGCATGGACTCGTCTTGCCTGATTTGTCCTTGAGGCGAAGAGGTTGCACACTGGTTGTTACGTCCGATCTCGCTGCGTCGGGGAGGTGCCCGTCCTCTGTTTGCCTCGTTTGTGCGACTGCTGCAGCGTCGGTCAAGACCGCCGCAAGCTGATTGTTTGCTTCACTCATGGAAGGTTTGTTGCCATCATCATCAATATCGCCATCCTCGACACTGTCGTCGTTTGAGTAGCTCGACTCAGAATCCGACAAATCCGCGCGGCCGGTTGCGTTGTGTTGAGGCTGTAGCTCATCGGATGAAGGGTCTTCCTCCACCTCGGCCATCCCGATCATGCGCATGCTAGGCAGCCCTGGGGAGGACACCATCATTGACCACTTATGCTGCTTCGCTGGAGGCTCGGACGGTTCGCCTTGGAGACGTTGGAAGTCTGCTTGGCTCGAATCATCCTGCTCCTCGTTCTCCTCATCGATAACGGCTAGCACCTGGGCGTGCTCAGGCAGGTTGTACGCTGACAGGATGCGTAGCTCAACGTTTGCGTTCATCGCCGATGATCCCTCTTCAGTGTCCGAGATACTTGCGAAATCACCGTCTTC
This sequence comes from Arthonia radiata, assembly GCA_002989075.1. Lineage (NCBI taxonomy): Eukaryota > Fungi > Ascomycota > Arthoniomycetes > Arthoniales > Arthoniaceae > Arthonia > Arthonia radiata. Next base: position 982,162 of record PSQN01000013.1, read on the forward strand.
CCTGGGCACGGCCGCTAGCAGCTTCACGTCTTGAGGCGGTGGTGCACCGGTGTTGAACATCCAGCTCAAGCGATTGTTTGATTGTGCTGGCGCGGCTAGCTCGGTGCGGTCCACGCCTAGGTTGTCATGTTCATCTGTGTCTCCCTCCGAATGCGGTGCCAGCGAAGCGGCGAGCTTCTGAATGGACATACTGATGCGCTTTGAAGGCACCGAGGGCAGCTCTAAGACGCTGCCATGCATGAAAGCTTCCTCCGCGAGTTGTGCTGAATTGGCTGGATCAGTTTGCTGCTGCTCCGCAATCTGCTGTAGGACCTGGCGAAGTTCTTTCGCGTCTTCATTGGTTCCTTCACTCCATCTGATGGTGTTCTCGTCCTTCACGCCTTCTTTATCGTTTCTCTCAAAAATTCCGCTTTCAGCTATCCCCTGCGCCTCACTGCGGCCGTCGAAAGGTACGCTAGCATTCAGCACTGCAGCGTCCAGATTCGACGAGACGCTCTGCGATGGTGGTGACCCTTGAGTGATAACTCCATCGATCGACTTTGTTTCAGCAAGTTCGTCCGCACCCTCGAGCTTTGCTGCCGCTGCCTGCCGCGTGGCTTCTGTGTCAACCGATTCGGGAGCATCCTCATCAAGCTCGTTCTCCTCGCCGACGCTACCAAGAGGACTTTTGAGTGGGCTCTTCAACGGACTCTTCTTAGCTGACCTGGCACTACCCGGCGGACTTCTAAGGTGAGCGAGATGGTCGTCTTGTCCAGGCAGCCAGCTAAAACGACTTGCAGGTATCCAGCTCGTCCTCTTCGAACCATCAGCACCCTCCTCAGTCGTCATCTGAGCCATCTGCAGGCTCATTCGAACGGTCTTGCGCTTGGCTTCATCATACCACACCACTGGCGCCAGCTGCATGCTCACACGAACATTTCCATCTTTATCCACTTCGGCCTTTTCAAGATCAGCGCTATTGATTGCGATTACGGGAAGCCGTGTGTATTTCACTGGCGGCAGCTGTGTCCTCGTGAAGAACCCCCCCTCCACCAGATCATCATGGGCTTCGGGTGCGCGTTTCTCCTCTTTCGCCCACGGCAGACCAAACGTCTTCGCCTTTTTCAACTTTCCAATGCCACCTGGTCTAGCCGTGTCCGTCGAAGCCGTCGTAGCCATTGTGTCAGTCTTCATCAGCTTCGGCCTCTCCGGCTCCCTCAACTCCTTCGACTCGGTCTCAATATCCACCATCGACGCGCTTTTCTTCAACCCCAGCTTTTCTGCACCCAGACTCTCTCCAGTGTTCGAAATTTCGCTCACACTTCCTAGATCACTCATCCTCCTTTCCTCCTCCCTCCCCACCACCCTCAACGCCTCCACCTCCTCCCCTCCCACAACCCCCGCCCCCATACTCTCCCGATTCCTCAACCGTGGCAACGCACTCGTACTCTCCGTATGCACCAACGTCGGCGGACTAATCAACGGCTTACTCACCACAACCTCCTTTTTCCTTCCTAACAACCGACTCTGTTTCCTCTCCTTCCCACTTTTACTACTCTTGATACTCGCGGTCGCACTCAACGTCCGCGCCACAGCCGCAGTCTCGCTATCCACGCTCGACCTGTACGACCCTCCACTGGACCCCTGCGACACTGTCGACGCCTGCGAGAAATGCGATGACTGGCTCGCTTGGCTATTCCGCGCGCTCCCCATACTTGCCTTTCGTGAATCAAGAACGCCCATGCTGTCTCGCCATGCAGCCGGCACCTCCGGCACAGGCGGCGCGGGCACAGCGATGGGAGGCGGCGGCGTGTTCCTACTTCTTCCACTCTTACTGAACGTCCTCGTTAACGCATTCCCCTGTCGCGCGATCGTCGCTGTCCTAGCCAGTGGCGTCGCCGTGGCGCTAGCCGAGACCCTTGGACTAGCATTCGGGGACCGGTTTGGAGGGCTGCTCGTCCCGTCTGAGAAACTGCGCGAAGTTGGTTGCGGTAAGGGTAGGCCTGGCTGCGGCAACGGCAAATTCGGCGGCGGTGACGGCAGAGGCGGTGGCAACCTCGACGCTGGGGCAGCGGTAGCAGATGAGATGGATTTCCGGGGAATGGCCATGTCCTGCCTTACTGCTTGGGAGACAGCGCGATCGTCGTCTTTCGAAGGGCGTCGGTCCAAACTTGCGAGCGCGGGTTCCCGGCGGCCGAGGGGGCTTGCGGAGCGTGAGATGCGGGGCCGGGGTGGTGCGAGTGTGAAGTTTGTAGGGCGATATTGTTGCGGTGGTGGATGGGATGGGGACGGGAGGAGTGAGGTTGATGGGGAAGGCGTGGTTGTGAGAGTTGGTGCGAGAGTGGGCGAGGGGACGGTGGTGGGACCGAGCGCTGGCGACGAGGATGTGGAGGCGTTGTAGCCTGAGCTCAGGTTGGGTGGACATGGCATGGGTGGGAGGGGCGCGACTGAGTGCGTTGGATGGGAGGGTGGTGGGCGGTGAGGGGTTGGTGTGGGTTTGGTGAGGGACATGATGTCGGCGAGGACTTCAGAGTGAGGGTTTGAGGATGGCTCAGACGGGCTTTTACTGATGATGAGACCGAAGGTATGAGAGGGGAGTCGACGACATATGTAGTAGGTGTCTTAACTCAACGACGGGGCTCATGAATGCACAAACACCAGATCAAACCAAGATCGAGCAATGCTTTCACGTCTTGCCTTTATGGCTCGCACCCAACGTCGATGTCCGATGTTTGCTTCAAGCTTACCAGCGATCTGCCCCGACAATGTGAGGAAGCGCTTTGTCTCCATACCGAGCGGCCATCTCGTCTACGCTTGCCAGACCAAGATGTTGAGACAATGAAACGAGTTTCAAAAAGCGGCGCTAGGTGGACAAAGAAACAATCACCGTACACGTCTTACCATATCTACGACTTACATTGATCGTGGTCGCAAATTCGAGCTGGAAGCATCATCATGACTGTATTAACGTAGTGTTAGATACTCCGTAGAAAATCCACATAAGCACTCAATGTTTCGGCACCCTCACGACCGCCAGATCCTTGATATCCGACCACTCCGCATGCACCTTCCTGATCGCACTGGCGCTCGCCAGCCACAGCAGGATGTAGATATGCGGCACCACTTGTCCGTTGCAGCGCAGTCGGTAGAGGCGTGTGATTTTCTTGCCCGTCTTACCCATCTTTTCTTCGTTCGACTTCTCCTTACCTTTCTCTTCAATCTTACCTGTCAGGTCCAGCCCATCCTGCCCATGCTTGCCTCCCTCTTCCCTCCCATCCCACACACCATCAGCCGGCATCTCATAAGTCTCCGTAAAACAACTAACAGCCCACCCCGCCCGCCCACTCTCAATCACCTCCTTCATCCGTCTCCAAAACTCCCCCGGCCTGCTCCCATCCAATATCCCACTCCCGTTCTCCACCCGCTGCTCCTCCTCACTCAACTGCACAGCAAACAACCACAACCCCGTCTCACCCTTCTGCAACTCCCGCGCGACTTGAGCGAACGGCGTGAACTTCTTGGCGATCGAGCACTGCTCGCGCGCGGCGTTCTCGACCAGCTCCGGGGTTAGGAAGTCGAGCTGAGAGTAGGGCGTGTTTGCGGTGGGTGGGAGTGGGGCGAAGATCTCGACGGACCCGACTTTTTGGCCGAGGTTGGGGATGAATTGGGCGAAGTCTGTTGTCAAGGGCGGGGAGGAGCCGGGAAAGGTTAGGGGGGTGATGAAGGTGTATTTGTAGATTGTTTGTGGGGCGGTGGTGGAAGTGCGGGTTGGGGATGTGGTTTTGAGTTCGGTGGGTTGGGAGGGTGGGTGGGTGGAGAGGTTGGGTTGGGGGGCTGTTGTTGGGAAGGAGATTGGGCGGCGGTCTTGGGAGGCTGTATCTACGGCTCTGGGCTGTAAAGATCGACCTGTAGAGTCGTTGCCAGCCTGTTCATGTGCTTGGATGCGTTGCTCCTCGTGTCTTTGGTCAGCCATCCTTTTCTCTTTCGCTGCCAGTGACTGTAGCGAGTCACTCCAGAGCTGGCTTGAGATGGCAGCAGCGGCTTCGAGCGTGTCCTCGATATATACATCGCTGCGACGATTGTTTGCTGTTCGTGCACGTTTACAAGACGGCTCAAGGCACGCCGGGTTTGTTTCGTCGTTTGTAGAGGAGGCTTGACGAGGCTCTGGTGCGGTTCGAGGGCGTTTATTGGATTGCGGTGATGATGCTGCATCGCGTCGAGGCGCTGTGCACTCAGGCTGCGAGGCGCTGTGCGCATTTATGTCGTTGCTCGAGCGGAGGGAATCGGCCTCAGAGCTTCGAGAGACTATGCCTATCAAGTCGATAGGTGTTGCTGCCGGGCGTTTGCGAGGTATGCTTGAGTGAGTCATCGTGCTGTCGTCGGATCTTTGAACAACCTCGCTCGATGGCGCTGGCCGGTCATCTGCAAGTCGCGTCGCTTGTTCTGCCTCATGACTCCGCAAGTTGTACTCCTTGTTGCCCTCAAGGCCTTGGCTCTGTTTGAATAGAGAGACGCGCCCTAAACTAGCTTTTGTTTGCAACTCAAAGTCACAGTATGCCGTTGCAAGCTTGCGATACCGTTCATCATCGGTTTTCGTCGCCGGAGCAGCAATGTGCACTCGAGTCTCTGCACCAGACATCACGACTCTCTCTGCTGGTGTTGGCTGGAATCCGCTGTGATTGGGTCATGATGGGATTTAATTGGCTAATGCTTCGAAGAGTTTGTGCGTAGGTGCAGTGTGAGTTGAGCATTGATTTGATTGAAGGGTTCTTCGAGCCGTCACACGCACGGAATGACAGATCTCCTGCGATAGAAGACCACTCGTGCCACTTCATCGGTTCAATCGCGTTCAAGGTTGCCAAGCGTGCCAAGCTTTGTGGAAGACACTAGTCCGATTCAGTGGTGGTGCAATGTTAGGTTGTATCCATCTCCCATGTGCTTGATTCGAATTCACCATCAGTCAACGCCAGTGGAATCAGCGCCAAAGTGTGCTGGGAGCGGCTTCGACTACGCAGCGAATGAAGACTCTGCAAAGCAGGCAAAATCACATCGAATCATGTTTGCACTGAATCCTCAATAGTATTCATAAGTAAACCTGCGCTCTACCAGCTGTGCCGATCCACACATTGCAACGTCGATAGCACGCCAGCAAGAAGCCTACGCACACATTGAGTGAAGTTGTTCATGCTCACATCAACGATCCGCGGAATCTTTCGCGGAAGCTTTGTTGTCCTATTTCTTTACGTGGTGAGGGTAGAATCTTTGGATGAAATCCCTAACCACGCCCTTTACTCCTTCCTTGTGGGCTGTTGGAGTAGTCCATGTTGTTTCGGCGTGGTGATTCTTGACTTCCGTGATCTCGTCTTTCGATTGACCTTGCAGCTGAGAGTCGAATTCCTTGGATATATCCTGTTGTTCTTTGTTTGCTTCTGCCATTGTTCTGGGCATGTTGAGATTGATTTGAGGTGTTGACTTGAGATAGTGTACTGAGTAGATTGGTTCAAGAAGCAAAGACGATGGAGTTGTTTGAGAATGCAAATATGTAATAGGAGGAAGAGGTGGGTTTTTATAATGTAAGTGGGAGCTTCGTCGTGTCGCAAACGTGTGCTCTACGAGCACCAATTTACGACTATGAACTTGCTGTCCTGGCACGATCGCAATCTGTGTAAGTTTAGGATCTACTGGGGTACAAGTTGTAGAATAGGGTGCGATATGCGATGTAATATCCGAGAAGCCAGATCTTCTCCTCACTCGCAAAGAAACGAAGCCATCTCGCGATACGCTAACGTATTAGAAGCTTAACACAATGATGCCAACGGGACCTTGCGTCATGCCACGAGTACTGCGAAGGCTGCAACCGTCCACCAACTCTCGACAAGGCCAGATATCATCATCTGTAGTGTGTCCCAGCCGTCCAAGTCTCACAATCATTGTTACATTGCTCAAGACTTGACATAACAAATGCCGCATCTCCCTCTTCTAACCTAGTCAAACTGGATTGTGATTTTTCTCCGCAAGAACATGCTATCTACGCTCCGATTTCAATACCATCATAAAAGAGAACAGAGGAAAATCTGGTATGAAGCAGATGCGAATACAAATCACCAGCGGACGGACAGGCTGTTAAATAGATAAGATGGTATATGTATCTACCCTGCACTGAGTCTTTAATATATAGAAATCCACGCCCTTTCAGCTGTACTGACCTAGTACTCCGTAAGCATTGCAGCGTCGACAGCCCGCTGAGCAACGAAGCGACGCCCTTGTTGAGAAACATTCTCAACGCTATCCTCTCGCAAAGTCCTTCACGGAAGTTTGAACGTCCTTCCCAGCCTGCTTGTCCGGCTTCTTCTTCTTCTCAAACTTGCTCAAAAACGCAGCGATCCCTGCCTTCAATCCTTTCGAGTGCGCAGCAGGATTGTCATTACAATCATTATAGAACTTATCGGTAATGTGGTCGTGAAGGTGTTCAGGATGTTCTTGCAATTGTGAATGAAACTCTTTACTGAGCTCTTTCCCGTCTCGTTCTAGTTTCTTCTATCTCTCTGCCTGTTGTTGCGCTTTTTGTTCCGCGGTTTTGGACGACATTTTAGAATATGCTTGATAGGTGTACGCTTCCGATAGTATCTTAAAATAAGTGAGTCAAAGAAGGAGGAATGGTGCAGGTGTCTGTGTTGGACGACATTGGAATAGATGGAACAACTGCGCTCTTATAATGTGAACGTAAGCTTTGTTCAGTCGCGACCGTACTCTCGAAGCAACTACTTGCTGCGCTGGCGCAATCGCAATCTGCATGAACTCGGACAATGCCAGCGCGCATTATACAGAACAGGTGCAAACCGCGAGCCACAATGCCAGAGGGCCAGAAATTCTCTACTACTCGCAGTTTCGCCGTCAAACGAGGACGTGCCGAGATACGCGAGCGTATCGAAGGCGCCATACGACGCCGATGGTACTTGCATCGTATAATAAGCCTACTACAGATATAAGACAGATATAATGGTCTAACGCCCAGTGCAAGGTGACCCCGTGTCCCCATCTCGGTGAACCGTGCGGCATGACGATTTCGCCACCTCGCTGGAGCTGCGGATGACATCACGTCGGCACAGATACTCGCTGAACTCCTCCGAAAGGCTTATCAGCATTTGATTTGGGATAGCCAGGACCAAAGGGCTTTGAGGAGTAAGTAGTCGCGCCAAGCCCGCCAAGATTCACCAATTTCAACACTCCAGACTCCGCGAGCGTCCTACTACACCGACCTACTCCCATCTCAAGGGCTTATTTGTTGGTGGTTTGGCAGATAGCGAATCGTTTCATGATCATCCCGCAGCGCAATATGCCCAGTCGCCCCAACCCAACAGCGTGGAGATCATTTGGGGCGTCAGCGCTGGGTTTGATCAATACCACAAGGCGTCCCCTAACTACTTGAAAATCTCGCAAATGGCTTGCGGAATGCACCTGATGCGTATGCAGCTTGACCTATCGACATCGCTGACGGCGCCGACTCCGCAGATAACGACATCTGTCTTCTGGAACCATTGTTCGACCTGGATCAGCCGCCTTCTCCCGCCATACTAGCTAAGCATTCAGCCTCCGCCCTTCGCCATTATCTAGAGCGCGAGCGCTGCTCTAACATTCGGTTCCATCGAGTAGCCGACGTCGCGGTAGCGTCCATCCTGAAGTTACAAGGGTAGCAATAGAGACAAGTCGAGATCATGGGTGCGAAAACAGCGCGTCTCCGATACAGAATAATGGTGGACTAGGCGGCTTTGCGTGCGACGATATCACACCTTGGCGGCCTGCGCTGCGCGCGAAGTCGGAGCCTCCAGCTGGTGGTGCAGGGGTGGAAAACGATAATCAGGCCGTCAGTAAGAACAGCAGGAGTCATAAACACGAGGGAGAAATCAAGGCCATCCTCGATCATCACCATACAAACGATGGAGGCCAGGAGTGCAGGGTTTGCTGGAAGTCCATGTAGGAGCGCAAGGAGAATCTCTCCCGCCCCAGGTTGGCCAAGCAGTTCCAGCAGCGCCAGAAGCGCACGCGACCAAGTCCCGCAATGAAGACTATCCGTAGAAAGGGATACCGGCGGGCTTTGAAGGTAGGGTTGGGGGCGGTCCTTGCGCCGAGGCGTGCGTCTACCAACTCCATGCGCTCGACGCCCTGCCGCCAGCTATTGTTTTTCCCGGGACGCGTTATTGCGAGCGAGGCAATGCCTTCGGCACCGCCACCTGACCACACTAGAGCCGTGACTGTACGGTGATGGTACAAAGCTTCCGTCATAGCAACAAGACTGGGGAGTACCTGTTCACATGCACCTCCAAACTCTGCATCAATGAGTAGTAGGAAACTTAGTAGTCTTAAAAAGCATAGAGTTGTAGTGGTAATTAGGATAAGGACCGTATATGAGAACCATCGCGAAGCGTACGAGAACGCCGCTCATCGACCCGTCGTGTCGCGCAACGAGCTTTGCACGCTAAGCTCAACTTACATGGCGCTCAGCGCAGTCGAAACTATAGTAAAGATCGGGAGGAAGAAGCTAAGGAAACGTCCGAGAAACTTACACTACTGTCTATCGATGTAATAGGATGTCAACTTTCCGAGGAGGACATTGCACATATATTCAACCCGGTAGGCCTGAGCTCGCTATATGTGTATTGAGGACTGACGGCGTTTCCCGACAGCTTCTCGAAGGAGGTAATAAACTGCACAAAGCGCTCGAACGTGATTCTAGTAGTAGCGTTTGGTATGGCCGATCCATCCTCGATAAAAATATTGACTGCAAGACGGATAGTCAGACTGGCTTGCCCCCAAGTATAGAACAAAGTCTACCTTGCTAACAGCGCCTGTCACTCTAGTAGTACATACTCACTCAGCTCGCACTACAATACATAGATGATCGCTACTAGAGAAACTCCCAGCGATCGGCAAAAACATCACACGCCTCGTCAATGATGCCCGGTTGGGGTTTGCCATCTTTCCCTCTGCTCTTACCATCCAGGCGGTCGACCTTGAACTGGTCTAACGCATATTCGGAGTGTCCATTCAGCACCATGTCTTTTAGAGCTCGCCCGATCAGCGGCACGAACTTCATAGCCCAGCCGGCAGTGAACACTGCCACGCTATCTTTTGCACCGCCCTGGAGATACTGTTCCGGAATAAAGTCTAATACGAACATGTTGTCTGGCTCAGCTTATCAGCTTCTGACTACCCCACGGAGAGAAATGTACGGACCGAACACGTTCGTCTGCAAACACGATAAGGTGTACGCAGGCGTTGTGTGATCTACCCCGACCAGGTGATCTTCGATGAATTGCTGTGTATCGTGTATATCCTCAGGGTTCACGACGCTGCCCAACCGTCGATCTGGGTCTGAAATCTGTCTTGTTGCTGCATCTACCGCGATTCGACACACGTTGGGAGGGCCCCAGTCGACTGTTGGAAACCCGTAGAACAGCCGCGACCGGCCATGCTTGTCGTTCGCAAACTGGAACCACATACCTTGGCGCGATTAGTAGCTTCGCAAACAATGTTTGCCATTACTTACTTGGGAAATGCGTTCCATTAGGACCAGCATTTACGGTAAAATAATTTGCAACCATCTCCCAGATATTGAGCTTCAGCTTGAAATTGAAGCTAGGCTGCACAATGTGGTTTGTATATGCACCCGCCGCTATAATAATCTTTCGAGCCCTGAATGGAACAGGCTTAGCGCCGTTGACACGGGTTTCAACCTTCCACAGGTCTTCGCCGTTCTCCTTCACAGGGACGAGTTTTCTGACTTCAGTATATTGCTGAGAGTGAGCGCCATAGTCTTTGGCCAGGCGTGCCAGAGTTCGAACCAGGAGTGGGACGTTGATCACGCCATTGTCTGGAGCGAAGATGCCTTCCCACGCTTCTGGGAGATTCTTGAATGGGTACTCGTCCTCTATTTCCCGTGTCGTCACTGATGTCTTCTAAGCTCAGAACAATTATAAATCAAGTACGACACGTACTCTTGCGGAACGGCAAACCCAGGTCCTTCAGATTGGCTACAGGACCCATAAGTGTTCCTAAAACATGTTCAGTTTTCTTTCATGATACATACAGACAAGCTTGAAAGAGGACCTTCTGGGGTGTTTTCTCCCATCGTAGTGTCTCCAAAATTCAGCAGCCCTGACATTACACGCAGAGATGTTCCAGAATCCATTTCTAGCTCTTTCCAAAGGCTCAGGGACTTATAAGCAAGCTCCGCCATGAATGGTTCAGTGTACCTGTATACTCTGTTTCAGTAAAAGCTTATCATTAATGTTGAATAATGCTCTTAATTTACATAGTGCGATACATTCTGGCCAGGTCATTGGAGCTGCCACTTGCATTGAAGAGACAGCTCTGTTCGAGCACTAGCGTAGACTTGCCTGCTTTGGCTACCTCGTATGCAGCACCAAGCCCGATTGCGCCGCCGCCTACTACGATAACATCATAAACGTGAGAAGGACGTAGCGTCATAATGGGAGAACAATACAAAATCAGAGAACATCAGATTGCAATCTGTCTCGGCGGCGATCACGCTATCTACATAGTCATCCCGGTGGTCCTTGCTGACTCTATCTGCATAGTCATCCCTGCTGAGTCTATCTCCATAGTCATCTCTGCTGACTTCATCTGTATAGTCATTCCTACTGACTTATGTGGAGGTCTGGCTATCTAGTATGTAGTTCTAAACCCTTGTTTTGTTTACAGTCAGACCTTACGTCGTGAGCTGATATTCGTATGCGGTCCGTTTCTTGGCTTTGGTTCTTATTTTGTGGAACGTTAGGATCCGATACCTGGATCTCTTGCTCGGTACCTCAGCAGAGATTCAGACATGATCATCAGAACCTCAAAGGATGATAGTCGAAGACCGGAGTCTGCCCTTTACTTTACTCGCGCACTTATTCCAAATGTGATGTTATGTCTGTGCTCAACGTTTACGGGACAGAGACACCTCTTTACTCTCCCGTTCTCTCCCTGTCACACGGTCTAGTTACAGCCCTTTCGTGCTGTAAACATGGTTGCGCTAAATGCAAGCGCGAGTGAATGTAGCTTTCGCTCAAGATGGGCGTCGAGGCTTATCAGGGAGAACATCTTCCGTGAGCTCACAAAAGGGGCTGACCACGGTCCACGGAAGCAGATTCATTCACCAACAACCTCGCAAACAGAATATCTTCCATTCTCAGCTGCTCATCTGAGCGACCTTCTTTCCACACCCCCTAGAGGTCCATTCGATCTCCCGAAAGATATTGAGCAGGAATATGACAGAGTCTCTTCAATGAAGTCAGATGACTTGTTTGTCAAGCATAGAATATGCATCGTTGGTGCCGGTATTACTGGCCTATTCATTGCTATGATTCTGGACAGCCTGAATATTCCCGGTCTAGAATATGACATCCTGGAAGCCTCAGACAGAAGTGGGGGACGAATATACTCTCATTACTTCTCCGATGTCCCACATGACTACTATGATGTCGGTGCCATGCGGTTTCCTGATATCGACATCATGAAATCAAGCTTCAAGCTTTTCAAGCAGTTGAATGTGCCACTGGTTCCGTATTACTTCAACCAGGAAGACGGTTCTGTAAAATGTCCAACCATGTACAATGGCATAACACTCATTGATGGCGAGCCGTGCGGGTCCGATCCCTTTCGTGTTGGCAAGACAAACGGAGGTTCAGTGCCTGACGAGGATGTTGACAACGTGAAAAACCTACTGGATCGTGCGTATGAGCCTTTCAAGAAGGCGATGGCCGCGGACTTCGAAGAAGGGTTCAAGCTTCTAATGCAATACGATAGCTACACCACTCGCGAAGTTCTTAGAAATCCACCCCCAGTCAAGGACGGACTGAGACCTTCGAAAAATTTGGACTTCTTCACTATCCAGTGGCTGGAGACCAACAGCACAGCAAGTGGCCTTTTTGATCAGGCATTCTCAGAGTCAGTGATGGACTCTCTCGACTTTGCTGGGCCTAGAGAAGAGACCATCAAGTGGTACTGCATCGACGGGGGTTCTTCAGTTTTAATCCAGGCCATGGAGAAGTCTATAAGCCAACCCGTACAGCATGGAAAACGGGTGCGAAAATACACCCAGAATCCAAAGACCAACGAGATCACTGTTTCCGTTGCTGGGGAGCCCGAAGGAAGCCGTTCCGACTATACTACCTTGTTCAACACAACCAGCCTGCCGTGTCTGCAACGAATTGATTTGACCGGTCTCCCCCTGCATCCTAGTCAGAAGTGGGCAATCAGAAGTTTGAAATACGGCGACAGTGCAAAGATAGCCATGAAATTCTCTTACCCATGGTGGAGGACGAAATGCGGCATCACAACCGGCGGCGAAGCCTCCACTGATACACCCCTTCGCACGTGCGTGTACCCATCTTACAACATCCACGACCCGCAAGATCAGCCGGCCATTCTTATTTGTAGCTACACGTGGGATCAGGATGCGACACGCATTGGGAATCTGATCGCGCGCGATGACACCGAGCTGCGTGACCTGATGCTTGATAATTTGGCACAGGTGCACCTGAAGAACTTCCAGCAACAGCCTCCCACTTCCTACCATGGTCTGACTACTCTTGAGGAGGTTCGCCAGATCATCGGCGACGCTTACATTTCACACCACGCCTGGAGCTGGTCGCACGATCCGTTCACTTCTGGCGCCTTTGCACTCTTCGGACCTGGCCAGTTCTCGAACTTGTACCCTTATCTCACACGCCCAGCAGCGGACAGCCGTTTCCACATCTGTGGAGAGGCGAGCAGTAGACACCATGGGTGGATTGGTGGTAGCTTGGACAGCGCGATTGCTTGCGTGCACAAGTTCTTGCGGAGATTCGATATGTGGGAGAAGCAACAAGAGTTGAAGAATTTATGGGACATGCCAATGGGAGTAGAGGATGATATCGATGGTACGCTGCATCTGCAGGTCGCTTTGGGCATGATCCCACCGAGCGATTTGCTTCCACGAGACACAGTCGACCATACACGAAACGGAAATGGGCTACGCGGACTTGGATCGTCTCACAGCAGAGCTCCAAGGCCTGTCCAGCAGTCAAGTTGGGTCCTACCTCTCCCGGCCTTGAGAACAATACTTCGACGCTGAAGCAAGCACGCCTAGCCTTTTTAAAAAATGCTTCGTGCCTAGCATATCCGAAGAGACTGTCATGATCAGGGATGATGCTGTCATTCCAAGCGACTTTCCACAACCTCTGTGCGCGTGTTGCGGCCACGCCAGTAGCACTACAGCTGCCATTCGAATGTTGGTGGGGCGCTTCACGGTCTTTAAAGGCTGACGTGACTCTGTGCTGCTCTCGACGTCTTTCACACAAACGATGGCAACGGCAGCAAAAAATAGGTGTTGCCGATATACTGGCCCCAATCCCTGTAAAAAGAATGTCATCGACTAGTTTAAATTGTGATAAGGTACATGGCTTTCATCACATTCCGACTGGCATGGTAGGAAGGAAGGATACATGGGATGAGAGCGAAGAGACGGACGCGCTCATCACGTGATCCTGGTATATGCCTATTCAGCCAGTTCTCCCCAGACATCCCGTGCCTTGGCATGGCCATCTGGACTGGGCGATCCTGTACACAACAGATGGCCGTCGTTGCATTCTTGATTAGGTGCATTTTTTAAGTCACACAGATATCTCACCTAGACTTAGTCATACAAGTCATCAACTTAGTCAGAGCAGCGGGTCTATGGAACTCTTAGGACTAAGTGCCCCACAAACGATTTTGCGTCAGCTTGCGGCTCACTACCGGCATCTTAGTGTCTACGTTTTCTGTCATCTCTTCGTCATTTGGGTAGTCCGAGCGAGCATGCTTTGGAGTGACCCGTCTACAGACGCATAATACATACCCTCGACGAGGATTGTCTCTTACAGAATGTGGTCACATTCACCCTTTCTACTTAGCTGTGTATAGTACAAAGAAACCTTCCAACGCGCGTCATGGCTTTCACCGTGCTATCTGATCATGACATCAAACAGTTGCTGAGCAATCTCACCTCAAGTGATACCCGCGAACTTATCAAGGCTTTGCGAGAAATCCTTGTCGCCTACTCGTGTCAGAATGAGCAACAGTTTCAGCCAGAACGCTCTGTTATTTCTCGGCCGGACGAGCAAAGGAGCCTGTTCATGCCCGCCACAACACCACAGTCAATTGGTGTCAAGATCGTGGGCATTGCTCCTCCCGCACCTCCCACCACCTCACTGGAGGCATCATCACCACCGCCAAGCATACGGAGCGTCCTTACTCTATGTAATGCTGTAGGAGAAGCTGTAGGCATACTCAATGCCGCGGAGCTTACGGCTTTCCGTACCGCCTTAGGCTCCATGCTTCTCTACCAGTCTCGCAAGGAGACAGGTAATGTTTTGGTCTTCGGCGCAGGGAAGCAGGCAGAGTGGCATATCCGCTTAGCTGTGCTGCTGCGTGCGCAGGACATCCGCAAGATTGTCATTGTCAATCGAGGCCGTGAGCGCGCACGAAGACTAATCGCCAGTCTGGTCGAAGACTCCCATTCGTCCTGGCCGTCACACATCAAACTGTACCAGTTTGAGGAAGGTAACGAAAGCCTCGAAGACGTGGTTGCAGATGCGGACGCCATTTTCTGCACCACTCCGTCCACCGAACCTCTTTTCCCCGCGAGATTTCTTAGCTCAGCAAGTGCTCGAACGAAATCACGATACATTGCTGCTATTGGATCATACCGGCTACACATGGCAGAGATCGATCCTGAGCTTCTCAAGGCTATGGTGGATCCTTCTGGAATGTTCTTGCAGCAAGTGTGGGAAGGGCATATCACGGTTGACACCCGCGAGGGTTGTCTACAAGAGGCCGGAGAGCTGGTTAGCGCAGGTGTAGATCCGAGTAAGATGCTCGAGGTAGGACGAATCCTCAGTTCTGAAGATGTTCCCTCCGCGCGTACTGAATGGCTCGAAAGAGGCTTTGTCCTGTACAAGAGCGTTGGAGTAGGCGTTATGGACATAGCGGTAGGGCGGCAGCTTCTGCAACTTGCCAAAGCTAAGGATATTGGGACAACTTTGGCAGCTTTCTAGAAAGTAGGAAAGTAAAACGATTTGTTGGAATTTTTTTTAGCTGGACTCAGGTCTGCGATCGATGCAGCACGGCAGAGCTGCAGAAGTTCTCTGCGTACAGTAATGTATTGGAATGATTGAACGATCCTTGAGCTTAATACAACGATCATTCCATACTACCGCCCAGCAATGATCGACGGTAGATGAGAATTCAATGGTTATATGACAGGTCACTCCGGCGTAATACCACCATGTGAGCCACCGTGTTAGATCCACGACGATAGTCCTCTATGGTCGTGTCTACGATTGTTAAGAATCCATCACTGGCCAGTCTCTCAATCTCGGCCTGAAATCCTTCGGACTCAAAATAGGCGTCTACCACGGTTGCAACTATCACGCCACCTTTCTTTGTGAGACGCACAAGTTCTCTGACTGCTGGATCGACGCCGACGTGTCCCGGTGTAAAAGTGCCACAGCATGTGATCACGTCGTAGGATTCGTCTGGCATGTCGATTCGTTTGTTCATATCAGCGGTCAACAGGTCGCGATAGACACCGGTCTTCCGAGCCACCTGTAGCATTCCCGCAGATAAGTCAATGCCGTCGATGTTCTTGGCCCCGTGGTGTACCAAGGCGAGTCCGACCAGTCCTGTGCCACAGCCGGCGTCCAGTACGTCCCCAGTGATGTTACCGCCTGCAGTCTTGGCGCGAAGTGCGCATGCATTTGGAGCGACATATTCCACGTTCTCAATGGCGACATCAGCGTCGTACGAATCAGACCATCCGTCGTAGATAGCGGCCAATTCTGCCGGTGTGGATACGGAGTAAATCGACTTCAGATACTTGGCGGTGTTGCTGTCCTGGAATTCGGTCATTTTCGTGTGTAGGTGAGCACGTTGACTTGATCGTGCACAGCTGCTCTGGTGCGGCTTTGACGAGCGAAGAAGTTAGAGGTTTGGAAACGGCAATGACTTCAAGGGTGCGAACTTGTTTCCTTTAAGCTGATCGTAGCTTTGTTTCGTGCTCGAATGTTTGATATCAGCGTGTGCTGTCACTTATCTGACTACTACTAAAGCTAAAGGATGCATGCCTGAGTCAGCTCGCGTAACAGCTGCGGGGATTGCCCAGGAACTGCTCGGCAGCTGACTGTGCGCTCTACGCAGGGAATGCGAGCACCCGTTGGTCAACTTGTATGCAGGTTTTGAACACAGCCAGAAGCACAATGTGACAAACACGTGATCGCAGTAATACTTCTAGTAGTAATTTATAGCCGGAGGCGGAGCCTGAGTGAAGATGCACGTCAGCTCTTGCTGAAATTCAAACTCACGACTCTCAAGATAGCGATCGTCGACAGCATCCGTATCGTACGATGGACCCAAAACAATGACGGCCAAATCGTTATTGACAAGCACGGTAACTTGCCTAATAATTTCGGGCGAAGTTTCCACTTCTGGTTCCGAAATTCGACTGCTATGATACAGTTGTTGCTTGTGATAGCCTGCAAGTCGGAACGTCATTGTTAGAATTGGACCGAATGGTGGGCTCTCCGTCAACATTTTCCTTTGCAACCGATCGACCAAAACCAGTAATCTCAAGCATTGAATCTTCTTCCAGTGGCATGGCCGTTCTAATGCAACCGCTATCACTCGACCCTTCAACACTGCGCACCAATACGAATGCTTCAGAAGATGGAGAAGGTAGCAGTTTCCGCACATCGGACCCTAGTGCGTTCACTTGGGACACCATCCTACTGGTGCTGTTGAAAACGACGAGGAGCAGGCCCATGGATGGTCGTCACTGCCGCGTGTTTTAAATGTTCATCAAACGAGAACTCACCCAGTTCTCGAATGTCAACCCTTCCGATCTGCGCTTGGTGATGATCTTGACAAGACACATGTACGGGACACCGTATCTAGCTCATGATTTCGAAGCGGAAGAAAGCTCAATCATGAGAGGTCGAATCCGTCGTATCCATCCTTGGCTTGTACTCGAATGATTTCAAGGTACTGCGGCAGCCCACCGTTGTAGGCCAGCGCTTGGCGTGTTTTTCTGGGAAGGTTCGCGCCTGCTTGTAAGATGAGTTGACTTGAACGAAACTCTCTTTCGGCCGGGTATGGAGGTGCACTTACCAATATACCAACCATCGACCATGTGCCTCAACGAGATCGAATGCAGCTCGTTGGTGAGCTTTTTCCAGTCTTCTTGCGCCTGAAGCTGCGCGTTGATGTTGGGTTGGCCATGTGCTCGCATAAATTCCATCATGTCAACAATCCATGTACCTTGAGGCTGCACGACCGATGGCCCATTGCTATAGAAAGTAGGTGAATGTGGTCCCTGTGAGTACGACCCGTCAGTCAAGAATAGCGCCCTTGCACTCATACGCACCACTTAAATTGCTGAAGCAGAAATTTGCAAATTCATGCACCGTCATGCCCAAACACGCTGCGTGCTCCAATTCTCGGATAGGCTCTGGTCGTCGATGCTGCGCATGTCAACCTAAGTGAAACTGCCGGTCAGACTGTCGAAGCCCGTGGCTATGGCAATCACATCCAGCTCATGCGTAATACCGTCAGATGTGATGATGCCTTGCGGCACGACTTGGGCGATATTGACCTGCTTCAAATCCACGAGCTGCACATTGGCTTGTCCATCTGTTCAAAAGAATCCTGCTCCAGACTCACCAGCTTTCCAGCGAATGGATGCAGTGATTCCAAAGGGGCGAGAACATCTCTCTTGACTGGATCGGAGATCCGCTTGCGAGTTTCGCGCGCCCAGAAGTCGTACAAGACTCGATTCGCCTCCGGGTTGAGAGGCATGTCGTTGTAGACGAACAAGACGGCGAAGCCCCCAATTTGCCACACCTTTTGCAGCGTACGCTCGACATGCTCAGGAGAATCGTCAACCAGGTCTTTTGGTGCGTCGGGATACAAGAATCCGCCAGAGGTTATGTGACGTTCCGTTCCCAGTAAGTGTTTCAGCCCTGCCCTGCCCCTTCTCGATCGTCTCGCGCGCCAGCCGTTGCTGTTTCATGTGGATGCAGATGTTGGGCGTGCGAAGAAAGACGGTAATCTGGTCAGCATCGCGCGAGGTGGTCTGCGCGATCTAAATCCCTGTCGCTCCGACTCTGATAACTCCAACTTTCTTCCCACGCACACCGATCCCTTTGACCGACCAGAACGAAGAATGGTAGATGCGTGCGTCGAAGGTGTCAAGCCTAGGCCAGTCGGGAAAATGGCATTTGGCGGCAAGTCCGAGAGTCCGAGACAGCCGTGCAGAAAGCGCGTGGTAAGCTTCGTTCCATTATCGCAGGAGACATACCATTTACGGGCCTCCTCCTCCCTAAAGTGGCGTCATCTCTTCTCGGTGTGCAGTTCTTTGTTGTTCCCAAAACGAAACTTTGGAACCACAGCCCTGCCCATCCCTCATGTGGGTATCTTGTGCGTACATAGTTGAGCTGGGCAACCAACCGAACACTCGAATATGCCCCAGCAAGCCCGCTTCAGGTGATGCGTAAGGCCAGAATGTTTTGTTATAAGCACTACGGATAAGCTCCAGACTTGATTAGAGCTATTACCGTTCGTACCACCAATTTAGTTTAGATGCTTCTGGCATAGACCAAGTGTGGTAATAAGATCCTGGCTACGGTAACAGAGTAGCACCATGACCGTCCAGATAATCTGTGGCTGTTGTGGTTCTCCAGGCATGATGGAATGTAGTATAATGCTTGTAATCAAGGCCCAGGTATTTGGAATCTGATGAAACCGTTATAGGTCAGCATTTGTTGCACCGTTGAGACTCGAGATGCAGAACGAACCTCCTGTTGTAGGATATTTGTATTCTGAAACATCTGATCACATTGGAATTTCTGCTGTGTCAGACCTGTAATGCCTTGACCCCGCAAATTCATCCTCGCCGATCTACATTCCTCGGCATATATGTCTTCTGCACTTCTCAACGTCTCTCTCACGTAACTGGTCCGCTCCCAACTTGGCCAATCTTTCGAATGTTCTCTGATGCTGGTAAGGAAGCTAGGGAGCTGTCTGACTCGATCGAGTGAACGCTCGTGTGACAGCATTGCTGATTTGCTCAGGTCGGAAGTATAGTAGAGTGATAACGCTTCGCTCAGATTGCTGAAGCCAAGACGTCTGCTGCATTCGACTAGCAGACTGAGTCGCTCCAGTTTCGTTCCATTTGAGCTGAGTAGTGAATTTTGTCCGGTATTTTGTGCCATTGGTGCTGTTGTTATCTTATGAGTTGACTGACTGCGATTGCGACCGATGGGAACGTGATCCGATGACCCAAAAGATCGTGGAAGCGATGCACATGGCGGACCTTGACTGTGGTCTGGGTTATCGTGTCCTTCCATGAGCGAAGGGTGAACGGTTTTCAATGCACCTGAATCTGTCAGAAGCCAATCAAGGTCTGTAGTCTGGGTATGCACTGCAGTCCAGGAATCTGAGTCCGGCTGAGCTACCGTGCTGGTCTGTTGGGTTGCGTTCAAATTCGATTCGACCATGGTGTCGGAACCCGGGGAGAACCTCGAAGCATGATTGCTAGCAAATGCAATGTCAATGTCGCTGGAACCTGTACCTGATTTGTCTGGTACGGGCTCAAGATGCAGTATTGGCGAGATCCCTGGTATTTCGAATGCCAACGTTGGATCGTTCTGCGAGGACCGTTGCTTTGATGCATTATCTTGTGTCAAAACGCCCGTAACGCTCTCAAGCTGCTCCTCTAATTGGCGGATACGTGACTTCAACTTCTCCCCTATCTCGCGTGGTAAGAGGTTATCTATCAATAGTGCATTTCCTCAGAGTACAACATACGGTGTGCGCGTTGAGCCACGCGATTCTGAATTTTTCTCTTCTCATTTGGATTGGTCGCCTTGGTCCAATTTTCCTCCATTACGAATGTGCCGCACAGCACAAGTAATTAGCAAAGGATGAGAAACCCGTAACGCTTAGTCTGGTCTTAGTGTTGGCTTAGACAAGATAGAAGCTCATCCTGCGGGAGCAGCCGTTCGCGGTGCCTCGCGAGCAGTTAGCTGCGGGAACAACCTCGCCCTAGAACCAGCTATATAAACTTATTCCAGATTGCAGTCGCCGAACGGCACATGCTTCGTACTTTGGAGGATTACTCCGACTGAGGAGAGGGGTCCAAGATGACATTAGCGTACAGAAGGATTCTAGCCGAGCTTTGCCAAGACTCTAGCTGACCATCACACACGGTGATTTTAGAGGTGGCCACTCCCGAATGGGGTAATCGTACCTGTATAGCTTCCGATTAGCCACTTCATGATGGGGCCACACTCACCGCCTTGGGTGACCCACTGGAGCTCAGCGAATCAGAGGCCGTACTTCTGTGGATGTTACCAATCGGAAGCGATAAAGGTACTCCGTAGGATTACCCCATTGCAGGGTGGCCACCTTAAAAATCACCACCGTACAGGGCCATCTCCTCAGCTGCCATCCTTCCAGCTGTCTTACTGGAAATTCTTACCTGTGGATGATCTCCAGCCAATCGATCAATATACACAGCCCTGTCTTCTGATTCAAAGCCAGGAGAGGAGCCGAAAACAAATCTTAGGCAAACATTGAGATTAGGCTTTTAAACGCCCCATGTTACGTGTTTCGGTAAAGCGGCAGTCGAGGAGATGTATGTAAGCGAGGCGATAGCGCGCGGCTTACTGTAGAGTGTGCATTGGGTGTCTACCCCAACAGGCGTAAGCTCCAGCTAAACCCAGACAATAGGGTAGACACCCAATGCGCACTCTACAATATCCTTCTGCAAGCAAGCGCTCAAGGCTGTTCCACCCCGACGCACTTTCATCTCGTCCAAGCCAATTTTGTATACGATTCTAGGCCTCACTACCAATAGATTTGACTCCGTTGTAGAGGTGGAACTGGGCAAATATTGCCATGTCAAGAAGCAATGTGCCCATACCATCCACCATCCACGGAAGATTCACCAGTATATGTCTACCATAAATCTTCCCCCCGCCATGGGACTGGTAGCGGCTTAAAGCAGCGCTGGTCGGATCAAAAGCGACAATAGACAGGACATACGTGAGATTCCCCAAGCAAGCGAAGAGGAAGAACAGCATGGAAAGTCCTTCGACAGACTTGCGACGCCAGTTCAAAATCAATTGCGGAAAGCGTGAACCAAAATAGGTCACAGCGCAAAGCCAGCCGAATACTTGACCCCAAGTGTCAAGCTCCTGGACTCCCCGAACAGGGGATGATTGGCTGCTGCTTGTGAAGTGGTGGATGAGGTACCAGCTAACCATCCCAGTGGTGCAGACCAAGAGAATGGCCACTGCATTTCTCAAATGCATCTGTGAGCGGGTGTATGTGAGAGAGGTCGCAGTCTGTTCAGGTACTAGAGTCAGAGCTGAGGAAGATTGAGAGTAAGATTTGTTGTCGTCCTTTCGGCTTTGCCTCGCGTCAGATGCGGTTTCATCTAGTAATGCTGTTGTTTCGTTCGATTCCCAAACTTCCACTGGCTTCATCGCGGTAGGTGGGACTTTCTCCTTCCATGTGAAGCCCGTGTAGAAGAACCACTGAGCCAACAACACTATATCAGCCACGGTGAAATATATGGCAAGAACGATCATGGTCGGCACAACGTCCTGGAGCAAGGCTCCCACGACGTTAAAAATATCGCCCAGTAGCCACACTGTGAGGAAATGTAGTGATAGACCATCACACGAGCCTCGACGGAAATTTTCGAGAATCTGTGGGCTGAACACTACAGCCCATGCTACGATTGAGGTAGTACTATTCGGTAAAGGACGATTAGCTCAGATGAAGAGTAAATTATTGTGTATGTACCTAGTGTAGCAACGCCAATGGATCGACTTACCCGCAGATACCTGAAAATGCTTCAACATCTAGATTCAGTGATGGTGTGGAAGCTACCATTTTGGCGGCGACGTAGACGAACTGAGAGGTCGCTAGCCGATGAGGAAGGAGGGCTGTGAGTCGATGGCAGACAGCAAGAGGTATGTAAAGACGATACTGAAAGAAATCAAGACCGATTTTGTATTGGGTTTAGTGAGTTCAAATAATCCACTCATGGTCAATGAGAATACACCGTGCCATGTCTTTGAAAAGGCGAGCGTATAATACAGAATAATGAGCAATGAAAGCAAGTAAGCAGTAGAAACCGTGTTCCCATCGCGGACACCTTACACAATCGAATATTGCTGAGAGGTACTCTTACTGCCCAGATTACTACATACAGTGCAAGACTATAGGATGGCACTGAGTCAGAGCTATGTCATACAGGATCAGTGTAGTCAGACGATCCACAAGCAAGTCAAAGCGGATAAGTCCGCTTTCCGAAAAAATAGCCGATTGTGAGGATCTTTCCTGAATCCTATCAAAGTTAATTTGATTTTAGCGCATTGCGGTTTTGGTTCTCTGATTCAAATGATCAGATAACATTGAAACATAAGCAGTGTGGTCGGCGTATTCGAAGCAGTGACACACAAGATCTCTTACTCAGCAGCTCTGCAGGGATTGCGTCACAGTCTTGATGACCTTTTGATTATCGGGGGAGACCACAATCGCACCCGCAGATTCAAGAGTTTTGCGCTCTCATCTCTCATACATCCATCGTCGAAGAGACACAGATTGCTCTTCCTTCTCACTTCTTTTCCCTCTGTCGCGATAGAAGGATCCGCGTCATGACATTCAGAATTTTCCCCGTGGTCCGAGACGACCCCGGCCCCCCTCCTGATGGCGGCCTTCAGGCCTGGCTCCAGATCCTCGCAGGTCATCTCATCAATGCTCTGTCATGGGGATATTCCGCTTCATTCGGCGTCTATCAGCTTCATTATACGACCAAATTAGGATTGCCGGGTTCGCAAGTAGCCTGGGTTGGCTCCTTACAAGTTTTTCTCACGTTCTTTTTGGGAACATTCGCTGGCCGCTCTGCTGATGCGGGCTACGCTCAATACGCAGTCCTCCTGGGCTGTGTGTTGATCGTGCTTGGAACTTTCATGACCAGCTTGGCGACCGAGTACTGGCAGATTTTCCTTGCACAAGGCCTCTGTACCGGGCTCGGCATGGGCGCCTGCTATGTGCCATCCATGGCTGTAGTCGGCTCGTACTGGAAGGAAAGGAAAGCATTTGCCATAGGATTGACTGCTTCCGGGAGCGGCACAGGCAGCATACTGTTCTCCTTGGTCATTCAACATCTTGAGGGAACTATTGGGTTTCCTGGCGCAGTCCGGGTGCAAAGCTATCTCGCTCTAGCGTTCACGGTCGTCATCATGCTTACCCTTCGGCCACGTCTTCCACCACGCATGTCGGGTCCAATCATAGAATTGAAGGCATTCACGGAGCCGACGTACGTTCTCTTCGCGATCGGCGTATTTCTGATATTCTGGGCGGTGTACTTTTGCTTTTTCTTCATCAACACATTTGCGACCGAGCTCATTGGCCTCTCTCCGAACGAAGGTGTGAACCTGCTTGTGATCATCAGCGCCATCGGCATCCCAGTACGACCCATGCTCGGATTCATTGCCGACAGATACCTTGGCACACTGCTTACCTTGATTGGTTCCACGGTATTCCTCGCTACCATGTTGTTCGTCTGGATTGCCGTTCGCAGCGTGAGCAGTCTATACGTGTATTCTGTTTTCTACGGATTCGCTACCGGCGCAACTCAAGGAAGTCAGTATACGTCTCCTCCATTCTCTTTACCTTTAGCATGTCCCACTGTCAAACCATGTTTCGAAGCGAGCCCTCCCGATCGTACCTCGAGAATTGACTAACGATGTATGCATCGAGCAGTGTTCGTCGGCGGACTCGCAACATTGACCACGGACTTAAGCAAGCTAGGTGTTCGTTTCGGCATGGTGGATTCTATTCTAGCATTCGCGTCATTGGCAGGACCGCCGTTGGCAGCTGCTTTGATCCAAAACGACAATGGAGGCTTCACCAAAGCACAGATATGGGGGGGTGTGGTGACGATGTGCGCTAGTCTCTTCATCTGCGCGGCTAAATGGACTCAAGTCAAGTTCGACGGCCCAGCTGAAGAGCTGAAGAGACAGCAACAAGATCTCAGTAGTTCGGAGGCTGTTCAAGTGGAAGATGACGGGCACGAGAAGGTATAAGCTCCTTGTGCATACTTGGGCTCCAGACACCAAATGGAACTTGCGAATCCTAAGGCTATTGGCATGGGGAGAAGTAACCTGGTCTCTGTCAAGACCAGCTTCGACGTCGCTGACCTCGGAAGGCTGCAAAAGACGACTGACAATCGTCTGGACTTTGCAGACGTTGCTACGTTCAACCCACTCGCCTGACACCGTGAGCAAGCAACGATCCTTCTCAAAGCCCCATAAGTTACCTCGCGCCCATCATGAGTACTCGTGGTGCACGGGTCCCATCGACCATCACCGCCAGCCGCCAGGTCTAAGCACCACTAAGCACTACACTGCGTCCACTACGCTCTACACCCCTGAGCTCATCGCAGCTCATCTACTGATCGCACCACCAACCCCTCGCAACGCCCAAGCTGCGGGACTGAAGGTCCCTGGGGATCAGATTTCGATGCAGAGAGAAGGCGGCTTGGGAGAGATGGGTGAACAGTTTACGCCTTGAGCAAACAGACAAGGTTGCGGAGGTCAGGCTGGTATTCTTTTTGGCTCAGAGCTCGCGCAAGCGAAAAGGCGTAGAGCAGCTGGCTTGCCATACCATGTAGGAGAGCATGCATAGAAGAAGAGAAAGACACTTCAAACATCCTTGTATTTCTGCACGTCATACGTATCATGCTAGAGAGCAATGCTCGCCCTCCAACATCAAGCAACGCAAAGTCAGTGGCCGCTCATCCCTCATGCATCAGCTGCCGCTCGTCACATCATATCTCATCACAGCACTCCACACTGTGGTCCGTACTCACCTCACCCACCCGCATTGGAAGCTCACTCATACTCCCACCAACTCCTCTCACCCGTCTTCTTCCGCCCACCCATCCCATCACCAGCGATAGAAATCCCCTTAACTTTCTCCACCGCCGGCGGACTCTCATCGTACATGCTCCAGCTGGCCTGATTGCCCTTCGCCAGCTGCTTCAACGGCACTGGCACGTTCCGGCTCGTGTTCTCATTCTGCTTTGTGGGGCTCTCGTCCGTCATCTCCCACTGGCTGCTGAAGTTCTTCTTGTGGCCCTTGGCATTGTTCGTGATGTTGCCGAGTGGCATCTTGTCATCAGCTGCCGGACCGGCTGCGGCAGCTGAGCTGTTCTTCTGTGGATCGCCGATATTAACGTGGTCTTCGTAGAGGCCTGAGCGCGTGTCCTTTGGGCGCACACGCTCGGCCTGCGCAGGTCGTGGAGTCGCGTCGTCCTCGAAGTCGAAGTGGTGTTCGGCGTCTTTGCGCGCCTGAAGCCTCTGCGGACGGTGCGAAACTTCCTTCTCATCCTCGAGCCAGTCGATGTTGCGCTGTTGTCCAGGGTTAGGACGGGGCTTGGGTTTCTGGGGTGTGACGAAGTCTTCAAAGCCCCACTGTGAGCCGTGCTTGCTCTTGCGGTTCTCGGGCTTGATGTTCAGGGCCTCGTCGCCGAACTCGAAGTGGTTGTATTGCTTTGGGTGTGCTTTGCGGGTTTTCTCGGGGGAGCCGGCGTCGGTGGGTGCTTCATCAAAGAGGCGGTTCCCTTGGTAGTTCTTGCCAGCGCCGGCTTTGAGTGGGTTGCGCTTTGAGGGTGACATTGATCGCTCGGGAGGCAGATCGAGGCCGTCATTGAAGAGCTCTGAGGGGTCTCGGTGTGGAGGTCTGGCTGAAGCACGAGGGGCAACGGGGTTGGCTGGTGACTCTTCGCGCTCGAATTGACGTGGTGAGAAGAGATTGAGAGTGGTTTGAGAATTGGCGCCGCCTTTTGACCCGCGACGGCCCTGGCGCTCGTCGCTGAGGGAAACGCCGTTCATCACGCCGGTGAGCGAGTCGTCGATGGATGTGGTGAGTGTACGAATCTGGTCTTTGCCGTCGCGTATGGGCCAGCTCTTGCCTCGAGACCCGATGACGTCGACGGACTTGAGCAGAGAGCCTTGATCCCACATCAGACGGATCTGCTGGATCTTTTGCTCCTTGTCGAAAATGACGATGTGAACCTGTGTGGCTCAACGTCAGCAAGCACAACCACGATCAGAGTCGACCCAATGTCGCTTACAATTGGCAGGGAGGCGGTGCGATCGATGAGAAAGTTGTCATCGAGGCCTGGGAGGAACGTGCCTCCACCACCCAGAAATTGAAATGTGGTTTCGGTCTCTACGCAGATGTTGTTCTGCCCCTCCACGACGCTCAGGAAGTTCTCCTTCTTCTTGAGCTGCTGCTCTTGCGCGGTGAGGTGCTTGATGATTGCGGCGGGCTCAGTAATTGTCACTGTAGTTGGGATGTAATGCAGCGCAGCTCCAGGCGCGAGCGCGTCCATACTCGGACGGGCCAGGTAGGCCTCATATTTGGCGCGGAGAGCCATACTTGACTATGTGCTCGTGATATCGCGGTAGGAAGGAAAATTTGTCGAGTCAAAAGAAGCTCGAGGAATGAAGACTGCTCAGGAGATGCGCAAGAAAGAGTGTGTTTGTTGGTTTCACGTGTCTGACGCACCTTCTCTGGCTCCCGCCCGTTTCCACGGCAGCCAGTATCGGATACTTCTCAATGCAGTAATTCTTGTGAATACCAGCAAAATTGAACGCGTTCTTTAATACTCTGATATCCTGATAGTCGGATTGCTTAGGAGGCGATACCATGTATTTTTATCCGTATAACATACATGGCCCACAGCGTGCCTGTCAGATTTACTGAGACTGGATGATGATCTCCGGCATGAACAGTCATTCGGTCGTGACACCATCCTTCCCATGCCCTCTAGATGAAATGAGGGACCTACGATACCTGGATCGCCTGCGTGAAGCTTTGAGCAACTTCTTCCTCTTATTTAGACGTTTCAGCGTACGGCGTTCCATAATTCAACGGACAGCGATGGTTCTCCTCAGCTGCTTGCCGCACGCGGAGGATCAAGAGAACCCGGTCCGAAGGACAATGGCAGTAGCTAGTGAGAACAATCAGACGGCTGAAGTCAGCATGATGATCATCAGCCGATATCTTACCTCTCCAAGCGTCTTCATAATATGCTTGCCTCTGCTGTCAAACATGTAGACAGGCGTATCAAGCTGTCAGGTACACTCGTCAGCATCTTTTCGCACGTAGTATCACCTCGACGAGCCTTCAGGCATGATCGTGAATGCAACCGCAACTCGAGACCTTGCTGTGTGTCTGAAATGCATGAAGAGGAACATACATCACAAAACTCCCGAAGTGCCTGTCTGCAGTTACCACATGGACCGCAGAACCCTTGCAGCGTGCCATCGTCCAGATCCGTCTTGTCCGTTGCCACTCCCACTGCTTTGAACTTCGTCGCTTGCGCACTGGCTACTGCGGTGCCTAGAGCGACGCGCTCTGCACATGTACCGGTCGGGAAGGCGACATTTTCGACGTTTGCGCCGGTGATGAGATAACCGCTTTGTGTTAGGAGCACAGCGCCAACGCGGAAGTGGGAGTGCGGACCTGTTTTTGGGTTAGCACCGTTGAGCGAGATAGATCGTCTGAAGCTGTTCCCCGTTGAAGAAGAGGTGGAGGCACACAGTATGCACGATCTCGCGCCATCAAGCTGAAGTCACGTAACGCGATTAGTTCACTATCGGCGTCACCAAAGCCGAGACATCTGGGAAAGCAGGTGATGTCGATAAAACCACTCGATGTGTGCATGACGAAGAGATAGATATTGGAGCAGACGCCAGGCGAGTTGGTATGATGAAGAAGAAGGATGTAAGACGAAGGAAGTAGCATTCCAAACGATATATTTATGTTTTTCCAACACCAACCCAGGCTACCTGATCAAGACATCATCGATGATCAAAACCGCAACCGATCATATCGGCACGGTCAGCGGATTCATCACCGACGCGCCTCCGTCCACGACCAGGTTTGCTCCAGTCATGTATGAACTGAAGCCGCTGGCTAAGAAGCCAGCCACTCTCGCAACTTCCTGCGGCAATCCAGCTCTTTCAAGTCCGATGATGGATTTCTGGCTCTCTTCCGACTGCAGACTAGACGGCGGCAGCTGACTGCTCATTCCACGCATATCAAAGTTGCTCAGGTTTACACCCACGTCAATCTGACCCGGCGAGACACAGTTGATGCGCACGCCCGTGCCCTTCAGCACGGCAACGCCAGACTTTACAAGCCCTAGCGACGCGTGCGCCGACATGGTCAATGCTGGGCCCCAACAGCCTGCACGTATCAGCTTCCGTCTGCAAACGCCCGACGGAACAGACGGGGATCCCACTCACCGCCATGTGTGCTGGCCACAGAGCTCACGACAATGATGCTGCCATACTTCTCGTCCTTCGGAGCAGCGTTCGGGTAGTTGCCCTTGGATGTGGTCTTGCCCATGGCTGCGGGCGCGTACTTCAGCGCGAAGAATGCAGCCATTGAATTTGTCTCGAAGCACTTGAGCAATTCGTTGGGTCCTGTTTCCGCAATGGACGAAGGTCCGAGCAATCCTGAGCTCGTCACCCAGATGTCAAGCCTTGATTCTGTTAGTCCCTGCTCTTGTAACGCGCCGCTGTCCGAGAGCGTACCGGCCCCATTGGTTCAAGATCTCGTCGATGAGTCCGAGTGTGTCCTGCTCATCGGCTATGTGCAAAGGATATTCGATGACCTTGGTATTTGGATGGGCTTTGGAAACTTCAGCGCCGGCAGTCTGCCCATTGCTGCCATGTGCGCATGCTGCAGGACGTCGTGAGCAGCCCTTCGGTTACGAGGTAACGGACAGTGTCATACCGTAAATGCAAGCGGCGCCATGAGCTATGATGCACAAGCACGTCAGCTCATGTCAAGTAGCAGCCAGTGTGAAGAGCGTGTACCAGCTAATTCGAGAGTGATGGCCTTTCCCACTGGCTGGTCTGCACCTGTCACGATGCAGATGAAGCCGTACAGCTTTCCATCAGGGCGGTAGGGCGAGAAGTGGGACTTATCATCGATGTGTGACATTCCAAAACGCAAATGCTAAGTTTCCAGGCTTGAATAATCTCATGATGCTGGCAGGTGACCATTCCACTGTCAAGATACTTTGCTTATCAGCTGGGACGAGATTTGGCGGAGATGCTCTGATAGCACAACCCCACTGTTGAGGGCAGACCCTGTCCGCCTGTGTTCCAAAAAGGCAACATTGAATATACGCTAGCCTCATCTGGGTGCGGTCTCGCTGCCCGAAGAGCCCTTCAGCAATTCATCCATTTCATGCGCGCTCTTTGTCAGTCGCCGGCGTACTCGTCAGACTAATCCATCCAGTCATCACTCTTACGCGAAAGCGCTGGGTAAGACGAGGTTTCAGAGGACAAGGCCATCATGTAACCTGAACGAAGAGAGCGCTTGGGCCGCTAGTTTAGCGTTCCCTTGAATGGATCGCTACCCCGGTGTTGCGTGCAGATCCCTGAGTTGCGCATCAACCTTCACGGCTTGTTGCAATGCGGTGAATCGACAGAGAAGTCATGTGCTCCTCGTTTGATTGCTTTCATGCAGCACTCCTGGTCAGCCTGCTCATACTCAGTCATGGCCACGGCGACGTGGCTGCACCGAAGGCTGCCCACCTTGCCTCCCTGGCATGGCCGTCGTTTGTCGGACCTCACCGCTCCTGCCCTCACCACGTCACCAGTGGCATCTCTTCAATGACCACTCTTGCTCGTCTTCATTCTTCTTCACAAGATGAATTCTTACCCACCAACACGCCGCCGCAGCCTTGACGAGTCGATCCTCCAAGAAAAAGGCTATTAGCCCGGCCTCCATTATGCAGGACAACGTTGGTCTTGCAGTAGCTCTAGATCGACCAACCTTCTCGACCTGCTTTAAGTAAGTCACAATCGCTTTCAGCTGTCATCCCGTCCAACACAAGGCTCTGTGCCGACCATTTGTGAATACAATACCACTTCACGTCGAGCACGAGCCTACACATGACACCCTCTTACTACCTGCCTCGGAAGACGGGATCCTCAGATCTATCTCGGGTCCCAGATCTGTGGAAACCCTTATTGCACTAGCTTTTACGTTGCGTGCCGCCTTCGACCGGCACACTTTTGCGGTTCCTTCCAGCTTCTAAGCGACGTCGTTGGCGATCTCGACAGGATCCATGTCGAGGCTGCGTCGTACGGCCTTGAATATGCACTTTTGTCTTCTTCCTCCTCATTTCTTATCTGATTCCCTCTGTCCTGCGAGCGCTTCCCACTAATCAAGGCTTCTAGTGAACCTGGCAGATTAGACTTGTTACGCCCACGCGTATTGAAAACGGAATTGAAAAGCCTCAAAACAGGACCAGATGTAGCTGACTTCACAAATCGAGTCAACGTCGTTCGCGCATTGAATCTTCCGTCAAAGGCGCAACAGCTGTGTCTGTCGCAAGACGAGCAGAAACTCCTTCGGCAGCTGAAAAGTTTGCTCTCAAAAGGTCCAGATGCTTTCACGTCATTAGCGGCGTTTCTAAAACAACAACTCAACGCCGGCGAACCAGGCAAGATGATGTCCACATCCTCTTCTGTTTACTCGTCTCGGAAATCTTCGCAGATCAATCTGAAGGAGGCGCTGAAGGAACTTGATATATATTACTGGAGGACACATCAAGATCTTCTCCACAACTACAACGCATGCGAAAGCAATGAATGCACCCCAGAGAGGCCAGTGGCAGAAGAGCCACATCAAGAAAAGTCGAGAGGTCGCTCACGGAGGTCCTCTATCAAACATGTCATCTCGAAAATGAGTTTGGCAGAATCGTCCATACCACAATCACCTCCCCTACCTTCGGATATACCAGTCGTTCCGATAACGACTCCAGCACACTCTTCAACTCGCAGTAAGTCTTGGGCACCAACTCGAAGAAGCACTACCAAGGCTGCTACGAGGCCTCCGTCACCTGCGCCTTCTTTCCATGGACCCTCGGAGTACATCAACGACCCGGATGCTCGAGCGAAGCTAAAGGCGTATCTGACTACTTCAGACAAGTTTCAAGAGGTACTCGACTATGGTTTCCCTTCTGCCTTGGCGACCCCAGTCATGAAAGAGTCGCCAGTCATTCCACCACCGGCACCGTCGACCCGTGGTTGCAACCCCGGTCTAGATGTACAGCGCTTCATGCGCAATAACGTGATCTCTTGGCTGGAGAGCGAAGCGAATCATAGTGCTCGGCACAGTGTCCAGCCGGTCGAGCTGACGTTGCTTGATTCACCCATGAGTAAGAGCGAGAGGGAGGTCGAGATGCTGGCGCGCGAGCTTGCCTCTCAGAACGCTTCCGTGCCTCATGAGGACCTTAATAACGATCCTGAGCATTACGAGCGCGAATTCGACATCAGTGATTATGAGCAC
This sequence comes from Arthonia radiata, assembly GCA_002989075.1. Taxonomy (NCBI): domain Eukaryota; kingdom Fungi; phylum Ascomycota; class Arthoniomycetes; order Arthoniales; family Arthoniaceae; genus Arthonia; species Arthonia radiata. The sequence goes on from PSQN01000013.1 coordinate 1,013,617, forward strand.
GCTATCGATGACAGTCAGGATGACCGTGGCACGCCATCGCCAGTGAGCCCTGTGACGCCCACAACGCCTGAATGTATTCCACTGCCTTTGTCAACCTCCTCTTCATCACCTCGGCGTACTCTGTCCTCCGTGCAATCCCAGCGAGCGGACTCAATGGAGGAGTGCCTCAAGCGCGCACCTTCACGGTCATACGAGATTGGCCGCGCAGGTGATTTTTGCAGCTCTTCCACAAGCATGGTCCGCACAGCTCCTTCCATACCCAACTTCGCAGACTTGCAGCCAGCGCGTCCGATCGTGCATATACCCAGTCACTCTCGTCCATCTATCGACATCTCGCCAGTTTCCAGTGCGGGTGCCCGCTCCTCCCTCAACTCTCAACAACCGCGCACCTCCCCACGCCGCGTGGCACCGTTGATGACATCCTCACCTCATCATCGAACCCATCGCGCCCATCGCAGCGACACATCGTCAGCACCGGCACCAAACGTGCCCAGAGCTTCTAAGAAGAGGCCACATATCCGCACCTCCCTTGACAAGCCCCTACCACATCGACCAGGCGAGGACAGCTTGTTTTCACCTATGTCTTTAGCCTCGCCAATATCACCAGCAGCAAAACACCATAAGCATACTGCAAAGCAGTACTCTTATGATACGCCCGCCGCTTACATGACGCCGCGCTCTCCACCACTTGTGGACACTGCGCCTCGACAGATGACATTGCGCATGACCTTGACTCGTCCTGAGCTCCGTGCACCCGACGAAGAGATCTACGGCACTCCTGACGCTGCACCAGCTCCGGCGGTCATGCCTTCGCCGTTTGGCAGAGGCAAGAGCAAGTCCCGCAAGCATCAGCACAATCATTCACTGCAACCCGCCGGTCAAGCTCTACACACAAGCCCGTCCACTCCCGGTATCGGCTTTGCTGGCATCCGCAAGAAACACAGCGTCAGCGGTCCGCGGACCGCAACACGACGAACCTCAGAGATCGAGGTAGTCCGCTCTTCATCCTCCACCGACACCACCCGCTCCATTCTCACCACCGGCGATCGTAGCCTCGTACATCCAGATCTACCACCCCACGTCCTGATGCGCGAGCGCGAAGTGCAGAAGCGCGAGCCCAACAAGCTACGCAAAGCCCGAACGGACCCGATACCTCGCATGCCTGCTGAACAACCGCAGCAGCAGGCGTTGCAACATTCGCTTGATTGCTTCGGCTTCCCATACGAGCGCCAGCAGATGGCCCAGCCGCCGCTGGCGCAAATGGAAAGTGATGGCGCATGGCGGTTGGTTCCGCCGAATGCGGTCGCTGCGCAGAATCTTGGCCTAGGAAAGGGTGAGGGAAGGGAGAAGAGGAGTCTGTGGAAGAAGATGAGCTTGAGTGGAATCAGGGGGAAGCCGGGGCTCGTGCTGCCTCAGGCGCTTGCCAAACCTTAGCGTGAGGAGGTTTGCGTTGTCGAGAGGGTGAAGAGACAGGCAGATTGAGTGGCAGAGGAGGCACCCAGTCATGCATTCACGAGCATTCACACACATTTGACAGCATTCACGAAGGTCACAGGCATGCATACACGGCCGCCACTTCACATTATTGTATGAGTACGATCTCCATCATATAGCTACAATATCGCACATGAGTACAAACGAGAGCTAGTCTATCAGCCACTCTCCTTCCATTCCCTTCGTTCATGGCACTTGTGTGCTGTTATGCGACTTCCTTGTGATCAGTCGCAGACCGCAGCGCGATCTAGTGCCTCCGTGAACTCGCATCAACCGCAAACATCTTGAAACAAGCATCTGACATCTCACCTCGCTTCGCACTCGCAGACCCGTGCAATACCGAGCGTCTGCCCTAAGAATCGCATCGTAATCGGCATCCCACCCTCGCGACATAGCCACTTTTACACGGAAACACCCCACACCTTTTTTGACGCTCACATCACGCACACATATACACACGAACCAAAATCCATCAAAGCACACCCAACAAAGGCGCAAACGTGATCGCAAGGGGCTGAAAAGCATCAAAGCATCCATGTAATTAGGATTCATGAACCGATGGAAGATTGTCCCAGTCTGAAACAAATAGTCTACGTGTCCATTGTGGACTTGAGACGCCTGTCAGTGTCGGCGTGAGACAGACGGAGTGACGGGGGACGGTTTCGCCCGTTTTCAAGACATTAGAGCCGTGGAGTGTAGGGTTTGGTGGATGTCAGACTTCAGATGAGGATTGTTGTGCGTTTGGCGTGTGAACGATGGGATTATTGTTGTAGCGGGACGAGGATTGTGTGAAAATACACCCAGGGCAGCGTACACAATCACGCATTCATTTCGCATCGCATCCACCGTACAAGCAATGGGCATTGCGAGCTTTCAGTGACCCAGAGCCGAATATGGCAGTCACCATCACACCTGCATGGTCTTGTGAATCAAAATCATCACTTCATTACCAGAGACGCAGACGCCTCGCTATCCAAACACGCCCAGGCACTCAGACTGTACGCTCACAAGCAGTCGCGTGTATAGCACAATCAACGGGCCTCACGCCCTCTTCCTCAGCGTCCGCCCACCCACCACCGCACTCTTACTCGCCACCGTCTTCTCCACAGTCCCTGTCCCCGTCGCCTTCTGCGCCCTCGTAGTGCCCGTCGCCTTATGCACCACAGTCGTCGCAACGCTCAGCGCACTCTCATCCGTGCCTCCACTGCCCCTGCCCTTCGATCCCCGGGTCCGTCGTGTGCTCATCACGCTTTCATCCGCATGATCGACGTGTACGACCGTCTTCACCGCTTTCTGCCCCCTGGTCGTGCCTTTCTTCACCGTATTCGTGGCCGTGCGACTCGCCGCTCGCGTGCTGGCTGCCGCGCCCCTTAGCGTCCCAGACTTGGTGTTCGCAGCCGTGTTTCCACGGTTCTTGGCCATACTGCTCGCGGTGCCGACGTTCGCGACCGCAGGCACGTTCGCGGGGATGGTGACGGGTTTGCTGGGGCTGACTTGGGCGCTGGATTTGAGTGGGGAGGTCGGGCGCGAGACGGCGGGTTTGGAAGGTGATTTGAAGGGAGACGGGTAGGATCGCGGGTTGTGCGATTTCGGGGAGAGGACTTCGCGGGGTGGTGGGTGAATTGTCGTGGAGGGAGGCGCGCGGCGGGCTGTGGTGTTGCTTTTGGTCGCTCTTTGCGGGGCGGTGGTGGTAGCTGTGGTGGGCGCGGCAGCGTTCGGGCGCGCGCGTTTATTAGGCAAAGGAGCGGACGCGTTCTCCTTGTCGGATATGGCGGCCTCGTCGCTGCTGCGCTTAGCTGCACGAGTTTGTTTCGGAGTCGGCGGAGCGGCTGGTTTCTTCTTCAGCGCTTCGGCTTTTTGTGCCGCGAGTTGGGCTTTCCGTTGCTCTTCCTGCTCTGCTTCACGGACGCGATGGAGTCTGGCGTCGGCTTCAGTCTGCAGCTTCTGCTCGTGGCGCTCGATGACCTCGCCCATTGTGAGTTTGCGCAGGGCAGCAGGGACGCGGTGGATGCGCATTTCGAGGCGGCGCCGCAGGGAGGCCGCGGATTGGGCGTACTGGGCGCGGAGGCGGCGGGCGCGCTCGGTGACTAGCGGATGTGTCAGCGTGATTCGAAATGGTGGAATACAGGTATATGTGGCCTTTGAGGCTTTCTCGCGCTGACTTAGATACAAGCGACGTTTGGGGGCCGAGATGTTTCGGATAGTGACTGCGAAGTGAGGGCGGTTTGGAGGGAAGTCTGAAATGGGCCAGGCTTACTTTCGAGTCTCAGATTGTCGATCAAGGCCTGCTTTTGGGCTGCGGTCATTTTTGACTGGGACTGTTTGCTGACAGATCTGTGGATGGGTGTGCGCGCTTCGACTGGGGTGGTGGGCTTGAGTGGGACGCGCTGAGCTCGGGTGGCGTGTTTGCTTGGGTCGCCAGAGCCTTGAGGTTGTGATTGTGGTTGTGAGCCGTAAGCGGAGTCGACGAAGCTGCCGGCCATGGCTGGTGGTGCTGGGAAAGAGCCGAGGGGATCTGAGACTCGGCCTGAGCATGTGGTGGTGGTTGAAGAGTTGGACTTTCGCGGGCGACCGCGAGGTCTGCCGGTGGGAGCCATCAGTGGTGATATATGAGACGAGAATAGTGTGTTTATGGTTCTTATACGCTCCGTAGACGATGCTGGTAGAATCACTGCTGGGAAGAGGTATAGCGCGCTGTCGTCTGAGACTTGTTTGGTAAACAATAGGCGAGCGCAGGGCACAACCCTAAGAGCCACTACTCTGCCGCGCGCCAAGAGAACCTTATCTTTACGCGCTTGGACGTGTCGACTAAGTGCTGGATGGACATCTGTTCAATCCAACATGATAATCTAGGAAGAGTATTCTTCTTGCCGCAAGACCGCCATAACATGTCTGGCCCTCGCCGAAAGCGCTCAGCCCTTGAGTCGCTGGATTCGCACCAAATGTATGCGTTTGACCGAGGATGAATCACAGCATTCCCTGGTTACGCTCTTGCATCTGCAAGCATTGAGTCGGCCTCTGACTGTCTGACAATCTGCAGCTGCCCTCTGTTTTCGGCCCAAGTCTCTCTCTCGCTCTCTCTCGATTGCCTCTTACGACGGCGGAAATGGTCTTTCGGCATTTCGTCTGGTTCTCAGCTGACCACAGTGAGGGGCCAAGCGGACCTGTATCCACCCTCGGATGATCGACCATGTCGTCAGCCTGACGGATACCCTTCTCAGTGTTCAGACGCCAACTTGCAGCGTTGCATTCCGGGTCCTGTCATCCACCCATTTTCTCAACCCTACCTCAGAACGGCTGCCCTATCCATTCAAGGTGCACCCTCTCGCCACGTTTGTCTTAACTCGCCAAATCAAGCCACCTTCCAGGAACACGTTTCCGCATCCAAGTTTAGTGTTTGTCCACGGCGTTTAAGCTTACCAGGGATCATGACCAGCCTCGGGTCCGTGTCTTTTGTCCCTTGCGATTCATTCGATGGTTCCTAGGATCGCATACTCCCCCCGTGTGTCCGGTTCACGCTGTCTGCTTCGTGGTATGACCACCAAGTTGTACATGCGCTTTCCATAAGCGTCACCAATGCTTTGTGTTATTCTAGGCACGGTGCGATTATGCATCACAGGATTCGCCTACCAACCTCACCAGCTGTCAGCCAATTTTGGTCATGACGCCGGTATTATATCAAACATGACCGTCTGCCCGCCCTCACATGCATGTAACTTGATTTGCAAAAGTTCCGAAGGCTTTGGCCTCGTATAAGACGACACCTAGTCTCTTCGCTCATTGAAACTCTGTAGGCTGTTTGTTCGAGTTGCCATGGCTTACGTCCGATCTTTTCTTGTTTCGATAGCCCTCCATGCCGCTCTCCTTGGGTCGACTCGTGCGGCTCTCCTTCCTGAGGTAAAGCCTCGACAGGCGGCTCCGCCTCTCCCGCAGTATGTCATTGACAATGGTAAGTCGAGGTCTCTTCTTTCTTCTGTGGCTCAATTGATGTAAGAGGGGAATACCTGCAATGCTTGCAAGTATTACTGCCGCCGTTATGGGGCGATCATCAACCAGAGCAAGTTTCGGGTCAGATATGAGCCACAGAGGATGAAACATCAACTACACCATGATACATCACATAAAACTGCCGCGCTGGAACGAGAATCCTCCGGCACATCTGCTAACAGCCGCTACAGCACCTCTTGTCAAGATGACCTCCGGCGAACCCTTCCAACCCGCCGACATCGCCGCCCAGCTCGCCAACACTCACCCTACGATCAACACCACAGCCATCGACGCCTCCGCTTTCCCCGCGCCCCTCACTCTCTCCAACCTCGACGCGCTCAACAACGTCGCCAACTCCCGCGGTGGCCAAGATGTCTACCTCGCCTCCAACGTAGACTTTACCACGCAACCGTCTCCTCAGTATCTTCTCGGCATCACCCCCGATGGCACCGGCACGACGCAGCCTGGCGTAGGTACTGGATCTCCTACTTCTTCTGGACCTAACCCATCCGATACATGTTTAGAGGAACGACAGAGCTCACCACAGACTCAACAACAGGCTTCGTGCGTCATCATCGTGAACGATCACCGTGATGGCACCGTGGATGCGTTCTACTTCTATTTCTACGCATATGACAATGGTCCCATGATAGCTTTCGATAACTTCAACAGTTTTCCGCTTGGTAGCCATGTCGGCGATTGGGAGCATAATATGGTGAGTGCTATCTTCTCTGATCTCGTCCAATGAGTCGCTCCAGTCGCATGCACAACGCTCCTATTGTGAATCACACTCATCTCTGCCACCACGAACAAAGTCATCCAGCCTCCGCCTCCCAACTGACACACAATCGCTAGATCCGCTTCACCAACGGTGCCCCCTCCGCAATCTGGTACTCCCAACACGCCAACGGCGAAGCCTTCGAATGGGACGCCGCCGGCCTCCCCAAGCAGGACGGCAGGCCTATCTCCTACTGCGCGAACGGCACGCACGCTAATTACGCGACTGCTGGGTGAGCCTTACCTGCCCATCCTTTCCTTTCCCCTCCGCTGATACCTCCTTTTTCTTCCCCCGTCCCCAGGTACCTCCATCACCCATTCTCACCCTCCCCTTCCCAGTACGACTATCGAAGCTAACACCCCCAGCACCCACTTCTACCCCATCCCCAACGTGCCCCTCGAAACCGGGCCAATCGAAGACCACACAGACGACGCCGGCGTCCTCTGGGACCCCACAAAAGCCGCGTTCCACTACACCGTCACCGTCCCCGGCGACACGAAGGCGAACGCAGATGGCACGGTTTCAAATCCGCCTGTTTTCACGGCGGCGGGGAGCGGTGTTGGCGCGGGGAGTGCGCCTGTGGTGAGTCCTCCCCTACCACTTATACTTAGTGTATTCAGGCAAGCGTGCTGACACAAACAGGCCTGGCTCAACTACCGCGGCAAGTTCGGGGATCCCCAGCTCGAGGAGAGTGATTCGCGACAGCACATGTTCCTGGGGGCTGCGGCAGAGTACGTGGGTGGTCCGACGGGGCCGTGGGATAAGCAGTTGCGGAGGACGAATGTGTGTCCTGGCGATGGGTTTTGCTGGGTTAGGCCTTTTGTGCCTGATGGGGGGTAGGTGCTTGTTTATTGGGTCTTTAGAGAGTCGGGGTTGGAGTGGGTAAACCTGGGGTTATCCGCATAGATCTAGAAGGGTCATTTGAAGTCAAGCATGTTTATATATGTTGAGCATGAGCGCTCTTCTGTAGCAGGGTTTGCAGGGCATGATTCTGCATGTAGCGATAAGAAGCAACAGTGGTAACGATGGCATTGTTGCCAAGAAAGCTCCGGAACGTGTGATGTTCATTCGAAGGGCGTGTTCCAATTGAAACGAGGCGCGAGAAAGGGAGTATCATGTCAAGATGAGCAATCTCATTCGTGCAGAAGCTGTCAACATGATCCCATCATTCGATTTTGCGCTTCCTGATGTTCAGCCTACTCCGTGACTCCACCGCTCCATGTTGAAGTGCCCCCGTTACTCCATGAATCCGATCACCGCAATGACCTAACACCAAGCCTTCATGATCGTGACACCTGCGAGATAGTTGTTCCTTCGAACCACCGCCTGCGTTGCACCGGCGGTTCGAGGACCGCTCGCTCGTTCACCACCTGTTTGTGAGTCAGCGACGTGCATGTGACAGAGGAAAACGACTGTGATGACTTACCCCGCGGGCTCCGCAGCAGGAGCAGCACCTCCAGCCGGCTGAGCGCCGAAATCGCCCCATGAAGCACCGAGAATGTTGGGGTCATCGGCGGCAGCTTGGTCGAGTGGAACGGTAGTCTCCATGGGTGGTGCATCCTCGTTGTCTTCCCACTCAATCTTCTCACCCTCTGGCGGCGCGTACACCTTGAGGAACTCCGGCAGCTCGTGGTTGCACTCCACGAGCAGCTTCGCCAAGTCAGGCAGGACATCTTCGTTGCGATCGTTGACGAACGACGTGGCTTGGCCGAGGTTGCCGATGCGACCTGTGCGACCGATCTGATGGCAATAGGCGCCGATGCCGCCGTGCATAGCGGAGGGCATGTCGTAGTTGATGACGTGCTGAACGTTCTCGACGTCGATGCCTCGGCCTCCAAGATGGGTGGTGACCAAGATAGGAGATGATCCACGGCGGAACTTGCCCATTGCATCCTCACGCTCGCGCTGAGTGAGCCTGGAATGAAGAACATTGGATGGGAATTTGAGGCGGTAGAGAAAGTCGTCCAGTTCGACGGCACGGTCGACATTAGCGCAGAAGATCATGGTGCGGGCAACCGGCAGCGCACAGAGGAGGTCAACGACAGCCTTTCGCTTCATCGAATCTTCAGTCCAAACGATGACCTGGTGGATATTGCCGTGCGTTGAGCCAAGGCGCCCAACAACGATCTTGACGCGCTCGCTGTCGAGATACTTGGCAGCGGCCTCTCGAGCCTCGCGATTGAAGGTGGCCGAGAACATCAAGAATTGACGGGAGTCATTGTGGAACGCCGTCGGACCGGTGATCATAGGTGCCATTTGCTCCTCCCAATCTGGGTCCATGAGCTCATCGGCCTCGTCGAAGACCGTGTACTTGAGACGCTTCAGTGAAACAGCCTGGCGTCATGTTAGCTAGAAACATGATGTTGTGTCAAGAAGTGGCATACCTCAGACCGTGTGGTGATGATATCTCTCAGACGTCCGGGAGTGCCGATGAGTATCTCACACCCACGCATCAAGTCGCTGACTTGCACAGAAGTGCTGCCGCCTCCATATACACACGAAGGGCGAAGTTTGGACCGGTAACAAAGACGCCGGGCCTCAGCGTACACCTGAAGAGCCAGTTCGCGCGTGGGAACAATGATTAGTACGAGAGGCTCGGCGGTGATGCCATTTTCCTTTTGATCGTAGGCATCCGGGTTTGGCTTAGCCTTCGCGAATTTGTCGGCTTTGCCCATGAGCTTTGACAAGATGGGAGCAAGGTAGGCAACGGTCTTGCCAGAACCTGAGCAGTGTTAACATAACTCTTGCGAGAGGACGGCAATAGTGAGAGCGCAAGCTTACCTGTCTGAGAGACACCGAGCACGTCCTTTCCGGCAAGGGCCGCAGGGATGGTCCATGCCTGAATCGGTGTCGTGAGGGTGTATCCTGCACGCTTGAGATTTTCCAGCAGGAGGGGGTGAAGGCCGGCTTGATCCATCTGCTTCTTATTAGTCTCGTGGCGAGAAGGGGTTTCAGTCAAGCTGGAGTACTGACCGTATCAACGTGTTCATACTCCTCACCAGTGATGTCGACCTTAATATTGCCAATGGTCCCGATGGCTTCTCCCATGACGGACTTGTAAGTGTCTTTGAACAGTTCGTCCTCCAGCTCGGGATCTTCGGGCCCGACCTCGCCATACTCATCTTTCCACTCGTACTTGCGGGCTTCGGAGCTCCACTTTGGCACGCCTTCACGCTCAGCAAGGTCTTTGTTGGACGCCATCACGGTGGCATAGTCGACCTGTTCTTTGGCCGCCCAGCCGGCGGCGGAGGGATCGATATCAAAGTCTTCGACCCGCTGTGGATGAGCTTCAGTAGGAGCAGCTTGGCAAAGAGTCAGCTCATGTTCTGAACGTCTGTGAGAACACTGCCGGTGACACAGCATTTAACATACCTTGTTCGTTACCATTGGCGCCGCCAGCTTCCCACTCGTCGGAGCCTTCAACGAGGCCTGTCGAGGCACCGTTGGTAGAGGGCTCATTTGTTGGAGCACCCCAACCGTCTTGACCGCCTGACGCGTTATCCGCGGGCTTCTCGTTCCAACCAGATACCTCCCACTCGGCCATGATGACGTTGAGAGGAGGTGCTTTGATTTTATCTGGAGGAGATGCCGATTGATGTCAAGTGAAGCATCACAGTGATGAATGAAACGAGTGGAAGAATCGAAGTTTGGCGAGGAAGAAAGTTGGAGGAAGGAGCTGCAAAGAAAGTTGTTTGTTTATCACTTCTACGCTAGCGCGAAAGAAGAATGCCTATGCGAGTGAAGGCCTGAATGACCAGGCAACGAAGTGGTTGCTGGGGCAAGCGAGAAAGTCGGTGAAGTGGGAACACTGCCGAATGAACACCACTTCAGCTGCGCACTTCAAGCGAAGTCGCACAGCTGGTCGCTCGGTGAAGCAGGGCAGGTTCTAACGCGACTGTGAAAACAAGCTAGCAGAACTTCCCAACTGAGATCTGTCCGTGTGAAATTGAGCTTGTGCGCAGTAAAGAGGCCGAGAGATCTGATCGTATGAGCCGTTTTGCGCGTGCCAATCCATTACAACGTCAATGGCAATAGTTCAAAGCTATCACTGCACATATAGTAATGAATAGAGCACTCCGCATTTCGCGTTCAGAGCCCAGACAGACTCACCCTGCAAGACAAAGCTACTTTGATGGCGCTGAATGTATCGATACTACTCCTAGCGAAAAGGTAGCTATACTGATGCTAGCAGTGCACCCTGTTTTCCGGTCGGCGCTGGCTTCGATGCCTTCCGCCCTAGCACCTTCTCCGACGCCCATGAGCTATCGGAGCGGCTGCTGTGTCTCTCGTGTTATTGTTCTGTATACTGTGTATTGAGTCAAAGGCCCGTCTCGAGATCGTTGACCTTGAAGTGCTTGCACGAGGGGAGACCTCTAGCTTTTTCAAAGTTTCGCAGCGAGGTGGGGGCCCTCTCAACCCCTTGCAGCTCGGACATTGAGATGACTTAGGCACGCTTTGGTCGGTGGCAGAGGAAGATGCGTCGCGTCAAGCAGTACTGATAAGTTCATAAAGGGCATGGCATCTGCAAATGAAGGCATGACCTGGAAATGAAGGGTTGGCACAGCCTCTTCTGAAGAGCACTCGGAGCTCAAAGCGCTTCGATGCGACGCCAGCGCACCAGCTGCCACGGACTGCTTCTTGGGTGATAGAAATGAAAGGTATAGATGATCTGGGACTCTCCTGGCGAGTGGAAGAAAGCAATGTACATAGCTGCCATGCTTTTTGGCTGAGAACGCGAAAATGAGACTCGTCGGATAGAAAATTCACTGCAATCCTCATATACAGTACTCACGGCGGGACGTTGTCGTTGACGGTGCTCAGATGGCTCGCAGAAATGGCTTAGTAAGGAGCAGAATTTTCACGTGACTTTGCTCACTTAGGTATCACTTTGAAATCGGCAATCATCTTCACCTTCGCTTGGCGCTACGAAAATCACGCGCGTCATGATCTGAATACGAACACCAGTATTCGATCTGATTCAGTGAAATCCCACAGAGATAGACAGCAGAATTCTTCTCTTACACTCAGCTCAAGGCTGATTTTGGGGAAGAGCGGGACGGCTGCGCCAACGCTTGAGTCGGCTTAGCTCATTTATTCTTCTAGGCAGCAGCGCTGCCTTTGCTGACAACTTATGATTGCCAGCAGTGCCTCTCTCTCCGCAACTCCATCTCTTCTGTCCTCCACCACCCTTTTGTCGAATCGTTCCAAACGTCACCAATGAGCTCGTGCTGCTGCCAGCTTCACATCTTTATCCTTGATTTGGTCAGAGCACGCCATTGAGCAACCCAAACACCACCAAAACTTATGAGCACAACCACTGTCAACTAGGCCACAGTGACTCAGAGCCCAACAACTACATCAGGAGCCTGCGAGGGGCAGGAAGGTACTAGTCTCGACTCGTTTCAACCATTGGGTATAAAGAGCGCTCGATCGCCCCGCGACACCATGTCTCCTACACACACGCATCCCAGGCGTCGTGCTGCGTCGCCCAGTCTTCAGATTCCTTCCCTCGAGGGTCTTTCGATTAGTAAAGGGGCGACTTTTCACTCTCCCAAGTCCCCTCCTTCGGCCTCCAATGATCCGGTGCTGGACATCGCCTCAATTCCACGCCGCACCCTCACGTCTCCAGAAGGCCTAGCTGAGGCGTTGGCTTACGCGGATGCTCGCATCACCAACGTGCTTGACTCAATCAACAAGAGCTTGGAAGGAGTGCAGGGTGTTGACCTCAATGGTCTCGATGATAAGGACGCATTTCCGGTACCAAGATTCCTGATCGCTCACGCCGCGTCGAGCTGCGATCGTATGGATGTTGATGTGGACCAGAACAAGCGAGATCTTGTCCGCAAGACCCTTGCTGCCAACGCCAACGCCCACGAGCACGCATCCGACAGTGGTCTCGGCACCTCCGTCAGCGGCGACTCGGACCGTGCTACCGACCACTCTCGTCAGTGCCGCTTCTGTGACTCATCTGAACCTGGTCACGCGGACTTGCACGAAGTTCAAGAGACGGCTCAGCGTTCGGTTCACTCTCCCGTCGACACCCACAAGCTTGTTCTTCGCAACCGTGGACAACACGAGCTCAGTGGCTACGCCATCAAAAAGATCAAGGAACACATCGTCGACCCCATTTTGAAGGAAGAGAGATTGAAGGATTATCACGACCTCGTTGGGAACCTCCCCGAGCGTATTGGGGATCGCAGCATTACATGTCTGCGTGACCTGGAAAAGACTTTGATATACCTGGCACCTGTGAGTACTAATTTTGCATACGGGGAAGCACCGCTTGCTTACGCGTTTTTCGATGCGAAGGCCAAAGCCAGATCCGCGGCTTCATACCTCAACTTCGCCGAAACGTCGATTCAAGCCGTGCATACGACCGTCGATTATCTTCACGATCGCGACCAGCGCCGACCGACCGACCGCCCATACACTAACAACTACTTCCTTGATTTGGTTCAACAGGTCCGACAATACGCACGCATCATGGCAATCTCCCGTCAGAAACAGCGCGAGGGCAAGACTCTATCCAAAGAAGACTGGACACCGTTAGTAGCACCCTGCAGCCCCAGTGACTCATCGAAAGATGTGTTAATCATTCTTCACAGAGGAGAGAAGCTCCGCCTTAAGGGTGGCCTCTCAGACGATGCTCGACCCGCTGAGCTCGTCCGCGAAAAGCCAAATGGTGAGTCGCTGACCATCGACGCCGGCAAGCGAAAGCTCTCTGAAGACGATTTTGGCGACGACGCAGAGTCATCGATGGCTCGCAAGCGTAAGTGTGATCAGGGTAAGATCGACTGGCAGCAGTGCCAGGAGTGCCTGAAGTGGTTCAAGCGTCCGTGTGACCTCACCAAGCATGAGAAGACTCATACTCGTCCATGGAAGTGCCCAGAGGAAGGCTGCAAGTATCATGATCACGGCTGGCCGACTGAGAAAGAGCGTGATCGTCACATCAACGACCGTCACACTTCCACTCCTGCCATGTACAACTGCATCTTCGAAGGTTGCTCATACTCCTCCAAGCGTGAGTCCAACTGCAAGCAGCACATGGAGAAGACGCACGGCTACAAGTATGTTCGCTCCAAGTCTCGCAAGGGTGAGCACTTGACTGCCATGACCAAAGAGCAACAAGCTGCATACATCCAAGAGCACGGCTCTCCCGTCACTGCCACGTCTCCCAGCGAAGGCTCTGCTTTCCACCCAATGTCAACTCCCAGCTTGACATACAACCCGTCTCCGTTCTCAGCGCCCGAGAATGACTTCTCTCCTTCTTCCGCCAACGGGCAATACACGCCAGGCGACTCCACCTTCTTCCCTCCTGTCGACGATGGAGCTGGTCCTTCCAATGCCTTCCTCGGTGTTGGTAACGGCATGCACATGGCCATGGACGACAACGACCTTTATGGCTACCCCTCCCCATCTAACGTCGGCACAGACACGAGCGTGTTCTCTGAGGAAGACATCAACAAGACCCTCAACTTCAAGGACCCGACTCTCATGGGGAATCCAGATAGCCAAGACTGCTTTATGACCGATTTCCGGCCCAACAAGGACTGGTTCAGCATGGAGGGTACTCTGCCTCGCGAAGCTTGGATGGAAGACTTCGATGTCAGCGCTTACGGCAATCCTGAGTTTCCGACTCTGATGATGGGTGGCGGAGACAGCCAGACGCTGTTCCCTGACCTGATGCTCAACCATGGTGAGCCGTCTGGTGAGCAATAGCAGATGCAAGGAAGAGCATCTGATGGAATATGAGGAACTGCGCGGACGACAAAGTGCTTGGAGGACGATGCAGGATTGAATCGGAGTATCAGGGTATCCTTATGTGGTGAGACGGAAAGCAGGCTGTTCGTCAGCGACAAATTGCCTCTTCCCCTACTCTGCTCGAGTTGGAAAGCTCGCAGGATACATTATCATTATTAGCACCTTTGGAGGAAATGTTCACTCATCCCTATTGATACGAGTTGAACCAAGGAATTGCGGGATTGCAAATGTAAACACATATAAACAATGACGAATGAAATTCAAGGATAGCGAACAACGTTGGCTTTGATTTGATTGTGACGCGTCTGCTTGATTGCTTTTACTGCTCTTCCGGAAAAGATTAGCAACGTGGTCCGTACACGCGCACAGCATGATATAGAAAAGCATAGTTAGGGGACCGCCACATCGCATTCAGCTTGGAGAATCGGACATATTGTTCTGCCCTGTCTGCGCCCGCTACGGAGCGGCAAAAGAGCTGGTCTCTTTGGTAGTAGTCGATACCATATACGCAGTTGACACTACTAGTATTATAATCACGCCATGCCTTCGTTCGGGCTCTGTGTCGATGTCGGTGAAGCCAAGAACGAAGCCAAGCCTTTGTCAGAAAATGCCGGACGCAGTTTAGTCTTAGTTTTTGTGTACTAGCTTTGGAACATACTACCGGCTTGGCATGCCACGATAGTAGATACTAGCACTTGTCTTGGCACCGGACTTCGTCCAGTTCCAGCTTCATTATCGCAGCCATCTATTTTGACAATAATTTTATAGCTGGTTCCTATGACTAGCTGGCTATCCTGTGAATGAATGAATGAATCAATCAATCAACCAATTGATCTCTCTATAAACTTATCGCCAATCGTCTATCAAATCTATATTGCCATAAAACTATCCTCGATGTGTTTCACGCCGCTGTGCTCATCAGCTTCTCCAAAATCCCCTCTCCCAGCGCCGTCAAACTCTTCGCATTCGTAATCTGCAACGTCGTCATCTCCGCCCCGAGCTCGAGACCACACCAGTTCCGAAACTCGACCGCCGCCAGCGAGTCCAGGCCATACGACGACAGCGGCTTGGCCGGCTCCATGGGCTCCCCCAGCGCCAGGATGCGCGTGAACTGCTTGTTCACCAGGCCGACGCAGGCTGCCAATAACGCGGACGCGTCGCCCCCCGCCTTGCGCAGCAGGTGGAACGCCTGCAGCTCTTTGTCGTTCTTGTCGCCGCCTGCAGCTCTGCCGCTGGCACCTCCAGCGTCGCTGCCAGTCACCAGGCCGGCGAAGCGGGCGTCGCGCAGGAGCGGCGAGCCCACGTGCGCGGGCACGGGGATGCCGGTGATGAGCTGGGCGGAGGACGCGGGATTGAAGTGATGGCTCTGCTGCAGGATCGAGAGGCGCAGGATCTTGTGGAGCTGCGCCTCGTTGATGCCGCCGCTCCAGAGGGAGTTGTCGAGACGGGCGGCCAGGGCGGCGCGTTCGGCGATGTAGCCGACGTCTTCGATGACGCCGAGGTCGACCGTGTTGGAGGGCAGGCCCAGCACGTGCCGGTACGACGAGAAGGCGTCGAGGAAGGCGTTGGCGGCGGCGTAGTTGGCCTGCGACATCTGGCCGATGACGCCGGAGATGGACGAGAGCAGCGTGAAGAAGTCGAGCGGCACGCCGGACGACTGCGCGGAATGGTGCAGGTTCCACGTCCCAGCGACTTTGCAGGCGGCGGTGGTGTGGAAGTCGGAGGCGGACATGCCGCTGAAGACGCGGTCCCGCAGCACCATGGAGCCGTTGATGATGCCGCGGATGGGAACCGGCGACTTGGAGAAGGCGAGGTCCACGTCGGCTGAGGACGCGACATCGCCGGATACGCCGTAGACTTTGCCGCCCAGGGACTCGATGCTGTGGACGACGCCTTGCGAGCGTTCGTCGTCGATACCGCTGCGCGACATGATGACGATGTGGCGGGCGCCGCAACGTGCCATGTAGATGGCGAGACTGCCGCAGAGTCCCTTGAGACCTCCAACGATAAGGTAGGCGCTGTCCTCGCGGAAAGCGAGCTTAGCTTGCGCGGAACGGACCTATCATTGCGGTCGGGTCAGCGGTTTGCCTCATGCAAGATGAATGCCGCAGCTGTTCGCATTGAAGCCACTTACCGGAACTTCAAAGTCCTCTTCAGCGCCACTCGAAATGACGATTTTGCCCGAGTGCGCACCGCCACGCATGTAACGGAATGCACCCTGAATATCCTCGAATGGAAAGATGGTCATAGGCTCGATGGGCTTGATCAAGCCAGCCTTGACCAGCTCCATCATGTCGTGAATGAGCCTGTTCAAACCAACGATCAGCTTGTGAACCGTTCAAATGGAGTAACTCCAGATGACAAAAGACTCACCTTCCAACCAGGGGGTCATCGATACTCTTATGAGACATGTCGATGGCTCGGAACGAGGCGTTGCGATTGAACGGGTCCATCGGCAGATTATTGCGATCGAGAATGTCCTTTTTCCCAATCTCGATCATGTTACCGCGGTCCGCAATGATACGCCAGGATTCTTCCAACATGGCTCCCGTCAGCGAGTTCAGAATCACGTCGACACCTCGCCCTTGCGTCAACTCCATGATCGCAGCGGCGAAGTCGGTGTTGCGCGACGAGAACATGTGGTCCTCAGCGATGCCGAATGTCTTTTGCAGATAGTCGCGCTTGTCTTGGGTTCCGACCGTGGCAAAGATCTGCAGGAGACCTGGTCAGTCGGGCTGCTCCTGTTCAATGTCGAAGGAAGAGTGGAGAAAATGATAGACTTACCTCTGCCCCACGGGACCGCGCAAGCTGAATCGCCGCAAGACCAACGCCGCCGCAGGCGGAGTGGATAAGCACCGTTTGACCTTTGCTCAAATTGGAAAGGTGGAAGAGGCCGTAGATTGAAACGAGATATACACAGGTTAGAGTCGACGCTTGCTATACGGAGAAACAAACTTGTCAGTCGTCTGCCATTAGGAGCCAAGAAATCATTATATATGGAGCTTACCTCGAAAGTCATGTCGTCTGGGATCGGGTAGACGCCTTCCTTGGCCACTTGCACGCGATTGGCAAAGCTGCCTTTTTTATGGACGAGGACGCGGTCGCCGACCTTGACGTGTGTGATGCGCGGACCGATGCGACGGACGACTCCGGCACCCTCCAGACCAAGTAGATGGTGGTTTTCAGGCACGATACCCATGGCCACGGCAACGTCCTGAATCAGTGTCAGCAACCAAGGCACGCTTTGAGAAGGAGAGAGAGGAGGAGAAGTGAGAGAGCTGAACATACCTTGAAGTTCAAACCTGCAGCATAAAGCTCAATCTCGACGAACTCAGGTCCAAGAATCGGGAGCTCTTTGTTTGACACCTCAGTGTACGCCAGAGCTTCGAGGCTGCCCAGGCGCTGCGCTTGCAAGCGGATGCAGGTGTCAGAGCCATGAAACTTGCGTTGTGTCAAGGCAACCCCTTCGGCGAATTCTCTCTCTGCCTGATTGAGAGCGTTGTCAACCAGGATGCGACTTGTGTGAAGAACACCGCCTCGCTCCACAAGTTCCGACTCTTGCAGCTCCTTGGGTGCGGGCAGAAGCGCGGTGTTGAGACCTGTGACAATGGCGTTGATGGTGTACCTGCTGCTGGCACTGGACTCCACATCGACGGTCATGAGACGAAGCATGGGGTCTTCCGCTCGAAGTGAGCGTGCGAGGCCATGGATGAGGGCACCAGATGGGTTCTTGCCGTCCATTTGACCACCTTGAGTGACCCAGACGATTCGCCTTCCAGCAGCAATGAGTTCCTGCAATATCAGCCACTGCTGCTCGCTGACCGATGACAGGACGGGTTGGAAAAGCTCATCGACGACGAGGATCACAGCATCAGGTGCAGCATGCGATACCGACGCGCCCTCGTCGACTTGCCAGCCGCCTTCACGAAGCTTGTCCAGAACTTCCGCACTCTTCTTGCTCAGATCTGCAAAGTGCAAGACGAATGCGGACTTGTCATGAACGCCGTTGGTGTATACTTTTTCATGTGAGCGGAACACGATTGCGTCAGCAATGGCTCCATCTTTTACGGCGGTGAGGGGCACGCGGAGGCTGGTGCGGAACTCGCTGTCCGTGGTCATGGGCATGATCGTTTGTTGTGCCTCGGTAGCGTTGGCGTGGCGGATCAGGAGAAGGTCGCCACCCTGCTTTAGCAGCTTTTTGGCATTCGTAACACATACGGCCTGAGCCCCAGATCCATCCGGTACGTGCAGGATGACCAGGTCCGCCGCGGGCCTGGTACCCGCTTCGAACTCTGGCTTGGCGATGTCTGTCAGCTCGAACTCGGCCGTGCTGTCCAGGGTGCTACCACTTTCCTGCACTGAAAGTAGCGAAGGAGCGTCGTTGGTACCGAAAAAGTAGCCTTGGCAGGACTTCCTGGTTGAAGAAGACCAAGACCGTTCTCGCAGCCATGAGCTGGATGCGCCCTCGATGGGCCCAGCCATGATCTCGGATACCAACAGTGTTGGGTTGCTATGTGAGATTAGATCCAGCACCGTATCGATCTCGCTGGAGCTGCTGGACGACGCGGCCTCGGCCTCCACAGACTTCTCCAGCCCCGCCTGGGTCAAGGAGCGAAAGTCCGGCTTCCACTGGGTACGTGTGTAGGTGTGCTCGGTACCGAACTCTGCACGCGTGTCAAGCTTGTGGTAGCGAAGTCCACTCATCTGCAACAAGCCATCGCCGCTGGATGAGTCGAACACTTGCACGTTGGAGAAGTAGCTTTTCGCTTCGTGCGGGAGGCCGACACCGATGTAGTGGGACGTGCTTTGAATCATGCACTCTTTCGCGGGAGCAGTCTGCCTGCAGATGATCAAGTCGTCCAGCTGAGCAGGCACCAAGACGTCATTGATGGCGCTGCGGTGGCCAGCCCAGAGCGCAGGGGTGCCAGCCTGGAAACAACCATCGATACTGGTCGGATGCATCACGTACGGAGACTGCTGCTCCTTGGACGGAGGCTCAGCCATATCGATGGTTGCGCGGCTGCTCCGCTTGCCCGCCACGGATTCGATCGCTTTCAGAGGTTGGAAGCACGGACCGAAGCTGAAACCCACTTCGGACAGCGCTTTGTACCACAGCGTCGCCGGCAAGGAGTTCTTCAGAGGTCGGAGCTGCTCGGAAGAGGCACGCGGCAAATGCTTGTCATCCGCTTGGATCCGCCCACTGCAGTGGTCCTGCACGACATCGTCGGTCTTTGATGAGACTTTAAACTCATACCACACGTCTTTGGCACCGCGCAGTGGCGTCAGGGACAGCATGATCTTGTGATCAGTATTCTCCGAGAGAACCATCGCCCGGTCGAATCGGAGATTGCGGAGGTGGAATCGGGTCGGAGCGGACGAGATGAACGGTTCCGCGGTCGCGGTGGCTTGTTTGACCTGCGACATGGCTTCCATCGCCATGGCGACATACCCAGCCGCGGGGAACAAGACCTCGCTACCCATCTTGTGGTCCTTCAGCCAAGGCATTTGTTCACTGTTCAGTTGCTTTTTGAAGGACGGCTCCGTCCAGGGGCTCCCAAGGACTTTACTGCCGAGCAAATCATGAAAGTGGAACTTCCTGTACCGCCAATCTTTGCTGGCATCGCTTTCGTGCCAGTACTTTGTGCTGTGATTCCAGGCGTAATTGGGCAGGTCCACGATGATTTTTGGCTTTTCGGACACCTCGCCGTTCGCGTTGACAGCGGCAATGTCGATCGACCCTCCGGCGATGAACAGCTGACCTGCAGCGGTGAACAGTGGCGTGACGGCCGTGAAGCTATCGCTTGAGCGTGCAAGAGTTGGGAAATACTGCGCCTGGGCAGACTTGGAGGTCAGTGTCTTCTTGACTTGTGAGACGGGGCCGGCGAGAGCGCCGCTGGGGCCGAGTTCCAGCAGGACATTTGGCGCGTTCTCTTGTTGCAGCATGGCAGTCAAGGCATCGTTAAATTGGACCGGATGGACCATGTTGCTGGTCCAGTACGCTGCGTCCGCTGGCTGGTCCAAAGCTGATCCTGTCACGGAGGAGTACATGGTGACTTCGGATTTACCGTTCAGAGGTTGACCACACTTGGTGAGTAGCAGATCATGATAGCGCTGTCCGGCCTCGGCCATGTAGCGTGAGTGGTAGGCCATGTCCACGAGCAGGAGCCGGGCGAAATGGCCGTCAGCCTGGAGCTTCTCACGGATCTTCATCAGCTCTGTTTCGGTACCTGACAATGTAACGCTGCTAGGGCTGTTGTAACAAGCGATCTCTACCTGCCCTTGAGCATCCTGCAAGTAGCGGGTAACGTCGTCGGCACCCAATCCAGCAGCCAGCATGCCCAATTTCACACTCGTAGACTCATCAGCTTTGATAGCAGCGCCACGAAAGTACGCGATTTTGATAGCATCCTCGACATCGAGGAGACCTGCAGCGTAGGCTGCGGCGATCTCGCCAGAAGAGTGGCCGACGACACTCGAGAACTGCACGTTCCACTGCTTCAAGATCTCGAGCAGGACGATCTGCACGGCGGTCACCAGCGGCTGCGAGAACTCAGGCTTCCTCAAGTGGCTCGCCTCACGCGGCTGCGTGAGCTCCTCGTAGATGGTCCACTTGGGCGGGATCTTCAAACTTTGCAGTGCCGCGTCTAGTGTTCTGACGGTAGAGGCGGCTGACGCGAAGTTCTCCAGCAGCGCCTTGCCCATCTGCGGCCACTGTGCGCCCTGACCCGTAAAAACAAGTCCGATATTGACAGGGTCCGCCAGTGGCTTTCCCATAGCAAAGGATGACTCTGGCAATGACAGCTTCTGCGTCACAGCGAATGCACGCTGGAAGTGCCGCGTGCGGCGTTCAGAGAGCGTGTAGCACAGGTCGTCAATGTCTATCGATGTGCGCGGATCCAGGAGATGCTTGTCTAGGTTTTCGATCTGTTTCCGCAGCGCGGAGTCGTCGTTGGCGGACACGACGACAAGATGCGGTCGAAAGCTATCCTCGTCGTCGTCATCGAAGATGCTCTTGGAGGATACGCTCTTCTTAAAGGATGTGGTGTGGCGGGCTTGAGAGGGAAGCAAGGCGCTGGACGGCTCATCAACAATCACATGTACGTTCGAACCGCCGTATCCGAATGAGTTACAGCTCACGCGTCGGAAAGCGAGATTTTTGGGATACGGAATGCTAGTGCGAGTGGCGCGAATCTTGAGCTTCTCGAAGTGAACTAAGATGAGATTAGCATGTCGGCTTGACGAGCAATCAGATTGTAAAGCATGCTCATAGCTTACTGGCTGGGTTTGGGGTGAGAAAGGTGGGATTTCCAGGAATGACGCCGGTTTCTAGAATCAGAATCGACTTTAGAAGGCCAGAAAGGCCTGCAGCAGGCTCCGAATGGCCAATATTGCTCTTTATAGACCCAATGACGAGGGGATGGTTAGCATCGCGCGTGGGAGCGAACACAGAGGAGACCCCGTTTGTTTCGAGGGGATCACCAGCGGCAGTGCCAGTGCCGTGGCACTCCAGATACCCAGTTTGGTTAAAATCGGTTATGCCTGCGTTCTCATAAGCTTGTCTCGTGGCCGCTGCTTGCGCTTCGAGGCTGGGACTGGCTATGCCCGCTGTCCATCCGTCGCTGTTAGTTGCCGAGCCGCGAACGATTGCCCGAATGGGGTCGCCATTGGCCACAGCATCAGAGAGACGCTTCAAGACGACGCAGTTCACAGCTTCGCCTTTGACGTAGCCGTCGGCCTTGATGTCGAAGGTGTGGCATTTGCCGGACAAGGTGTTCGCGCCCTTCATAGCGCTGTAGTCCATATTGTGGTCGGGGTTGAGGTAGAGATTGCAGCCAGCGACGATGGCGCCCGACGCTTCCCCCGTCTGAAGATACCTGCAGGCGACGTCTAAGCCGACCAAACTACCGGAGCAGCCGGTGTCGATGGTCATGCTGTTGCCACGTCAATCAGCTGCGTGCTCTATGTGCTGGGGCTAAGAGAGTTGGCGAGGGTATCTTGCTCACCTAGGCCCCTTGAGGTTGAGAAAGTGACTGACACGGTTGCTCAGCATGGCACGGCCGGCGCCGATGGTAACAGATGGCACACGCTCCTCAGGGTCTCGTGCTTGTATGTTTTCCCAATCTATCGTGTGCATCAGTAATTAGTCATTGAATGTGCTATACGAAGAGGGGAGCATAAATAAGAGAGCGGCAGACCGAGTCTGTTGTACGCATAAACGAAGACAAAAGGAGAGGACAGGAATAGGACTGACCGCCAGCGTAGGACCCCACCAAGCACGCATATTTCGAGTCAGCCAAGCTCTCCAGCGTCAAACCCGCGTTCTCCAAACACTCGTAGACGATCTCGAGCGTCTGACGGATCTGCGGATCCATAGCCGTGGCCTCTACCCTCGACAACCCAAAGAAAGGGGCGTCAATGTCTCGAATGTCGACGTTCTCCAAGAACATGCCACCGGGGGAGCGCATTGTTCTTGGTTTCGAAGAGCCATCGTAGTGTTTCGTGATGTCGAAGCGAGTTGGCGGAGATTTGGTGTCGGCGCAACCACCGCGCTCTAGGAAGTCCCATAGGGCCTTCGGCGTGTTGCTGTCACCGGGTAGACGACAGGACATACCGACTACGGCAACGGGCTCCTGCTTGAATGACTTGGGGTGATGGGTATGTGACGCGCCGTTCGTGGTGGCTCCGTTGGTGCCATTGGTGCCATTCATCACGGTGCTATCCATGGTATGAGTGGACGTCACGCCATTAGCTGAAGTGCCATTGGATGTTGTGCCATTCTGCTGTTCGGGGCGGTAGTGAGTCGGGACCGCCATCGTGGTGTTTTAATGTTCGTAAAAAAAGAACGCACTACACCAAACACACACAACTGACTCTAAAAGAGTCTGGGGAACGAGCACTCGAGCAGCCTTCGAACATTAAATGACAATGCAATGGCCGAGTGTACTTGGTCCCCGAAGCTTCCATACAAGGTTCGTGGGTTTCAGCTGACAGTGAGCACAGCAAAGTGTATCCTCAATATCGAGATGTATGGTGATTAGTGCTGATCACGTAACGCTCCCTCATCTGCTCACGTCACTCAAAATCGTGACCGCTTTACGTGATAGACTATTAGCCTTATCATCGCGAGTGTTGTACGTGACGTGTTGCCTGTACTTGAGCGCTTTCGTCGGCTTCGCAATGGTTTGGGAGCGAGGACGACACGAAATCGCCTTCGCATATCAGCTCTCCGCCGATAAGACTTCGGAGTCTGCCCAAAGCGAAAGCAACACGAGAACGCGCATTAGTTTTGTTGCAATAACGGACGTTCAACGATTCAGTTTCCAAAGCACCGTCGAACACTTACCACTCGGTTCTTTGGAGATAAGGCCCATGTTTAGGCCCCCTTGATACGACAAGCTCACGACGTAACACATCATAGAACAAAGATTGTCAGAGGCTACAGCAGGACCTGAGCGGCTTCTTCCCTGACCATTCACGTGAGAAAACCATCCCGCAAAACTAGAGATCCCGTGGAACTTCCGAGACCCGAAGATTTGTTTTCTTGCGACAAAGGGCCAGAGACGAGGATTGCTCATCATGCCGTTCGTCACCGTCGACATCCCGACCATCGATGGCATCAAACTCAAAGGCAACCTCTACGCCGCCGCCTCATACGGTCCCGCCATCATTCTCACCCCAGGGGTAAGAAACGACACATGACCTACCTCTAGCCTCGAAATATCGCCCGCCGAGAGCTCCAGGCTAACAACCGATAGTTCAACTGCGTCAAAGAAATGTTCGTACCCGACGTAGCCGCCTACTTTCAATTCAAGAACTTCACCGCGCTCACCTACGACCCACGGAACACGGGCCTGAGCGGTGGCACACCTCGCGGGAACATCGACCCCGTCAAACAGGTCGAGGACTACTCCGACGCCCTCACCTTCCTGCTCAAGCAGCCCACTGTCGATCCCCAGCGGATCGCCTTCTGGGGTTTCTCGTTCGCCGGCGCCGTCACGCTCTGCGCCGCAGCCGCGGACAAGCGCGCGAAAGCCGTCGTCGCGGTCTGCCCGCTCACGCGCTTCGAGTACACCCCCGAGCTCCTCCCAAAGGTCCTCGCGAAAAGCATGAAGGACCGCGAGTCCCAGCTGAGCGGAAACCCGCCCTTCACCTTTCCCATGCTCGACGAGCGCGGGGAGAACGCCGCCGGCTTCGGTATCGGCGTGGAGAAGGACAACTACAACCTGCTGGTGAACGCGAAAAGGGACATTGCGCCGTCGTTCGAGCTGGACACGACTGTGCAGACATACTATAAGTTGTTCATGTGGCAGCCGTTCGGGCTGTGGCGGCATGTGAGTCCGACGCCGTTGTTGATGGTGGTCCCGGGAGACGACGTGGTCTCGCCGGCCGAGGCGCAGATCGCGCGATTCCATGAGATGAGCGAGCCAAAGAGACTGCATGTGGAGGAGGGAAAGGGACATATGGATGTGTTGAGTGGTGAGACTTTCCCCAAGCTCATGGATCTGCAGATTGGCTTCCTGCGCGAAAAGCTAGGGCTAGCGAACTAGAGGAGCGAAAGCCCGTGTGTTGGTGCGTTGCTGTACGTAAAGAAAACGATGCAATGACGAATGTGAGTGTGCTTTTCAGATTGAGATGGAGAGGTAAACAAGGCCAAGTAGTCCTCCTACATCTGCAGAGCAACCGGTGATACAAAGCCTGGTCAAGTGCGCTTTTGCGGGATAAAGGAGAAGAAGAGAACGAAACGGGTGCATTTTTGCATGTCTGGAACCACGATCTTTGTGCTGCAGACGCGCCTTTCTTGAAATGCGTTTCTGCATATCTAATGAGGTATTTTTGCACACCACAGCTACGGCCTCCAACCCCGCTATTTTTGGGCTGGGTATCAAGTTTGACGGTGATCATATCCGATCGGTCGATCATGAACAGCTCATACTCTTTCTAAAGAGCGGAAACGCCATGACGAGATCATGCAACTGTGAATGAGCTCGACTTGTTATCGCACCACTCCCAGAACTGCTGCGCGTTTCCCGAGCCGCCATCCACTTCCGGTTTGAGCGCAATCAGCAGATCCTTGCGAGGACTGGGATGCCAGCGGCCCCAAGGAATCACGTAGCATCCACCATCCTTGTCGGGCACGTCAGTCGACAGTCCCGCCCAAAGCTCCGAATAAGCACCATATTTCGGGTCGTGGAGGATGGGTGAGACGACGAATTGTATGAGTCGGCCAGCGTTTGTCCAGATGTCGGTGTTGAGATTGCCAGGATTCACAGCGACGCTGATGACACCATTTGGAGCTTCACGACGGTTGAATTCAGACGCTAGAAACCAATTACCGCACTTGGAGATGGCGTAATTTTTCTGCGGATTCTTGGGCGGTGAAGCGAGCATGTCCGCAGAAATGCCATTTTTGGGAGCTTGAGCATCAACGAGGTATGACGCTGCCCAGACTGTGCGTACAGAGTTTTTGGCAGTATTTGAGTCGGCAGCCGCGGCACGAAGCTGGGGCAGGAGCAGCTTGGAGAATAGGTAGGGACCTAGACAGTTGACGGCCATCTGCAACTCGACGCCCTGAGCGGACTCGGAGCCGGCTGGAGGTACAGAAATGCCAGCGTTATTCCAAAGGACATGCAGATATTGTTCCTTGGTGCGGAAGTTGACGGCGGCCTCCTTGACGGAGTTGAGGTCACTGAGGTCGAGCTGGAGGAAGCAGAGTTCGCCGTCAGTAGCAGACTTGTTTTCTTCCTTGATTTTCTCAATGGCTATGTTCGCTTTGCTCTCGTTGCGCGCGGCCATATACACCTTGGCGCCCTTGCCTATGGGATTGGTCAGCAAAGGAACGAAAACAGAAGCAGGTTAGTGGTAGGGTCAGTGGGATCGAAACGCACCGTAGAGAATGTTGCAGAGGTGGTAACCGACGCCTGCATTACCACCAGTGACAAGATAGATCCTGCCGCGCTGCGAAGGAAGGTTTTGCTCGGTCAGAGACGCCTTGGGTGGGCGAGCCTGGTCGAAGAAGCTCATGTTAGGCAGTCTGCAATGAACGCTGAGGAAGGGTAGCTCAAGGCGACGAGGACGACGACGCCAATGACATGAAAAATCCCGTCAGGATCTGGCAAGATGAAGGGTGCTGCGTGAAAGGGTGAGCAAGAGAAAGAGGAGGCGTCGATTGGAGAGGTTGTGCACCTCCCGAGTGTGGCACGTGCATCGGATGCGCGTGAATCTGCTTACGTGAGACAGCCGCTTGCGTGCTCCGACGGTTGTTGGAGGCCACAGTCATCGAGGAAGGCAAACGGTGACGAGGCGAATCAGCTACGGAAGTGTCAGGTGTTACGGTGCACAGGAAGTCGCACAGGCTCACGACTCGTTTAGCGCCCGAGTAGCCCCCTGTCACGACTTGGACCGCTACGAGGCGTTTTCCCTCGTGGTACGCTACGGAGCATTTCCGTAGCACTGGCAACCGCTCCCGGCTGATCCTCCTCCCTGCAGAGGCTGACCGCTGATCCTCCCGCGGGGGCGGATACGCGGAGACGCCGAAGTGCCCGTGCTCGGATGTGCTCCCTTCCGGCCTGAAAGTTACTTGAGGGCACCTCATGTCTTGTTCTCGCGGCTGCTTTACGTGATGAATGATAAGACGACTTCGCTTCGGGCCCGTGTTTGCGTAGCACACGTACACTACCACGATACCGCAGCTTGGCGTGAGCTGAACTGAAGACGTTGTCGGAGTGGCATGCGCTCATCGTCATGTTGGCGGAGATATGCAATTGAGAAAGTCCTCTCTGTGAAATGATCCAAACAATACATACATAACCAATCTTAGACAATACACACATGATAAATCTTAGGTAGATGCTAAACTCACTCGTCGCCTGCCCTGACAGCCTCAAAACGTCAGCGCCGCATAGGCCGCTACTCATCATGCACGACACAATCTTCCATCGCTCGCCACATTCCACGCCTCGCTGCCCACCGCCGTGGTTGCGTAGAGAATGCTGTCGGGATCATACTGCTGTTTGATGCTCAACAGTCGCGCGTAGTTGCTGCCGTAGAAAGACTCTTGCCAGTTGGGCTGCTGAAAATTGCCCTCGTTCAGATAAGTGCCACTCCCTGGCGTCACCGCTTCCAGTGCCGGAATCGCCTCCTCAGTCATTCGCTGCTGCAACAACGCGTTGTCCCTGTAGTCGGCCGTGTAGTTCCACGCCGCCGTCACCTCATAGCCTACAATGGCCTCCCGCCATGCTGGATTCACCGAGTTCGAGCCCGGCGGCATTCCTGAGACGGCGTAGCTCGCGTTCATGCCCGTCCCTAATATGCGGAAAGAAGGGTCGCTGAGGATCTGACGCGCTGCCGCAAGCACGCTGCCGTAGTCTTCCTCCAGCACTGTGCGAGGGATGAATCGGCCGCCCGTCACCTGACCCGACTGGTCATCGCCATACGGCAGTGGCTCACTCTCGCCCACATGCTGCAGCCATCCCTGGGACTCGGTCGCGTTAAGGCTGTACGTGATGTTGTTCTCATCCAAATACTGCGTCAATGGCTGCAGCAATACCGTGACTTGATCCTTGGTTTGTCCAGGGAACGTGAGCGGTCGCACGTAGAACAATTGCGCGGTCAGAATGAAGGCCGCAAAGCCACCTTGGTCGACCCACGCGGGCAGGTGCGAATGAAACGCGCTCACGGCGTCCCAGTAAGCCTGCTCGCTGCTCTGTTCCGCCGCAATCAATTCGAAGTTGGCGCCGCCGACGCGACGATCAGGGAAGACCTTGGTAGTCATGGAAACCGTGACGCCGAACGTGCCCGCCCCTCCGCCACTAAGTGCCCAGAAGAGGTCGGGGTTCTGCGTTGGCGAGGCGGTCAAGAGTGTCCCGTCAGCAACCACCACCTCCCACTCAAGAACGTTGTCGGCAGCGAGGCCGAAGGTGGACGAGCCCGGGCCGTGACCCCCTGCCGTTGTAAATCCGCCCGCAATGCCCACAGTCGGACACCAACCGCCGAGAACGATCAACCCGGCTTGACTGGCTGCCTCATACGCTTCGAACGCCTGCACGCCGGCGCCGAGTTTGACCGCTTTCCCTTGATAGCCATTGCTATTATAATCGATAAAGTCGATTGACTTGAGATTGTGAGTCCAAAGTCCCAATGCTCCCTTACCAGTTGACTTCCCGAGAAGGCTGCCACCTGATTAGCATGGACTTCGTTTGCAGCGCTCTCATAACGTCGAGCTTCTATGGCGAAGGACTCACTCGTGGCCTGTATTCTTTATCACAAGTCGGAGATTCTGATCTTTTGCAAAACGAATGCCAGCTGCCACGTTATCCGGCGTCGCCACATTGATAGAATAAGATACCTGGTTGCCGAGATCTTGGCAACTTTGCGATTCTGGGGTGTACGGAGTACACATGCTATTCTGAAAATATGGTTCAAGGATAGAGCTGGGAGAGACCATGCTACAAATGCTCACCGTTAGTTCAGGTAGACACATGGGGTGCACAAGCGTCTTACTGCGTCTGCGGGAGGTCCCAAACTTCCGTCAGCGCCGAGCATGCATCTGCTTGGAAGTTTGGGTCATGACAGGGTTGTGCGAGCGAACTCGTTTGGATTAGACGCCCTTGCAGCGTGGTATTCAATGCGTCCCAAGTACTCGGTGACGGCCAATCGCCGTCTCCGGGCAGGACTTTGCAGGGGTTAGCTGCAGTAATGCAGCTGCACAGCAGCTGCACACAGCACGTGATAATCGCAGCAGCACGCATGGTCAATTGAGCGCGCCTCGTGTTTTGTCCAAATACTCTGCAGATGATACGAAGATCGAGTGGAAAGCAGGCCGACTTCTTCTCTTTAAACACTCACCAACGGCAGCCGTGTTCTCCCTCCCGACTCGCGTAGCCACACGGCACACGCACTGCGACGTTGCATGTGAGGAACCGAGATACACAATTCTATTAAAGAGCGTGTCTGCAGTGTCTGACTCGATTCGAGACCCTGCATGCAGACACGGCCCCAGATATAAGCACCGCGCTCCTGCAAACTTGCGGCGTGCGTGCAGTGGGTTTTCGAAATAGGAAATCGCGCGAGTGCGAGGCAGAAACTGATCAAATGCCATGAGGATCCGACATACAATAAGACTCAGCACCGGTGCTCATCCAGTCCAAGCTGACGATAGCTGAGCCTCCTTCATTATCGTTAAGCATCTGACCATATCGGGCTCTTCGACCGTTTGTGAGGGTCCTGTCATCCGGACTGGAGAAACATGGACCGCGAGCTGCGCCGAAAGGAGCGAAACCGATTGGCGCAGAAGAAATACCGTAAGGCGATCGCTGGTCAGAAACCCGTTTTTGCTGCATTTTGACCGACGTCTCGAACAGGCGAGAGCGTTAAACAGAAGCTGAAGACGCTGGAAGGACTTCTGCCACCTTCGCAGCCACCTCAAGCCACCACGGAAGAATGCGAACAGTTCAAGTCATTGCCACGACCAGCGAATGACTCGACACAGCTTAGCAATGCTGCGGCGCTGGACACGGGCCATCACGAATGTTTGCTGGCGGCCAACGGAGATGTCTCGATTGGTGCAACCACGGAATTCGGCCTTGGCCGAGTTGATGAGCCGCTCTTTCTAGACTTTTCTGGAATGGAGGCTTTCGGGTGTGCGCGGCTCGTCGAACCACAGAAAGAAGCTTATACGACCCCGACGGAGGCTGCAGTAGAACCTCAGGAACGTTGTTTCGGCAGTGATCAAGGCTCGCTCAGAGCATTCAGCAATGCCGGAGGAACCTTGACCCCTTCCTCATCTCTGTCTGGCACCCCAGCGACGGCAGACTCACCGCAGCACCAGACACCTTCATCCTCGCGTCGAGAAGCTTCATTTGGCGTTGCTTCAAGTGGAGCAACGCCCGAAGACACCCTGAGTGCGCTACATTCTCCGATAAGTACGACGTCCACTATCTCCAGCCAGGCAGCAGCGGCCAGCCCCAGCATGGAGATTTGCCCCGGCGACACCCCACTGCACAGTGCCGCGCGCGCACAAAAACCCTCTATGGTCAAGCTACTGCTCCAGCACGGCTTTGACGCCTGCGCGCAGAACCGGCAGGGCCAGACGCCGCTCCACTGCGCCGCGTCGTCGGGATGTTGCGAGAGCGCGAGGCATCTGATCCAATCTGACCGCTTCTGCCGGAGCGTTTGTGATCTGTCGGGAGCGACTCCGCTGCACGTGGCGGCGGCGGTGAGCCAGGAGGAAATTGTGCGGCTGCTCTTATCGACCAGGTGAGAGTGATATGAGGGGCCAGAGGATAGGAGGATGCAGGCAGAAGTGCGGATGCGGCAATTGACTGCATATGAGGCTGTGCGCTCCCGCGCATCATTGCGAAGGAGATACTTCTGGCCAAAGCTGAGTATCTAGAAAGTGGTTCGTAGGTCGGAATTAGAATTCCGTCAGGGCACGGGCCACATTGAGCCATTCCCAAACCAGAGGCGGGACCTGACTATTGGGGTTGAGAAGCCGCCCCACCCTGCAAGGTTGACAGAGCTAAACAAGGGTTTGGTGCTCGTTATCAATGTCAATCTTCGCAACCATTCAGCATTTGCCACTTCCGTTGATCGTCGTGTACTGAGTGATGCCGAGTGATGCACCAGGTTGCATTCAAGCCATATCAGCGTAGGTAGCCGACTGGCCTGACTCATTACGTGAGGGATTACGAGCGGCTCCGTCTTGTCACGCTCTTCTGCTCATTCTGACTGCAGCCGTAAACCATGAGGCGATTGTGATAGCCTGGCTGCGCACAGTCACACCTCCTGATAGCGTCAACAAAGCTCTCACACAGCTCATCTCACCCTCTCGCGTAATGTTCCATCACGGCACTGCTGCGTTCCTCTGGAGGCTCACCACGATGGTCGAGGTCTTCATTCGACTTATTGAGCCGTCATTTTCAGACTCCTCGGTTGCAGTGCCCCATCACTCCTCCTAACAATAGTAGTGAATCGGAATGCAAAGCTTCAATGAGTTACATCGACAACTTTTCCTGCCCGATCAGTGGTTTGCTGCGGTCGCCGTGGCACTTTGCTTGGTCTATCCTTTCATCCTCGTCTTGTATCGTCTCTATGTCAGCCCTCTAGCTCAGTACCCGGGCCCAAAGTTCGCGGCGATTACTGGTTGGTACGAGGTCTATTATGAGCTCTTTTACCGCGGTGGCGGTCAATTCCCGTTCCATGTCGAGGGGCTACATGCAAAGTATGGTATGTACGATGATTCTCTACGCAGGCCCACCAGGCATGCGATGTGTTCGACATACTGAAGCACAACCTACCTGTTGCCATCTCCCACCTGCATCAATACGCTCTCTCTGACCTCGTCAAGGCTCCATTGTGCGTATCAATCCGTGGGAGCTTCACGTCAACGATCCCGCCTACTATGACCAGATATATTCCACCACTTTGCACCATGACAAGTTGAAGTCGATGCAGTATCGCGCGACCGCCCCGACTGGCGTTTTCTCTACGCCAGAGCACCACTTGCACCGCATGCGCAGGGCAGCAATCGCTCCATACTTTTCACGGCGTCGGATTTTGAATTATGCGCCGTACATTAGTTCCACTGTGGACGCTCTATGTCATCGCCTAAAGCACGAGTACGCAGGCAAGGAGAAAGTTTTGAATCTGGGAGACATGTGGTCATGGTCCGTCCTCTTCATCAGCTCTTATAGGTACAGACACCGTCGCGAATGGCTATGCTTACCACGAAGACTCCAGTTATACCGCCGATATCATGACGAACTACGCCTTCCAGAAGCAATACCGCTTTCTTGAAAAGCCTGACTTCCTCTGTCCGTTCACCGAGAATATCAACGACATCACCGAGCTGGTGCCATGGCTGAACGTCTTTACCTTCTTGGGATATGTTGCCACTTATACACCCCCGTCCCTTGCTGGATGGTTACTTCCCTCGTCACAAGGATTGTGGGACTTCAAAGCTGTAAGTCGCTGTCGGTCGGCTTCTCATCGCTTGTCGCTTCTTTCCCTATAATTCGCCATGTTACTCGCGTCCCTCATCTACCTTCAATACCACATCGTGAGTGAAGCTCACACGTCACCGCCCCAGGAGCTCATCGAAAACATCAAGCGTGTCAAATCGGAAAAGTTCATTCCCACCACCGATGAAGATACGCACGACAACATCTTCTACGAGCTGCTTCGCTCGAATCTTCCAGAGTCTGAAAAGTCCATGGCCCGCATGGAGCACGAAGCGCTCGGCGTCATCGGCGCTGGCATTGAGACCACGAAGCACGCCGCCACTCTCTGCTGCTATCACGCCCTCGCCAATCCCCACGTTCTCGAGACCCTCCAGAAGGAACTAATCGCCGTCATGCCTGATCCCAGAGGGCCGGTGCCCGACCTCTTGCAGCTCGAGGCGCTGCCGTATCTGTCCGCCTGTATAGAGGAGGGTAAGTGTTACCTCTTTATTCGTGTCTCATCTCTCTTATCCAACCCTCGCATCTGTAATGATACTCTTTGCTCCTGCATCGTCCTCGCCACTGACATGCACACACAGCTATCCGTCTCACCTACGGCAACCCCGGTCGCTCTCCGCGCACCTCCCGCACGCCTCTCCACTTCGGCAAGACCACGGTCCCGCCTGGCATCCCCGTCAGCACCTCCGTCGTCTCCATCCACCACAACACCGATTTGTTTCCCTCCCCGCGCGAGTTCATCCCAGAGCGCTGGCTTGATCCCACCACGCGCAAGAAGCTCAAAGGGTTCCAAGTCTCTTTCGGGAAAGGCACGAGGATCTGTCTGGGCATGTCCATGGCGTATGCGGAGCTGCATGTGGCGCTCGCGCTAGTGTTTCGGAGGTTGGATATGGAATTGTTCGAGACCGATCGGAAGGATGTTGATCTGGCGCGGTGTTTGTTTGCGCCGAGGCCGGTGAAGGGGAGTAAAGGGGTGAGAGCGAAGGTGAAGGATGTGGCTGTGTGAGGAATGGCCTTGGGGACTGGTTGATGCGCGTTTGGCTATTGTTGCTGGCAGCGTCGAGACCTCATGAAGGGTACGTGCACGAGGCTGCGAGAAGACCGAATCTACCACGACAGAGGTGGGCGCTGAGGTTTCCCATGTGCGGCGTCGCGAACAAACGATCATTACGAGAAACGAGCTGATGTTGTACATGTGAGGTAAATGCGTGCAGAATAGATCAGCTGTTGTACACGGCACTTTCGGCTACAGTAACGGTGCTAGTCCCCATCATGTCAGCTACTCATTACACGAAGCTTACTAAATTTGGGTGCATACGCATCTTGCGGTTTTTAGGAAGGCAGATACAGCCCGTCGTCGCACGTGCAGGCATTAGTTGCAAGTGATGATGGATGGCTGTTGCCAAGCTATCTCTCCAAAACAGTCTGCTCACAATACTAACACGTGCGTGCACGACGCTTCCAGCGAAGCGAGCCCCTTTCAGCACCATTGATGCAAATTATCGTGGTCAGCGCAAGGTGCACTTGCGCGCTGGGTACACAGCGTGGGTACCTCGCGCAAGGCCGAACGTAGCTCCGTTGCATTACCAGACAAAGCAAGGCAGAAAGATGCAGGAGTCCATCTGCAGCGTGAGAGCTGTTGAACCACGACTAATACTCAAGGAAATTGGAGGCGAGCTGTCGCAAATCTGCCTCAAAGGAAGTCGCCTGGCTTTGTTGAGTCGGCGATTTTCTGTTCCATAGCAGCTTACTTGACGTGATAGGTTACTGAGCACATGTCTCATGTTCGGTCATACGAAGACGGCACAGCGTTGTAGGCCTCAGCAGCCGGGCACGTGTTCATTTTTGCCGCCGCTGCCTGCGGTGATGCTACACTGGAGGACTGCGCGTGCTATGACTGCCTGTGGCGATTTTGGTATCATTATCTGCTGACAGCACTCCGATGGTGTCGGAATCGCCAAACAAAGGTATTCCGGGATGGGATGGCCGGCGTGGAGCTGTGATGCCGTTGCTCCTGCTGTCGGTGCATGCTGTCCTCTCCGTCTTCTCGTCCGTGATCTTCCGGTGCTCTATCCGGTATGCTATCAGCCATCTCCAAAACCGGTCGAGCTTCCGCCATACCCCCACCCCCCACACCCACCTCCACACCCTTCCTTCTCATCTCCCACACACACCCGTTCATCCTCCTCCACAAACCTCCCGCTCAAACCTCCCTAAAAAACTGACATCCCACACCCCCATCTTCATCGCTTTCTCCGGCATCTTCTTCCCGTTTTCTGCTAGCTTCTCAATGAGTTCATTTGCCAGCGCATCAAGAAGCTCGAATTCTTCCACATCTGCTGCGTTGGGCAGCTGTCCCGCTTCTTCGGCGGAGAGGGGGCGGTGTAGGACTTTGAGAGAGCGGTGGGCTTTTGTTGGGGTTGGTAGGGTGGTGGTACTGATGGTAGAAGTGGGGAGGGT
This sequence comes from Arthonia radiata, assembly GCA_002989075.1. Taxonomy (NCBI): domain Eukaryota; kingdom Fungi; phylum Ascomycota; class Arthoniomycetes; order Arthoniales; family Arthoniaceae; genus Arthonia; species Arthonia radiata. The sequence continues at coordinate 1,048,051 of PSQN01000013.1, forward strand.
GGTGGAGAAGGAGGACGAGGTTGAAGAAATGTAGAGGTCAGGTGTTATTATCCAGAGGAGGAGAGGGGACGGAGGCTGGAGCGGAGGGTGGAGTTGCGGTGTAGTTGGTGTACCGTGGGGATGGAAAAGGAGCTTGCGGTAGCCGGATGTGCTGAGAGTTGTGAGGAGGGTGGAGGAGAGCCAGTGTTCCAAGGGGTGGGGTCTGGGGTCTGGCTGCGACGGGGCGGAGATGGCGAGGGCGTGTTTGTGGAGGCGGAGATCCGATGGTGAGATGGGTGTGCCGAGAGTATTGGCGCAGGCTGTGCAGGTGATGTGTGACTCCGTCGACTATGTAGTGATTATCAGCACGCGAACGTAACCAGAAAGAAGACAGCAAGAAAGCCAAACGAGATGCTGGACACGTTGTGATTCATGCTACATATATGTGTACCCACACCAGCCTCACACATCTCTCAAAGCTAGGCACAGCGACAGAGACGGCGATGTTCGCCAATTCATAACAGGCCAGTGTGTGCAGCACGGCAAAACCACGACGCCAGCCGCGCCCGTCAAGCCTCCCCCGAAGGATGAGCGAGTGCGACGCAGCCAGGACAGGTTCGGCTCGTGCCTTGATCTTGGACGGTAGTATCAGACCATAGCCCATGGACCCGAGGTCGGGCTGGAGTCTTTCTTGCTCCGGAGGAGCCCGTCCGTAGCTGTGAGGGAGTTGTGTTTACAGAAGGAGGGAAATGAGGTGCGCGAGGGAACGGGAGACAAATCACCTACCGAGACGCCGCGGCAGTCATCAAGGTGGACAAGAAAGCTTGACGCGTCGACAAGGCCAACTCCAGACAGAGCCTGAATACGACTGCCTGCTGCGTAGCCCTTGTGATCATGATTGTTCCCGTTAGTAGTAGGCTCCGGCGGTTTATGACAGTGCCAAAGGTCCATCATCTCAGCCCAGCCTTCGGATGGCAAGTCTTTCCACTGCCGAATAGTCTTGTTCGGAAGAACTTCTTCCTGACATTGACGGCAGTGGAAGGCATTGTCTGCGCTGAGAGCTGACGCAGACCAAGGCACTTGCTCGTCTGCGTCTGAGGCATCAAGATGCGTGCTGTTGCCTATCGGCAAACGCGCTTCGAGACTTTCAGGGGCGCCATTGCTGGTGACTGCCCTTGTCAATGAGAACGGCTTGGTGATGTCGATCGAAAGTTTTGAGGAGACTGCGAGGCCTTCACAGCGTAACGTGACGTTGCTGCCTGTTGCTGACAATTCAGCTGTCACCTCTTGGCTGTTATTTGAGACTATCTGTGCGACAACGGAGACGCTCTTTATATTGAGCAGGAGCTCTGCGTACAGAGAAACGTGAATGCTCATGATGTGAGCGCTGCCGAAGTGTCAACGTGAGGGAATCGTTGGCGACGACACTAGTGACGCGCTAGTACCAGAGCTAGTCCAATTTTGTACGATATGCCAAGACAATGATGATACCAGTGTGCCAGTGCCGTGAGCAGCTCTTCTGCCTTTGACAATTCCGACAATCTTCAATCGACAGCTTTCTGATACATATAAGAGAAACACCATGTTCTCTTCATTCTCACTGCCTTTCCAGTGGAGTCGCCGCAGCAGCGCTGCCGGCCCCAATGTCATGGGCCTGGAGCCAGTTGCCGTCCACGATGCTGAGACGAGCACTGACCGACGAGCACGAATATTGAAGCATCTGCTCAAAGCGAATCACACCAATCACTCAATAATCTACAACAACCTGCGATTTCACAATCATGCGCCACATGTATGCTATAGCCTGTAAACTTTCACCATACTCGTAAACGTTGACGTGGTACGCCATAGATACTCGGTTCCGCGCACATCATGGGAGCCAATGCAGACCAAATGCAGAAGGTGTATGAGAAAGAAGATGAAGATCTCGAGCCTTGGATAGACTCGCCGTCCGAGATCTCCAGAGAAGATTGGCGCGACTTTCTTGGCAAGCGAAAGTAGGCTTTTCAGGACGACGCGTCCTGCGGTACTCTGACGCTTTGTAGCTACCAACGAGCATACATCGACTTCTTCGAGGATCAGCTTGTGCATTTCGGCTACGACTGGAAGAAACTGCTCGATCACTTCATGTACGAAGGCAAGGAGCCTCTAATCAACTCCATTGTGTCAGGACGTAAGTTGCAGGAAATGGTGTTGAAATGATATGATTAGCTTACACTACCAGTTGGCCATCCACTCATACATCTCGGTTACGCTTATGAGCTATCGTCGCAGACTGTAGCCATCGAAGCTCTTGGCCTGGCCACTTGCTTCTACGACAACCTGCACAAGTATCTCGACGACCCATCCTACACGCGACCGGCTACGTTCAAGTCCAAGTCCGTCTTTGAGGTCCTGACCAAAGTAGCCGCTGATCAACGTCTCGACGACCATTCCAAGGTCTCTGGTGAAGAGAGCATCGAGTCTGTGCCCGCCAAGAAAGAAGACATCCTGCTCAACTACTGGAACGCGTGGGATCTGACTTCGAATCCACGAGAGCAGTTTGCAGAAGCCCAACGAGCTGCAACAGCTATCGTCGTTGCGACTCATGACAAGTCACAGAAATACGACTTCTTCCTGCTGCACTTACTCACAAGCTCCCATGCCGTCCGCATCCTACTACCCAACGTGCCTCAGCAATTCCAGCTGTCACTAGTGAGACAGTGGTGGCTCTTCACACTCATGACCTACATCGGACAACTCAGGCCATCAATCCGCCTTGAACGCATCGAGGACTACGAGCTCAATGGCCGGGACTGGAAGCATGCCAACCACCTGGCGCTGACATCGAGACACGCGCAGGACGCTCACTACGTTAAAGGCAAGCGTCTAGACTCCTGTACAAGCACATAAGCGCTAACACCCGACAGGGATTCGTGCCATGATGAACGCGGCCGAAACGTGGGGCGATAGCTCGAGCTTCTACCTCAAAGCGGCCGTCAAGTTCGCGGAGGAGTTCAACGATTGGGGATTTTGAGCGGGTTTTCTGGCGTTGCTACTGAAACTGGCGACAGCGCTGTATGTAAGCTCGCTGAGCTAGTGGTGTACTCTTCAGACGGCAAGGCCAAGTTCGTGAGGCGTGGTCACTTTCCGGTATCGCACACGAAGGCCGTGCACGCCCAATGGGGACAAGAGCTCACGGAGGAGCACGCCGCGTATAGCTCGCGTTCCGACACATCCGGTCATTGAATCAGCTCGTCGTCGGGTATGGAACATTGTACGAGAGCTGTGCAAACCGATGGAATGTGGTAGAATGTCTGTCGAAACAGAGAATTTTTAAGCGTTGAGCGCTCCGAGGATGTGTGAAGATGACGTCTCGGTTGAAAGGCTCGAAGGGATCCGAGAGCCCGGAACGACGCTGGAGGAATATAAGCAGCATGTAAATATTATCCTGTGCCCACAAGATACGCTTTTTGCATGGGATCTGACTAGGTTTAATACACCCATGCATCAGTACTAAATAGTTATGCTATCGGAGCCAACCATGCAAGTGTGAGCCGCGTCCGAAGCTGCAGAATTTCGACCACTTCCAAGCTAGCCCTTCAATATTCACCCACGCTGCCTTCCTCCTACTTTTCTTCAACCTTCATGTGCCTCTGTCAGTAGAGTGCATCAGTTGGTTTTGAGGCGCCGGAACTGGCATTGGGTGTTCTTCGACGTTTCAGCCTCTGAACCTTCGTCTGTACCTTACTGAACCAACCGCAACCCATTTGCACCAACCTGGGAGCCGAAAAGTTCTTACGGATTTCTTAAGCTGCTTTTCAACCCTGACGGACTCAGCAATCTTCTTCCGCAGTAGCAGCGCAGTCGAAGCTCCAGATTCACCACTGCAAAATGGCGGGAGTCTTCCGCAAGCTGAGCCTCCAGGTCAAGCCAGGCAAAAAGGGCAGCAACAGCGAATCGTCCGAGCCATCACGCGACCCGAGTCCGGCTTCATCCGGGCGTACTGAGCCCCCTGGCCGAGCAAGTACCGCGAGCACATCCAGCAGCAAACATGCCGAGCAGGTCACAGCAGACTCGGAACGGGTCAATCACCGTACGAGTCTTGGTCATGAGGTTGTCAGCAAGCCTCGCGCGCTCGCAGGGAAGCTTCACTTCGGTAGCCGCAGCTCGTCGAGCAAGAACAGTCCCGAAAGGGGGACAGCCAAAGACACACCTATCAATCGTGATGGCGAAGAGATGAGCAAGAATCAGATTCGCAAGCACCAACAGCATAATGAGAAGGAGGAGAAGGCAAATTGGCACGAAAAGCAGACAGAGGAGCTGCACAGGAGGCGAGAGGAGCAGATGGAGGCTGCAGCCAAAGCCGACCCGCCGGCATTGCGTGAAAAGTATGGCTGGTCGCCAGTGAATAATTACTCTGGGCCTTGGTAAGCGCTGCTTGAAGAAGCCTCTACAATGATAACATGCTGACTCCTCTTGCAGGCGCGAGACCTCCCTCATACGACTCGATAACTTAAACAACAGTCACGTCGGCGAGAGCATCACCTTCCGTGCACGCGTTCACAACTACCGCAAAATGAGCTCAAAGCTCGCCTTCTTCATTTTCAGACAGCAGACGGAGACCATCCAGGGCGTGTTGCAAGTGTCGGAGCATGTGACGCACTTCATGGTCCATTGGGCTGAGCACATACCAGTTGAGTCGATAGTAGACGTGAAGGGCACCATACAACAGCCCAAAGCCAAAGAGGGCGAAGTGACTGGTGCTCACATTCACGGGATCGAGATCATGATTGAAGAGATGCATATCGTGTCGAAGCTTGCTAACCATACACCTTTCTCTGTGAACGAGGCCGAGGTCTCGCAGCAAGAAGCGGACGCCGAAGGCTCGACAAGACATCATGTGTCGGATAGGGCGCGTCAGAACGCCCGAATCATCGACCTGCGGACAACGACATCGCAAGCCATCTTCCGTGTGCAGGCCGGCGTCTGCAAATTCTTCCGCAATTACCTGGACGACCAAGGATTCGTTGAGATTCACTCGCCAAAGCTGCAAGCCGCTGCTACCGAATCTGGGGCCAGTGTGTTCAAAGTCGACTACTTTGGACGATTGGCTTTCCTCGCCCAGAGCCCTCAATTGGCTAAGCAGATGAGCATAGCGGCCGACTTTGGCAGAGTCTACGAAATCGGACCCGTCTTCCGTGCAGAAAACAGCAACACGCATCGTCACTTGACAGAATACACCGGCTTGGACATAGAAATGGCCATCGATGAGCACTATCACGAGATGATGCGTGTAGTTGACCACGTTCTGAAGACCATTTTCGAGGGTGTCTATAAGCACTATCGTCCAGAGATTGACTTGATCAAGAGACAATACCCGCATGAAGATCTCATCTGGCAACAGGACACGCCGGTCTTCAAATTCGCAGATGCAATTCAGATGCTCAATGACACGGGTTGGAAGGGCGAGGATGGCAAGCCTTTACCTGTGAATGAAGACATTGGCACCAAAGACGAGATTCAGCTTGGTCGCGTGATCAAGGAGAAGTACAACGTTGACTACTATATCATCGATAAGTTCCCAGTTGCAGCAAGGCCGTTCTATACGATGCCAGATCCTGACAACAAGGAGACTACGAATGCTTTTGACGTCTTTGTGCGTGGTCAGGAGATTATCAGTGGTGGCCAGCGTATCCACGACGCTGATATGCTGGTGGACCGAATGAAAGAGCTCAAGATGGATCCTGATTCGATGGAGGAGTATCTGCAAGGTTTCGAGTGGGGAGCGCCTCCCCATGGTGGAGCTGGTGTCGGTCTCGAGCGTATCGTCATGTTGATTCTGCAACTCGGCGACATCAGACACGCCTCGCTCATCCACCGAGACCCCAAGTCCTTACCCGCCAAGCCCCCAGCACCGCGCCTACGACACCCAGAGGCTTCCACACTACATCCTCCTTGGCAACACCATGACAAGAGCTTTGATAAGACCACCGCTCACACGAACCTGCAGCCGCTTGAGAAACTCATTGCCAACTACGGCGACGCTACCAATACCTCCTGGCTGGAAGAGCGCACAGTCGTGTGGCGAGACGGCGAGACGGGAGCGGCGGTTGGATACGTGCCTCACCAAGGCTTTGCCATCACAACAGGCGATCCCTTGTGCAACAAGTCGCAGTACGCAAAAGTGATGGCATGCTTTTTGGACTACATCAAGAAGGAGACCAGTCTGAAGCCGCTCTGGCTACTATGTGGACACGACGCTGAAGACGTTCTCGGAAGCAAGCTTGACTGGCGAACATTCTCAGTCGCGGCCGAGCAGCGGATGAATCTCGACGCCGGTGGCAATGCAACTAAGTCATTCCAGAACAGCGACATCCAGCGCAAGATCAGACACGCTGACAAGGAAGGCGTCAAAATCAAGGACATCGACATGGGCACAGACCCGCCCAAGGACTTCCGCGAGAAGATTGATGCGCGCGTCAAGGACTGGCTGTCGAGTCGAAAGGACCACCAGCATGTGCATTTAACGGACGTACATCCGTGGCAAGACATTCCCCATCGGCAGTACCATTACGCGGTCACATCGGACGGTACTATTGCCGCTCTCGTCATCATGGCGCAACTCTCTTTGGATCACGGATGGCAAGTCAAGTTCGCTCTTGATTTCCCTGGATCTCCCAACGGCGCCATTGAGATGTGCATCATTCACGCTCTGAAGCAAGTGCAAGCGAAGGGCGAGAAGAGCGCAACCTTTGGCGGAGCCGCTAGTAACGATTTCCGCACGGGCTACAACCTGAAGGGCGCGAAGGTGAAGCTTCTTCAGAGGGCGTATCATACGATCGCCACGGATCTCAAATTGACGCAGAAGACGGAGTTCAGGGAGAAGTTGGGTGCCGAGGAGGACCCGATCTACGTTTGCTATCCACCGAAGGGACTGGGGCCGAAGGGAGTTCAGGCAATCCTGTCGTTCTTCGAGGACTAGGCTCGTGGATCAGGATTGAAGAAGCGTTTAATCGATCAGGCGTGCATCGGCAGCATGAGATTAATGTAGATACCCAGCCTCGACAAATGGCGTATGTGCATGTCTAGACGATTAACATGACAAGACGAAATGCCCTAAATAGCAGATAGATGCTCAAAAAGCTACTGTTGTCTCAAAGACTCGCCTTCATCTTGTCTTGCTGCCTCATAGTATGTAAGCAAACCAACACAAGGCGGCTTGCTTCTCCGCTGCCTGCCTTCCCCGGATGCGTCATTTCTGGCCCCTCCTGAGGCTGAGCCTCTCGTCATTGTGATTGACCCCCATCTCGAAATAACGCCCAGCCAACACACCGCCAAGGCCGCAGTTATCCAGCTCATCTCTTTGTCATGTTCAGGCCTCATCTGTTTGACCGTCTCCTGTACAAACGCCATTCACACTCGCGACGCGTCCACTGACAGAGCGCGTACCGCCAACCCCACACACCCCACGTCCCTCCTCCATCCAGAACAACCCAACATGCCCCTCCGCGACCTCCTCAAAAAGAAAGAACACCTCGACGCCGAACCCACCCCGACTGCCAAACCCAACGATCCCCTAATCTCTCCGCCCATCCCCGAATTCACCTTCGTCCGCACCACCACCAACACCCACGAGATCATCTCCCCGCCCTCTTACCCCGGCGACACCCTCCCCGCGCCCTCCCTCACCCCCGACGCCAAAACCCCCGGCCGCGCCCGCCGCCTCTCCAATCTCCTCCATCGACCCAAACAGCCCGCTGGTCCTGGCGACGCGCCGTCGCCATCGAGCAACCCTTCCCTCCGAAGTACCTCTGCAAGCAACCCCTCCGCAGGCACTTCCTCCGCAGGCAGTACCTCCGCAGCCAGCCCCTCCTTGGGTAGCCCCGAAAAGCCAAAACAGAAACGCCGCACCAGCGCGCTGAACATCAAGCGCAATCGCGCGTCCACGGGCGCGTCCGAGCATGTCCCTGAGAACCTGCCCGACGCGCCGTTAGCCGTCACGATCACGCCGGCCTCCGCCACCGACCGCGACGCAGGGAACGAGCAAAAAGCGGCCGCGGAGGCGACATGGGAGAAGCGCGCCACACTGCTCGCGGAGACGGAGTCGCGCAGTAGAAGCCGGAGTATAAGTTCCGTCGGCAGCGATCCCCCGCCGCGGGTGGAGGTGCCGGGCCTAGATGGTCTCAGCGGTGCAAGTAAACGCCCGGAGTTGGTCAGAAAGGTGAGCGACCAACAAGGCGACGTGGACATACAAACGGCGATACGATTGCACGACTCAGGGCAGCTGGAGCAGGCCACGGGGATGTTTAGGAAACTCGCGAATCCACAAGGCCTGAACAACGCGCTGGGGCAGGTTCTCTACGGGTTGGCATTACAGCACGGCTGGGGTTGTCCAGAGAACAAGGAAGAGGGGTTGACGTATCTAAGCCTCGCGGCGAAGAACAGCGCGTCTATTGAATCCGTGGCGTTATCATCGGGCGCACATGCAGGGGGCGCGGCAAAAGGGGAGTTGGTGCTGGCGATATTCGAGATGGCGCAGTGTTTCCGGAACGGGTGGGGTTGCCAGGTGGACAAGGCGGCCGCTAGACAGTATTATGAGACGGCGGCGAATCTGGGGGATACGGACGCGATGAGCGAGGCCGCGTGGTGTTATTTGGAGGGCTTCGGGGGCGCGAAGGACAAGTGGAAGGCGGCGCAGTATTTGCGGCAGGCGGAGACGAAGGGGAAGAAGGAGTTGGGGAATACGTGGATTTGGAAGGGGAAGTATGATGCGGATGCGAATGCGGGGGGGAAGGGGAAGAGGGAGAAGAGGGAGAAGAAAGAGAAGGAGAGGGAGAAGGAGAAGTGAGAGGGAGAAGGAGAAGTGAGAGGGAGAAGGAGAAGTGAGAGGGAGAAGGAGAAGTGAGAGGGAGAAGGAGAAGTGAGAAGGAGAAGTGAGAGGGAGAAGGAGAAGTGAGAGGGAGAAGGAGAAGTGAGAGGGAGAAGGAGAAGTGAGAGGGAGAAGGAGAAGTGAGGGTTAGGTGTGGTGCTGGATGTATAGGTTGGTTGTGTGATACCCATGATGTTGTTTGAGGCATGTGTAGGCAGGTATAGCAATGATGCTTATGAAACATGCCTGTATATGGGAGCAGAGGTCGAAGCGTACATTCAACCATGAGATCAGTGTACCCATGCTGGTGCTGCTTCCGTGAGCGGCATCAAAAAGCAAGTGTCTGAACGTTATTTTTGGATAAGAGAAAAAGGCTTGTCGAGCATCTCGGATGCCTCGGATTATTCGTCTATTCGCAACCTCGACCTTCCGAGCTCCAGAATCATACCCGACTCGGGCGAGAAGACAACTGAGCTCGCTACATGACCGCAGACTGACGTAGACGCTGCATCTCGGTACTTTCAACCCTTTACAGCAAAATCGCCTGTAATAGCAGTGCCACTCCGGTGTACATGTTGCGCGACATGGCATATGAGTCCCCCCTGCCATCACGGTCGCCGAGTCTCCCTCTGGTGTACTACCAGATCCCTCGCATCCGAAGCTTGAAGTCGGACGCTCGGTGCCGTGCTGTCTCGTTGTAGAACGTTATGCGTTGATCATCCACGGTATCCATCACCGCCCACACCGATGCTCGCTCGCTCTCTTGACCCGTCGTGAACATATAAAGAGCTCGTCTCCGTTAGACAGCCATGTGAGTTTCACTCACATTTTCACCAATCTCTGCATCATAAGCAATCACAAGATCCAGTCCAGCCATGTCCACCATCCCCAAAATCGACGTCCACCACCATGTCTACGCGCCTTTCTACCGTGAAGGTAAGCCACACATTTCCATTACATCTTCCCTCATCTTTCTCCCATCCCCATTTCCATCCTATCCACCCACTCTAACAACCCCAGCAATCCAATCCTCAGGCGGCGACCCCTCCGGCTGGTTCATCCCCACCTGGACCCTCGAGTCCGACCGCGCCCTCAACGCCTCCATAGGCGTCGGCACCGCAATCCTCTCCGCCACCGCTCCAGGCCCCGACTGCGCGCCCACTCCCACCGAAGCTGCAGCCCTCGCGCGCAAAATCAACGAGTACAGCGCCAGCATCCGCGATGCCGATCCAGCTCACTACGGCTTCTTCGCGTCCGTACCGAGCTTGCTGGACACGCACGCCTGTTTGACCGAGATCGGGTATGCGCTGGATGAGCTCAAGGCTGATGGTGTTGTCCTCATGACCCGGTACGGAAGCGATAACCACTACCTAGGCCACCCGGACTTCACGCCTGTATGGGCCGAGCTAAACCGCCGGAAAGCGGTCGTGTTCGTACATCCCACGCATCCGGTCGATACGAATCTCGTGAACGCCGCGCTACCGCAGCCCGCATTCGACTATCCGCATGAGACGGGGCGGGCGGCTATGGATCTTATTCTGTCGGGGATGCTGCGCGAGCATGCGAGTGGGTGTAAGATCATACTCAGCCATGCCGGGGGCACGCTGCCGATGTTGTTGGAGCGTATAGCGGGCATGTTGCCGTTTACGCAGTTCGGGAAGGGGAAGAGTGCGGAGGAGATCCGGGAGGAGACGGGGTGGTTTTGGTATGATACGGCTTTGTCGAGTGGGGAGGGGCAGTTGGCCGCGTTGAGGGCGGTTGCAAGGGAGGGACATGTGTTGTTTGGGAGTGATTATCCGAATGCGCCGGATGGGGCTATTGGGCATTTTACGGGGTTGCTTGAGGAGGGGGTGGAGGAGGGGGAGAGGGAGAGTGTGTTTAGAGGGGGTGCGGAGGTGTTGTTTCCGAGGTTGAAGGGGAGGGCTTGAGGGTATAGTTGACGCAGGTTGTTCTGATTTGTCATCCACGCTGAAATAAATGGAATTGTGTATCAATGGAGATTTTTACAGATGAAATCTTGGATGCACTCAGCAGCGCATCGCCGTGAGCGTTGGCGCTCACGCACCAATTCGACCTTCAGTGCTGCGCGCTCGTCGCAGAGTGATTCTTCTTCGTTGCCATTCAAAACACTGGTGGTAGATGCACCTATGCTTAATCAGCGAACAACACGTGAGGCGGGCCATGCTGGTTCGATCGTCCCATTTGCACATTGACCAGTCTGGCACCTCGATGGGTTGTGCAGCTTGCGTGGCCGCCTTTTCATAGTTGAAGATCCCTTGAGTGTATACAGGTTGCCATAGCTAGTCAGCTATATTATGTTAACCAGCATTCTGCTGAGGCTTCTCCATGGAGTTGTCAGCAGGAGAAATGTCGCTATGATGGCAAAGACAGTATTTGCGTCAGTGTAAAGGCGAGACCTAGCCAGTCTTGAGAAGTTTGCGCAGCTCAATAAAGACGAACCCAAGGGAGGGCATACAGGCAGCGATGAGGTACATGCCGCACTCAATGCATGTGTAGATGGGCATAAGGACGGGATCATCTAGAATTCTTCTTTAGCAACTAGGCAGAACAAAAAGCATCGGATAAAATGAGAGCTAACTTACGATGCTCGACGTACTTTGTACGAATATAGATCCCCAACCTGAGACAGGCCCCGATCATGCCCGCACTGCCAGTTGCAAGTGTCATGATTACGCCCAATTTTTTCGACATGCCCATGTGAGTCTTCCGCAGGAAAGACGCCGGCAGAAATAGCATTACCGAGTCTGTGATAGCGTTTGGGAGGTCAATCCAGACTTCAAGCAGGTTGTAATCGATACACTGATCACCATGAAGACGTTGATAACCACCATTTGGGTCAATGTTCCAGAACCCGGAGATCGGGTGGCAGACGAAAATGGACGGCACTAGCCAGCCGACCGCGTTCAGGACAAGGAAGATGATCATACTGTAGGTAATGCGCCGAGCCCAAGGATTGATTTCAAAGATCCGGAGATACAGGATACAGAGCGACAGCTTGGGTAGCACCGATGCCAAGGGAAAAAGAATGTTGGAAGCGTAGAAAGTCATTAATAGTTGGCGAGCCCAAACTTCGTGGTCATGAAAGTTGTTGGGGAAGGACAGGACTATGGATGCTTTGTTGTTCTCTGTCGTCGCAGTAGTTAGTAGAACGTGATTTATTTGTGTTTCTCAACATACCAATAAGAAGCACACAAAGCGGTACGAAGACGGAGAGTGATGCCAGGATGAGGATATGCTGATGCCATCCTGAAACCCCGTCCTGGCTTCGTCGCAAGAGAGCAGCCAAGAGATGTAGCGCGGCGAAGCTCGCAGTGAGAGCTAAAAGAGCTGCTGCGCCATAAATTTCCTGATAACAATGTTGCCGATGCTCTTCATCCTGGTCTTTTTGATTCTGCTCATAATGCATGGGATGGGAGCTTGTCTGCAAAGCGGAGATTGGTGTGCTTGATATCAATAATTATGTACAGACCAGATAGCAAGGAGCTAGGCAAATTTCATAGACGAAAGTCTGTCAAGGCGTGGGCGCCCAGTAGCATAGTACCGCCGTGAAAAGATTCAGAGCCGGATTCCTATCTTCAGAGACTGCAAGCTCACGCAGGCCTCCAGGCTTCAAGGTTTGATTCGCCGGTCCAGCCGCCTTGGCTGCACCAGGTGGTCATACAATCATACTTCATGATCTTTACCAGGCAAACAAACAGAAACATCGCCTTGAGTGTGAGGCTGAAACGTCAAACATAGGAAGTACAAAGTGGTGCTTCACACGAAGAGCATATAGGTAGAAGGCTCTCACCTTACTCAATGCACTAACTGTCCAGGTTGTCCGCATTTGTAATGACTTCTCACTTCGAACTAGTCAAAGAGTACATATCGCTTCTTCATCAAGGACAATGCCTGTTTCGCACAAGCGACGAGTCCTGTTGAGGGTGGAAGCCGCGGTCGAGATCGTGCCTGAGCAGCGTTGGCGTCTGGACGCGTTAGGAGTGTTAATTTGACAAGCAGGCAGCGGGTGGAACAGGACGATATGAGACAGGGCGCTGATCGCAACGTGGGCGTCTGTTTGATGTAGTGTAGCTATCATCAGTGCCATATCCATTCTGGAGCGTACAGCGGTTTCTGAAGGCATCCGTCTCAACGCAGCTTCATGCTCTCCTGAACTCTAAAGAAGTGTGTCCTAATGAGCGGCGGCTACAGCGCAGAGCGCCGGAAGTTGGGGTCGTCGTCGAAAGTGGGTGCGCAACCCAGGACGGCTCACCTTGCAGTAACGCGCATAAATACCGTAACACGTATCGGCTCGAGTGGTAAAGGAGAGCCGCGTACGTCCTTGGACAAGACCAATAACGGGCGTCGTCCGCAAATGTTCGATTTCGGCTCCGGTTCGGCCGACAGAACTTGTTGACCACTACAGCCGGAACGATGGGTTGGGGATCAAAAAAGCTTTCAGGATCTCGCTAGAGTGGTGCGCAGTAGACATTACAATGGCGTTGAAGAGGAGTGCCGACGAGGTCTCTGGCGCGCCGCCACCCAAACGCACAGCGACCTCCCCCGGCGTACGGGATCAATTTCGGTCAGACCTTTTGACGACTGAAACCCGCACGTCATACAAAAGCTCTTACGACACCTCCAAACCCTACAAGCATGGCGTAATACCTTCATTGATCCAGCCATCACTTCTTCGCAGCGTGCGAGACGAGATCACGGCCAACATCTCGTTCACCCCGAAGGAGACCGACATCTACAAGATACACCAGTCCGGCGACCTCGCCAATCTCGATGGCCTTGATCCGGCGGCGCTCGAGCGGCTGCCAAGTCTTGTCACGCTCCGCGATGCACTCTATAGCCCAGTGTTCAGGGACTACCTCAGCAACATCACTGGTGCTGGCAAGCTCTCTGGGAAGAAGACCGACATGGCAGTGAATGTATACACGCCCGGGTGTCACTTGCTGTGTCACGACGATGTCATTGGCAGTCGACGAGTGAGCTATATCCTATATCTCATGGATCCAGACAAACCTTGGCGAGAAGAGTGGGGCGGGGCTTTACGGCTGTATCCCACGAAGGAGCAGAAGAGCAAGAACGGGGAGACGGTTGCTGTTCCCGAACCAGATCACAGCATGAGCATACCGCCGGCATTCGGGCAATTGAGCTTTTTTGCGGTCCAGCCTGGTCTGAGCTATCACGACGTTGAAGAGGTGTATGCTAGAAGACCGGGCGAAGAAGAGGTGGATGACGGAGGGAGGCTACGCATGGCAATCAGTGGATGGTATCATATACCGCAAGAAGGTGAAGATGGATACGAAGAAGGCGCAGAAGAGCGGCAGGCAGAGAAGAGTTCGCTCGCTCAGCTGCAAGGCAAGGCGGATGAGTTCGAGGCTCCGAGACCACAGTGGATCGATCCCACGGAAAGGGCACGAAGTGAAGCCTTTGCGGCTGGCAATATACAGGACATCAAATCATACGGAGATGAGGTTGAACTGACCGAGGAAGACCTCGAATTTCTGATCCAATATCTCAACCCACGATATTTGACCCCAGACACCGTATCATCGCTTCGAGAATCATTCACCGAAGACTCGTCGCTGCGTCTTGCCTTGTTCGTATCTCCTAAGTTCGCGTCAGAATTGCACACTCAAGTGTCGAGAGATGATGAGAGAGACTCCAGTGAAGGCTCTGAGGAATGGGAAACAGCTGGACCACCACACAAGCATCGCTATCTGTACCAGCAAGCTGCAGAGGTCTCACCTATGCGAGCGAATGAGGAGGGGAGCGATCGTCCTGTAAGCGAATTGCTTCAGGTCTTAGTACCAAGCCTCGCGTTCAGGAAGTGGTTGTCATTGGCGACCGGGCTCACTCTTGGTGAGTGCAATGTCTTAGCACGACGGTTCAGGAGAGGAAGGGACTATAGTCTGGCTACGAGCTACAATGACGAGGAGCCACAGCTCGAAGTCTGCCTTGGCATGACACCAACGGAAGGCTGGGGCGCGTCAGCGGAGGAAGAAGAGCTTGAAGATAGAGTGAACGGAACAGGGGAGAAGGACGGCGATGAAACGGCACAGACCAGATCAAAAGCTACGACTCCCTCGGGCTCACAAGGGGCAACGAAAGACAAGTCCGCCACAGTCGATGCTCCAATTGACGCTGCGGAAGAGCCCAACGTAGGCGGCTATGAAGCTTACCTGGCGGCTGATGACGATGACGACTCTTCTTCTGTCGATGCTCCCACAAATCCCTCATCAGCGACTGGAGCTGGCCAGCGACGAAGCGGAAAGGCGGATCCGGCAGTATATAAAGCCAGCGAAGGTCAAGATGAGGAGGACGACGGCGTTCTATTCAATCAACCTGCAAGTTGGAACACGTTGACGGTCGTGTTACGCGACAAGGGTACAATGCGCTTCGTCAAGTATGTGAGCCGGAGCGCGCCGGGCGACAGGTGGGACATCAGCGGGGCGTGGAGAGTGACTGGTTCGCTTGACGAAGGGAGTGAGGGTTCGGATGACGCGGACGAAGCCGAAGCCGGAACCGAAGACGGAACTGATGAAGCAAGCAGCGACAGTAGTGACACTTGATCTACTGCGCATTTAATCATCATCTCCTGACGGTCTGACACGGAACATAAGGTTCACATTCGCAAAGCTGACGTGCTTACTAGCGGAGTTATCAGCCGCCCTCAAACGCCAGCATCCTCAACCCAGACATAAGAAGACAGACGGTGCCTGTTGCAATGTAAGAAACGTGCTCTACGCAGTGACGCATCTTCCTCTCGCGTGCTCTTCAACACAACACTCCATCAGTCATCATGGCCGCCGCTGCCGCCGCTACCGCAGACAGCACTGAAGCCAGCCGCAAACACATCTTGACCTCATTCGCCAACCCATCAGCCAATGCCTACGAAAAGCGCATGGGCGTGATCACGCGTCCTATGGCGTCTCACATCATCTCTACGCTCGCTCTCCCTCCAACAGCTCATATCCTCGACAACGCCTGTGGCACCGGCGCCGTCACCTCCACTTTCCTATCTACTTACCCCAACGGCAAGGTAACAGCCACGGATGCCAGTCCTCCCATGATCGAGGCCATACGTTCCGCGATAAGTCAGAACGGATGGGAGCAAAGTGTCACTGCGGAAGTGATGGACGCACAAGCACTGAAGCTTGACGCCGAGACCTTCGACGCAGCGATCATGCACTTCGGCATTTGGTTCCTGCCAGACCCTGCAGCCGGCGCGTCCGAGATGTACGGGGTCCTCAAGCCTCAGGGATCTGCTGTCATCACGACCGGTAAGGAAACCCCGCTCACTTACGTCTTCACGGCCGTGCAGGACGAGATCAATCCAGCGCAGAAGAGCCAAGGCGTCAGTGGCTTCCATAAGTGGTCTTTATCGGAGACGATGGTCCAGCTCTTCAAGGACGCCGGTTTCGCGGACGTTGAGATAAGCGAGCTCACCGAGGTGCAGTGGGCACCTAGCATTGCTGAGCTGGCAGACGCTCTTGCTGGAAACTTGAAGATCATGGCTGGTGGATGGACTGATGAGGAAAAGGCACGCATCGACGAGACGACGAGACGGGTTCTCCAAGCGCGCCGCGGTGAGTTCGGGGTGGTTGAGGAGGCGGGACGAGTAGGGCTGCCTTGGACGGTGCTGGTTTCGAAGGCAACGAAGCCATAAAATGCCCACGGAAACTGATCCAACCACTACCTGTATACTTGCATCCTAGAAAGGAAGACGCAGCTGTGGCCGGTCGTGAATGTAGAAGCGCTCAGGAGAGGGTAGTCCCGAGCCCGCCAAACTGTAATAGCATGGTCACTTCGACCGCCTTCACCCAATGTTCCTAGATCGTCAGGTCTTGCGCCCACTTTGATACGACCCCTGACATGTTAGCCAGGGGATGACTTGAGAGATGCACCCAAATCATCCGCGGCCTGCAAGAGTTCCGAGCATAAGAGTAAAACGTCGAAGATATATGGCGTTCTGAATCGCAATGGTCCCGGCAGCGACCGTGTCAGCATTGCTTGTATGACCTCCATGGATCCCTGTAACATTGAGTCATGGGTCACAAAGTGCGCGAACTATGAACAATAACATCTATCCTTCTGGGGGAGGGGGCAGCGATATACGTGAAGTGACAACATCTCTTGTACTCGCAAACGTTTCTGGGAGCACTTGATATAAACCCACGTCTGCCAGACTGGACTTCGCCACCGAGTGACACGTCATCCTCTTAGCATGCGATGCATTCCGTAAAAAACATGGGAGTACTACCGACAGTCTCTGCTATGATTGAATTGATGGCGTACGCTCAAGGTCATGCATCGTGTGCGTGAGGTGCTGAAGCCCCGCTTGACTTGGCGGTACATTTTGTGCTCTCTCATTCTCATCTACATCTCTTACTGCTGGCTGTTCAACATGCCGTGGTTATCGTCGGCGTTACCGCCGTATACCGGCCAGTATCAGGTCGGTACAGTCGATGTTGAAGTACCCGTGGAGCCACGCAATGTGAGAAACGCTGTGTTCAAGGACAACGGTAAGCCGGCTTTCGAGGTATGTATAAGCCCTGCATTCCGAAGACGCGTGCTCTTTGGAGTGAGGGCACATATGACTTCATGTTAGCAACAAAACAGTAACATCGTCCAGCTTGAGACCGTCTTGTTTACGCTCTATTTTCCCACGACCAACGACGCCCAGTCACATAAAAGCAAGCATCTTTGGGTACCGAAACCACTCGCACTGCACGCCGAAGGATATGCCCGCTTTGCTCACATCAACAATTGGCTCACGAACAACATGTTCACGTTCGGTCTGTGGATGCTGGCAGGCTCCAACGAAATACCAGCGCTCGTCGACGTGCCTATTCACTCTGGACAGCCCAACACCTACCGCGATGACGAAGACACCGCTGAGACCACGACGGGTGAGAGCGGCGCAGACAGGAAGTTCCCCATCATTGTCTTCAGTCATGGCATGGCCTCGTCTCGCACTTCCTATACACAGTATTGCGGCGAGCTCGCCTCCCGCGGCTATGTTGTCGCGGCTATCGAGCACCGCGACGGCTCTGGGCCCGGCAGCGTCGTCACGGGCACTGATGGCGAGACCCGCAATGTGTTCCGCATTGCCCCATCCGACCTTCAGCGCAACCCGCCAATCACAACTGCCGGACTGAAAGAAGAGCAACTCGCGTTTCGCCAAGCGGAGGTGGAAGAGACTATCAATGTCCTTCGTCAGCTGGACAATGGTGAAGGCTCCCAAATCCACGCCGCCAACCTTCGTGATGAAGGTGACCATTTTGACACCTTCGAAGGCCGCCTCAGCACCGAGGAGATTACGATCGCTGGCCACTCTTATGGCGCCACGCTTGCGCTACAGACACTGAAAGGTGGCCCATCAGCGGCTCTCCCTATCAAAGCTGCCATCATACTTGATCCTGGTAAATCCAGTGGACCGCTCAACACGGACATCTCGGTCCCAGTATTGGTCATTCATTCGAACTCTTGGTCGTCGGCGCACTCTATTTTCTACGGACGCCCTCACTTTGACGTCGTGCGTGATCTCGTGGAGCGTGTCAATGCAGAGGGATATACTGGATGGTGAGTCTTCCAAAGACAACTACGGAATTTCCGTGCACCAATATGCGCAATTCCGCAATAGCATGAGCTGGTATCTACATGCCTCATATGCTGACAACTCGCTTAGGTTCATGACCAGCCTCGGCACAACGCATCCCAGTGTAACAGACGCGCCGCTCATCGAGCCGATGCTGCTGAGCTGGACGACAGGAAGCACAATCGACGCGCGTGAAGGCGTAAATGAGTACGTGCGTGTCAGCAGCGAGTTTCTTAATTGGTTGAATGATGCAGTAAGAAGAGGCGTCCTGGCAGAGGGCGTGATGAGTACGACATATGAGAAAGACGGGTGGCTCGAGAAGTTGAAGCAAGCTGGAAGAAAAGTGCCGGAGAGTATCGGCAAGTACTGGCAGGTGCATGTTGCGCCTGAGTGAATAGGCGAGATGGCAATTGGCGCCACGATCAAAAAATGTGCCTTTCGTGTGAACGGCGGATGACAGCTTCTCCCTGACTTCCGATTTGAAATTTGAGAACGCTCTGGGATCAAAGTTGCCAGCTCGAACTATTCTAACCACTTCACGGTCCATCAGATGCTTGCTCAATACCGGCTTGCTCTCACTTAAGTCTGTCACGTCGGATATCGCAGGTGTCGCACTCAGCGGCGAGGCTACAGTTGCCTCGAGCATCTACCCAGACCATCTTTGCACGAACCGCTTTTGTTTTCCAAATCAACACCGGATTCACAACGTCACCAGCTCGTACACCATTACTCTTGCACCCCGTTGGATCTGCCTCCCACAACAACAACAAAATGCCAGACCACCAGGCAGACACCAAGAAAGTGACCGAAACCATCAAAGCCATCTCGCAAGGTCTCAACTCAGACCAATGGGGACCTCTGGAGTTCAGGAACTTCACGCAGAGCCAATTCCAGCTGCTACTCAGGTCGATGAGCGGCTACCACCATGACAAGTGGCGGTAAGCGTCTTTTCCATCCATATCATGCGGTCACGTTCTCTGCTGAACAGCATTTTCAAGGATGGATTACATCGCCGATCGCGAGGTCCTTCGCATCAAGATACCTACGGACTTGCATGACATGATGGTGAGCGATCTGCTCTTGGTATTCCGGTCGAAGATCGAGGTCCACCAGCAGGCTTCGGCGCCGGCAGACCTCAAATCGATCGCCGACAGAACACGGTTGTTGATGGGCGGTCGGGTGCGCGCAGGCCACACTGTGCTTCACACAGACCTTCAGTGGCGCCTCCGCCCAGACGACGGCCCCCATCCTCGCGTCGTCATCGAAGTGGGCGTCGCCGAATCCGAGAACGAGCTCGACTGGAACGCATGGCGCTTCATTAGCTGCACAGCTAGTCATATACAACTTGTTGTTGAGATCAAGCTCAAAGTCGACGAGGGCCAGGCGGTCTATACGGTTTGGCAGGCGAGTGAGAACACGGCTGACAAGATCGTCGACAGTCAGGTCAGTAGGACCGAAGTATTTTGCTATCCGGGCATACTGACAACAGGTACAGGTTATCCGTGACGGCGGCCAGTCTCTGAGAATTCCGCAGAGCGTTCTCTGTGCTCCGCCCGTAGAGACTGTCGCAACAGACGCTTCGGCATTTATCGAGATCTCGGGAGCTGAGATAGAGGGTTGCTTTCATGAAGCATTGGAGGAACATCGACGATTCGAGGAATCCTGAAACCCCCTTTGGTCGTTGCATTGCTACATGAGCCATAGGTGCAGTCATTGGTCACTATACCAGACAGGAATGGTCGCAAGTATACACATAGCTTCAGACAAACGTCCATCACAAGTTCTACAGAGGCCACAAATCAACAAACATAGCTCTCCTGGCTTCATTTCCTATCTGCAGTCCAGTCGCATAGACTCACTACACAGTGATCGTATCAGTATGCTTTAAATCACCCCGTTTTAGCGCAGCCTCGTCAACATAGAACTCCACACGGTATTGGTGTCTACAAAGGCGCGTATCAGCTCGACAGTTCTCGCTACCAACATTGATGGGTCACATACTCCACATCAGTCTTCGAGATATCAGCCAATTTGCACCCCGCCGTAGCCGGAGTTTCGGCCGCCTTGATCCCGTTGACCAACTTCGTGTGCCAGGGACGATGCTCCAGCCGCTTGAAAAATATGAGGTCAATCAGATGTTTGTGGTGTTCATCAAGTATCGCCTGCGTAGCTGGATCCATGAGGAAGTGGCAGCCTGGCCTGTATTCAGACATGATGGGCGCTTGTGTGTGTACCGTGAAGTGAGTGTAAGGTGACTGGATGGTGTTGTGGAGATCTGGAAGAGGGTGCGTTGCAGAGCTACAATCTGGTTTGGCTCTCGTGGATAGTTGGTGATTGTATGTTTTGTATTGCTCCAGCCTTGATAATGTATATATCTTGTAGAAGCCACGTTACATAAGGGCGTATCTGAAACCAGAAGGCACTCGCGAATATCACCACATTGAGTTTTTAGGGGAAGAGGGTCGCAAACATACCCGGTGTTAGCGCATGCCAAAGATTGACTCATTAGTGAGCATGTTCCTGATACCAGCGTGGGAGGATGGATGTTCGTGACCCAATATCTCCGCATTGCATTCATAACGACGGCGCGTGTTGAGAAAGAGCTATTTTGTGTTGTGATGTGGACGAGCACAGCTATTAGCCCTGCGTGGCCTCGCAATATCGCATCAGCAGCTTTTCAGTCGTTGATTGATTGCTCAAGGCGTCGAGGTCCGCAAGTATTGCCGGTCAGAACCTCACGATACATCCATCGTGAACAGGTCGACTGGCGGCGGTGGCGCGGGGCATACAAGGACCGTGAGCCTTCAGTCAGCCTCCAGATACTCTCCCTGCAATTCTCTCCTTGCAAAAGGCCCTCCAGGCGGCAGAGCAGGCTTCACGAGCCTTCTTGCACCCCGATGAAACTCTACGCGTAGAGCGTCCTCCACTTTTCGCCACTCTCTCATCTTAAGCTCAGGCGGCTTAGCAATAGCTTCGTCATGGGCTCTGTGCACCATATGCACGCGCATTTGCTCCTGCTGTTCGTCCGCTTGCAGCTCAAATGGGTCGTCTACCCGCACCATCAAACGTAAGTACGTCGACCAATCTCTCGCCTTCCATACTCTGCCTTCTGGCATGCCTTGACCTGGCGCAGTAGGATCGAACCATGGCTCTTCGTTGACTCCATACACTGGCCTTGCACGGTGCCATGCATAGGCTATGATCTTGAAAGGAAAGCCCAGATGGTGGTACTGGTCCAGCACGATGCCGTAAAGTGCGCCCATCCTCAACCCCATAGCACTGCCATCACCGTTCCTGAAGAGTGTGCCACCGCGCTTTGACCCAGTGCCGCCATACTGTCCAACCCATCTGATCATGTCCAGCTCGACAACGGGTGGCTGGAAGACTAGCATGCGCCGCCAGCTTGCATCCTGTCTCAATATTGACTGGCCCTTTTTCGCGATGCGGTCTGCCATCCGCCGGCCTCCTTGCCATGGGAACGGAGCAAGGTCGAAGATATCCTTGCAGGCGCCGTGAATATACCAGGCCTCCTCAGGGATGTAACGGCGCTGGAAGGTGCGAAAGGCGATACGGATGAGGGGATTGAGGCAGATATGAAGCGAGGTAAAATCAGGTCTAAAGAACAGATGTTGCTGAAGAGCGTTGCTCTTGTCGATGGTGTTCTTCCATAGCCTGCAGACGCGCGAAGCACGGAAAACGTCTTGGAGGTCGAGTAGAAGTAGTACGCGTTCAACGATGTCCGGAACTTCCATGAGAGATTATGAGCTCGCGCACGCTAGCGGTGACCGAAGCAGACCGTCGTGTCGCCTACCTGTGGGTTTGAACAATTGTGCAGACTCTTGATCAGCCCCTCATCGTAAGGTAGACAAGCTTCGGCATGACGTCAGCTCGTGCACTCTGCATGCGAATATTCTGCTGGCAGGAGCAGCAGTGTCGTGTTAGATTGACGCCAGGTCGAACTTTAGGCGTGGCGGTCCTTCACGCGCTCGATTTGCAATACTCACCAAATTCTTCCTTCTCTTTTCCTGCTCCTCAGTCAAGTGAAAACTACCCTCGTCTCCGTTCCTTTCCCTATTGAGCACCACCATCCCGTAGACGCCCCTTGTTTCAGCCGGCAGATTATCTGGCTGGCCCAACACCTTTTGTCCAAATGTCCCGTGCTCACAGAGGCGGCCATCATGCGGATAATGACTAATCGTTGAGAACTCGGTGTATGCACTGACGCTCCAAGCCGTTTGATCGAGCGCATAGTAGTCCACAAAAAGTTGGAAGAGATCATCCGCTCGCAGCCCGTCAGAGATATCTCTGGTAGGTTGCTGCTCAGGGATATCAGGGTCCAGTCGACAAGTATGGTATGTGCAAGGGGATGGATCGACATGTGACCTGTGACGGATCTCAAGAGCAGTGATCGGTGGCTGGTGTGTCAGCATACGACGCCAGCTTGCTTCCTTCGTTAGGAACCTCTTGCGGAGAGCCAGATCTTCACTAGACTTAGCCTCACTCGCTTCCCAGCGGCGGAATAATGTGTCGTGCGGTGCCATTCGGTCGTCCTTGAGGTAGCGCACCCAAGGCAGGCGATCAGTGAAGATCGTATCCCATAGATAACGCACGTCGTAGAAGTTAGGGAATGCTTTTTGCAGTAGAGCATTCTGAACCACATACTGCGGAGGCGATGACGAAGTGTATTCAGGGACAAGAAAAAGGCGTTTCTGAAGAGCAAGGCTGGCTGTGATAGCGCGATACCAAGTCTTTGATACGCGTTGAGCGAGGAGTAGGTCGCGCATAGGCAGCGCAAGGAGAATAAGCTCGAGCAGCTCAGGGGTGTTCAGGGCTTTGCGATTGCTTGCAGAGGACTTTCCGAACACGCCATATTGCAGCTTCGTCAGGAATGAGATCAACTTGTCCATACCGCGCTACTCCGCGCCCGCACTGTTCTGTGAGCATAAATTTGACTCGGGCTGTAGGTTTACTGATCCTCGACCTGTGACAAACTTTACTTGAGACTCCAGACCTGAGTGGGGTGGTCTAATGCTGAAGCTGGAAGTCTGACCCTGGGTGCGGACTTCGGCATCGTCTTCGTAGACGTAGCAGTAGATTGCAGCTCGCCGCTTCTGACATCGGTGGGTAAACCTTGCGCGGTCACTCCACAGATCACAAGACTGACTTAATCTTAAGCTCGCTACTGCGTGCTTTCAAAGATGAACAAGTCAGGTGAGTGAGAAGGGAGTATGCTCGCCAGAGGTCAGGAAGACGGTAAGTGCCAAGATTGTCACGTGCAAATCTGGAGTCTCGGATCGTCAAATAATACATGCGTCCAAGACATCGCCTGGTTACCCCAGCGCTACGATATGGTAGCGCTATATAATACAAGCATGGCTCATGGTACGTGCTCGATGCTCACCACCGTCAACGCTTCTTTCTCTCACCGGTGGTGCCATGCAGAGCCATGATTCGGCAGCCACATGTGGTAGCTGTCAAGGGGGTCCTACCCATCCTGCCTCATCCGCTTCTGCCCGTGCGGATTGTCGCCACCTTGTCCACCTTGCTGTCCCTGAAAGAAACCAGGATTGAAGTTGCCTGTCTGCATTGGATTGAAGCCTAAACGAAAGGGCACAGCTCACAGTCAGCGAATACTCAATCACCATGTAAGGTCAAGGGTGGACTTACCTCCCATGCCCATCATGTTCGGCATACCCATCATACCACCCATTCCCATCATGTTCGGCATGCCCATCATGCCTCCGTTCATGCCGCCTTGGTTGAATCCGCCCCGTCCGCGACCACCTTGAAACCCGCCGCGACCCATCATGCCGCCTTGGTTGAACCCACCTCGGTTGAAACCGCCCATGTTGTTGTTATACCCGCCGTTCATATTATTATTGTAGCCACCGCGACCACCACGAAAGCCGCCTCGGCCGCGCTGAAAGCCTGCCTGGCGTTCATAAGGGCTGCTGCTTGCCACGCCACGTGTCGCGCCCCCATTGGAGTTCGCGGGCGTATTTGCACTGGCTTGGCGTGCGGGACCATCTTTTGGTAGCGTCTTGAAAGGATTGCTGTTGGGGCTTGAATACTGAACGGGGTACTTTTTCGTAGCTGTCTTTGCTGCATTGATATTGCTATCGGATTGCATGAGGCGGTAGAAGGCAGTTGAGGCTTGCGGAGTGCAGAAGTCGAGGTAGACTTGGCTGCGTCTTGGTCAGCATATACGCTCTGTATTTGACACAACGCTCATCATCAGAACCTACCCTTTACACTTGCCATTAACCTTGTGTTCGCTGAATGTGATGTCTTGGAGGTCGTCCTCAGCGCCACAGAAGCGCGCCCACCCTCGGATGTCATCGTCGTTGACCCACCATTGGAGATCGCTGATGATGATTGCTAGTGTGGCATCTGCATCTACTGGCCTATTGTCTTCACCGCCATCATACCTGCCATTGCCATCTTGATCTGCTTGCTCTCTGGTTCTCTTGTGGACTTCGCTTTGGGTATCTGATGTCATCGTCACGTCTTGCTGATGTTGCGTGCCACTGCTTTGCTGTTGAGCGCCATTTGCGGCAGCCGTGGAGCCGTTTGCCGTTGTCTCTTGTGCGTTGCCGTCCCTGCCGGAGTTTGCGCCAGCGACTTCTTGAGCGGACTGGTCCTGATTTGCGACAGGCTCATCCTCGCCGTAAATGTCGATATCGAAGTTGTCGTCGTCAGCCATTTTCAAAGCTCGATTATAAGTCGAAGTGAAAGGAAAATGTCAAAGCTGCTCAAGTGATCACTCTTGTATTCTCACCTCACTAGAGTACAAGCAACGCCCTCAGAGCGCTTCGACTCGGCCCCCTGAGTGACCGTGATATTAGTCGGTTGTAACGTACACTCGAGCGGCTTGGATGCCGAAGCGAGACACACTTCTTCGCGATGGGAATGAAGTTGGATTTGCCCAGTCGCTCTTCCAATCAACGTACAGCGCACAATATTTCCCAAGTGATGAGCTTCAAATAGCTTCCAATGTAGGCCGGCAGCAGTCTGCGCTGATCCGACCTGAGCGTTGCCTTCGCGTGGAATGTACAAGTAGCACCAGAGCTCAAGACCTTCCTACCTCAGATCCGCGTCCCAAGATGGGCCTCTTAATCAACCTTTGAAGCGACGACGTGCCAGAGCAAGTCACAAGGTTCGCTGTCCGTGGTCAAGGATGTTGTTCGTCTGAGTAGCTGGATAGGGGATGGATTGGTTCTTCGACCACTGCCTCGGCCTTACGTGGTAGTCAATTCGTGGTTCGGGCAGTGTTAGAGTAATTGACGAGATCAGCAGGAGAGTGAAAGTAATCGGTAAAGGTGAGATGTGAGAATGAGAGAAAGAAGGTTACTGTTCATCTGATGTAGACGCGAATAATGAAAGCGACATTGGTTCGGAGTTCACAGAAACGGCGTTACAGCCCGCAAGTGCCGCTTGGAACCTAAGTGGCACAGTGATACATGTTTCGTAGCCTCGGTGATTTCTTCAATAACTCCAGCCTCCCCCCTTCAATTAACAGGGTGCTCAGAAACTACCCTTTTACAAACCAGCAATACCAAACCTATAAACCCTTCACCTTCTCATAGGACTCACCCAACAACACAAACCGAAAACTTTGGCAATCATGGCAGACCAAGCAAAAGAGCTCCTCGAGATTCCGCGCGACTTCGTCAGGGAAGGCACGCAGTTCATGAACCGATGCACGAAGCCGGATCAGAGGGAGTTCATCAAGTATGTTGCGGCATGGACAGGCGTGGCTGATAACAAGCATCGTGACTGATAGAAATCTAGAGTGTGTCAAGCAGTCGGCGTTGGCTTTCTCATCATGGGTGTCATTGGGTACTTCGTCAAGCTAAGTATGTACTGCGCGCTGAAGATGGTTGTGGAAAGGAGGCTGACTGAGTGCAGTACACATACCTGTGAATCGAGTGTTAGTGGGATGATGCGCAGGATCCCTTGGAAAATGGCAGACACGCCGAGGCAAGACCGCAGACAGTCGGCATATCGCATCTCTTCAAGGCTGCAACTGGAACCCCTGGGGTGCTTGCCATCAAGGAGTCAGCAAGGCGTTCGGGCGTCAGGAGAGGGAAAATGTATGAAAATGTGAGCATGAATATTTGCGAGGCCGTGCCGGCATCGTATACACAATCTATCAGGCCACGCAGATCTGGCAGATATGTACAACCTCACCCACCAACAACACCATCGTCAATATCAATGCCACCAGCATGCTCACAACACCGGCTAGATGCCTTCTCATCCATTGCTCTCCCACATCTCTCACGATCGCCTCATCCTGCCGTTGCACATGTCAATCATTATCATCGTAAAGTCGTGCCGGTCGTAATTGTCTTCTCCTCCGCTGCGCCGCTAATGCCTGCGGACTCAGCGCAGGCTGGTCGTACAGCGACCGATCAGGTATCAGCCTCTCGTTTACGCGCAGTCCCATCGGCGGGTCTGCTTCGTCACTGTCCATGCCGTCGTTCCAAGAGTGCACCGAGCACGTCCCTTGGTTCAAGCTGTACCCGTTCCAAGACGTCGCCGCCACGATTGGCGCGTTCGGGTGCCAGCTCGCGTCGCGGACGCATGTGCGCCAGGTGCCGTGATCATCTTCATCAAAGTCATCGAAGCCGTCTGCTTCTTCTTGGCCTTGTGGTCGCGTGTTGAGCGTCGCTTGCCGCACGTTGATCTTACCTGCGATGGTGGCGTCGAGATTGTAAACATAGATGCTACCGTCTTCGCTGCCGGTGTAGACGTATCGACTGTCTGTGCTCCCTGGCGGTGAGAAGTGACATCTGATCAGGGTCTTGAGGACAGAATGGCCCCGGAAGGTGACGAGGGAGCAGTCGTAGGGGTGCTTGTAGTACTTGCTGGTGTCGTATGTTTCAAAGCGGTAGTCGAAATGCATCGAGTATTGATCGGAGTCGACAGAATCTGCGGTGGAGGTGTCGACCATTTTACGGAGATCCCAGAGCTTCATTGTTTGATCTTTGCCGTTACTAAGCACGTAACGGCCGTCGCCCTTGCTGTCGATGTATGTGAGACCCTCGGTGTGACCAAGAAAGACGCCAGCTGCGCGCCTCTCGTTCATGCTTCGTCTGTCCCACACCTTGATTGTAGCATCATCTGAGCCGGAGTAGAGCAGATGTGGTGAGCCTTTGTCTCCGAAACATACGGCGTTGACATCTTCCGTATGGCCTTCAATTCGAAGCACAGTCTGCCTCGTCTCAATATCGTATGCGCACACACAGCTATCAGAAGTGCCAGCCACTAGCTCACGGCCGTCACCAGAGAACCTTACGGACCAAATACCAAAGTGACCTCCAGGAAACCCTCCGAACCGGCTGCCATCAGAGAACGTGAGCATGTGCGGGTCTGATTCAGACTCCGGATCTGTCGCTGCTAAACAGACCATGCTTCGGATCGAGCTATACGCGAGAAAGCGATTGTCGGGGCTGAGCGATGCGTCTGTGATGGTCCATTGGCCAAAGGGGTAGTCAACTGTTTTGTAGTATGTCCAATTATACGGGTTCGACGTGTCGTACATCCGCACCCTAAAGTCTTGCGAGCAGGAGAAGAAAAAGTTACCATCGTCGGAGAATTGGCCTGAGTAACAGCGTCGATTGTAATGCAGGATCTTGTCGGCGTTCGATGAAGGTATCAGAGCCTGTATTACCATGTCAGCCAAGTATTTGCGAATATAATACACACCAATTACCTGTGCTGCAAGCTTATTCCGACTTCGTTCCTTGCCTGGTGAAGATAGACCAAGTTCTCGTTGCATGATCCGATTTCCTAACCTTGACTTTCGCTGATATGTCCCCTCGAGGCGCTCATTCGTTCCAAACGTCCCAGACTCCATCAAGTCTCGTCCAATATCGCTAGGTACTTTGGGAAACGGTGATGGCTTCAATCCACGCCTCCGCCTTCGTCTTAGCGTTCGTGGATCATAATCGTCGTCGTCGTCATCATCGTCGTCGGCACCTGCGCCAAAGATGCCTTGAAGCGCGCCAGGCTGCCGTATGAACCGTAGGAACTGGCTTCGAGAGACTGTGTCGAATATCAGCCTATATCCGATTAGAAAGCCCAGAAGAAGCTGGGCCAGGCACAGCAGGCTGTTTTCCAAGCTTCAGGCTTACTTCGCATAGTCTGAGTCGCAGCTTGTGGTTGCGCTTGTCCGCCTCTTGCGTTCTCTTGCGGCTGAATCTGTAGCTCGTACGTCTCGTCGTCGTTTGGATCGGTGACGGCGCCCGCTTGGTCGGTGCCAACTTCTTCGGCGTTGAGTAGATCAAGGAGATCGGCGCGGGTGATGCCTTCGTCGTCCTCGTCCTCGTCGTCTTCTTCGTCTTCTTCGTCTTCTTCGTCGCCACCTTCTTCGGCGTCTGCATTGACCAGGTCATGTCAGCACTACCTCGCTCGTAAGACATGCGAAACATTGGCTCTCGCTAGTCTGCACTTCTATTCAATTAGGTTTGACGCATACCTAGGAATTCTTCGAGCTCATCCTCATCCGTAATCGTATTCTCAGTCTCATCCGCAGTGACGGGCTCAAAGTCTATGTCGTCATCTGCAGCAGATGCGGACGCTCCCGAAGCAGATGGGCTGAATGGAGTAGCCGATGGTGAGAGGGTCTGGCGGGATGGGCAGGACATGTTGGGACAGGCAGCCACACGCGGTGACTAGATAAGGCAGCGTGGTACTGCAGCTGAAATTAGGTGCAGTCCGATGAGGTCGAGAAGCTTGAGCATGCGGGCACATCATCGTTGGCTAGAATGAATGCAGCTCTTGTATTATGCCGAGGAGTGGACCCGGTGTCACTAGCGAGGGGCACCGTCGTCAATAGGAGATACTCGCCTTATCGCCGAGACAAGATGAGACGGGCTTTGTTGGTTGATTGAAAGCTGGCAGTGAGGTGCTTTACAGAGAAGTGACATGACTGTCATTCAACCTTCGACCTCCAATAGCCCCTTCATCGTGGTCTCAACACCTCTCAACCACCGGCCTTTCTCTTCTACCTCATCGCCAATCCCACTTTTACCCTCCTTACGCCTGCGCTTCGCGTCGTCCGCAGCCTTCACAGCTTTATCCCTCTCGCGCTCAGCAGCCGCAGCCTCTTCTTTCAGCTTCTTGAGCTCTCTCTCTTTCCTCGTTCGCTGCTCTGCAACCTCCTCGAGCCGACCTTGCACCCTCTCGAGCTGCTCTTCTCGCTCCTCGACGAGGTTGATGGTCGCCTCCAGCCCCATGCCCATCTCCGCTTGTCCATCACCAGCTTCCCCGCCTATGCCTTGCTCGTTGCGCATCTGCTCAATTTCATGTCTCAACCGCTCTAGCTCGTCCGGCAGTTGTCGCAGCTCTTGCGCTTGTGCTTCGACGAGCTGGTGCTGTTGGGCAAGCGCTCGCGCATGCGCCTCAATCTGCGCCAGCTGGCCATTGACAGCGGCCTTCTGCTGTTTAAGCGTGTCTTTTATCTCGGCGAGCTGTGACTCGAGCTCTGCGTTTGCGGCTGGTGATATGTGTTCCGGCGGTGGAGGCGGCGACGAGACTAGATAGCGCAGAAACTTCTCTTTCGTGACTTGCTCCGTGTAAGAGAAGCGGAGCTTGGTGAAGAGGTCTCGGTAGTGTGTCAGATCGGCGGAGAGGCTGGCTGGTGTTGGAATGTCTGGACCGGCGTTTGTGGATGCGTCTGAGTTGCGTTGGTTCGTGTCGCGGCGACTGTGGTCGTCCTCTGGCGAGAGCAGTGGCTCGCTAAGTTTCAGTAGTGTGAGCTCGTGCTGCCTCTGTAAGTTGTCGAGCGCTTCGAGCGCGCCGGCGATCTGTTCGGTCATTATTGGGTTGAATCCTCGGATTGGTGTGGTTAGGAGGAGTTGGCTCGCTCCATATGCACGGTGACTGTTTACACACATCTTACCGGATGCGGCGAAGCGTCGGTCACTCTGACCCCGTCTGACACTCCTCGCACCCTCGCAGCCCCGGCCTGACGCTGCACTTTATCCTTGCTCTGCGAGATAACTTATGACATGTCAAACAAAGCTGTCCAGTCATGGCGGAGCACGCTTTACGGGCAACAACGCGCACCAGGCAGCCGAACACCGCCAACCCTATCAGGGGGCTATACGGTGCTGAAAGCACGTTGGCGCCTGTTTCACGCAATATGTAAGAGTACAAGACATTTGCTTTTACGTCAATCTTGCATACAATCGTGACGATTCGCTTTATCTCCCTGTCAATTCATGTTTGTATATACATACTCGCATATAACGCCAGTGACATGGCCGAACTGCTGGCAACCCTCCCAGTTGAACTACTTACTCTCGTCCTCTCGCATCTGACTGAGACCGATCTGAGCGTGGGCACGGAGCCATTCCCTTGCGTAGACAGGCGACAAGGCTGGAGAACATGGACATTAGACGCCCACGAAGTACGTGAATTGGGAGACGAGGTGGTTTAAGGGAGACGCCAGACCGCTGACAAGCCTGCCAAACTCCAGATCGCAGCGCCTCTTGCTTCTCTCGCGGTTGTGAGCCCGAGATCTTTAGTCGCCATCAGAGACGTGCTCATTCTCCATGAGCGACGGAGCTATCAGAGAGGATTGGCATGTCACACCGCGTTGCTGAGGTTGCATGGAATGTGTGAGCGATGGATACGGCTGGTTGGCATGGATGAGATAAGGGGTCTAATCGTTTGAAGCGCCATGATTAGACACATGGGAAAGTAATATTAATTGCTGATATTGAATGTGTCGTTTGAATGTCGATGTTAAAGACTTGGAAACCTTCGGCGGCTCGACTTGATGGAATAAGATAATACCTCTCTGCGCACTTCTGCCATATGTCGAAAGTGATCTGCAGCGGTTGTGTTGAGATGAATCTTGAAATATATAATGATGCTTGGAGCGCAGACCCCAGGTGAGCTCGTGAGTACAGAGGTTATGCGATTGCCAAATGCCGTTCAGCTCAGGTGCCTAGTAGCAGACGCTGTTTCGAGGGCCAATTTCGCTCGTTTAAACCCCTTGTGATACTAACATTTGATCGCACCAGCTCAATACACTGGAACGGATCAAGTGGTAGGAGATGCTAGCAGACCCGTCCTTGGTACGTAATAGTCATGTCGTCCTCTCAGTCCAGCAAGAGAAGACGGCATAGCTCGTGAATGGAGATACTCCCCGTCATTCAGGAGGAATATCGCCGTTCTCGCACAAAATGAATTGAAGGGTTGTGGGCAGCTTTGGCCTGTCATCAGCCTCCTCAAGCGCAGGGTCGTGCTGGCCCGACGAACGACCGATAGGGTACATGGCGTAGCCGTGTGGGATTTCGTGCAGAGCAGTTTCGGAGAAATTCAGTGGATGTAGTATGTGTCTTTTATGCTGTTGTGCTCGCTTTTGTGCTTGAAGAACGATGGCTGAGACGACACGCTGATTTTTGAGGTGGTAACGCTGAACGCATTCCGTGGGCGGCAGGCCGAACTCCAAATGAGCCTGGAATACCAACGCTCGCGTGATGGGATCGACTTCTCTTTCTCGGTCGGCGTCGGTCGGCTCATAGAATTTCTTGTTCTTGGCTTCGGCGGGCCGAGCAGGCTTGTTGCGCTTGCCTACCTTGAATATCTGACCTTCCGGTCCTTGCGAGAAATCGAGAATATTCTCATGCTCGCCAGCATCCTTGCGTTTGGGAGCTAGGATGGTGCCAAAGTCCTTGAGGTTCTCGCGGTAATGACGTATCTGACGCTCCGAGATGCCTGACTGATCGGCTATTTGCTTCGTGGTCAGGTTCTGTTGCATAAGCTGGAGGGCATGTTCACGCGCTTCCTCCTTGTGAAGTGTCTTCGGTCGATGGGGGCGGTCGATCTTCCTGTATTTGCGGACCATCTCCCGGCAACGTCAAGTGGTGAGAGATGTCAATGGTTTGCTTGCTCCTTGACCGAATGCTGACAATGCGGCGTTTTGCGACCTCTCGAAGTCGTTGAAGGCTCGATCAGCTCGGAATTGATGATCTGCAGCTCGATAGATTGTTTACCACCGCGACTCACTTGAATTTTGCACGACTGCGACTGGTGGAAAGAGCGCGTTTCGGGGAGGCGGCAGCCAAATAAACATGCTAAGCGAAAGCGGCCTATCCGTAAACACCGAATGAGGAAGATGCTAGCGTAAGGGTAGATGAACCCGCCGACTCCCGTCAGCTTCCACCTTCAATCACAGAATCGAAGACATCTACCTATTTGCCTGCAACGCAATACTTCGAACAGACAAAGGGCCTCTGCGAAAAGGTGCCTTCGATTTGAACGACATGAGCGATGTGACTCGGTTAGTCTAGGGTCTTAGTAAGCCATAGGACATGCCACCGGCCAACCCACTTACAGATGATTACGTTGCAAAGCTGCTTGCTCAAGATGCGGCCAATCTTTCAAGCGGACTGTCACGGCGGTCGGACCGTGCGCCAAAGCCGAACACACGCTTTCTGAAGAACATATTGCGCGAAGCTGACGGCCACAACACCGCATTAAAAAGGAAAGAGGAGCAGGAGGCTGGGGAGCGTAAGCGGCAACTAGGGCGTGAAGAGCGTCGCAGAGGCATCCGCACTGATCGCCGAAATGGCAGACTCACGCCACCCGCTGACGATGCAGACGTTGTCGAGACCGGGCGTCGGGTGAAGAGAAGGCGGGTCGAGGAGGACAGAACACACAGACAAGAGCCGCGAAGTCGTGGCGCAGACTCTCGTCGCTCCAGAAGCCACAGTCGCGAGCGGACATATCCCACCCACAAGTTGAGCGACCGTGATAGTGATTGTCGCACAACTCAACACCCTAGAAAGCAGAGACGGCCCACAGATCGTGGCCGCAGCCCTTCGAGACACCGCCATCGCCGTAGAAAATCGAAAGATAGAGACCGAACCCTGTCAGTTGAATATCAGTCCTCGAAGCGAAAGAGACGGGAGGACGATAAGCAACAAGGTCGCCGGCAAGTACAGGCCAAGTGTCACCACAGCGAGCCGCGAGATGCATCGGAAAGCTCTGATTCGGATCCTCTCGAGGGTCTCATCGGCCCACGACCACCTTCTCCACATGCAAAGACATCCAAAGCTGTCCGCGGACGAGGCCGTGGCACGTTCACATCCAACGCTCTTGACCATCGCTTCAATGCAGACTACGATCCTGCGGCAGATGTGCAGCCCGACTCAGAGGCGCAGCAAGATGATTGGGAAGGGGCGCTTGAGGCATTGCGGGATCGCCAGAAGTGGAAGCAGATCGGAGCTCAAAGGCTTCGAGAAGCCGGATTTGGTGAGACTGATATCAAGAAATGGGAAAGGGGAAAGAGTGCAGCTGCTGGCGGGGAAGGCGACATAGATGATGTGCGGTGGAGTAAGAGAGGCGAGGATAGAGAGTGGGATAAGGGTAAGATTTTGGATGAAGACAGCGTTGGTGCTGCAGCCGCATGGGGAGGGTTGAAGGTACATGAGTAGTTATGAACATTGGCATTTTTTTCCGAGACTGGAGATACGAGATCAGTTCACACCAAAAGATACCCGACCTTTCTGGGCTTGTGTTTGTGCCGACATGTTCGGGACTCTCTACGCCGAACCACAAGGAGAATCGTCAATGATTGCCGTGTATGGCTGACGCGATGAAGGTACTCGGCCTTGTACGTCGCAGAGAGATTGCGCATGAGTTACTGTGGTGATTTGTATGAAGTTTGATCAGCTCCAGCGTTGAGAGCAAGCACTTGGTGCTGTCAGCGTCGTAGGAATCTAATCTAATCTTTTCGATCTAAAACTGATTGTGCAGCTTTTCGCGAGGTCGAGCCTTCGACCACACCACTTTCGCGTTTGAGCACAGCTACAACCAATACGCACCATGAATGCAGAAGCGCCCCTGCAAAAAGTGTGCGCAAATCTAACGGTACCTTTGCGGCAATTCCTGAGTATCGCTGACGAGTTTCCAGGAAGCCCAAATCCGCACGCACCGCCCGCGCCCTCAAAGCGCGTGAACCCCAGGCCACAGAAAACCCACGCATCGCCATTTTCCTGCGCTACACAACATGCTCTGAATTAGTACAGCTCCTGCTCTCCGACCTCAGCAACCTCCGCAAGCCATACAACATCAAGTTCACCAAGAAGAACAGCCTCCACCCCTTCGAAGATGCCTCGTCTTTCGAGTTCTTCAGCGAGAAGAACGACGCCTCTCTACTCGTCTTCGGCAGCCACACGAAGAAGCGCCCGCATTGTCTGACTCTGCTGCGCATGTTCGAGCACAAAGTCCTTGATATGATCGAGCTGGTAGTGGATCAAGAGACGGCGCGCACGATGCGCCAGTTCAAGGGCGCGAAGCCCGCTGTTGGCTTGAAGCCTATGATCTCCTTCAGTGGAAGCGTGTGGGACAGCCCCGTGCACAATGAGTATACGCTTGCAAAGTCACTGCTTCTCGACTTCTTCAAGGGTCCGGATGCTAAGCAGGTCGACGTCGAGGGCCTTCAATACATGATTCACATCTCTGCGGCTGATGAGGTCGAAGGCCAGCCGAAGCCTGCGATCCACTTGCGATCGTACATGATCAAGACGAAGCGCTCCGGCTCGCGGCTGCCGCGCGTTGAGGTCGAGGAAATGGGGCCGCGCGTTGACTTCAGGATTGCAAGGACGAAACAAGCAGACGAGGCGATGTGGAAGGAGGCTATGAAGAAGCCGAAGGGCACAGAGGCTAAGTCGAAGAAGAACATCGAAACGGATACAGTGGGTGATAAGGTCGGTCGGATTCACATGGGCCGGCAAGATCTGGCGAAGTTGCAGACGAGGAAGATGAAGGGGCTAAAGCGGAGTCGCGACATGGAGGTGGAGTTCGACATCGACATGGATCTCGATCGGGAGGAAAGCAAGAAAACGAGGGTGGAGTGATATCAGCGGCGTCAGTATCACCTCTGTGTATGATTGATGTCTAGCACGGCGTTCGAGGAGGGTGTTGCATGGTAAACGTATGATCAATGTCAGACCTTAAGCTCTCCCTTGGGGGCTTCTTCACCTGCTGAGCGCCAGCCGACCGCCTTAATCCGCCAACATTATCTCCCCATTTCAAGATCTTTCGCTCCTTCTATCTTCAACCGGTACGTATACTCTCCCTCGTCGGTCGGCTCTTCAACGAGACTCTCAACCTCGCTGCTCGGCTCCCAAGAGAAAGCACGTCCATACAGGCTCAGGGCGCTTTCGTATTCTGGCGGAAAGGCACGTCCAGCTGAGGCTTGTGCGTGTTCTGGATATCTCGATATTGGCGGCTTGGAATCCTCGCGTGACGATGCCGTGTCTTTGCAAAGGCTGTCCGGTGAGAGCAAGAAGACAGGCTGGCCGAGAAAATGCTGACTTAGTGACAGATCCATTGTTGACTTTGCTGGATGTGATAGGTTCGAGGTCATGCTTGCGGGTCTCTCAGGCGGCTGCGTTTGGGTACCTCGATCCTGGGATTGGTACGGTGGAGTTGCCATTCGGGCGTCGCGAGGTAATGCAGAGTAGTTATGGACCTTCCTGTTGGCTTGAATTTGCAGAACGGCGTCTATTGACGAACAGGCTCGTACAGAATGGAGCAGGAAAACTCATTGCCTAGTGCACCAGTACGCTCAGACACGGTTATTTGCCATCTCTTTGTTCTACAACCCATACTAAATCAGCATCGCAAGCTTGATCGCATATCTACGCATCTCTTCGCTTGCGACTCAAACGGCAACGCCGAGACTTGCTCGCAGCGGTTGTTGTGGTCTCCATTGTCTCCAACGACTGAAAGCGGCCTGCCAAGAACCACACAAGACGAGGTGCGAGTTATCAAACCACTGCCTTACAGCTTTAGCGATGACTTTGATGTTTTCTGTCCTGACTACACTTCACAGGCCATCCCCTGAGCTCCTAGAAACCTCAATGACTCTACTGCAGGAACGCCAGACGTCACCTGGCGCACGGGCCCACAGACCCAAAGTCATCCGCTAGCGGACTAGCTGCCGAGATCGAACCGCACCGTCCCTGAGACAACCAAGATCGGACGTTTTTCCTGTCACGATCAGATTGAACCTCGTCTCCGCGGCTTTGGATCGCTCATCCCATCCCTTGTCCTTACTCAAAGGGGCTCAGGAAGTGCATGATGATATCACGCGTGATCAGCGCGTCGAGCGGATGCGACAAGCCGTGTAGGAATAAGGTGCCTTGGTGCGCCTTGCCGTGGCCAGTCACCGTCCGATCCAGCTGCGTCATTGACTTTTGGCAGGTCCAACATGCGTGACGCTCTGGCTGAAGGGGCTGGGGATGCTTGCTCTTAATCTGCTCAGTGTCCCTCCTAGTCGCTTCCTATTAGACGACCTTGGCCTTCTCATCGCTCCTCAGATCTTTGTTATTGAAGTACAGCTGTTGCTCGTTTAGTAGACAGCATCTCACAAGCTTTTTTCCCTCACATTTTCCCGCTTATTAGCTTCCCTCGTACGTTGTAAACAGGTCTTTTACGTCCACCCGCTCTCTCAAAATGCCTCCCAAGGACAAGTACACCAACCCAGAGCTCCGCGACCAAGTCAAGAAAGAGCTCCATGAGTCCGACAAGGGCGGGGCTCCAGGCCAATGGTCGGCTCGCAAGGCGCAGATGATGGCTTCGGAGTACAAGAAGCGCGGCGGCGAATACAACACTGACAAGGAGACTGGTAAGCTCTTGACTCGACCCAAGTCCTGTATCAATGTCAGCATCCGACTTCTCATCGGCGCTATCCTCAATGCCATCGACCCGCACGCGATCCTTCTGTCACAGGACTAACAGAGGCATCCAGGTCAAGACGACTCCCAAAAGAACCTCCAAAAATGGGGCGAAGAAGATTGGCAAACCAAAGAAGGCTCAGGTAACGCCAAGCAAGCCGACGGCACGCAGAAGCGCTACCTCCCCAAGAAAGCTTGGGAGCAGATGGACGAGTCTGAAAAGCAAGCTACGGACGAGAAGAAACAGGCCGAATCGAAGGAAGGCAAGCAGTTCGTCGGCAACACCAGCGGCGCGAAGCAAGCTCGCGAGAACGCCAATGAGGAAGAGAACGAGCAGTTTGAGCAGAAGAAGGGGCAGCAGGGGAAGCAGAAGAAGGGAGGGAAGGCTGAGAATGCTGAGGGTGTGAAGACGAAGGGAAGTGGTGGTAAGAAGACGGCTGGTAAGCAGGAAGAAGAGGAAGAAAAGGAGATCGCGGAGAAGCAGGACGGGGATGATGATGCCGTTGTTGATGATAAGGAGGAGGATGCGGACGAGGATGAGGAGTTCGTCGAGGATGAGGATGCGGAAGATGACCACGAAGATGAAGACGTCGCGGAAGATGATGACGGCAAAGAAGTCGCCAATGGCGCCGATGAAAAGCCTGCGCGCGGCCAAAAGCGCGGTCGCGGTGGCCAGAAGAGTCAAGGAGGCCAGAATAAGAAACAGAAGACCAACGGCAAGGAAAACGAGGCTCAGAAGGCTGGCAAGGTCGGCAGCAAGCACGACAACCCTGATGCTCCTGGTGAAGCTGGTTCAGCGACGAGGCTGCCGAAGGTTGGGCAACGGGTGTCATGGAAGTCTTTGCCCGGCTGGGTTCATGGCAAGGTCGTTGAGGTGGTTACTGAAGAGAAACAAGTTGGCGGTCAGCACATCAAGGGGAGCAAGAAGGATCCCAGACTTGCACTTGAGGCGGACAGTGGCAAGATGTGCCAGCATAAGCCAGCCACGACCTTTTTCAACGATGAATAGTGGTGTGTTGGTGTCGAATCCGATGCTTAAATTGGATTCCAACTGCTTTGATATGGAATGCTTTCTCTAATATGTGTACAAAAAGAACCGATTGAAAAGTTCAAACTACTAAAGCATCTCTGTGATGTTAATGTTACTCCCTGCATCTTAATGACCCAGCATAGACCTGATGGGGTGAGGGAGTCTTTGAGGGTTTGTTGTGTAGTAACCTTCTCGTGCCCGCCCGTAAAACCCGCATTGTCGGAATCCTACAAATGTAAACATCCTCCGTCCGACTGCTTACAAAGACATGGCAAGTTCACCAGAACAAGCCTAGCTTCTCATTATACGGTCCAATATTTGTTTCGTCGTCATTATGTATAAAGCCATTGAAGTGCATCAATGAGACAAGAGGACCAAAGTCGATATTCATTAAGATGTGCATCCTAGACTACAAGAATTAGACGCAAACATGCCGAGCCAGGTCACCATCACAGTCCCTCAAGAATACGGGTACGTTTCACCCTCCCAACTCCAGGATGCGTCCAGCAGCTCACACCACCCAGCTACGTCATACTCAGCGCCTCCGCCTCCTTCCTCGTCGCCCTCTGGCACAGCTTCCGCACCAGCCCATTCCGTCACGCCGCCCAAGTCCCGCATCCAAACCGTTTCGCAGACTCCAGCACCATCTCCAAAGCAACCTCCGCCGCCAGCGCCTCCGAGAAAGCCGGGTTGGAGAAGGCTGCATATCTCTTCAACTGCGCGCAAGCTTCGCATGGCAACTTCATTGAGAACCAGCCCACGTTCCTTGCGGCGCTGCTGATCTCGGGTCTGAAGTACCCCGTCACTGCCGCTTTTCTCGGTGCGGCGTGTGTGCTCTGCGCGTGGGGTATGCTGTTGGGTATACGATGAAGAATAAGGAGAATGGGGAGGGGCGGTTCCATGCGCTGTACTGGCAGATTCCGGTACAGTTGGGGTTGGTTGGGTTGAGTGTGATGACGGGGGTTTCTTTGTTGAGGGGGTGAGCAGACTACTAAAACGAGCTGATTGTCGACAAATGAGGCTTATAGAAAGGACCGTAATGCGTAGAATTCTCGAAAAACGCTCTTATGTTTTCATCAACGCTGTGTATCGGCTGGCTATTGCGCTTCTCTTCTTATCTTTTCTCTATGGTGATGTAGGTCTTAGCGCTTTAGCGAAAATGAGTCGAGTATTTGAAAACGCGGTTGATTAGCGCCTTCGCTCAAGATGAGCAATTCTGCCCGTTGGAACACCTTGTACGCTCACACTACGACCGTAAACGTCGCTAGTCGAGGGACTCGGACATGTGCCGTCGCTCGAGATGCTTTATAGAAGCTCTGTGCCGCTTGTCTCGACTTTCAATGATCAAATCATTTTGCAAGAGACCATCCGACGCCGAAAAACGGTAATAGGTCGTTCGACCAAGATTTGCGACGGCAACCTAAATCACGATATGCTTTCACAACACCAGTCATATTGCGCCACGTCAGGTTTCACTAGCTTGCTCACCTGTAGTGCGTACTTCTTCATTTCATTGGTATGGTCAAAGTAGCTCAGACGCCGTTCTGTTGTCAAGCCGTAAACCTGTCTTACTGGCAAGAACAATACGATGGTCAAACCCAGATCTCTATACAGGCATAATTTACAATGTACGCGATATGAGCGTCGAGACGTCGTTGAGATCCTTGTACACCCACGCTATGGCATGCGTGGATGAGATAAGATCGCGGTTGCAAAAGTGACTAGAAGCTATTGATGTCAATACTGTGATCTCGAGAAACTGAGCCTTATGAGGCAGTCGCCCAAAGCACCTGGAGGCCCTGGGACGGCCGAAAGAGGCTAGCCCATCTACAAGGTAACAATGATGGATCTTTCACACTGCCTCTTTTCTTTCCCCGCCTCCATCCTACTCACAATCAACATGTCGAACCTGGACAGGAAGCAGCTCGTCGAGAGCATCAAAGAACGCCACGCAGCCTCAGCCGAGAAGAAGCCCACCTACTTCAGCGGCGGCCAAGCGCTCTCTGCGTACGTTCAAGCCGCGCCCACTCCTTGCTCAAGTACAGCACTGATGGCAAGCAGGCCTCCAGTCACAGTCCGTCTCAGCCGCGGTTTCGACGGTGTTGTCGCATTCTTCGCTCTGTACTTCACTACACTCTTCTCGGTACGTCTGAATCCGTCGTGCAAGGACATGGGGCATAGCAGGCAACTAACGCAAGCACCAGTTCAACTCATGGACCGCCGCCCGCGACTCGCCTTTCAGCAATGGACATCGTGAAGCGTACAGGAGTGGTGCCAGAGGATTGTCAGGAGTGGAGCAAGGAGGCCGGCGCACTGGGCGGTTTGATGCGTATGGAGGGGGCCCTGATATGCCTGCGCCGGTGAAGACTTGTTGCGGATGAGCATGGGGGGCTTAAAGTCCTGTGCGGACGAGCTAGAGATACCCAGACAGTTAATGAAACATCCTGTTCGACACTTTTTGAACTGTTTGCAGCCCGTGCACTAGCTTTGGTGCTTTCGTGATCCACAACCAAGAGCTAGCGCGGAGGCTTGCGGAGCTCCTCGAATAGACGAGCACTTCAAGTCAATACGATTGCCTCTGTCGAAACTATTGTTGTTCTCTCACGGCCTTTCAGACACTTTCAGTAAGAGTGCGAGCCCTCACTTCGATGCTCATAGCAACGAACGAATGCCCAGTGACAACGCGCCCAGCCCAGCCACCGCAAATAGTTACTCGTTGCCTCACCGACATTAGTGTTCTCTCCTCACTTTCCATTCCAATTCACTCATTTCAGCCTTGCATTGCGCTCTTCCATGACCTGAAACATTGATGCTAAACCGTACACATACTTTGATGACCCCCATCCGCCTCCACCATGTCCAAACACAGCCGCTACGAAGAACACGACTACGAACGCTACGAACGAGACTCCGACGACTCACGAGACCATGACCAACCAAGACGAAATAATAACGCCAGCCAAAGCCTCACACGTATACCTTCACAATCCCGACCGCAAGGCCAACTCGTAAAGAAACGCCTGATCGTTTGTTGCGATGGTACGCTCCACCACCTCAGCGCGCCCCTCCACCCCGCACATCAACACAATCACTAACGCAATCCTGAACAGGCACATGGGTCAACGCCAACGCCGGCCTCCACAACGGCAAAATCGAGCCCCCCTCCAACGTCTCCCGCTTCACGCGCGCCGTCCGCTCCTCCACCTCCACCGGCATCCCCCAAATAACCTACTACCAAGCCGGCGTCGGCTCCATGGGCGACGTGACCAACAAAGTCATCGGCGGAGCCACCGGCGCCGGGCTCGGCGAGAACGTGCGCGAAGCCTACTCCTTCATCGCTAACAACTACAACGTCGGGGACGAGATATTCCTGCTCGGATTCTCGAGGGGCGCGTTCACTGCCCGTAGTGTGGGCGGGTTGATTGCGAGCATAGGTGTGCTCACGAAGGCGGGGTTGAGCTCCTTCCCGGTGATATATAAGGACTTCAAGAATAGGTTTGAGCGCGACTACAGGAGTCCGGCGAGGGATGTGCCGTTCCCGGATAAGCCGTCTGCGCGGTCGCCGGCGTATTCGAGGGAGCTGGAGAGGAGGAAGCTTACGACGCTGGGGGTACGGATACGCGCGATTGGCGTGTGGGATACGGTGGGCAGCCTGGGAGTGCCGCGCGTGGAATGGCTGGGCAAGCTCGGAAAGCGCGGGAACATGGAAGTGAGCGAGTATAAATTTTACGATACTTCACTGGACAACTGTGTGGACAACGCCTTTCAAGCACTGGCACTCGACGAGCAGCGCGCGAATTTCCAGCCGGCGGTGTGGGAGAAGCGAAGCAACACGCGGACGAACCTGATCCAAGTGTGGTTTCCAGGCGTGCACGCCAACGTCGGGGGCGGGTACAACGACCAGGAGCTGGCGAACGTGAGCCTGGCGTGGATGATGGCGATGATGGAGCCGCTACTGGAGCTGAATGAGAACTACATCCTTAGCGAGGAGAAGGCGAACGCGGAATACTACGACAAGAAGGGGCAGCCGGCGCGGCCGTGGAGTTTCGGAAAAATCTACAGTAACGACACCGGAGCATTCAAGGCGGCCGGCAAGATCACAAGGACGCCGGGCGATTACTGGAGGTTGGATCCGGAGACTGGGGAGGAGATACGAAAACCGCTGAAGAATACGAATGAGTATGTGCATAGTAGTGTGCGGACGCGGTTCGTGATGGAGGGGCCTGGGAAGGGGGGAAGGGGGATATATACGCCGCCGGCGCTGAAAGGGTGGCATTTGGATGCTGAGCCGGAGCTGCAGGGCCTGCCGACGCCGTGGTTCTGGGAGAACACGGAGGGGAAGGAGCGGGTGATCTTGCCGGAGGCACCATTGAGGATGATTGAGCGGATGTTGTTGGATCAGAGTCCGGATGTGGTGGAGGTAGTAGAAGAGCGGCCGCCAGGAAAGCGAAGATGACAGGAAATTGAAAGAAAGGCTTCCGCCCGGACAAATTGTGTTTTTTCGTGTCCATTCTGCGTGTTACGGTCGTGTGAGCGTGCTATACGCCATTGACCATGCGCCCGCCTGCATGATCATCCTCAATCACCCAGTCTCTCACGCCTCCTTTCCAATCAGCTATTCGCCCGTCGCTAATCCGGACGATCACCACCCTCACATCCGCACCCTCGATAAAGCACCCACGTCCGCCATCCCCAACAGCACTTTCATCTCCCGGAGAGCTCCCCAATATCCCTGGATTTGACTCCCGGAACGTATTGTTCTGTAAATGCTGCTCTTTACACCATTTCTCCTCCTCACTGCCCCGCTCGGCGATCCTCGCATCTCCGTTGATAGTTGCACTAATCATTGAGAGCTCGTCCGTGTTCATATTCTGCAGTAGAGTCGCCAAACTAGACTGAGTCGCTGCCGGCGCAGGTGAACCCTCGCGCCCTGGATCCCGTGTTCGTGTGTTTGGTCGGTTCGTTACCCAGTCATGAACCAGGAGTGCTACTTTGGGATTGGAGAGGAGATTGAGCGTTTTCTTGGAGGAAGGATTGGTGGTCATGATGATTGCTGGAGATCGCCAGAAGGGCGATGAGGGGAGGTAGGTGTAGTTCATGAGGGAGATATGGGGGGTTTGTGCTGTGCATGTCGCTAGGTGGAGCTGTAGGGTATCAGTACCAATATCTGGCGGTTGGTTTGTGCTGAAGGTGCGTACAAAGCGGGTGTTCTTTAGGCAAGTTACGACCTCTGGTGGCAGTGATCTTGAAGTAGTAGGGTGTGTGGATTCAGCGGAGGACTCGTACGTTAAGGGTGCGCCTGTCGACATGATAGCGACCGGTTGGATGGCGTCTACCTAATTCCTGGATTGGATTAATTATCTACTACGTGCGGGCTGCTCTTCAATGATGTCGTTAAGAAGAGCATTTGCTATCGATAGACGATTCGACGCCTACCCATTCTGGGAC
Organism: Arthonia radiata; assembly: GCA_002989075.1. Classification (NCBI taxonomy): domain Eukaryota; kingdom Fungi; phylum Ascomycota; class Arthoniomycetes; order Arthoniales; family Arthoniaceae; genus Arthonia; species Arthonia radiata. Next base: position 1,091,676 of record PSQN01000013.1, read on the forward strand.
TAGTGATGATGTGCCTGTCTGAATACGTTGCCGATGCGCAAAGACGTTGAGCACGCATGAAGGGATGGTGCTGTTCTTGAGGTATCGAAAGTGATACTCAATTGCTGACATAGCGTTCATCTTGCAAAGATCAAGACCATAGTCGTTCCAGGCACAGGCTCTGCTGATGGCCATCCACTTATTTGAGGGGTCGGCAACGTGATCTAACAACAATAACGAGCATCTCGTCCTCCGAGCTTGGGCCTCTTTCTCCTCGTCTGGACTCTTAGATCGGTACCTGACAAGCTGACCCTAGACAGCAACTCACGCGACCGCTGCGGGGAAGTCTCATTTCCTGCACACCACGACTAAATTATCCCAGATCAACTCTTACACTACGACGAAACCGGTAGCTTTGCTGCTGCAGAGGTACCACTTCAGCATAGCCGCTCCGCAAAGTGACAAGTGACTTCCGTTCCATTGAAGCAGCAGTAGGAGCAGTTGTACCCCTCACACCTAACATCCTACCTTGATTCAGCGTCCGTCTACCTGGGCTTGACTCTATTGCCTCGACTTTTCGACTGCACAAATTGGCCGAACACCTGAGGGAGGGTCATCGCTGCTGTCAACACATCCGCCCAAGCATCCCAGAGCTCCCATCAACCTCAGAAGCCGCAAATGGCACAACCGGCATCTACCCGTCTTGCCCGACGACTCATCCCATCAACCTCCACTCGCCCTCTTTTCACACCTTCAACACCCACACGCGCCTTCACAACAACCACATCCCTCCAAAAGACCCCTTCCCTCGCCGACATCTCCTCCAACAACGGGCCCGCCTTCGAAGCCCACCAAAAAGAATTCCGCGAGCGCATCCGCGCCCAAAAAGCCCAGCGAGACCGTAAGGCACCTGCCAAACCCACTGCTGACTCCACTCCTGCTGCTGCTTCGGACGCCGAAGAACTTGCCTCTGCTCAAGCGCGCTCCGTTGAAAATGCCCTGAACTCACCCACGCTTCTAGGCGAGGCCCGCGAGGCCGCTCGCGCCGCGCATGGCGGCTCCGAACCATCGTCCTCGGAGAACGGTCAGAAGGAGAGACAGCGCCAAGGGATGGTGAGCCGGCTTATCCATGGGACGGAGGAGGGGAGGTTGCATGAGAAGGAGTTGGAGCAGAGCTTCTCGCAGGTGCTGGCGAGAGGGAAGTATGTGCATAGCATTACGTTTCATACCGTTAAACCGGAAAAGGTGGATGAGTATACGGAATTGGTGGGCTCGTATTATCCGAGGGCGGCAAACGACCCGGACAATCATGTCAAGCTTGTGGGCAGCTGGAAGACGGAGGTCGGCGATGCGAGCACGTTTGGTAAGTCGCCTGTACTTTACACAGTTCTTCTATAAGGTGGAGGAGAGCTAACCAGCAACTACGCAGTCCACATCTGGGAATACGAGCGCTACCACGGCTTCCACGACAGCATGCATACCATCGCCGCGCACCCCGACTTCGCCAAATACGACGCCGCTGTCAGATCCATGATCACCTCCAAGCACCTCTCGCTGATGCAAGAATTCTCGTTCTGGCCCACTAGCGCTCCCCGCAAGCTCGGCGGTCTCTTCGAACTCCGCTCATACAAGCTACACCCGGGCAACCTGCTTGAGTGGGAGACCCACTGGCGAAAGGGTCTCGACGCACGCAAGCAGGTCATGGAAGGTGTCGGCGCTTGGTTCGTACAAATTGGCGACTTGAATACGGTGCACCATCTTTGGCAGTTCGCGAACTTAGAGGAGAGGAAGCAGAGGAGGGAGCAGAGTTGGGCTGTTGAGGGATGGGGCGATACAGTACACAAGACGGTGCCGCTGATCCAGGAGATGCAAAGCAGGATCATGGTGCCATGTGAGTGGAGTCCGATCGCTTGAACGGAGTGTTGTTGGCAAAACGGTGTCAGCATGGGGCTGCTCAGTGGAGCGCAGAATGAGGTTTCAGTGGCAAGACCTCCACACTATGCATGAGATAGCGAGGGCATCGTAAACAGGCACAGTAGGTCAAGCGGTCACCAGGTGCAGGGCGGGTATACTTACAGTGCACAAGGCACTGGAACAGACTGGTGGACGGCGGGATGTACAGGAGCGCAAGCACAGGTACAACTGCATGTCTACTATGGGTAGGACGTTCACTTTCCATTTGCTTCCTCTCCCATTAAGCCTGTAGACGACTCTAGACCTTGTTTCTGTTCATTACTGCCTCTCTACCTTTCCTTGCAGCAGCCTCAAATTGAGCTTAAACCCCACTAGGTGAGCTTTCTTGAGGACCGCAATCTTTTCTCATGTCTATCCTCCCTTGCTCTTCACCAAGACCACTACCTTACAGCACATCTCTACCTTCTTTCGCCCTCTACCAACAGCACTCCCTTCGAGCACCCATCGATTGATACCGCTCCGATAATCGATCTCTTGCATTGACCGTACTTGGTGGGTTTCCCCTAGGACATCACGTATAGCGACAGAATGAACATAGAGCATGGTACCACGAGAGCGTGGGGACCCCGATGGTTGGTGGACAGACGGGAACGATTCAGCGCGATCTTAGTGGCCCCAGTTTGCCTGCACAGTGCACACAGCCACATCGGCGTCTTCACGCAAGGCTGTCGGCAATCTTGATATACGGGCGTCCGAAACTCTTACTGCCCCTCAAGCTAAATGCAACAACCTCGATCAGCGTATGGATCCCTGTGGACACGTTCAACCACTCCATGATCGCAGCTAGTGATGTCAACATACGCTGATCTGCTAAGGTCAGCAGCGCTCGATGATGAAAGCTCTAGATTCGTGTTGCGCTTCCTCCGTTCAACATCGGCCGCATCGTCGGAACAGTCAACGTAGTTACACGTGTTTGACAGTCACAGCAATCGACTAGAGAGAGTTCACATCGCAGTAGACGAGATCGCAAGAATCCCGGCCGGAGCTCAAACCCGCATTGTTTGGCTGGCATATCCATCATTGGAGCAACTTCACCGTCCGACTCTTGACAAATTAGCGACTGCTTTGAGGATCCCACCCTTGGTACTGTGGCGGCACTTACACGTCCATCGTAGAAGGATGGCTCCCAGCCTCTCATTTGGCATCCGTAGTACTCATGACAATTTCCCAGTTTTGGATTTCCGGTTTACTTACAAAGGGGAGTGCAACGAGTCTTGCGTTCTTTTGAGACATCTTGGAGACAGTAACACCGCGTTTTGTATGTGCTAAGGCTCTGCGCGACGCGTAGTTATTTGCTGATAAACTGACAGGGCTACTCATATCACAATCCGGACCAGACTTGCGACATTATTCTCAACAACTGACACCACATTTTGAGACTTGCTCGGATATGACAATGACCACGATCTCATCATGTAGCTCGCGTCTTTCCGACATCCACAAGGCGCAGTTGTCGATGACCAATGAAGAGTGTGCAAGCGCCAACATGAATCCTCACGAGTACTTGCTTCCACTTCTTCAAGACCACGTAGAGCAGATTGCGAGATATCTTGAGAGATGCGTCACTCAGTTCGATGATTGCAAGTACACGGTGGATGCTGAAAAGATTCGTGAGCTCGTTACTGATAGTTCGAATGTTATGTCGGACCTAGAAAAGTTCCGATCAGAGCTAAGATCCCACCTTGAAGCCTGCAATTCATCAGCCAGTCTAGTACTCGAAGGTATCTTTAAACAAATCGATGTGCCGCAAGATCATTGCTCCCGACTCTCACAGTCAATCAGAGACGTGGTCTCTATCCAGGTGGGCTTGGCAGCCCTCGAGGAATCGAAGAAATCCATCGAACAAGCCAAGAGCACGAAACGAATCTCACAGCTCGCTTACGTCTATTTGCCATTTGCATTTGGCTCTTCACTCTTTGGCATGAATGTCGCGCAGTTCCAGGATGCAAAGTTATCCAGCTATGTCGCCACAACCATCATGCTACTCACAGTAACGCTGTTGTTCTACTTCATCCCCTCACCAATTCAAATGATGATCGGATGGTATACGAGATATCCGGAAGTTTTAGACACTCTAGCGAGAATCCGATGGCATCTCCCATTGTGTTCACTGATTCTGTATGGTCATCTCTTATGCCATGGATCAGCAAGTACGGATACCCTCATGGATGTTCTTCGAGTTGATGCGGGTTTCGGAACTGTAGAGGAGCACTTCCCGGACGAAGACAACGCCTTTGTTACCTGTGTAATGGAGGCGCATCCTAGGTTAGCGTGGTTGTGGCTGCCGTGTGCCCAATATATTAACGATCGCGTCGAGGAGCATACTATGAAGCGAGCCTGAAAGACTTGGAGTATCAACCTGGTGGGGAGGTACGTAATTAGAACATCACTCATCTTGGATAGGCTTCCGCTTGTAACATGCAGCTTTACTAAACAATTCTTGAACGCTCTCACTAGCAAAAAGTACTGACTATACCTCCGCGCCTCTTCCCAACTTCCCAAACCCCAAATCCAGCAACGCCACCATTTCCCCATCCCACTTTCACCATCCCGCCTCCACTTTCCCATACACCTCAACATCTCGCTCGACACTCCAAATCTCGGCCCTATCCGTTCCCCGCCCGCCCTCAGACACCATTTCATAGCATCCATGTGTCACCACTACTCCATGACCACCACCACTCCATCACCGCCACCACCACTCTATCACCGCCACCGCTCCATCACCACTACATTCCCACCACCACTCCATCCCCACGACCACTCCATCCCCACCACTCCATCCCCACCACTCCATCCCCACCACTCCCCACCACCACTCCATCACCACCACTCCATCACCACCACCATTCCAATCCTACCACCACTCCATCACCACCACCACTCCATCCCCACCACGCCTCCATCCCCACCACGCCTCCGTCCCCGCCACTCCTTCATCCCCACCACTCCATCACCATTCCATCCCCACAACTCCATACCCACCACCACTCCACCACCATCCTTCCTCCAACCCAGCTTAAACTCCAAAACCTCTCATCATTCACACAAGTAACCTGCTCATCCTCTCTTTTGAAGTTCTCAAAACTGGGCAAAGAAAGTGAAAGAACACCGGCGACTGTCGCTGAGGGTGGCGTTCTTCACGATCGCTGGGATATCGGCCCAGGTGGCGCTGTTCGTTAGCTGCGTATCGTAGGAGTGGTCCTTTCTCTTGGATTCTGGTTAGACGGTTTGGGGGTAGGGGATGTGGGTGTTGGTCTTGGTGGCGTCTGCGAGGGTTTGCAGGGGCGAATTTGGCTTGCGATGTGGACTTGCGCTTCCTGTAAGGTTTGGTTATGATTTCTGCATTAAGGACGGGTAGGAGAGAACCTGATGCGTGGGCTAAGCCGGTGGAGTGGTGATTGGACGTCTTGCGAAGTGGCGCCATGTGTGCTCTTGAGGTACGGTCTTGTCTAATATCACGCATCGCTTGCACAATCGTTTGAGTGCTTGCTGACCTTCGCGTTTGCGCCGTGGTCTCAGCAATGTCGCTGTACTGGAATACTTATGACCGGCGGCTGGGAGTCTACAAGAGCGTTGACGAACGCGAATAGTAGGATAGGAGGAGTATCGGAGATCCGTGCAAACAATCATCATCCATAATCATACACACTACTTGTACACTTATACATGCCAATGTCCATATCGATAACATATATCCACGCTATGCAATGCCATTCACACATGCCTTCCTTTACTTCCGACGCCATCCCATCTATTTCCATTCCAAGCCCCACATCCTCCTCGTGAAAACCTCCCTTCCTCTCCATAGACCCCTTCCCATCTCTCCTTTGCTCTTCCACAAACCAACCTCGGCCATTTCACCAACTCAAATACCGCGCCGCAATCTAAGCGAACGCGCCCGGAATCTTGACAGGACTCCGACTCCGGCTCAAATCGCTGCCTTCTCTCACCCTCTTCACAGGACTCACACTCCGACTCGCCACTACGCCTTGTCCGCGACTACCGCTGCCTATGCTGACTTGACTATCCGCTCGCACTCTTCCGAATCTTTCTGATGAACCCAGTGAGGCCATCGCTTCTTCAATTGCGCTGCCTTTGCTTTCAACACTGCCTCTTGCGCCGGATGCCGTACTCGGTCGTGGCGAGTCGACTGTGGATTGACGACGACTGCGTGTGGTGGAGAAAGATTTGCGCTCAGGTGAGCCGAGAGCAGCCAAAGCATCGTCAATGGCGCTGTTACTTTCGACGCTTGCATGGTTGTGATCGATTGTTGATTGGCGTCGACTGCGCGCGGTGTGTGAGAACGGCTTACGCTCGGGGCCGCTAACGCTGTTGTCGAAGGTCTTACGTTCGGGGCTACCAGGTCCGGATCTCAAACCGCTACCACTCGAGCCAGGTCTACTGACGTCGGCGCTGCGGGTTGCAGGGCGCAAAGGTGGCGGTGTCATAACTGGAGACGCGGGTTCCTCGCCACCAAAGCGAGAGGCTAGGGCGGCGACTTTACTGTTGCCCGCTCGTTTTGCCGGCTGTTGAGATGGCGTGCCAGGCGCGGAGGGCGTGAGCTGCGGCGCGGTTTCGGAGAAGGACATGCGAGGAGTCGAAAAGAGGGAGTTTGAGTCTTTTGGTGTCAGACGGGGTGATTGAGAGAACTGTGTAGACGTCTGTGTGGGTATCGAGGGCGATGAAATTGGGGTTGAAGAAGGTAGTGCGGAGACAGGGCGGCGCGGAGATGGTGAGAGGGCAAGTGGTGTCGCTGCAAGTCCTGTCACAGCGGAGACAGGGCGGCCGCGGGGCGACGGCGAGTTTGTCGGTGCAGGTGCAGAAGACGATGTCGGCAAGCCTGATCCCGCGAGCTCAATACCCGTGGCGGCTTTTGATGCTGCGACATCATGGTTAGCAGTCTTGATGTCTGATGCTTGTTCTGTCCTGGCTTCTGTAGCTGGAGGCTGACGCGAAGGAGACCGTGATGTCTTCGGGGTAAATAAGGCACCAAGGTAGCTGACCGCGGACATGTTGGGAGCGGAACTTGCAGGCGACGATGCGTGAGCGGTTGTACCAGCCGTCGTACGTGTGGTAAGGCGGTCAAGCGTTGCGGCGCCGTCGGCATCGTCAGTGGTAGAGTCACCCGTTGCAGCTGATGGCAGTCCACCGTCCCGTGGACCAAATGAGAAGGCTTTGGTGGATTTTGAGGAAGAGGGCCAGGGCATAGTGTTTGAGCCACGTCGGAGTGTATGAGCCTCGAGAGCATCAGGGACGGTCGGAATCGAGGAATCGAACGGCGATGGCGGATCGGTATCACGAGAAGATGGTGGCCGAGATGCGGAAGCTGGCGCGGAAGGTCGCTTGAACGGATTGGCATAAACAGGCTCAGATGGAGACGCGGCAGTTGGTTCCCCATGTGCTTGCGTGGTCTTTGCTTCAAAGAAGGCCTTGCCAGAAGCTGCTGAAGATGGTGGCCGCGCAGAAGGCGCCGCCTCATGCTTGGCTGGGACCGCATCTCTCGAACCTGGTTGGGTCGGCCGAGGCTCCGGTGCAGATGGTGGAGGTGTGATTGTACCAATGCTTGGCCGTTCATCTCGAGCACCTGCAAATGACTGCTTCAGCAGGGAAGTATCCGTTGGTCGGACGCGAGTATCGTCCGCTGTTGGTGTTGCTGTAGCGCTACTGAGCGGCAGTGTCTCCTTCGCTGCCGCAGCATCTAAGGTGTCAGCTCTAGAGAGTGGCGACAATTCCGGCTGCTCCGATGATGTTGTGTGCTGCGAGTCCGCGCGAGAGATGCTCGCCAAGTCTGAGTCTGAGCGAGAGTCTGTGCCAGACTCTTTGTCGGTCTCCAGGTACGCTCCATTGATAGGGGAGACGGGATTGCTTCCAGGGGTGGGGATAACGCCACCTCCAACGCGGCTCCAAAACATCTTCTCGCGCAGCTTGATACACTCCTCCCAGGCAGCTCGACACTCGTCGATTGTCTCGTTCTTCATTGCACCCTTCTTTGCCATCCTCAAGAAGCTTGTAAAGTCGCACGTTGACCGAAGACGGGCGAGGCAATAATCACATGTTGGATAACGTTGCGCCTCGTCGCTATCCGATGCCCTAAATCGGTATCGTCGAATGTGCTCTTCATTAGTTCGAGACTCACCACACATAGCGCAAGCGTAGGCGGGACTATGGTAAGCATGCCGCCGCGGAAACGGTTCCACGATCAGACGACCGGTCGTAATGCTGGTAAGTACACCTCTCCTTGCTAGCCATGAGAGGCCTGGTGCCGTGTCAAGCCTCAATGTAGGCTCAATATCCTCTGCGAGTGCGCGCTTGAAGTATTTGGTGTCTTTCAACGCTACTGACGGCCCCTCAGTGTCGTCTGGCCTTGGAGAATTGTTTCCGCCAGGCGTAGGAGTGGTCTGAGCTGATGTTGACCTCGATGAAGGAGTGATGGCAGAGCGTATCGAAGGTATGACTGTCGACTGTGACCCGAACTCTTTCGATCCTAGACCGAGCACGTTCAACCCCGTGGCATAGCTGCCGCTTGCTGATCTGCTCGGCGGTGTACTACCCTTGTTCGTTCGTAGCAAGCCCACAAAATCCTCGTATGACTGCACGTCGGTTCTGACGACTGGATGTATGAGATGATCGAAGTGAAGTGGACTCTCAGGTGGTGGGAGACTTTGAGTACTGAGCGCGTTCCTGGTGTGCGTTGGAGCGTGAAAGGTCCCAGATTGGAGCTTCTCAGTGCTGTTGTTCACCACAGGCGTTGTCGGCGCAGTATTCGACGAGTGCGTAATATCCCTGGGCCGGTCGCGTTGCGCCTGCAGCACCTCCTTGAGCTGCGTAAGCTGATCCTGCTGTGACGAAAGCAAGACCTCGGTATCCTCAAGCTTCGTTTTGAACATATCAGCTTTTCGATCTGCCTCTTGCTTCTCGTGTCGCGCGGCGGCCACCATGGCATTCGCTTCCTCGAATAGTTGACCCGTCAAAGTCTCTAATTCTGACTCCATGCCCTTCCTTTGCCGTTCGGCACTGTTCCTCTTCTTTTGCTCTTCTGCCATTTGCTTCTCGAGACTTTCCTCCTTGCGCTCGAAATCGGCTCGTGTTACAAGAGCACCCGAAGCAATAGCTTCTTTGTACGCCCGGCTCTCACGCTCCAAATGCGCAATGTACGAGCGCGCCTCCTCCAGTTCATGCCGTGTTTCTTGTAGCGCATCGTCGAGAGTAGTCTGATTGTTAATCGCGTTGATGAGCTTGGCGCTGAGGGTCGCAACTTCGTTGCTCATGTCTGGATGCTGTGGGCCTGACGACGGAGATCGCTTGCCAGGTGTTGCCGGGCTAGGCGCGCGCGGATCCGGTATGGTATTGAGGTCCTGTGCTTGGGGTATTCTCGGAGAGCTGCCATTTCGCGATTGAAGCGCAGCTTTCATCGATGGTGTAGCGGGCGGTTCGGAAGATGCTGCGCGCCGCAAAAACTTAAAGCGCTCAGTTGCGGATCGTGCCCTGCGTGCAGGATCACCGGTAGATGACGGTGCCTGATGGCCGACAGCGGGTACGTAGAGGCTGAGAGTTTTTAGCATCGGAAAACATCGGCAGAGAAGTGAGTAGCATACTCAGCCACTTTGGCGATTGGAGGGGGGGGAGAGAAGATTAATTTGCGGTGGGAGGAGGAGCCGGCATGGAGGCGATGGGAAGGTGCACGAAAAGGGCAGGTGCTACGTGCTCAGATGTCTAAGCATGAGTGTGCCTGCACCACTTGGCATCAGTTAATTGTGTGTCTCGTCTGGCACTGACGGCGGGATGAAGTGAGTCTGAGCGAGCCAGATACAACGGTGGTCGGGTGGGGATTTAACAACGCGGATCGTCCTCCAACGGAAAACGAACATCACCAACAATTGCTTGGCTTTGAACTAGTCCCAATCGAGGCGTTTAATGACCTTGCGTCGAATTTTAGGTGATGGTCGTTCTCCAACGCTTGGAGATGTTTCTGTATATATAAGCATCCTTAGTAGCAATTCGGGGCACAAGTCTGCAACTCGACAAATTCACAAGTCGAAGGTCTAAGAAACTCGATAAATTTGAGAACTACAATTCATTCCTCAATATGTCTGCAGCCACGGCTCTGACCGTGACGCCCTTGCGAAATCATCCAGACGTCAATCTGATAGTCTCCGGCAAGGTGCGAGAGGTCTATGAGCTCAAGAACGATCCCAGCCGCCTTCTATTCGTTGCGACCGACCGAGTCTCGGCTTTCGATGTTGTTCTCGCAAATGCAATCCCGCAGAAAGGAGCTGTGCTCACTATGCTGAGCAAGTTTTGGTTTGACCTCTTCAGGACTGAAATGCCGGACATCAAGACACATTTCGTCGCCATGGGCCTACCAGACTCACTCAAATTGAAGCTGTCGGAACAAGATGCGGCCGCCCTCGAGTATCGCAGCATGGTGGTAAAGCGCCTTGACATGCTGCCTCTTGAGTCGATATGTCGTGGCTACATCTCTGGTGAGGATACATTCACGATCAAATTTGCGTCCCTGACTTACACCGTATAGGCTCAGCCTGGTCATCGTACCAGAGGAACGGCACGATCAATGGTAAGCTACCGAATCGCTACTCTCCTCACGTGTACTAACTGCGCAGGGATCTCGATGCCAGCAGGCTTGAGAGAGTCCGACAAACTGCCTCAAGTCCTTTGGACCCCGAGTACCAAGGCTAGTGGACCTGACGAGCGTGACGAAAACATCAGTCCGGGGAGAGCAGCCGAGATTGTCGGCTCCGACGTAGCTGGACAGGTCGAGTCCCTCACTAAGCGAATATACGCCAAGGCATCCGAATATGCGACAACGAAGGGTGTTATCATCGCCGACACCAAGTTAGAGTTCGCTCTGGACCGCACTATCTCGCCACCAGCTGTGGTACTCTGTGACGAAGTGCTAACGCCAGACTCAAGTCGCTTTTGGAGCGCAAAAACCTACAGTCCAGGACACTCGCAGCCTTCCTTAGACAAGCAGCCACTGCGCGACTGGCTTACCAGCTCTGGCAAGAAGGGCAAAGAGGGCGTCGAGCTACCAGGTAAGTGCAGGTGAACGCTTCCGTTCCGATGATACCATGCTGACTATATTTTTTGCTTAGACGATGTGGTCAAACAGGTTGAAGAGCGATATATAGACGCATACGAAGCGCTTACTAGGCGCAGCTTCCGTGCTGAGGTGAGATGAGAGCCACTCACCAAAACGAATGGCGTATAATGAGCATTAATTGAGAAGAATGTCGAAGCCATCCTTGTGGATGCGTACAATGTCATCCTCGGTACTGTATCGCCGGCGGACAAGCTCAAAGATAATAAGACCGGCGCTGGTACTTGGAGTTTGCCGCAAGGTTGTCGAGAGAAGGTCCTTGTACAACCAGCCGCGCCACCCACCAGCCTTCATCGCCAGCTGCTTGCATCGCTCAAAGGTCTTGGCATACGCCCTGTAATAAAGCGTCACCATGCCGGCCTTTGGGCGCTCGATCTTCGCAGTGTAGTCCAGAGACTCGAGCCGGCCGTAGTGAACCTGTTGCATAGCCGTAATTGGATGCTGAATCGTCTGCTGTGCGATGGAAGCACCGACGCCCGCAGCGAGCAAGAAAGTTGGCTCAATCGCGTAATGAGGGCGAATTATAGGCTTACTCTCTTCCGGCCGCCGTGACTGTATGTGCACCAGGTCGCCGAATAACGGTCGATAATCTCCGTACCACTTGCGCACAAACGCGTAGTATGCTTGCAATTTGATCGTCTCAAACGTGGCGAAGAATGCGGCGAAGCCGACAGAGTCTTTGACAAAAGAAAGACTCCAGCCGGCGAGCACACCCCTTGGGCCGATCTCTGCCAGCTTATGCTTCGCATATGACCAGATATTCTTGTAGTGTCCATCGAGCAAGTCATTTGTCTGAAAGCGAGCTTGCAGAGCGTCGAGCGGTGCAGCGACCACTGATTGTATACCTCCAGCAACAAAGCCAGCTGACGCAGTTGCGGTCGCTGGCGGAGGAGGAAAGACACGCTTCGATTGTCGCGAGGCCGGCTCATGGAATGCTCCTAGCACCTGCAGGTACGATGTGTACAAGATAGCTCCAACGGTCACGTTCGCCATCATCGGCGGTAGGACCTGATTTGGTATAAAGCCCCATCCATGTTCTCTGATAGCATGCGCCAACAAACCGGGCGTTGACACCCTCCATGACCAACGCTCGTTTGCTCTTACGTGCGGATTGATAGCTCTTGCAAATCCAGTATAGTCAAATCTGGTCCTGAAGAAGGCTTTTATGGGCGCTCGGAAGTAGAACGAGATGAACTGAGCGGCTAAGGCTCGTATGCCTGCCGCAGAAGCTCCGGTGGCGGCGTTGCTGCTCTTCTGGGCTCCGTCGGCGGATGGTAGAATCACATAGTCGGCCGAAACACCATCAGAGGCTTTGCGCATGTCCCGTTGGGGTCGTCGTCCATGCTAAGTAACTATGGGCTGTATATCTTACGTCCCATATTAACTTAGATCCGCCATCTTCAATTTCCTTCTTCGGGTATTGGTAAGACTCCCCCTTGATATCCCTCGTTAGGACACCGTCACGACCGTACACTTCAGTTTCTTTATATCATTTGAGAGCTTCAGAAGATGCCGCGATCGTCTAAGATGAACATAATCAAAGACGCGCACAAGTCCGTCCAGTGGTGTAGAAGTCACAGATGATACTAGGATTACCTTGAAAAGTAGACCTCACATTCAAACGAAGGTGGCGTCCAGGCTGCAGTTAGCGACATCGTGTGACCCCTACTTCAAAAAGCTCGTTCTTAGGAACAAAGATATTGAGCCGACTACACTCCCTCTTTGAGCGTCTCGCAACTACTTTCTTTATCACGAGTCTACGAGTTGCGCTTCCTCTGAAGCTTGGTGCGCGAAAACCTATGCACGGCGTCTGCTCGCGTTAGCGAAGTCGGATATCATGAAGTTTAGACGTGTCAAAGTAAAACAACATAGTTATATCTATATCAGTTTGCAATAGCTCGAATAGCTCTCATACTCGCCATGCTGGACTCGAGTTGCTTCATAAAACAGTACTCAAGGGGTAAAGGCTATTACCGACGAGCAAGATTACTGCGTTCAAGATATCAGCTATCAGAATACGAGCATTACGAGATATGGAGCTTATGAGTGTTGAGAAAGAACAACATATGCAATCAAATGGTGTTGCAGAGCTCGCAACGGTATGTGTCGGCCTTACACAGCTTTGAACACCTCGTACATATACGCGCCCGAACCAATATCCAGAGGGCACGATGCGTTATCATTTCCCAAAGGAGTAATTCTCGAAGTTTCAATAAAGCCTGTGGCCTCTCGTGTAGGATTTTCTCGTAAACTTGTAATTCTGCCGTGAACGACCGTGAAAGAGTATTTTCAATGGAATGCTACATTCTAGCGTGATCGTGCTTTATTTTTATGAACGAAGGTCGTAACCTTCGTGCCGAACACGACCTGAGCTAACAAGAATACGAACGGCAACAGGACCGGTCCTTTGCGTCCGTCTCAAAGTATCGCCGGGTGAATACCGTTTTCGTGGTCGTGCTACATTACAAGCGGCCAGGTAGATTCTCAATATGGACTGTTAGCATAGGTGGCTGCAGTGAGAAAACACGTCGTCAACCGCGCAGTAAAACGCTTACAGGTCGCTGCGGACTGAGGACAAAGTGTCTCTACGCATGCTCGAAAGCCGCTGAGCGTTGGTGCCAGCGCGACTCATCTGTAGACGTGTCCGAGCCACGCCTTGAATATAAAGGAAGGAGACGTGCCAGCAAACGTACCTTTCTGCAAGACCTCCAATACCAACACCAGCAACAGCTGCATCACCTCAACCCACGAACATACGCCTTCAGACTCACCTATACAATTATTCAAACTTGAAATAAGATGTCATCATCAACTTCCATCTCAAAGCAGACAGACAAGGAGGATGTGAGTATAACGCCAATATGGCACGACAGACGCTAATTGTTGTATAGCGCAAGGAGATCAGCAGTGCCGCCGACCTTGTAGGCGCTCTATGAGTTTCCACACATCACTTGATCCTCTAACAACGGAACAGCGAGGGCAAGTCCGCGGTGCTAAGGACAGTGACGACATCGTATGTTTCTTTCAGAGCTCCTCGGTATGCTCGCTCTCTAATCCAGTGACTAGCGCGGAGACATGAAGGACATTGGAAAGGTACATTCACATGTATGTTCTCAGGCAGAGATACGAGCTCACCGGCCATTAGCATACCAAGCTCCAAAAGATTGGGCGGGAGATTGAATCAATCGCCCATACCGGTAAGAAAGGTGATCCTGTAGGCACGAAGAAGTGATCAAGGGATCTTCGAAGGCATCAGCATGCTTGTCAAATAGATGGCCTTTTGTCATTATTACGCTCTTTACTCGTCATACGACCCTATAACCTCTTGAGCACGTCTTCCAGCATTGTTTGAATCTTTTTCAAGGTGTGGGTTTCAATTCACGCCTCGTTATCCTCTTGTAGGAAGCTCGGTACAATTTCGAAGAAAGATGACTGCGTTCCTCCTCTTCGCCATTTCTCAGGCAGTGGAAGCTCAGGTAAGCTCCAAATTCTGCTATACCGTATGCTACGTCTGACAGCACCAGCACATCAAGGACTTCGTCAGCACGTCGCTCACCCACACCGCGGATGCGGTTCACTGGTGTCTGGATACTTCACCTTTAGTGCCACTAGTATCATTACGCGAGGCCCATAATAAAGACCCCTACAGTACCTCCGATTTCGTCAATGCGACCAAGGACACCCTCGTTCAGGAACTCGAAAGTCGGAAAACGCAAGGAACAGCTTTGACGCCGCTTGACAATGGTCAATTCGTAGTCATCGATGAACGTGGATCCAGAGACAAAACGGCGGTGATATGGTACCTTACCTATGACTACGAGGAGGGAATAGATGATCTGCTTAATGAGCGATGGGAATCTTTGAGGGTCCCATGGTAAGCTCATCCATCACTTTACAAATGATGAAGGCGTCAATCGCAAGGCTGATTTCGAGCGCAGGTCTCACGCAGGAAGTCTGGCTATCGGAATATGGCAGAACATAGAAGATGTCGAGTGGGCGAGGGAAGAGCCAGCAAATTGGGACGATGATGTGTTCATAGCTTATGGGCCTGAGAATCTGCGCGGAGATCGCGCGTTCCTTTAATGATCATAAGACACATGTTTGAGTTGTGTATTCAGCCCAGCTGACTGGCGCACGTATAGCAGGCAATCGTTGTCCACGAGCGAGGCTTCATTCGAGCATGTTGAGGACAGATTTGGCCCTGGGTGAAGGCTCGTGTCCAGCAAGGACCAGACTCAGCAACGTCAGGTCAGCGTACAACTCTTCGTCGTTGCCAACGTGCTGACGCAAAGCATCTTGGATATTGTGATGCTTCCAATCTCTTGCTTGAGAAGGCTCCGTCAAATGTAATCATTGCTCGGTAAGCCTGCAACCTGTGCTGATTCGGATTGCCGCGGCGTTCCTGCTCATCATGCTCCGTTCAAATGATCTCTCGTAAGTATTGGCGGTCTTGCAACCATCCTTCAATGGGTTCCATCCTCGGAGTCTTGATTGCTTCTAAGCCATCCTCAAATAGCAGTGACGAGCTACAGAAATCTATGGATACGTAGTTTGAAGTCGAGTAGATGCTGTATCAATGACATTTACGGTGGAATCGAGCTCTGACCCAAAGCCTTGCCCAGGGCGCACGGGCCTCAGTACATATCAAATGTCCATCATGAAGCTACCTACATTATCACCACACCATTGACATCCCTTCTCGCACGTTGTTATGGCCTCCTCCGCTGCGTCAACCCTGCTACGGCCTGTACGAATACGTTCTTACACCCTTACTAAATCCACTCCATCCCAAATAACCTCCACCTCCCTCCAGTCCATTCACAACGCCCGCCCAAGAACAACCTCACCCTACCTCCGGCCCCTCTTACCCCAATGCCGCCACCTCTCCACCAGCCCCGCCCTATCCGGCGGCCGCGCCGCAGGCCACACCATCGACCGCAAGCGCGGCAAAATGGAAGCCTGCTTCGAGCGCAAACAACTCGCCGACTACGCCTCTACACAATCCTCCATCCGCGCCCGCATGCGCTCGCTCCTCCAATCCGACGAGATCCCCTCCGACCTCGGGCTCTTCCCCGCCACGCTCATAATGCCCATCGCCTCCACCCTCCCCGGCATCCTCACGCAGAAGCGGTGGAAGATGGAATACCAACGTCTGAAGAAGAGGTTCCAGGATTTTTTGAGTTTGCTTGTGATGAAATGGACGGTCGGGCTGCGGAAACATAAGATTGGGTTGAGGAAGACGGCGCCGACGGCGATGGCGTTGCATCGGCAGGTTTATGCCGCGTTTGCGGATGGTGATCAGGGTGAGATCAGGGAGGTGACGACGGAGGGGGTGCGGGATAAGTTGATTGCGAAGATACAGGGACGGCCCGCTGGGGTGGGGTATTATTGGGATTTGGTACGGTATTTGGGACGTCCGAGGGTGGTGAGCCATCGGGCGACTCAGATGCCGATTCCGCAGGCCGGGGACGAGCCGAGTATGTTGAGGCAGGCGGTGGTGAGGGTGGGGAGTGTGCAGAGGCTTGTTAGAGAGGATCGGATGGAGGATGAAGGGGACGGGGTGACAGTGGGGAGGGAGGAGGTGGAGCCAGAGCAGAGCGAGAAAGAGGTGGTGGAGTATGTGGTCATTCAAAAGAGGGTGCTGAGGGGTGTTGAGGAGCCGTGGAAGTTCTGGGGTACGGTGGAGCCGACGAAGGTGGAAGACTTCGAAGAGGCGTTGGTAGAGCCGCAGGCGCCTGAAGGTGCGATGTGAGATTAAATGTCATATGACACAAGGCAATAAAGTATATACGGATGTACAATACGAGGAAGAGCAATAGAGCTTTACAACAGCCTTGAATTGCGGTGACTAATTCCAGTCGTCATGAATGAAGGAGATTCTCAGCGCGCCGGCTCTGGCATCGCGAGCTGCAGTGGGGCCTGCCACTCGACGTTGGGAGCCTTTGCAGTTGAGATGCACTCGCGTGAAAGAATCATAACGAAACGAGCCATAGCCAATCGGCTATGCTCCTGCCACGCAGCTGTACCGCCCATCATGTCGTCGTCATGTTTTGCTCATGTTTTGAGTAATCTCGTTCGCCTAATGATAATAGCTCTGCGTCGACGCATAGAGCATGCCTGGGGAGCGTGACGGGGTTGCTGATCGAACGCTCGAAGTTGACGAGGCACAACCCTTGCTTGCGGAGGAGCAGTAGGCGATATTGAGATTACTCAGAAACCGTGGAGCTGGATGATCTTGGAATCGAGCCCAAGACCCTCCTTCTTGTCGACCAGGAACTCTTGCACATCCTTGCGCTGGTCGCCCTGGAGCTGGATCACCTCGCCCATGTCGTTGTCTGTGACGATGGTGCCATTGCAGGCGAACTTCTTCTTGATCACCTTAAGGATCTTCTTCTGATCGAACTTCTTGGGAAGACCTTGGACGGTGGTCAGAGTCTTGCGACCATTACGCTCTGTTGCATGCAGTATTAGTCATAGCTGAGCGGTGTAAGTAGGACTTAAGCGGGAATGAACGTACGTTGAATGCGAATATGGATGTAGTTGGCCTGACTCTTGCTGTTCTGATCGCCTGAATTGTCCTCCGCCTCGGCGAACGGATCTGTGTGTAGCGTTAGATAAGGTCATGATAGAAGTGAGAGGATAGACAATGGGAGTAAAGTCAAATGATGGCTTTGCTATCGGCTTTGCAGCCTTTGACATGACCGTGTAAAAGCCCGGCCAAGGTGAAAGGTGCGAATGTGGCCAGTGTTGGTGAGGCTGATGGGGCGCGTCAGGAGCGGGGCAGGTGGGAGAGACGTACCGTGCGATTTGAGGTTTTCGATTTGAGCTGACATAAACTCCGAGTGTTCTTTAATGGACGAGAGTGTCTTTGAGTTGATCGATGTGTATTTGCAGTCTGTTGCGATGGTGTATAATGTGGCGTATGTGAATGTTCTGAGTGGTGAGTGTTGAGGAAAGGTAGAGAAAAAGAGGGCGTGGTCTCAAGTTGCCTTGTGAATCACGGCTGGCCTTCCCGTGGGAGTCCTCTCTCTGACAACGTGGCACCACTGACGTCAAATCTGGCAAGGCTCGCTCAGCCTTATCAATACTAGCGTCAATCGTAACGCCGCACACGCTGCTGGCACTGGGGAGTGATCTTGCCATTAACTCACTCTCGAAAGATCGCAAGGGACATCGCAGGATCAGTAAGGCCAAAAACTGACAGGAACTGTCTAACGAGGCCATCATCACCGTCAAAACTCTTCGAACGACCAACATGACCACCTCAAAGAAGGATATGCGCCGGGCGGACCTCAGTATGGACGGAGCGATCGATTTGCACATTTTCATATGCTCACATATCTCAGTAATACCTTATACGGAACCCGAAAAGGAGAAGAATGATACAGACATGGCTAGTAGGTCTCATGGTTTCTAAGAAGCGTTTCGTGGGTGCTGTAGCTCACCCCTGAAAAGGTACGATGGCAAGTACTATGCCAATGATGGCTATGTTCACTCGAAACAAGTATGCCTTGTTGAACATGAGTGCGGAGGCCGATGTACATGCTGACACGTTCAAGAATGATTGGATGGTGAGCAGTAATGGAAGGACGCCTTCAACTTCCATTAGCTGATAAGCGAAGGGCCTCCATCACCTTCGCAGTCCAGCAATGGTTGGCCGAGACCCCAGAGTCGCGCAAGACAGCGCAGACTCCAGGCTATTTCGCGGTGCTTATGAGTTGTACGTAAGGCACTCAAAAATGAGGCGCTTAAGCTAACCGCATCAAGTGCTTGGTCTTGCAACGGTAGGAAGTCTACGGCCCTGATACTCTCATCCGACTTTGATATGCAGTAGAAGCTGATAAACCCTTTTCAGACATATCTGCAGTTGTTTCTGCCGCCAACTGGGCCAAAAACAGGGACAACCACCGGAGCCCAGGCGCCACAACCACCCTCATAGATCAAAGCTTGCTGGTAGGCATTGGTGGAGTATTCAACGATTAGGAAGTGCACAAGCATTGTAGGGTCTTTGGGCCAATCATCTGGAAATCTGGGCATGGCGAAGGCGTTTTGATGTGGATGGGCATTACGCGGTGATGCTGTGCTTGTCAGGATAGGTTGCCGGCCCCTTGTCGGAGCCGTCAGCAGCATTGGTGTATCACAAACGAATTCAAGGTTCCGAGAAGACCCAGTCACGCCGGCTTTTTAGCATCTCCACGGCTATTCGAGGTACTGAGATGCTCTTTGGCATCCGCTCGAAATATGGCGCACGTCTGATAGCTCAGGGTCTCGAATGTTCATATTGTGAAGCTGCTTTGCGGCCGGCATTTTATCCTGACATGCACAGCAAGACGGGCAATGAGTCCGAGTATCTGTTGCCATGCAGCGAGCCCACTTCAAGCTGTTATATACTCAACGTTTACATTATTTTAATGCACATCGGGTTCGTCCATTCATCTATGGTTTCATCGCATGCTCGTCTGCCAATAGCATGCATCATAAAGGGGCTTAGTGAGGCTGGAAAAGTCACATGTCCGCTTCTCCGAACTTCGCTCGCGACTTTATGCCCGTACACATCTCAATTCCGAGCCGCCGGCTTTCCGAATTTCCGTAGTCCGGTTTGGTATATTTATCAGCGTGGGACAGTTCGGCGAAACGCAAATCCCGAGCTTAATGGCTGATGAGCTTTGAAGTAAGTGGAAATCAAGAGCCGCATGAGTCCGGCCGGTATTGAATCCGTTTCTTAACGAATCCCGTATAGGTGCAGCAGGCTCGATGCCTGTACAGGGAAACATGCCGCTCGCCCACGGCACGATATCAGAACCTCAGTCTGAACATTGCATTACTACACGGCACAGTCCCCGATTAATCTTCGCTTGCGGCGGCCGACTGGCCTCGCACCAGCTCCGAGTCGCACACTCGATTTGCCTGGATCAAGTAGAACAGGCTTTATAGAAGAGGATTGGACCAGAAGGGCCTCACATGGGCATGAGCTCAGCAGGAAATGAGCCAGAGTCCCATCCCGGGCAGCAAAGTCAATAGGAAGAACAGCCTTGGGACTCGAGATGGGACGGGCAAGCACGGCGTCGCAGTCAATACCGTTCGAAGAACTTCCACGGCAGTGTGCTCGCCTCTAAGCAGGCATCATGGAAAAGGGCCTCTGTCACCGGTCAGCGCTGGCGGATCGCAAAACCCGAAACGGATGAAATTAGAGCTTTGCAAACTAGAGAGTTTGGCTGGACTTCAAGCATCATCTGCACAAGACAGTGACAATAATACGGGCAAACCCCAAGGACAAACCCAAGAGGACGCTGTTGCTGGGGATCAAGAAGGCATTCGGTCGTTAGCGCAACGGTCCGATGCCCGGCTGTTGCATCTACCAACTAGGTTGGGCGCGAAGCCATCATTGAGCAAGCAGTTTACGCAGCAAACCCCTTCTTATTGCCTGTCTGCGGCCTCGAGCTCGATCGAGGCGAAGCACGGGAAACGATTGGACACTTCAGAGGGTGAGTCTTTCGAATCCGCCGAGTCACAACGGCTGACAATACCTAAAGCCAGTCTCAAGCCTTGGACAGGTGATGACGTTGAAGATCAGCTGAGCGATCAGATAATCAAAGATGGGCTGGTGTCGAAGCCGAAGGTTTCCAATGAGCTTGGTACTGCCAAAGCAGCCCTGGTACCACTCCTCAAGACCAACGACGGACTACAGAATCTCTCACGTCTTTTCTTACGCGCACTGACCGGACGACGGAACTCAAATGCAATCATAACACCTTCCACGTTCAAGCCACCACCGCGTGTGACCCTTACGGACGCCCGAAAGACAGCGTGGTTCGCTGATCTAGCGAACAATACTATTCCTCTACGCCGACTGAGCCGCACCATACCGCATGGTGTCCGGGGCAAATTTCTGCTCGAGCAATGCTGCGTTCATCGCGTACCGACTTCTCGCGCTCTGTGGCTTGCTAAATGCGTCGGGGCTAATGAGCTGCGGGCGTTCAAACGGAAGGGGGTCAGCAACCATATCACCAGCGAGAATGAGCTCCGATGGGTTCAGGAATGGACCTCACACGTTCTGGACTTTCTGTGGATTGCACTGAGTGGCTCACGACCGTCTTTCACGGTGGTACATGCTGTTCATCTTGTGATATGTGTATATGCTGAAGGCATGATTTACCACGCCCAGTTTCTGGACGGCATTCTCGAAAGACTGGAGACAACACCCACCGGGCCTCTGACACTTATCTTCAGTATCGTGAAGACGTGGCGTGCTGAGTTTTCTGCCAGTTTTCGATTCCATCGGAGACTACTCATGATGGTAGAGAAGACACTGCCAGAGCTTCACGCCTCTCCAAAGACGGAGTACGCAACACTCACAATAACCGCGTTAGAGGATCTGCAAAGGATGATGATTGAAGAAGCGCCGTCAGCACTCCTACACCATGCACTCACGTCGGAACGCACGAAACGGAATGGTGGGCATCAGCTGGACGTCAGCTCGCCGCTGTTGACCTCTACTCAAAATTCTCGAGATCTGTCGCAGATACTTTGCACGTTTCTCGGCGGCGATCACTCTCGTCTTGACAAGAGAAGTCGGCTATTGTACGCCCTTGATCACTGTGCAGACCCTCAATGGCGTCTTTTCCTTCGCAATCCTTCGGGAGAGCAGTACGACCGGGAATACACCCTCACAGTTATCACTTGGGCAAGCACCTTATATCGAGCCCACAAAGGCGCTGCTTCCATAGCTACTTCACTGCTGCGAAGAGCGTGTGAGGTAGCACCAAACCTAAGGTCTGAGATCCTCGCAGCCCTGTTCAGTTCCGCAGCAGATACGAATACATCGCCGCCGAGACTGGGCGTTTTGAGTGCGTCGCTGATGGCTTGGAAGCTCGTCGATGTCAATGCATACATGCGGGCGATGATTGCTTCTGGTGCCCTATATGGTGGAGAGGGCGCGGCTTGTCACCTTGCCATTGTGAAGCGACTTCCTCACCGACTTCTGTCCGTCCAAGCAAGAAACATGCACCACCAGATGGTGGAAGCTCTTGGAGGAGCGAATGGCGAGACTTCATGCTCATCCGACTCCCTGAAGAAATCGCATCAGATAAACACTGCACTACGACCCAATATCACGGATGACGGCTTGCATGAAGGGTGTGGATCCGATAGCGACGTTCACGCCTCGTCTCCAAAGCAGAAGCTAGACCTCATTATGGGAGCATTGGCATCGAGAAACGCCGACAGACAGGTCATAAAGTTGAAGCCAGCAGATGAGGCGAAGGCGCTGTGCGACATCCTAGACAACGTCGATGACCCCGGCGTTTTTCTTGCCATCCTCGTCCCCATTATTCGAGCAGCTGGATTCGCAGTACTGCTCCCCCTTACTGAGCTGATATGTGAGTACGAGGCAGCTCTTGCTTTGTTGGCACATTTTGAGACATTGCGCGGTCTCTTGATTGCCAGATATCGAGCCCTGAGACTCGTACAACCATCACATCGAGGGCTCGTAACCCTATTGCAGACTTTTCGATACAAAGAACCATGGCAGGAGCGGTATCTGAATGAAGAACTGCGTATGTGCGATCAAAGCCAAAACGTTGCTGCTAACACTCCAGCGTCCGACATCCTCACTCTTAATCCTACCCCCCCTCGCAGCTGCGAAGATACGCAGGCTCATCAGACGAGGCCTGACGGCCCACATGCTCTATCACAAGCCCATGTTGAGTTTCTGCTGAAAAGCGATGACACCAATGTACCTCTAGTCACCCTACTTGCTACCAGCAGGTTCTTGAAGAAGGGTTTGACCATCCTACGCCTAGCTTCAATCCGCCCAGAACTGCTTGTAAAGCTCTTTTGCTGGATTATATGCCGCTTGTCTGATGACGGTGAAGAAGTGGCAGAGCTCATGTTCGAGGTGTCTAATAGTGTCAATATGCAGATGATTCTGATTGACACGATTGTTCACCAAAGCGATTCCGTGGATACATTGCTCATGGAAGCCGCCCAATCTCCCTTGTCGGCAAGATCGACACGATGTTTGAATTGCATCGGCTATGGTCTGGTATACCCGTGCAATGGCTCTGGAGTACTGCAGCACGGAAGTGCGTCGCGTCACAACGAGCCCGAAGGTAGTAGCCAAGCTCTCATCGCAGCTGTGCGTGACGTTCTCTGTCGCTCCACGAACGTTTCAAGCATGATACTTCGAGTTGGCCTAGGGATACTAGCACACTTACGATTGCTCCGGATATCAGACCCGGCGGCTCTCCGTGATCAACTGGAACGTCAAGTTGAGGGGTCCATCAGGAAGGGCAACACTCAGTGGGCGGAGGTCATTTCGCTCTTCCCGCAATCCCTGAAAATGGCGACTCGAGTCCGAGAAAAGGTTGAAAACGCCATTCTCCAAGAAGCCGAACACGCTTCATCCAGCAAGGAGACCACATTTGACGACATGAGTCTCAAGGAGCTTCTTGACGTAATGGAACAGACGAGCATCTGGGCACTGCGACCGATCAAAGTCGCAAGTATCGCTTCTCGCACCCTCATGGCTTTACAAGCATGGAAAACCGGCCATGACGGCCGCGATCCAATTCAGCTTCAAGCTTTACTCTCTCTGGCTCTACTGCACCACCGGAGCTTTGACAAAGACGCTGATCAAAAACTGCTGATATCGTTACTCTGTGAACTTTTTACAAAGCCTCCAGAGCCTGTTCCGTTGCATATCCGCAACCTCACGCTGGCGACCGCCGGCCACTTCACCTCAACAGCATCACAGTCGACTATCGACGCTATCGCTACGATTCTACCCGCGGATATATGTACCGATAAAGACATACGATTCCTGCTCGGCATCCGCGACGACCCCTATGCTAACATCTACCTCCGGTCTACTGCCACCCCACCCACAAAAGACCCGTCACTGGCGTCCACTCTGGCAGCTTTCAACCTTTCGTCAGACGACCCAACCGAACCACCGCATTCACTACAGCCATTCGAGGTAAAGAGATGGGACATGCTACCCGATGCGAGCAGCAAAGAGGGCGAAAATGATACGCCCCTTGGCATGAGGCTTTTCGATACTAGGAAGATTGGCTGACTGACTTGCCGACATTTACTATTTTAAGGCGTCTTTGGGGTATTTGCCATCGGTCACGAGGAGCATCGAGAACAATATTGTGTGATCTACCGGCGAAATAAGGAGGGACATGAGGCACCAAAAAGTGTGCTTGGGGCCTATTAATATAGAGCCACCATCTTGGCGTTTGGGAACGACGAGTGACTTCGAATCACGAGACACTGATGTCCGCAACGAATGTACGACCATAGCATCGCAACAGCTCAAGGGCATATTTGACCGTCGTGTACCACCTCAATCCGGCCCCCAGCCTCAACCGCGCACGTGGCCCGAACGAGGAGGACGAGCATCGTCCCGATCCGGCAAGGGGCGCAGATCACTGCCTCATTATTCCCGATTTAACTGGAAACCTTTGCTGTGCCTCAAACTCGAGCGTAGGGATATCATTTGCTGGAAGGTCTTGGATGCGAGACGTGTCTTGCTCGCTCGGATGCGCAGACCGAAAATTGCCGCCCTTGGGAATATTCACCTCGTTCACCTTTACAGAATATATGGGCAAGCGCGACATGGATGTGTTGTTAACCATTGATTCTTCGATCGTTTGTGCAACATAAATGAGTACACAGAAGGCTATTGATCTGCTCCGACCAAAGCGCCGACATACGCGACGGTTTGAGACAATGCTGCGCATCCACCACAGCGGCAGCGGTGGATCGAGCCTGTCTTAAACCTCGCGTTATCGCGCATTGCCCCAACTCCTCATGGATGTCTGCTGCGTCCAGCAGGGCGTACTGCTGCTTTCGTTAAGAGTTCGTGTCTTGCGGGTGCTCTGTGGCCGCGGGGTTGGTTGTCTGTGGTCGCTGCGTAGTAGGTGGGGTGTTTGTCTTCTCGTCCCTTTCGCTTTCCACGTTGTGGGTACTACTGGCGTAGGATCTATAGATACCGTGACTGGTGACTTTCTGTGATGCCTACGAGTTCGCATTCGTCCTTTGAAGCCTTCTAATCGCGGGCACCTCTGCATACACATTCACTACATCCTCAGACTCTCCCATCCGACTCGTCAGCCGGCCCTCGGCATCCCTCGCCACCGTCACCTCCAGACGAATCCATCATGTCCCTCCATCGGCATTCCCAGTACTCACAACTCCACGAGCCTAGCTCCCCCTCCTCCCCCTCCACGCCCACATCTCAAACCTTTCCCACGTCACCGGTCTCACCCATCTCACAACACCGCACAGCATCCACCTCGCAACACCGCACGGCTTCCGTCTCGCAACACCGCACAGCTTCCATCTCGCAACAACGCACAGCATCCATCTCACAACACCAACCACCATCTCACGCCATCCCACGCAAACCACTCCCACCTCAACTACACGCAGCGCTCTCATCGCATCCACCGCCAGAGCAAATACCCTTTCTCAGACCCTCGGACGCATCACCGTCTTCACATCCACCACCAGAGCAAATACCCTTCCTCAGACCCTCGGATGCGTCGCCGTATCTCGGTCCTTCACCTGTGGCGAGTCCGGACCTGCAGTGGGACAGCGCGCCATCGCAGCAGCCGTGGCGGTCATCAGAAGGGCGACACTCCTTTCATGTATACCGACCACCCGAATTTGGGCTACCTCCAGAGCTGAAGACAGAAAGACCCCAACAAAACGACGAGCTCATATCCACTCATAACGGTCTCAACATCTACCTCCGAATAGCAGCATCATGGTGCATCAACTTTGCCACCTGGGGCCTCGCGACCAGCTCCGGCGTCTTCCAAGCGCATTACCGCTTCATTCTTTTACCTAACAGCTCATCCGCCGCGATCGCCTTCATCGGATCGCTCCAACTCGCTTTGTTCGTTGGAGGTGAATTCTTCGCAGGTCCACTGTTGGAGAAAGGGCATGTGCGGAGCCTGTTGGTAGCTGGGAGTGGCTTGCTGGTTATTGGAATGATGATGACAAGTCTGTGTGGGGCATATTGGCAGTTCGTGCTTGCGCAGGGGCTGTGCACTGGTGTGGCAATGGGGTGTCTAGGTGTGGCGGGTTTGGGGGTTGGAGGAGAGTGGGATGAGAGGAAGGGTGCGGTGAGGGGGATTGTGAGGACTGGGGGTCCTGTTGGTGAGTTTTGCTTTTCTGGAGAAGTGTTGGAGATGGCTAACGCAAGGTGTATTGTAGGTGCAATCATCTTCGCCATCGTATTTGAGGAGCTCACGCCTAGGATTGGGTTTGGATGGGCTGTGCGTGTGGTGGGCTTTCTGCTCCTAGCGGTGTTGATCTTGCCGATGCTTGTGGTGAAGAGAAAGGTGTCGAAATCAGCAGCGCGAACGCTGCTTGACGTTGGCGATACGAAGGACGTGCCAGTCATAGTCTTCATGGTGGCGCTGATTCTTGGATTCATGGGCGCTTACATTCCTTATTTCTACCTTGAGCAATTCTCGATTGCGAAGCAAATCTTTCAAGGGTCGCATGCCAGGTTGCATAGATACTTGATTGCTATCTTAAACACGGGCTCCTTTTTTGGTCAATTGGTATGTACCATCATTTCTTGAGGAGCAAGACAGCCCGACCGCTGATTGGGGAATTGCTGACGCGTGTCTAGACTCTGGGTGCACTGGTTGACAAGGCTGGTCCACTCAATATTGTAGGTGATCGAACAATGATTCGATCATGCATCAGAGTGTATTGCTAACGGTCGACAGTGGATTCCGTGCAGCGCCATCACAGGCATCATAGCCTTTGCGTGGATCAGCGTCCGCAGCGAAGGGGACTTGATCGCTTTCGCCCTGTTTTATGGTTTCTTCTCGGCAGCCTTTATGTCGCTCACATTCGGCTCTTTGACGTCTATCTCACCAGACACGAAAGCTCTCGGAAAACATGCTGGTATCATGGCGCTATGTATGGCGGTAGGCATCCTGAGTGGTCCCTCGATTGCCGGGACATTGATTAGCAACGGTAGCACGGATTTTGTGCGACTGCGAGTGTTTGGCGGCTCGTTGGTGCTAGAAGCTACAGTTTTTCTCGTGGGCTGCAGGATAGCCGTGAGAGGTGTGAAGTGGCTCGTCAAGGTTTAAGAGTGCTGGCTACCGCAAGCTTGCGGCAATCATATAATACTTGTATAATTAATACCGTAATGTTTAGACTCCAATTAGGGCGCTCGCGCCTGAGACACGTCAATTTCATTCGGCACAGCGCGAGCGTTCAGCTTGCCGCTGGGCCCCGCTTCTTCACCAGCTTTACGTTTCTTGAGCACATTCTCGATGAAAGCTTCGCCTGCTTTGTAGCTGCTTCTCACCAGCGGACCGCTGGCGCAGTACAGAAAACCCATGTCGAGTGCTCGCTGCCGCCACATCTCGAAGACATCGGGTGTGATATACTCTTCGACCTTCATGTGCCGCTTCGTGGGCCGCATGTACTGGCCAAATGTCACAACGTCGACGCTGGCCTCTTCTCTTAGCCGGCGTAAAGCGCGCCACATTTGATGTTCCGTTTCGCCAAGGCCAAGCATCATGCTCGTCTTGGTGATGAGGTCTGGTCTGGCAGTTTTGGCGGCCTTCAAGACAGACAATGACTGATTGAATGTCGCCCGTCGGTCCCTCACTTGAGGTGTCAAAGCTTCGACGGTCTCCACATTGTGGGCGTAAACATCAAGACCACTGAGCGCAACCTTGCTGACGCACTGAAGATCTCCAGCGTAGTCGCCAGTGAGCGCCTCTACAAGCATATCGGGTGCCTTTGCCTTGATCTTTTGTATTGTTGTAGCAAAGTGATGCGCGCCGCCGTCCAGCAGATCGTCACGATCCACGCTCGTAAGCACGACATAGCCTAGACCCCACCTCGACAACGCTTCTGCAGTGTGCTCCGGTTCGTGCGGATCAAGCGGAGGAGGTGCTTTGCTGGTCTTGACAGAACAGAATCGGCACCCGCGCGTGCAAGTATCGCCCATGAGCATAATAGTAGCAGTAGCTGCACTCTTGTCGCTGCCTCCCCAGCAGTCTGAGATGTTTGGACAACGCGCCTCTTCACAGACCGTGTGTAGATTCAAGCCTCGCAAATCCTGCTTGATCTTCTTGAAGTTGTCACCAACAGGTATTGGCTGTTTGAGCCATTCCGGCAGACGCGTGATTTTTTTCTTCTTCCCCGGAGGACCCACTGATGCTGTACGTAGCTCAAGGGCTTCAGATTGTGAAATAGGCTCTTCTGTCGGCCCACCTGCGAAATCCGCAAATGATGGGCCGGTGTTTAATTTATCTGTAAATCTGGTCGTTGAGCGAGAAGAGGCGGGGCGCTTTGCAGGTTGCTCGTCGGACACCGCGGTGGCGAAGGACCTTGCGGTGCGGGGTGCGTATGCTGTTTTTCTGGATGAGAGCAGACGCGGCAGCGGTCGGCATATCCGAGAGGCCTCTGACATCTTGTCTGATTTGATGAGCAGCTTCGTATGGTAAGAAAGTCGTTAGGATAGGGTGCGATTCTTTCCCATCGAATGTGAAGACTAATCAGCAACAGGCGAAGATCTATATCATTACCGCATACAGTAAATTTGCATGTGATCATCAAATGATTCGCAAAACACATCAACTTCTCGGTGCACCTTCAGTTTGGAGTGAGATGGCCAAAGAATACTCAAAAGTGAGGCGTTTACCCCATTGTGCTTTCATGCAGCTCACAAAAGCCCTAGAAGCGTAGAAGTGCAGCCGAAGATGGCCCTCCCCCAAAGCATTCCAAAGTCGACACTCAGAAGCCTACTGCAGTATTCAAGCCCAGAAGAGGACGTGAACGTACAGTCAGCTTAGCTCTACCTGGCAGCATCATAGCAAATGCACAGACGCATGATCTCAAAACTATCTTGGCTTCCTCGATAGCTCGCGCGCTCGCTGTCTTCTGTATTGACGAGGTCGTTGTGTTCAACGATGGAGCGAGTCAAAATGGCAGCAACAGTGTCCACGCAAATGCAGACGCCGCCAGCGGGTACACGGCATACAGTGATCCGAATCACTTTCTTGCGCACATTCTGAGCTATCTAGAAACGCCGCCGCATCTGCGCAGAAGGCTGTTTCCACATCATCCCAACTTGAGGAGTGCCGGAAGCATGCCGAGCCTGGACATGCCACACCATTTGAGGGCGGAGGAGTGGTGTCGATGGCGAGAGGGCGTGGTAACCGGCGAGCAGAATGGTGTGGTAGCGAGCGAGAAAGAACCACAAAGCAAGAAGGGAAAGAGGGATGTGCAGAAGTCAACAGTGGATGCGGGACTGGGCATACCTGTCCGGGTCGAAGGAAGCATTCCAGAGAATACCAGGGTGACACTTGACTTTGGAGAGGAAGAGCCTGCAGAAGATGCACAAAAGCTGGACGTGGTGGCTACGCATCCCGCAGCACCACGCGAAGTGGATGGATATTACTGGGGCTACAGCGTGCGGCGCGCGGAATCGCTTTCAGCAGTCCTTACAGAGTGCTGCTTTGAAGGTGGCTACGACTTCTGTATGGGCACGTCTGAACGAGGAGAGCCAGTGAGGAGTTTCTTGGACCGACGGAAGGGAGACGAGCAGCCTGAGTGGCAGCATTTGCTATTTGTCTTTGGGGGTGTTGCGGGTCTGGAGGTTGCATTGCGGAACGATCGTGAGCTTGGTCAGAACGTTGAAGATCCCAAAGAGCTTTTTGATGCATATATCAACTTGGTGCCGAACCAAGGTAGCAGGACCATCAGGACGGAGGAAGCAGTGTGGCTAGGCTGCATGGGCCTGCAGCCATTCATCGACTCCAGAGAAGACGGCTGAAAAGGTCACTCAAAATAATCAAAGGGTCTATTTCACGAGGAAACGCAATGCTTGTTGCTGGCATGCGGGCTTCGAAAGCGCAATGTTTCCGTGTGAATGCGTACTTGTACATGCTGGTTTGATGCTCAAACAGCCCATGTGGGTGGTCCATGCCGTCATCGATTGGCATGACACCCTTCTAATGTTGCTTTTTGTTGGCGTTTGGGTTCCTTGGGTCGTTCCTGTACTCGTCCGCTGCGATTTCGCGTAAGTCGTAGGCCTTCACGGCAGTAGTATCGCAAACATACTGTCCATCAGTGAGCCTGCGCCCTTCCACACTGCGTAGTACACTATGCCACCTGTTTCACGATGCTCAGTCAGCGTTTGCCTCTTGTGCCGTGATCAAGACTCGCTGTAAACGAAAGGTATTGGCTGATCGAAGGCTGTGATGGTACACATACCGGCGATGAAGAAAGGGTACATGGGTTTCACTGCCAGAACTTCTTGTCAGCACATTATTTAGGCTCTCCGTATCCACGCCGCATGTTCTTAGGGCAAAATGGCGGAAGCACGCACTTATAGGTACCGGCCATTTGCGGCCGAGGAGACCTTGTGAAGCAGGCATTTTGGTATGACTGCGGCGATGAAAAGATGAGATTGGAGACTGAGGGTGCGCTTGCGTGCTCTTGCGATGTGTGAAGATAGTTTGAGGATCCGACTGTCTGTATGCAGGCTTCTCCGGCGTAAGTTTTGGATGTAGAGAGCTTCTTGAGCTTGCATGGAGGCACCGGAGGTCACTTTGTGCTCGTCACGCATGGCCCCTTTGGGAAATTGACAAGATGCGCTCTGTGAAACGCGTCCAACCAAGCCATCTTAGCTTCGCAATTCATCGGAAGATAGTATCGAGCAAACTTCGCTGACTAGGAGCGATCCGAAGCAACGCAACTTTAGTTACGACCCGCTTTGCGAATACGAGGTCGGTGTCTGCGCGACTATGAGCAACCCTCTTCACAATTAATTGAACCTTGAGCGAGCTGTTGCTATCTTCAGACACGGGGACGCGCTCCATAATGGCGTCGCAGACCCCCTTGACGCCGGCGCTGACGTCCTTGCGAACCTCAACTTCACTTCTTTCCTCATCTCTCTCGATTCTCGACGCCGGCACCCGCGATCTTCCACGCCTAGCCCGCGTTCTCCAGCAGACGCGTCACTTCGAGCTCACACCATCCTCATCGCTTGCGTCTGCTCAGCAAGCCGTCTTGTCCGAGCTTGTACCGGAAGTTGAGCGCCTTCTCGAGCGTGTCGAGCGCGTCATCGAGCGCAGAGAAGGACGAGAAGAATGGCTGCGGGCTCGCTGGGCACTAGGCGAGGGTCGGCTGGGCAGAGATGTTGGCGGTGAGAAGGCGGGCGCAAAATTGGAGCGCAAGAAGAGCGTCAAAGGTGGGAAAGGTATAGATGAGGTTAAGGCCGCGCGACTACGGCAGAAGAAAGAGAGGCTGAGCTATACGGTTGAGAGACTGACATTGCAGGCACAGCAGAGAGAACGACAACTGCGCATGAGCGTCGCGAAGCAGGAGATAAGGAGCAAAGATGAGGACGAGGAGGATGAGCTGGGCGCGTAAGGTCGGGAGGCCGTGTGAACTGTTATCACGACACAGGCGAACAAGCCACATGCAAGCAATCAGTTCACAGCAGACGACGTCTGCAATGTTGATCAGCATTGGCGAATCGTGGCGTCTCAGATTCTCTGCGACCCTCAGCAAGGC
Source organism: Arthonia radiata (assembly GCA_002989075.1). Taxonomy (NCBI): domain Eukaryota; kingdom Fungi; phylum Ascomycota; class Arthoniomycetes; order Arthoniales; family Arthoniaceae; genus Arthonia; species Arthonia radiata. Next base: position 1,123,318 of record PSQN01000013.1, read on the forward strand.
CGACGCAGTACACTGCGGATCTTCCGCTGTACGGCCTCGATATGTCTCAGATGAGTTGCGAATTGAAAGGCATGCGATGACTATCACACTCATTGTCTCAACGAAGCCCCTGCTCCGCCTTTCGTTGCCGGTGGCTCCGTCGGCGCTTGGTAAATCGAATGCATATCTCACATACTACAGCCAAAAAGCATCAGTCTGCATCCAGTCAGCTTTTAGCGATCAGTGTGTTCATCGCCTACGCTCGAGTAATCAAGTGGCCCGGCAATGGATGTTAGCAAAGTCACGTCCCAGGCGGCGATGGGTTTCTCACGATGCACCGAGTTCAAGACAACAATGCCGTGCGCTGGCTCCGGGCAACGCGAGGAGCAGGTACTACACAATACGAAGCGTTGCGCAGACTGTACGATGAAGAGGGAAATCGAGAAGCTCCGCAAGCAAGAGAGGCAAACAAAGAGAAGCAGGAGGGAACGAGCGGTTACTGAATTGGGATCGAATCCGGTATGTGAGCGTGACCTGGCTTAGCCAAAGGAAAGTTGTATGACATTATTGCATCAGACCGCTTCTATCGGTGCTGCTGCTGACCTTTTGTGCGTGGCATTTAAAAGGAGGACCTTCCAAATGAGGGCTGCATAGCAATGGCTTTCATTATTATTGAGCAAGCGCTGCAGCATAAAATGTTAGAAGGGCTTGCTCTTGCAGGACAGCCTGGCCTGATCACTGAATGCGGTTGATGGTTCTTGACGCTGAACCGAAGCTGGACAAAATAGTTTTGAATATTCGACCATTCTGCGAGCCGATTGACCACCTCTCGAAACGTCAATTGCTGTGTTTTCCGCAGCGCAGTGCACTCGATCATCGTCACATAATTTCGGACTGAACGCCTGCATCACACGATTTGAGCATCACCGTTGGCTCTACTAAGCTCGACGTCATCATGGCGAAAAATTGCGACGTGCTTCTTGCTTCGAGAAGACTCAATTGGCTGTAGGAGCGTCCGTTTATCTGCCACGCGGACAACTCTTGAATAAGCAGAAGTCCTCATACTCGTCCTTTACGCCCCAAGAAGATAAGTCGACACGTCCTTTGTAACAGGTTTATCAAAAACAGGGTAAAACAGCGACGCGTATCTATGATAGGAGCGGAGTCTGTGCAAGACAACAGTAACGTCGACGATTGCTCAAGCTCCAGGTGGCCCACTCTTCAGTACTAAAAAGAGCTCGCAGACGTCGCCTTCGAATACTGTGCCGCCTTCCCAACAGATCTCCCCTACCCAACAAAGGATCACCGTTGTCGTAACACTCCATCTTGCGTTCTACCCTACGCAAAAGCTACCATCCAGCCATCAGAAATTCTTGTCGACTACCCGCGGATCCTACATTCACAGCCATATTCGGATATGTGTACAAAATTAACCATTACGTGGGAGTGTAGCCGCAAAAGCAGACATACGACAACTACCACATCAAGAGTTCCGTGTCCCAGCAGCACATGTTGGTATAAAATTTATGGCGGGGGTCGGCCTGTTGAGGAAACTTGCCCTTGGACACACTGTTCCTACTGCGCAAGGACCGAACGAATCGAACGGGAACGAGCACAGAAGAGTAGCAGCCGCTCTTATCGTTGGATATAGATATCAGCTGGAGCCAAAGCAAGCGCGTGAGGGATGTTGAAGGAAGTTTTGCGGATCACAGACACATCTGGTTATGTTTTGGAAATGACGAAGGTCTAACACGACATCTCGCATCCTGACTTAGTGCGAAACGTGAGTTCCCTGTTACATGCTATTCACGCGCCTGGCTGCATCACAATATGCGGATGAGTTCACACTGAGGATTGTTGTGGACCTTTGCTCGGTCTGCTTGATCCTGGGTGATATATCCTAACAAATCTCATGTACGGGCCAGTTGCAAAGAATGTCAGTTTCACGGGCAATTATCTGCGGACAATGTGGCCTGAATACCGAATACGGCTGATGCTCGTTGACGCTAATCCCAAACAAGGCCTCCAAGCGATTAGTTTCCAAGTTTATATCATATTGCGACCGACACGATGCCTATAGCGAGTTGGTCAGCACTTGCTACTCCGTATTGCAGGCAAGGTGTGCATTGTCAAGGATCTGCTGAACACATTAAAAGCTGCAAGACAAGGACCACCTTGGACTTTGTCCATTCCAGTACTCCTAGATTGACCGTGAGCAAGGTACATCTATGTACATAGTCGGCTATGCGCTTGCGAGAGTAGGGAATCATGCAGACCACTCACGGCCAACCCCGCGCAACGTTCCTGCAGACAGAGCTCCTTTACCGACCGACCCCTTGCCCGAACTCGCCTTCGCTGAAAGTCGATCAATCACACTTTCTCTGCCGTCGCCAACATCATTGCTCGCCCCAAAGCGAAGTCCGAAACGAATCTACGGGTGCTCGTCTATTATACTTAATGCTGCGAGCTAGCACTTTCCACTCGGCCGCCACGTATGTACATCCTGAACTCTTATAGAAAGTGGAACTCTCTATCCGTCATTTGCAGCCGCCAATACACTATCTATGTTTTTCCATTGACCAAATATCTACATCGCCATCGCTCAACTTGAGAAACCCAAGTGCACGCCTCCAATACTGAGACTGCACGCACATCAGCAACATGTGTAGTCACAACGCATATTTGCACACATGCCCCAACTGCCCCAAATACAAGGAGATGGTCCCTATTCCCGGAACACAACAAATCTGTCCGGAAGCCAATGGAACGTTCGAAGCCTGTGGGAAGAAGACGAGAGAGAGAACTTGGTGGTCCAAGTTTGTACACCACGGGGAGTCGTGTCCCAAGGCCCCAAAGAAGTGAGCCGATGGAGCGGCGCGGCTCCAGTGTGTCGCCGCTGTTGTTCACGGTGAGAATAGGGCATGAGAGACTGCTAGTATCGCGAGAAGATAATCTGACGAACCTGTTCTGAGGCACCGCCTTGCCCTTTCATCGAAGCAAAGGCTACTGCCACCGTTTTAACGCCTCCTCCATGTCTTTGAGGTGTTGGACTCTCTTACGCCGTGCTGTGTACATATGCAGGCGCGTAGGACAAGCGCTGAACCATTATTTGCACGCTTGATTCGACGTTTGTGTTGCAGCGGCTGCTGAATGAAAGAGGACCAGCTCTATTTGCTGCGAGAATCACGTGTCTCGAGGACACGATGGTCTATCATGCGTGTTGGCGAATAGGGACAGATGTCAACATGGACCGGTCACGCTGTCATCTGTTTCGACCACCCGGCCACGGCTAAACCCGAAGTTTCCTAGTCTTGAATTTTACCCGCCATTTGCGCGTCTCTCAGGCTGAGATTCATATTCTCTTCGTCAGTTGCGTGACCAGCTTCAGTGCAGACACAGCCTATTTTCAGACGAGAGTTAAGGAGTACTTACACACATACATATCCAGGAACGTCCCTGGAGAGAGACCATTTGCATCTTGTCCTGTCGTATTTCAACAGGCCACCTGACAGCCTGGAGCCATCATTGTTATTGACGTCGCGTCATCCTTTGCGGCCCGATGACAAACGCTGCAGGAACTTCGAGTCAGAGAATGCAATGTATAGCTTATGAAATGCCACGGGTCAGTATGTGACACAAGTTGGGGCCGGTCCCCTGGTTACCGTCCCTGGCTTCGCAGGAGCAAGCAACAACCTTCTACGCCTGCGATTCATGACGACTAAGTTGCCAGCTGTCCACCATGTGTGCGAAGCAGACATGCTGTGTTGTACAACCGAACGAATGGGCAGATTCATCCATACGCACCAATAGAGGGCAGACTATTGCGTGGGCCTCTGCCCGCAGTCCGCACCAAGCGATGCTCTCACTTGCTTCCTCGGTATCGACATGTCTGGACTCGTTCTCATATACACAACGATCTGGCAAGAGTGTCTAAGTCGACAAACGAGCTACCAGGACTTTGGTTTGGATGACTGTGAAACTGTCAACTGATGGTTCAGACAAGCTCATTGGCGTCATGCTTACTGTCAGCTCCCATACACCGTCTTACCATCTGCGCCCTTCGTAGCCGGTAAAGTATATTTTCATGTCCTTATGAAACAGCTACCAACTTTCATCGTCAGCAAAAGGACTTTCCCCCATGTTGTCGTTCGACAAATGCGTGATCAGCCACGTCGCCACAAAGTATAGTACAGTATTTGAGGCTGCCATTATACGCCGCACTCCTGCAGCCTCTCCACATAAGCTCTCCTTTCATCTTACTACAACTTTGTACATATTCCTCGATCTTAACACTGTCCAAAAGCGTGTCTGTCTACTTCTGTTGGCCACTTATCAGACACGCTCTCGGCATTCAACACCCTTCCCATCGTGTGCACCTGGCACGAGGAGGTCTGGGAATGCCACCACTGCGGCCTCACGCACACGAATCGTAAGGAAGAAAAGGACACCACCTGCGACGACAAGGGAACAAGCCGGTGCCTGGGGCAGAAAAGGACTTGGGACTATTCCTTCAAGCCCAAAGACCGGGACTGCGCTGATCAGAAGGCCGGAACAGCAGCGCCTGAGAAGGGACGGGAGGCCACTCTTCCTCAACGTTAAGTGAGGATTTCGGACATACGCATGGATCAACGAGCACAGGTTGTCTATTGCCCCAATGTCCCGTAGGCTTGTCTTTCCAATCTTTCAAGCTATCACAGAGGAACCAAGGAGATCGTTGCGAAGTCTCCTTTGAATCTCATCTACGACGCTTGTCAAGCTAGTAGAAGGACTTCTGCTGAAGATGTAGCTTTGTTCCTGACCTGTGACGGCTATGCTGCTTCACTAGAAGTCGATTGTCAGGCGCTCGCGTTGATACCTGCACTCTCGGAACAAAAGACGTCCCGGGTATACCTTAGTACACCATAGCCACCGTCAGAGTGACAATGTTTCATACTGTGCACCCGTTGCAGTAGAAGCGAAGCTTGACCAGACGATGACAAAGCCGCCACATACAACATCCGCGTCGAACACAGATGGAGCCTGTCTGGTTTGCTGTCAAAGCCTCCAAGCTGCAACAATGAAATCATGCAAACATGCTTGGCTATCAACATATATTAATTAGATACATCAACGACATGGCCTCATATCAGAATCAGGGTCTTCGTCGGGCAGAGCCTCACCCTTCACCCAACAGTACGCATCCGACAAGATGTCTCAATCCTCCCAGCCCGCAGCCACGCAACGCCTCACGCAATACCAAAGCCTCGCCCGGCTGCTCCTAGGCCTCACAGGACGGCCAGACCTCGGATCAACGCGCAGCTACGACCTTCTCGCCATACGCCAGATTCTGGTACCATCATACACTGTTGCAACAGAAGCCCACCAGCGCAGTGTGGCATGCCTGGACGAGACAATGCAAGCGCTGAACGCGAACCATTACGGACCGGACGGCGTGGAGTTCCTCGTCGCTGAGACACTGCAGAAAACGGCAATATCCGCGCTTGTTGGGATGAGAGGGCCCCAGATGGTCCGCGATGCGTGGACGGCGCTCCAAAGCTTCAGATGGACGACGGTTGTGGAGGCATTGGAGCACGTGGAGAAGAGGGCGTGGAGGAAGACTGTGAAGGGAGAGGTGGCGGAGGAGTTTGGTATTGGTGTTAGTGAGGGATTTTGGAATTCCTTAGACCTTGGTACTCAAAGGAATAGTCCTCCAGAGCTCGCAGGTGGTGGACCGGACGCAACCCGAAACGACAAGCGCCAGGAAGAAGTTTACGAAGGCATGGACTTGTACGAATGACAAGACGGGGCGATGGATCGCGAGATCTGACCATAGATATCAAGTATTGCTGTCTTCCTGCGAGACTCTTGCTTTTGCTTTTCTCATGCGCAAGAAAGAGGTAGAATATTTTGTGCGAGAGCATCCATACCAACGATTCCGTATGGTTTGATTAGCCGACTGAGAGCTGGCGTTGCACTCTGAAGCTGTATTTAATACCACAACCTCGAATATCATTGCCATTCGGCGTGCTTGATGGCAATGACTACTTTCCATGGTCCCACTAGATCATGTTTTGATGCGATTATGTTGCTACCTTGCCCGCGTGCCATTTGGTTTGCACTAAAGATCATTTCTAGAACATATTTCATTTGGTAGGCATCTAAAGAATTCAAGGTACTTATATATGACAAAAGCTCAGCATGATAGGCAGAAGATTAAGAAAAATCTGTGTCGAAATCTGAGGCTTGGCGTGCCTACATCTACTAGGGTGGAGTGACTTTGGTCACCGAATTCCACTCTACAAATCGACACAGCCCAACGAAGAATTCCAAGTCACCGAATCGATGGCCGACGTCGATGTCTACGAGTTCTCTGATGATGAAGGGACCATCAAGCAAAGTGGACCAGAATCCAAGAAGCGCAAGAATGATACTGCTCATGACGATGGCAAGGCTCGACGAAAAATGGCCAAGCAGGCAAAACGCACGGCCGTAGCAGCAAGCGCTGGGATGGTGCAAGACGAGAACGATATCGACGAGAAGAACCAAGTCAACCGATCAGTTGCTCGTATGGATGGCACGTTATTTGCAGACTATATGGCAAGGGCGGTCAAGAGGTTTGAGCCCAAGCTGAGCCTGGTGGAGATGGAAGACTTGAGGATACCTCGTACGTGCTGCTCATGGAAAATTTGCTAATCTCCAACGATGCTGACGGACGTACATATCTACAGAGTCGGCATTCGCAGATACCACGACCTGGTCTGGACTGCGCACGCGCGAGAACATGCCCAAATTCCTGGAAGCTACGACCAAGCTATCCAAGTCGGAACTTTCGAAAGCGCCCGCCGCGAAAGGGGCACCTCACACCATCGCCCTCTGTTCGGCAGCGATACGCGCTGCAGATGTCGCGAGGGCCATGCGCTGTTATCAGTCAAAAGAGGCAACGGTCGCGAAATTATTTGCCAAACACATCAAGCTTAAAGACGCCATCGAATTTACCAAGAGTACAAGGTAAGTCTCTCCTTTACCAATTTGGCAAGGAAATTCTCCATTGGGAAGGGCTGTTGTTGGTCCCGACTAGCGCTGCCCAAATGAGACATCTCGCGTTGACGGTAGCGTGGACGTTGCGACGTCTGGACCGCTGTCTAAAAGCCTCGTCTGGTCTGCTCATTTCAAAGACTCCTAAAGTGGACGTGAGAAGACCAAAGTCGATGCTGATATGCTTGATGTTGGCTGACGCGAATGTGCTTAGGATAAATATCGGCGTCGGGACAGCGCAGCGCATCAACGATCTTATCAATGAAGGTAAGCAAGGCTTCGAAATCCTCCGAGCAGAGAGCCCAGGCTGCCTTCTGTTATGATTGCTGACGACGCCTCATCTAGGCGCTCTATCACTCAGCCACCTGCGTCGCGTCGTGATCGATGGCTCATGGTGCGGTCCCAAGAAGCGAACGCTCTTTGAGCAGAGCGAAGCCGCGGTGCCGAGCATACGATTGTTGGCACGAGAAGAATTGAAGTCCAGATACGTAGACAAGCATACTTCTATCCTCGTATTTTAGGTAGATAACGACCAAATGAGCTGATGTCGTGCGCAAGGATGTTGCATGATCTACGGTTTCACCAAAGGGGCAGTCCTTGCTTGCCTGGCGTCATACGTTGCCAGAGCGTTGCAAGGAAGGTTGAACGCTCCGAGCATGCATAACAACGTCGTTGATCTTCTTGGCATGCCTCTGCATGGGATGAAGATTCTCGCATAGCCGCTGACAGGCAACCGGCGCTCATGAGAAGACATCTTCAGGTCGCCGAATATGGCATGTTTGCGGTGTTTTTTCGATATAGACTACGCCGCGCTACTGCAGTGCGTTGGATAAGCCGAAAGCCAATTCGTCCAACGTCATTTTTCTCCTCAGCATTGGGCGGCGCTGAGTGGCTGACCTGACGCCGCGCGTCTGTGCAGCGGCCGAAAGCGGATGTTGGCTGTCCCCATTGGGACGTGTATCGAAGATATGGACATGCGCCGAACGAAAAGTTGATCACGACAGCGCTTCATGGTCCTGCTATCGCAACGAGTGCATACCGTTGTAGTTATCGTGAAAGTTGCAATTAACACTACAGGTGTCTCTTCGACGTAAGCCCAGCATCGAAGATGGAAAAACGCGACGAGCAAGTCACGTAAAGTGGGTGGAAAGTACCTGCGAGATACCGGCGCGTCGACCGCCGAAGAACCCCGCTACCGTCAGGAACAGGTAAAGACGGAGCGAGGTTGCTTCGCAAATTCGCACTCAATCTTGGGGCCTTTCGCCGTTCGGGACAGAACCGGACATTGACCTCGTCTCGTAGCATAGGAGGAGAGCCACAAAATTCGAGGCATAGCCATGCGGTTAACGCAAGTATCGAAAGGTCTGGATAAGCGGCAGAAGGACAAGGAAATATTGCTAGAGGAGATAACCATGTTTCTTGCGAACGCATCAATTTGTTGAGGGCGTGCTTGGCAGCAGAAAGTCAGCAATGGGTCTAGCTGGAGTGGGGATCCTACCCGGTCCTAGCGTATCAATGCGCCACCCCAGTGTTAACCTCCACCGTCGCATGCACTCCGCGCTAAACTCTCGTGTCACGTCCAATGAGCACATCAGCCCTCTCATCGCACCCATGCACTATTGACGCCCATCACGACTCACCCGTCAACAATTTCAGTCAGGGCAGGAACGACCGCCTCGGCATGGAAGATGCCTTCTCCCCACCCCCCCAGCGTGGTGGTGCTACGTCCGATAACATTTGCTGCTATGCCCTAGCGTCTCCGCCTCTTGTTCAGCGAATTGTCACTTCCGGTGCCTGGCTCTCGGTCCAGTGCAGGCTTCTAGGGACCATCCCCCAGTCAGTTTCTGCGTTGCCCTAGGCGGTCCTCTGCACCACTCACAGCCGCCCGTTGCCCTGCACCTTCTGTTGCCTTTTGGCTTCCTCTCGTTTCTCCTCTTTCCTTTCTCTCTCCACGTCTTGCGCCTACACTCAAGCCGCGTCCACTCGTTTTACGCGTGCTTGCGTTCCGACAATCGCTCAAAGAGAAGCTCGCCTCGACCGCTGTGAGCTCTCTTTCCGCGTCAAGATGCTGTCAAGAATATTTCTCGCGGCCGCCTGCGCGATAACCGCTGCCACCACGCACGCAGTGGTTAGCGAATCGTCCCGCCCAGGTAAGAGAGCATATTGAAGCTTCAGAATAGCCTGTGGAAGTGTTTTGAGCAATGGCTGATCAAATTCTCAACAGGATGTGTCAACAAATGCTGGGACTACACCCAATGGGTAGCCCCAGATTGTAATGGAGATACACAATGTCTTTGCAACGATTCCGAGTACCAAAATGTATGTCTGGCTCAATGTCAACAGATCCGGAGGAGCGCAAAAGCTAACAGAGAGATGTCAGGCCGTCTACCAATGTCTTTACTCGCAATGCATGACGCCACAATTCGCAACGGCGCTGCATCACACTCTCCAGTTCTGTTCCGACGATCAGCAAAAACAAGAGGCTACTGGTCCCGGTCTCGTATATCAACAACCTCCTGGACAAAGAAAAATCAAGCGTGATATGCCCTACCAATCCGTTTCCAACTCTGTCGTCCAATCCGCCACAAGGTCCGCCGGTGCCCAATCTGTCACACGCTCAGCAGGAGAAGGTTCGGTAACGCGATCAGCTGGTGGAGCTTCAGTAACAAGATCCGCTGGTGACCAGTCCGTGGTGCGGTCGGCCGGTGGTGCGTCAGTGACAAGATCTGCTGGCGGTGCTTCCGTCACACGATCTGCTGGACCGCAATCAGTCACTCGCTCCGCTCAAGGCTCTGTGATGAGGTCCGCTGGCCCCTCAGCCTCCGTGACGAGGTCGGCCGGTCCGTCAGCATCCGTCATGCGTTCAAATATGCGATCCGTCACCCGTTCGGCGCAGCCCACACAGAGCGTATCCGCATCCGCCTACAACACCCGCGCCTCCGCAAGAGGCTCACAAGTACCCACGTTATCGGTCGACATGCCCCTGTACAGACGGCGCGTCCGATAAGCTCTTTGTTTTTCGATACCCAACTTTTCGTACCTCAGCATCCGACCGCCACGCTTTACTAGCTCTCTCTAATACTCCTTCTCTCTCGTACACCTTGGGCAACAACATGCATATCCTCGTCGTGGGATCTTCGACCGGCGTTACAACTTATACTAATAGAACTTTTGGGAATGGGTTTCTGCGGCAAATGATACCATGATGGCTTCACTATGGATTGACATATTTATCCGAAGCCATGCAATAGCGAAATATGTGTTACGGGCGAGTTCAATCGTTGGTCGGAATCGGCTGCGAGGTGTCTCACTATTGAGCCACCACACCAGCGTTTCACTGGCTATCCACTCGTTCAATCACCCGCGCCCTGACCGCTACCTGTTGATGTACATGATGCGGCTTGACTCCTGGAAGGGATGTCGTAGTCAGGGGAAAAAGTTGAAGCGGGTTGTTTGAGTCACTGTCTGACCAGACAACGTCCGCAGAGGAGGTTACTGTCAATCGCTTGATCGCATTCTGACCTCAGCTATCTTGGGCTTGTCGACCTGTTTGGATGTTTGTACGATCATTCATTACGGCATTGGCTGAAAGATGCCTTGGGTTGGCCGTTTGTATCTGGCTGTCATTACTATCGTCACGTTCCAGCGGATACATAGACCAATACTGCGGCAATCAAGCGCTGATCAAATTAATTGTTCCTCTTGGATGTTTACATGACACTCCTCTACTTTCTCTAATCTTTAATCTTATCTATAAACAGCTGCAACGCATGCACCTCGAATAGTACCAATATGCCACGCGAGCGCATGAGGCTCAAGCTGTCACTCAAGCTTTTCATGCATCTAGCTCCCACTTCAAGCTCACACAAGACCCTTAAAAAGCTCGCATTCATGCTCACACACTACACACCATTCTCTTCACGTTTGCAATGCGTATTTTGCACCACACAATCTAGACCGCCGCCCTCTCGCCCTCTCGCGGCGAACCGCCCCCCATCGCTTGCGGCTGTAAAAACCTCACGGCGATCACATGCTCTCGCCGCTCGGAGCAGTGCGCACGCAAGCGCAGACCAACGCGCCCGCAAACGCAAACGCAAGCTCCTCGGTACTTTATTCTTCTCCGCCTCGGGCCTTGCCCCAAGCGTGCGTGGGCCCCGCGCCTGCGATTCGCCCACGAGTCAGGGCGTTGCAGGATCGCCGGGAGCGGGTGCAGCTGCTGCGAGGGCTGGCGGGGTTGATGCAGGGTTTGGTGCGAGGTGTGATTGGGGGGCGGTGAGTTTGGGGAGTTTGGGCAAGGGGAGTGAGATTTGTGTGTTTTGGGATTTTGATGGTGTTAAAGAGGGATGTTGGTATGAGGTTTGAGGGTGATGTTGGTATGTTTGAGAGGGTGGTGGTAGTGAGGCTGCGATGACGTGTGGGTATGAGTAAGGAGCCATTGGGTTCACTGTTGGACGCATGGGACGAGAGCATGTTTAGTCTGTTCTGGAATGACTGTGATGTGCGGGATGAGACATGGTTTTTGATGCCTTTACTGGATGGGATGACGGCAGCGGTGCGGACGATGCATCTCAGACAGTGGCAATTATTGAGACAAGCATGCAGATGTGTTTGCGATCATCTTCAAATTTGAGAACACAGGGGAGATGGAGGAAGGTGTCACAGCACCGCGAGGAACCCCCACAACAACATCGAGCTGTCAAAACCAGCAAGCTCCCAAAACGCGCGCAACATCACCTTCCACGTCGCCGCCAAAACTGCTGGCCGACTTCACTGCAGCCACAGTGACGCCACAACGATTCCAGCACCGGCTAAACGCGATCGGCGCTTATCCAGCATCACTGCGGCATTATTGCTCGTACCTCGGACGCTCTCCGCACCCAACAATCATCCCCTCTCGTTCGGCGCCGCGAATCCACCTCCTCAGCCTCCGCACGTAACTTAGTAGCATGAGCGTCACTGAGCCGAATCTCCCCTTCCACAAGACCTAGCAAAGAGGCACAAGCTGAGATTGCGGGGCAGTGTTTCAGTACGAGATGGAGGCCACTGCAATTTGCATGTGAGACTGCTGATGCAAGGTGGTACGCAGGGTCTGATGTTCCACAGGGCCGGTGCTGTGCCTGGCCGCCGCGCGTCGGACTGGGATGCGCGATCGGGCGCGAGGTGATGTGGAAGCGCGTGTGTAAAGTGGGATTGGGAGCTTGGGGGTGGTATATGGGAGCTTGTTGGAGCTTGGTATGGAAAGTTCGTGTGTGCTTGTGTTTCTGTTGGTAAGTCGACAATGATCTTGTCAATTTTCATACTCGCACGCGGATAGCGTCAAAGATACCTGACGGGTTTGGCTCGTGCTGCTGATGTTACTTCAAGCGGTCTGATATGCGGCTTCTGAGAAGCCTTCGCAGCCTATGTGGCTGATTGAGCAACTTTGGAGAAGGTGGCGGACTTCCATTCAATATGAGTATTGACAACATGTGTGGACTCACACCGCAGCCACTTCGCAAACCTGCGAGCCGCTCGACCAGCTGGAAAGCTCTGCAAAGCGACGGTGTGCTCCTTGGCTCCCAGCAGTCAGTACAAATGGTCGCACCACGCACTCTCCTGCCGGATGATTAGGAAAGCTCGCACTAAGCCCTCGTAATGTGCTATGCCAGCCTAAGCGCGTGCCATTAGCATGGTGAATGCCAATACCTGTCAGTCGAAAGAGCCTATAGTAAGAGCTTACCAAAATTACCATGACGTGGAAAATCTGATGGCTGGCTCCAACGAAGTCAAACTGGTATGGGTACCAGCGTTCTGGCACGCGACATGCATAGAAGGTGGCCCCTACCACTATTCAAGAGTTAGTTCATCCCAGTGTAACTGATGATCTCACTGGCTCACCGTTCAACACGGCCATTAAGAGCATCCAGTCAAGGGACATGCTCTGGATCTGGCGCGCATAGCCATGAAGATAGAGGCCATGGACGATGAAGCTCAAGGCCGTAAAGCCAAGAGCAGCGTACAAGACTGCACGATACGGCCGAAACTTTGGCGCTGAGAAGCGCGGGTTCATCGTCACGGCACAGCAGCCGGCTCCCAGCGTCGACGTCTATGTGACACTTTAGGTATGGGATGACAGCAGTGCACGGGTGGCATACTTACAAACAGCCAGTAAAAGTTTCTTATAGGGACATTGCAGTAGAACCCATAGTAGATCGAGGGTAAACTTGCTGTCCACATAAGAAGGACGATACCTATTGCGTCCACTTTCAGTCTACCGACTCCAGATCGGCTGGCGTCAGCCATGTTGCACTTACCCAAGTAATCAAGCCGATTGCCCAATTGTGCCAAGGGCTGACTATGGTTCCAGAGGATGTGGCATCTGCTGGCTTGGTGAGATGACTGCAAGCATGATGATGGTGACGATGACATACCCCGATGAGCAGAGAAAGCAGATCGATACTCCAAATGCGTACACGGTAAACAGAATGAGATCGGAACTGAGATGAACGTCAGCTTGCTAAGATTTGGGAAGCAGACTACGTTGTTTCATGCGAGCGTCGTAGGAGACCCTTCCATCTGCCCCCACCGAGCTTAAACAGCATTGAATGGTAGACAGTCATTCGGTCTCCAAGTCTCCAGCGCACGCGGCACGTCCGTTTACTCGTTGTATTCGCGTGGCGAGCTCGAAAAAAGGGTTGATGGTGCGTCTATCAGGAAGACGAGAGTGGGAGAGCGCAAAAGGTCTCAATGTAGCTGGTCTTTGATGCGCGAAGTCCAGGCTCTTAACTCACCTGTGGCTTCACACGTCAGCATTCAGCGCTCGCGCATGAATTCTTAATGCAATGTAGAGATGCTTTCTGCAGCAATGCAAGAAAGCTGGTGCATGACACGCCCCAAGACCAAGAGGCGGAGAGGCTGACCTTCTGCCGTTGACGGCATGTTGGTAGTATTTATGATAAAAGTGCCAAGGCAGGCATGCGAATACAACAGCCCCGATGATGTGCGACTGGATGCTCACAGTCTCGTTGTGCCATTTCAAGGCACTTGCGAAGGAGCTCCTCAAGGACCAAGAAGTTGGTCTATATCCTGACAATACATATTCGTTTTCGCGCTGCCAATCTGGGATTTCCTACTGGTGTCAGCAGCAGCCATGCAGCCATGCTATCGGACTCTGTGTAGCTGATTATGAAGCTACCGGTATCTCAGAGATCGTGATTTTGAATACGAATTTCCAGCGTGTGGACCTCTTTGGCTGCTACGAACATACCTCAATTGTCAGAAGCCGTTGCCTCGGTAACTCTGAAGCAGCCCCTTTCTTTTCAGTCATTTGCTCGTCCACCTTCAACTTTCGCTTTGACATACTACTCAAATACAAAAAACAGGGCAAAACACGACTTTAAAGCAACTCTACAGACTACGACGAAGCATTAGCGGTTTCGAAAGGAAGCTTTTCAGATGGATCCGCCTGGGCAGCGGGTGAGCGCTTGCAGTCGGTCGCAGGAACAACTACCGCCCCTCTTGCAGCTCTGTTGAAAGCCACGTTTTGATGATCTTTTGTGACTATGTGGATCTTGCATCCATACACGAAAGGGAGCAGGAGTCTAGTCCTCAATAATAACGCTCCGATGTTCTAGTACACAGGCATGATCGCTTGATCGCTGATTCCACCGCAGCGGCAACGTAAGCTGCAATGTCGCACATTGACCGACATCCTCTGCGTCCAATCGACGGCCATTGATTACCACGGAAGCGCCTGGCACCAAAATCATCAGCAAGACTATTCGAAACACAAGCCGACTCAAAACAGAGCTCGGAACAACATCCGGCGCCCGTAACCGCCTTTTGGTGCCCTTCAAGGGGTCTGATCAACACCAAGTCTGCACGCCGCCGAATGCTATGCCTCCCAGGTGCGTGAGCGGCACGTTCTGGGCCTGTCATCGGTAGCCACGCGCGAGGATGCTCACGACAAGAGTCGAATCAGCGCTTAACGAGAAAGTCATGCCCCTAGCAATGCCTATTCTGGGCGTAACTACTACTGCGAGTGTGAGGCACAGCATGGCCCAGACCCCGCGCATCTCACATTGTTGCGGGTGCTCCAGCCCTCGCTGTTGTTTCAGTCATTACTCAATCGGTCAGTGACTCTTGAAAACGCGGACCGCTGTGTCGCGGAGCTCTGGTGTGTTCCGCGTGTAACGAATATGGAGTCAGGTCCTCGTGCCCTTGACGGTCCTCTATAATTCGTATGACTTCGAATACGACAAAGCTCGAATGATCACATCGCCAGGGCAATCCTATCAGAGCAATGCGGTTGAACGAGACAGTCATTCTTGCCAGTGCCACCTCGAGCCCAGCAGTGGGCTGGGTCTCCGAGCCTCAGTATCGCGGCACTCTTTCAACCCTCATATCATGTTTGTCCACGCTCGTTCTGTGCACGTGGTCCGTAATGCACCTCAATGTCCCTAAAAAGAATGGAACAGCTACTGGATACATTGTCAGATATTGCACCTGGGGTTTGATTGGCATCTTTGGTCCTGAACTGGCTATTTGGGCAGCATGGAGACAACTGCTCTCAGCAAAGGCACTACGAGATGAAGTGCGACATCTGCAGTCTGAAGTAAGTCCATCAATATTGCTGCATGCTTCAAATACTGACGCACGGTAAATAGGAGAAGCTCGTGGTGAGTCAGGCCCTCATCAGGTCTTTGTGGTTCCTCTGTTCCATTGCGAATGCCACCGCGAGATGGCTGCAGCCATTGCATAGCGACGCAGTCATACTGTCAATATCTTCAATAGTTGAGGAGGCTGAACAGTGTTGACTCGTTGCATTAGGGTGGAGGGGACCAAAAGCGATGGACGCTTGCTCACGGTCATTACGCAGCTATGGGTGGTTTTGTGATCGACTTGGACACCGAGGTATTGAGCGTCGACCGACCCTTCACTCAGACGTGTTCGCGCCTTACACTTACGCCCAAGGGGGTGCGGCTGTTGGCCGAGTGCGGCTATCTTCCCCCAATAACGGCTGAAGAAATCAAAGACAAAAGCAAGACCGACGAGCTGGGGAAGATACTGGCGTGTCTCCAGGCCGCATGGATGGTCGTACAAGTGTGCTCTCGATTATACCTCAAGCTACCCGTTACGCTATTGGAAGTTACTACAATAGGTGAGTTGACAGTCCAGGCAGATTCCAATCCAGTGCACCCGCGGCGGCTAGGCTTCGAAGCCCAAGTCCCTGTGGTAGGCATGAAGGCAGTCTGGAATACTTGAGCACTAGCTGAAACGATTATACTCACTCTTCTGTAGGTAAGCCCGCGGCGTTCGCACTATGATTCCCTACTTCTCCGGGTAATCACCAGTCAATCTCTCTGAACAGGCCACTGTTATTCCTACAAAGATCTTGTGCCTGTCACGGTCTGAATTACATCTTGCCTCTGACGAAAATTCGATAGGCCATGTTCTCTGCGCCCTCGTTCTTTACATGTTATGGTGGTACAAGCCTCGCTGGATACAAGAGCCTACGAAGATCGAAGGCTCGTGGCTTCGACCAATCTGTGCCTTTATGTTTATGGCATCCGAGATCAGCTGCATCGAGACAGACCGCTCATGGCTCCGTAACAAGTTTGACATCAGGAGTTCTGAAATATCGAATCTCTTTTTCAAGGAAGAACACCACGAGACAACGATCCCATCTCAACAGACTCAACACGCCGGATCAGATACAGAAACGAGGTCTTTGAATGCTATTACATCAGACAACGAAGACCAAACCACATTGAGCCCCTGCAATAGTGCCTTGATTGATCGGTGTGACATCCATACACAGTTCCTACAAAAACCCGAGGGCGACATCGAGCAAGCCGCGGCGGATCATCGGCTCGACGAGACGACTTCTCTACGTCGTTGTCTTGCTGCTCAAGCGATCTCCACGTATCCTGCAATACGCCGGCTTCTACATCCGGAAAGATCCACAAAGGAGCGACAATATTACGATGCGATCAAGGTGTACCCAGAAATGCCGCACGCCTTTCGTTTGTACCGCTTCCAAGTCACTACACCGAGGGTTTCGCAAATTTCCCATCTCGAATGTGATACGGAGCACTTGGTCACTTTCGTGGCAAGCGATTGGCCATCGGACGGTCTGTTGAGATCGATGGATCGCAGTGTCGATCGCCCAACGTCAGCTTCCTCAAGCGGTCTCGTCATCAGCGCCTTTCTTTGGCTTACTTCTATCGCCTTTGCTGCTGTACACATTGCCGCATGGAATGAGGCTTTCCCTACGGTGTTCGAGGCGTGGACCTGGCGCGCGTCTTCGGCCTTCATTGGATTTTCGGGATTGGTCTGGCTATGTGTCAGCGTCCTTGCGCAGTGCTCGAAGCCCGTATGGTGGCTTTGGTACGATCTACTTGGGGAAGATGCACCGAAGTGGATCAAAGGCATTTTGTTGGCCTTGTGTGGGCTATGTGGCTGCTGCTACGTGTTTTCACGCATCTTCTTGATCGTCGAGGCTTTCGTAAGTCTGAGAACGCTGCCAATAGCGAGCTATCAGGTACCACAGTGGACACTCAGCGTTCCTCATCTCTGAGTCGCGCTTCTAGGTCCCGAGGTGTCGTCTCGAATGCAGGAACAATCGACGTTGACAACCCTGCAGATCGTGCGGCCTTTCCGCGGGGAAATGTCTTGACAACCCATTGGCGAACGGTTCCGTACATGCTGTACAACGTTGTTTGAGGCATTCTCAGGTTGACAACTCCTCGCGTGCTTGTCAGTCTGGAGCTTTATCTTAGCTTCCTGACTCGCGCCCCCACACATGCAGCTCTAAGCGAGAGACAGGTCAGTCTAAGCTGATAACACAGAACGGCGCCAAATCAACTTGCAACCGTCCCATACAAGCCAACAAGATGGCCAACATACAAGATGAAACCTTCGAGGGCTTCACTTCGTCTTTACTAAGTTACACACGCACCACCGGCAAATATGCGCTTCGAACTCCCCTCCCTCCGCGTGGCCCACCCAAAGTCAGCGTTCGCATCTGGCAACGCACGCTGGACCAATCGCGATCTTGACCCTGTTCCGCGTCATATGAGAAAATGGGGACTTGTGGCAATGATAACGTACTGGATGTCTGATGCCTTTCAGCCAGCGACATGGGAGTTCGCCTCGTCCACTCTCGCCGTCGGTCTCTCATGGCGAGAGGGTCTTGGTTTGATCGCCCTCGGTTTCTTCATCGTCTCAATCCCTATCGCGTTTACCGGCGCGATGGGCGTCATCTATCACGTCCCTTTTCCTGTCCTGGCACGCGCTTCCTGGGGCTTCTGGGGCAGCTACATTCCCATCATTAGCCGAGTGATCTTGGCCGTCTTTTGGTTTGCGGTTCAAAGTGTGAACGGGGCGAATGCGACGAGAGTCATGATCGGTGCAATCTGGCCGTCATTCTTGCGCCTCGAGAACCACATCCCTGAGGATCAGGGTATTACAACGAGCCAGATGATCTCGTTCTTTCTGTTCTGGCTGATGCAACTTCCATTCCTATGTATGCATCCAAACACGCTGCGGTGGATGTTCCTCGTCAAGAGTATCATCGTACCGGCAGCTTTCCTGGCTATGCTCATATGGGCGTACGTCTCCACGGATGGTACGGGCGGCACGATCTGGCAGCAGAAATCGACCGTCACAGGCTCTGACTACAGCTGGGCGTGGATGGCGAGCTTGACAAGCGTGATTGGCAACTATGCAACCCTCTCCGTCAACCAGGTCAGTAGCACCCGTCTACACTTCATTACCCCCTCCTGACCCCAAGCCAGGCCGACTTCTCACGCTACTCCCGCGTCTCCGTGAAATGGCAACTCCTCTACGTCCCCATGCTCCCCATCGTCTTCACCTTCATCGGCTTCATCGGCATCGCCTCCTCCTCCGCAGGCCAAGCCCGCTACGGCGAGCTCACCTGGGACCCCATGGCGCTCGTCTCCTTCTGGAGCTCGCGGGCCTGCCGCTTCTTCATGGCGTTCGCCTTCGCACTTTCTGTGCTCGGCGTGAACATCTCTGCGAACAGTTTGAGCGCCGCTAACGACCTCATGGCGCTCTTCCCCTCATTCATCGACATCAGACGCGGCCAGCTCATCTGCGCTTTCCTCGCTTGGGCGCTTGTTCCTTGGCGTATCCTCGCGAGCGCGGGCAGCTTCCTCAACTTCATGAGCGCGTACGCCGTCTTCTTGGGCCCGATCGCGGCCATCATGATCTTCGACTACTGGGTTGTGCGCGGCCGCAAGTACGACGTGCTGGCGCTGTACCACTACCGCGGCGATCTGTACAGCTACGAGCCCACCGGTTGCAACTGGCGGGCGATCGTCGCGTTCGTGGTGAGCGTGGCGCCAAGTCTACCGGGTTTGATCGCGACGGTGAATCCGAGTGTAACCGTCGGCGTGGGCATTCATCCGTTTCAGTTCGGGTGGCTGTTGGGCTTCTTTGCCGCGGCGGGGATATACACGGGGTTGTGTAAGTTGTTTCCCGAGAAGGACATTGTGAATAGGCATTTGGGGCCAGATGATGTGTACGAGGGTGTTGTGGAGGGGGATGAGGATACGGAGGTTGAGCAGGTGCATGAGAAGGCTCGTGTGGAGAAGGTCTGAGTTGTGATGGTCATTAAGGGTAACGAATCTTGTATTTGTTGGCATCAGGAGCTGCACTGGCGATGTCGTTTGGCAGCGAGGTGAATGTACAGTTCGATTTCCGTGTCTGATTGGGGTTTCAATATGTGATAGTGAGATGCTCCAAGGCCGGGGAATAAAAGTCGTGGCAGACTAACAGCAAACCCACATCTCTCTTAGACAGCGACGACCGTCACTATAAGCTCTAAAGGCACGCTACGGGGTATTTGAGGTCTTATTAAATATTTCTGCGAGCTCAGCTTCACTCTTGCTTTTAAGTCTGCGAAGACTGGAAAGGTAAGGGAAGGGTGATTCTACACAAACATGCCATGACATTTGTGGCCCAGTCTTGCTCCCTCGTGATGTGAGTCGCTTCAGATACCGTCGTCCAGGAGCTACTGACTTGAATCGCGTGTGCTCTGTAAGTACATGCCCCCTTGAGCTATCATCCTAGCTACAGGTGTGAAGTTGTCGTGGGGCAATAGTAAAGGCAGCACGTTCCTTCATTGACAGCCATCCATCTGCTCTTCAGCCGTCTCGAACTCATCCCATCAGACATGTCGCTGCCCAATGGCATTTCAAAAGACGTTGACAAGATCGCTCGATCGAAAGAAGATCAGAAATACCTCCTCACTCGCTCCCTCCATATCGATCCTCCCGTCGTCGAATCAGCCAAGGGTCTATACCTCTACCTGAAAGACGGGCGCCGCATACTAGATGCGTCGAGGTAAGTCTGATCTTCCTGCTGCTATCACAACATAAAGACATCTCAACCATCCACCCCGAACCAACCAAAACATCATCCACAACACCAGCCCTCAACAGCACTCCGCAACACACCTCCCTTACTATCCACCACCTCCCTCCCACTCCCCCACTCCCCTCCCCCAACACCCCTTCCCTCCAACCACGCATTCTCTAACACCCCCCAGCGGCGCAGCCGTCTCCGCCCTAGGTCACTCGGACCCGCGCATCACCACAGCCATAATCTCCCAACTCTCCGCCTTCTCCTACACCAACAGCCTCCTCTTCTCGCACGCGCCCGGCGAAACCCTCGCCCGCCGTCTCTGCGAGTCCACAGGTGGCGCCATGACGCGCGCCTACTTCGTGGGGAGCGGCAGCGAGGCCATGGAGGCGGCGCTGAAGATGGCGCGGCAGTATTGGGTTGAGCGGGGCGAGATGGGCCGGTGAGTTTTGTTCGGTTTGTGTTTAGGGTGGTAGGTGAGGGAGGCGTGAGAGGGGTGGTGTTGGGTTGGGTTGATGGGTTGGGTTTGTGGATTGGGTTGATGGGCTGATGACACCAGCACGCGGTTCGTGGCGCGGAAGGGGAGTTATCACGGTGAGTACGGCGGTATGCAGCGACTCTCGTTTTTCTTACCACTAGTCACCTCCTCCACGACGCTGCTGAATCCCACTACCGCCACGCCCGTCGCGCAGTGCCCCTGCTAACCCACACCCACAGGTATCACCCTCGGCGCGCTCGCCGCATCAGGGCATCTCACCCGCCGGAAGATCTACGAGCCCCTGCTCAATTCCAACGTCTCTTTCGTGAGTGCATGCAACGCCTACCGCACCCGCCTCCCCACGGAAACCACACACGACTGCGTAACCCGCCTCGCCGCCGAGCTCGACACCCACTTCCAACGCCTCGGCCCAGAGACCATCTGCGCCTTCATCGCCGAGCCCGTCGTCGGCGCCGCGCTGGGGTGCGTGCCCGCCGTGCCGGAGTATTTCAAAGCCATCAAGGCAGTCTGCGAGAAGTACGGGATCCTGTTGGTGATGGACGAGGTGATGTGCGGGATGGGGCGGACGGGGAGCCTGCACGCGTGGGAGCAGGAGGGCGTGGTGCCGGATCTGCAGACGGTGGGGAAGGGGCTCGGGGCGGGGTATGTGCCGTTGGCGGGGTTGTTGGTGGGGAGGGGCGTGGTGGCGGTGTTGGAGGGGGGGACGGGGGCGTTTAGTCATGGGCATACTTTCCAGGGGCATGCGCTGGCGTGTGCGGCGGCGGAGCGGGTGCAGGAGATTGTGGTGGAGGATGGGTTGTTGGAGAATGTGCGGAGAATGGGGGCGGTGCTGGAGAGGGGGTTAAAGGGGAGGTTGGGTGGGCATGCGAATGTGGGTGATATACGGGGGCGGGGGTTGTTCTGGGCGGTGGAGTTTGTGGAGGATAAGGAGGGTAAGAGGAGTTTTCCGCTTGAGAAGGGTGTGGCGTTGGGTGTGAGTGAGTTGGCGCTGAGTGAGGAGTACGGGATTGCGATTTATCCGGGGACGGGGAGTGGAGAGGATGGGATTTGTGGGGATCATGTGATTGTGAGTCCGCCGTATGTGGTGAAAGAGGAGGATATCTTGAAGATAGTAGACTTGACGACAAGGGTGGTTGAGAGATACTTTGAGGAGCAATGAAGATTCAGATCGCCTGTCTTGGCCAGCTGACTGTGCATGGCATGAATTCTGGTATACTCACGCCTATCTGTAGAATCACGCATGCACGGACTCTATGCCACTTTCGGTGCCTTGAGAAATCAGTATTGAAGAGCGTACATTAGCCTACATTACAGACTAAGTGAAATGTTGAGACTGCCACGCCGGTGCAAGGGTGTGATTCTAGCGTGCACGCACACTGAACACGACTTGACTGCTGGCTCATTAGTTGGTATATGCTCAGCTGGTGTGTATGTCAGGATGAGCGCCAAGCCATCAGCATCAAGAGTCCAATAAGACGGCTCGAGCCTTTGTGCATTGCAAGACATGCTCTGGCTCCGTCAGACCGATATTGAGTAGCTGGCTTTGAAAGCAGTAGTCAATGGCAGAAGCCTCCCACTTCACTTAGCGTAGAGGTGTCTGATGTTGGTCGGCAGTCTGCACTGACGTGTAGAGAATGTGATACTCACGCAAGCTAGGCCGCCTGTCGAGTATTTGTGGACGCTGTAGGCTTCCAGTTTGCGGCCGATTGGTCATGCGTGGACACTTCCCGGATGGCAGTGTCTTGCGTGGCCCGGCTAGATGCACTTGCCTCTTTTGTTGTTCGGTCGACGAGTTTCTAACCATCGTCACTGGGCGCAAATTGCACTACGGTGTTTCTAGCGAACGTTTTCATCTTATCAGCGTGGAAAAGCTGCCCGTAGTTGTCGCTAGGCGGGGCTTGTAAACCATGAAATAGGACCGGGAACACAGACGTCTGCCAACGCTCCTGACGTCGCGAAACGCCCCTCGCGATGACCGCGACCAGGAAGACGATGACCAAACAAGCCATCACGCAGGGGTAGGCGATCCAGCCCCACCTCACTCTGACACAAGTATCGTGTCGGTACATGATCCCTAATGTGGGCTCGCTATCACCAGGTGCTCCGTCGCGCCGAATCTGGGCTGAAAGACTGTTGGCCAGTGATTGGAAAGTGCTGTTGATGGCGTCAAAGAAAGGTTGCCCCTTTGCCAGATTTGATTCAGCAAGGGATTGGCTTGCATGGGTGCGAACTGAGGTTCCACAGAAGACTTGGTTATACTTTGGCCCACCTCATTGAGGATCTGTGCGGCTTCTACGGTGACATTGCCGCTGAACACGGTCTTCAAATACGACGCGAGACCCTGGTAGCTGTAGCGATTCATGGTGTACGCACAGACTGGAGTAATGAAGTCATGTGGCCTATCGTATTGATATCCATCGTATTGATCAGCGACTGCATTTGCGCCAAACAGGTCCACCACGTCATTGAAGGCCACCCAGGAGCCGTCTGGGCCGAAAGGCGTGCCTAAGCCGATAAGACTGGCATTTTTGTTATCGACCAAGCAATCCTTGCGAGCAATTGTCATGAGCGGATAGCTTGTATTCAATGGCATGACGGTCGAGTTCAATACCACTTCAAGAAGCGTGCCATTGACAACATTGGTGGACAAGGTTTGTACACATGGTTTGACAGTGCATACAGCCGCACCCTTGCCTTGGCAAGGCCAAGTGGCGCTGTTCTTGGAATCGCATCCCGTGTGTGGAAGCCTCATGAACCCTGCATCGCTGCCATCGGAGGAGTGGGGGCTAAGGGTCAAAGTGTTAGTACGTTGACTTCTGAACAGCATTGTCACACCTTGTTCCAGCCGTGAAATCATGTGGCTTGTTATAACCGCCGGTAGAAATGCCACGGACGGATCTGCGACAGATCAAAGACTCCGGAGCGTGAAAGCTGTGGACTTACCTATGGTGTGTCAGCATGATGCGTCCCGAAGAGAGCACGCACATTGAGTTTAAGGATGCTTCTGGAATGGCTAAATGCAGACAGCGCCAGCGTTTCAACGACTTCCAGCAGTTTTGAGTGCATGACGAAATACAGTACCGAGGTTGTGAACTTCAATGAGAGAGAGGAAGCACTTCCATGAGTAGGAGAATGCTTTCGAGATGAGTACATCAGGACAATGCCAGCGTTTCTACGCTTGAGAGTCGCTTGAGAGGACAGCAATAGAAACAGTGTGGAGGCTGTTGACTTACTCATTAGTTTCGTTCTGGGCGGCTTCACCTTCTACAGGCATACCTCGCAGAAAACCCGACAGCACATAAAAATCACCACCGTTGCTGCCCAGCTGCAGATACGTTGGCGATGTCTGTGTACAGCGATATCCCAAGCAATCCCGTGGTATCGAGGAAATCGACATTTGGGCAGTATCACCAGAACCACTTATCCCTGCGTCTGATGGTAGATGATAAGTCATGTTGAGGTATGTCTGGTTCAATATATAAGGGCCGTTTGTGTCCTCCTGTCGGCGACTTGGCAGTACAGTAGCCGTCGCACTGGAAGTTGCATATACTGCTGAAGAAATTGTGATGTTCTGAAATGTGCTGGCGTTCGTGAAAGTGATTTTGTGGCTGACATCGGCACAGGAGTTGCAAAAGCCCAAAGTGTCAAAGTTGGGGAAGCTACAGTTGCCAGTTAGACAAGACGGCACGACTGAAAAGTCATCTGGTCCGCCAAAGAAGCCTTGATTGATAGCTCTTTGCATGTTCAGAGACGTCTGATAAGTTCCTATCTCGTTTGGCGGAACCACATTGTACACGTTAGTTCGAATGGTGCTTCCGTTGGCTGATTCGACAGCCCGCGGGCAACTGATCGTGGTGACCTGAATCGCCGTCGTTAGCACAATCGGTTGGAACAGCCTGCAAAATGGCGTTCTGCAAGAGTTTCAGATATGTGGGTCAGGCTGTAATGCAGAAAGTGAACGCTAGACGCATACCAGTTGCTGAGCAAAGGGGTCGAAGATCAGCGTCGCTAGAACGGCTAGAGCTCCGAAAGACGCCCAGAGAGCACTATTAATTATCAACATGCAACCGGCACTAACAATGAGAACGTTCCTAACCCTTTGCCCAGAGTAACAATGAATACCGCTGAGCCTTGCGCTCCACGGCTGGCTTGATCGAAGACGTCAAATTCCAAGAGTTTCCGTTCAGAGCGAAACCACGTCCACTTCAACTGACCAAGTCCTTCAAAATCAGGTTGGGTAAGCTGACCGGTGGACATCTTGAGATAAATTACGTACCATTGGCAAGGACATAGCCGGCAGCGACTTTGGTGATGAGTGCGTAGATGGCAATCAAAGCGTTGACCGTGATCCCAAGACCCTACGGCTCAAAAGGTCAGCAGAATGTAAGAGCATATATAACAGAGGACATTTAGTTTCCAGATGGCCACATTCCGGCAGTGTCAGGGACTCGGCCGATGACAGCTTATCACGAAACCACATAAGCAGGAGCGCAGAGACTGTCGACTTACCCAATGTCGTGAAAGCTGGCCATCCTGCTGGTGTACGGTGACTAGCAAAGCAACGACGGTCGCCACTATGAGCAGACACGCCAAAAACTCTCTCCACCACGACAGAATGATCTTTCGCCTGCCTTGGAGAGACCCGACAAAAGGGAACGGGCCGCTATGGTTACGTTTCCAAGCGTGGCGCCCTTTTCCGGCGGTATCATTTGATGCGGGGCGTGAGGCTGGCTGCAAAGTGTCAGTCTCTCCGGGTTCTTCTTGAATGGCCTGCTCGTTCGCTATCGTCCCAGGCGCTTGAGCCATGAAGCTACGAGATCCAGCAAGAGCATCGAGCTTTCAGCGAGTAGGTCACATCAGAACCTCGAAGAAAGACAGGCGGCATTATAAGAGAGCCCTTGCGGACCGGACACGGACGGGAGGTACGAAGCTGCGCATGCCAGAAAAGACATGCTGGAGCCGGAAGGCAACAACTGAGAGCAGCGAGTCAAGCGTTGAAGGCAGAATGCACGAAGCCTGGAGGAGAAAGACGGGCTGTAAGCGCTGCTCAAGGGGGTTTTTGATTCGCATCTTCGGTCAGCGAGGCAGACATGTCGGTGGCGAGGTGCGTTGGGAGAACGTACTGTCGCATGCTGTAGGTGAGTAGAGGGGCAGGGGATAATGGGAAGGTACCAAAACAATGCCAAGCTCCGGATGAGGAACAGGCACCCCCAAGTCTCACTAACTTCATTGCAACGCATTCGTTCTCGTGCGACGTCTGCTCGCTTTTCTCAAGCGCGCGTTGGCTGGATGCGATCTGGCTGTTGGCGCGTCTGTTCGTCTTGCAGATGCCAAGCTGCAGCATCGTCTCAGACAGGCGCACCCCCTTGTCAGCTTCACTATCGTCGGCTCGCCCCCGAAACCGTCGCCGCTGGGTTGTTGTTGACTGCGCGTAGAGTGCTCGTACTTTGCAACGTGTCTAGCATGCTTTGCCGCAGAAGATTGTTGAGGGACAGTCATCGCTTGTAGAAGCAGAAGCAAACTTACATGCCCACCTCGAAACGAAAATAGCAAGCACTAATCAAAAACCACGCCCCACCAGAAAGTGCCCTAGAGCATTGGCGAGGGGTGCCTTGATCCAAGGTTCCCTAGGCTCGTCGCGTCCCAGCCAAGGGGCACTTGCCTTGGCGTACGGACCGCTCCTGTCCTATCAAGATTCTCAAACTCCTTCAAACTCCCTGCAGCACCTTTCTGGTTCTTTCTTCTCCTTCACTGCACAACTCATCAGCATCTGCTACAATAGCATTGTCAGTTCTGGTACTCTTTCTGATATCGTCGGCTTCCTTCTGGTCGATGATCACGCTCGTTTGACTTGTTGCTCGTTGCTGCATCTGCTCCGGCGTTACGGTTAATTCTCAAAGCCCCCCTGCTACTGCTCCGGTAGCAGTTGAAGCCCGCTTCTTCTTCATCTCCAACAACCACAGCACCGCCATCACACATTGTCAGCCATGGCTAGTCCTGCCGATGAACGAGAGGAGCTCCGCTTCCATCGTAACGGCGAACGCTCCTCCGATGAAGAAGGCACGGTCGTGGATGACAATGGAACGCCTCACCGTCTAGGAAGCTCACGCACCATCGAGCCAAAAGCCAGCCAGCAGTTCCTCTCTCCACTGAAGACAACGACCACCGCGAAATCAAAGTCCGACGACTACATGTCACAAATGGCATCTCCGACTAACACCCGCGAACAAGCCCATCGTCTGGATGATGATCTGCAAATGCTGCAAGTCGAACGTGCTGTCTCAGCAGACTTGGAAACCCAGACGACAGCCGGTGACAGAGGCACGTCGAATGCGAGATCCTCAAAGACTCGCTCACGCGTCCGACGTGAAGAGGTCATTGACGAGTTCGACACGGCTACCAACCCGTTACATGAGCGGACTCAGGTCTACAAGCCCCCCGAGAATCCGGAAAACGCTTTCGCCAAGTTCTTCAAGTCGGTACACAACTCCAACTGGGTCGTGCGTTACGTAACTTACATCGCGCCATTGGTTCTCATCCTTCTCGTACCCATCCTGATCGGTTTCCTATTGCCTGCGGCGAAAGGATCCTCGGTCGGTGGCGTAGAGATGGAGTGGTTCTGCATATGGCTACTGGTTGTTTGGCTGACTCTCTGGGCTGGTCGTGTAAGTTGAAGTCCCCTTCGATCTCCAATCTTTGTCTGGTCCTAACGTCTATCATCAGGTTCTTGCCAAGTGTTTGCCATGGCCAATTGGTCTCATATCGAGCCTCTTCACGAACAATAGCAAGAAGTGGCGGGACATGTCCAAGCAGCTTGAGGTGGCTGCTACAATCTTCTTCTGGCAGCTGGGTGTTGAGATCTCTTTCCTTCCGATCATGAGGTCGCACCGAAGTCGCCCAGGTGCCGACCTCAAGTGGACGGGAACGATGAACAAGGTCCTCATCTCTTTCCTCGTTGCTGGTATCCTGAATTTCGCAGAGAAGATTATCATTCAGCTCATTGCGATTAGCTTTCATTTGAGAACTTATTCGGACCGGATTGAGATCAACAAGTTTCAGATCGGAAGTTTGACGAAGCTATACCAGTACTCAAAAATCAAAATTGCCATGGAAGACTCCGAGTTCGAAGTGCCCTCAGGTGGTGGCCACAATAGCGGCAATAATTCTGGTGCGATAACACCTGGCCAATATGTCGAGAAAGCCCAAAAGACCACCAAAGAGGCGTTCAACAAATTTGGTGACGCAGCTGGCAAGATCGCTGGTGATTTCACCGGCAAGGCTGTCAAGCAGAGCGGCCATCCACACCAAGTCGTCCTTAGCTTGCTCTCAACTCCAGGTGGCAGCCAAGTCCTTGCTCGAAGACTATACAGAACCTTCAACAGGCCAGACACGGAATTTGTGGACTCTTCAGATCTCACGGATGCATTCGACAACAACGACGAAGCAGAAGCCGCTTTCACTATGTTTGATAAAGATATGAACGGCGACATTTCCATGGAAGAACTGGAAGCTGTCTGCGTTGAGATTGGTCGCGAACGCAAGTCGATTACCGCATCGCTCAAGGATTTGGACTCCGTGGTCAGCAAACTTGATGACTGCTTCACATTCATGGTCGCTGTCATTGTCATACTCGTCTTCATCTCGCTTATCTCGACTTCCGCCGCCGGTGTCCTCACCAGTGCTGGTAGTGCCGTCCTGGCTCTCTCCTGGCTTTTTAGCGCAACGGCCCAGGAGTTCTTGCAGTCCATTATCTTCGTATTCGTCAAGCACCCCTTCGACGTTGGGGACCGTGTGACGGTATACGGGAATACCGGAGCTTCGTTGACGGGCGATGATTACTTCGTAAAGGAAATCTCGCTTCTCTATACGGAGTTCAAGAAGTTAGAAGGCCACGTCGTTCAAGCACCGAACAGTTACCTTAATCAGCTATTCATTCTCAACATGCGACGTTCTGGCGGTCTTGCCGAAGCTGTACCGCTAATCCTCAAGTATGGCACCTCCTTGGACCAAATTGACAAGCTGCGCCAGAATCTGTTGGACTTCGTCAAGAGTGAGAAGCGCGAGTACCAGTCCAACATCCTTACCGAGCTCAGACAGATTGATGAGGTGCACTCCATCACTCTGAACGTCATCTTCTTCTTTAAGTCCAACTGGCAGAACGAGTTGCTACGTTTGCAGCGCCGTAACAAGTTCATTTGCGCTCTCATGTTCGCCATGCAAGAAGCCGGTATCGAAGGACCAAGGATGCGGTACCCCGGCATGCGCGAGCAGTTCCCGGTCTACATACAGCATATGCCATTCGACCCTGCTTCCGCCGGGCAAGGTGGCACGCCAGACGACCCGAGGGGCGAGCAAGCAAGAAAAGACCATGCACATGCTCAGACCCAACAGTATGATGGCGCCAGTTTTGCCGGCGAAACGCATAGAGCTGCAGCTTTCCCAGCTTATCCGGGTGGTGGTCGGCACCGTGGTGAGACGCTGGCTTCTGCGAACAAACGAATGGACTTTTCTTTGGGCATGAAGAACATCGCTCCAGGCGACTTGATTGGTGATGTTCATGAGGACCGCGACCGAAGCCAATCGCAAGCAGCGCGTTTTGCTATCAATGTAAACTCGGCTACTCCTCGATCCAATTCTGTTGCAAGAGATCGCTCGAGTTCTGTCGCGAATGCTCGGTCGTCATCAGTCTCCGACCGACTTCGACCTGGAAATCTCATCCACAGAGGCACTGAGCCTGCCGGACGGACCAGCGCAAGTATGCATCGCAACCGCTTTTTCGGTCGCAATGTTAGCCACGAAAGTGACCGCATGGAAGAGGGCATGGCAGGCATCCCAGAGGAGAGAAGCGCGGCTCCCAGTCGCATTGACGCACGTAGTGGACTCATCAGCCCTGCTGCGATGCGGACAGTGACGGATCACAGCAGCATCGCTGGGCAACAGACGACGCATGTTCCTATGACCGAGACCCACAGACAAGATTTCGGGGCGCCACACTAGGATCCTGGCGCTTACGAGATGGAAATCCAGAACCCACCGGATCCAAGGCGGTCGAATTCGCCTCTGCTCCGCCGGCCCTCGACAATAGGCACGGACGATGACGATTCGACTCTGCAAGGGTCCTCAAAGGGAAGCGTTATCGGACCGGTTTCAAGGAACACACGCCGAAGCGAGGGCCACATCCAATGGCGCAACCCAGTGTCACGGAGAAGACCCGAGCATGATCCTTTCCCAGACACATACTACGGCTTTGATGTACGATGAAAGAGTGTCCAGCATCGAAGTGTCAACGACAGTCAATACGCGAGAAAGCGTGTAAGATCAGAAACAAAAGCGAATCATCACAAACCAGCAACAGCGTATGACATTCATGAACTCCACAGCATTTAGACTTGATTTTTACGCGGCATTCGTGAGCGAAGCCTTGTATGGGAGGAGCATTGAGCATTTGCTCTGCTTGGCGTCTCCTTTATAGATTAATCAAGTGTTCGGACTTGTTCGACCTCTCTATCATGGACTTCAGCCACCGTGCTTGACGCCAGTGGTCTTTGCGTTCTCTGTCTATGCTCGCGCTGGCGTATCGTGCGTCGCAAGGGCACAGGGCCCGTTCTTGCTCTTGCTCTTTCTCGCACTCTTCCCCGTGGAGTGAATGCAGGGATCGGCGAGACACGTATGCTGGTTTTGAGTTATGTTTGCTTTGAGCGTGCGCTACGATGTTGGTTCTGTTAAAATGGTATTGAGAGATGGGGGCGTGGGTAGACTGAATCACTGTAGATGGAACTGCTGGCGGATAGGACTATTGTTAGATCGAACCGATGCTGGAGTCTTAAACTGCCAGCTCGAACCGCCGCCCACTCGGAACCAAAGAGACTAATACAACTATGGGACCGTGGGGGATGAGGGGAGAGAGATGCGGGGAGGGGAGAGGATAGCGAGGAAGGAAAGGAAGGAGGAACGGAGAGGAGAAGAGAGAACAAAGAAGGGGATGTGGTTCGACAGTTGTGTCAATTCGTCTATCTATGCTCATTATACCGCCGTGATATCCATACCTACCATACCATAACTTTAAGCTTTCCAAACTTCCTGCGAAGAATAGCGTAGAGGGTTGATCTGTACAATAATCCCTTCCTGTTTCCTTTTCAGCGCCTGTGTCCTGCGCTCTTCTCGCGCTTCAAAAATGTAGTTCAACCACCTTCATTTCTTCCGAACCCTTCTTGTCTTCGCTCATCCCACTCCCCTCGCTCACCTAAAGCGCACCACCCACCCCACCCCGTCCTCCACTCATCCCCCTCGCATGCCCCCACCCACCCCCAGCACCGCCCGTCGCACCTCCACTCCCAAGCGCAAACTCATTCCCCATCAAGTCCGGCTGCGGCTGCGCCTTCCGCTCACTATAATGACTGCTCCCGCTCGCCATCCCCCCATTCCTCATGGGTCTTGCAGGTAACGGCGCGTTTCCCCCTCCCGGTCCCCAATTCGGGTTAATGCCCCTCTGGCTGATACTCGTGAAATTGCTCGTGTCACTGGCCGCGCCGGGAGAGCGACTCCGGCCTAAGGGATCGTCAGAGGAGGAGTGCAAGTCTCCAGGGCTAGGGGACGGGCCGGCGGTGTAAGTTGACGAGGCGGAGACGCCGCGCATATCCGCGATGTTCGGGCGAAGGTGCCCCGCTGGACTCAGGACAGGAGGATGCACAGCCGCGTGTGCGGCGGGCGGCGGCGACTGGGTGGGTAGCGGCGGCTCGTCCTGCGCAAAGCGGGGGTCGACGTCCTCGTAGTACGCGCCTTCGCTGCTTTTCCGCGGGCGGGTGCCGGAGCTGGCGCGGGAATTGCGAGCGGATCTGGAAGCTGAACGGGGACGCACGATGCCGTGCCCGGGGAGTTCGACGGGGGGGACTGTGCGCTGGGCGCCTTGTTGGGGTTGGGGGGGTAGGGTGTCGGGGAGGGGGAAGGCGGTGTGGAGGGGCCCGCCGGGGACGTTGAGAGGGGAGACGACGGCGGAGGAGGAGGAGTCGATGCGGCTGGGGAAGTCGGAGGAGGGGAGGGTGGGGCTGAGTGCTGGAGACCCAGAGTGGGCGTCCATTTCTACGGCAGCGCCGATGGGGAGGTCTTGGCGGAGCGTGGGGACCGGAGGGACTTCTTCTGCGGGAGGTGGGAGACTGCTCGCGCTACGAGCTGGGCTTGGGCTGGGTCGACGACCAGAGAAGCCGAGGGTGCTGGGGTCGCGGTGGATTTCGGCGCGTGGAGAGGATGAGCCGTCGTTGCGCGCGATGGGGGAGGCGGGACCGCGGTAGGGAACTGCGGCGTCGTTAAATTGGGGTTGGGTGGTTGTTGGTTCTTGGGGCGGTTTGTAGGCGCCATATTGGGGCTGTGGTGGGTAGTCGTCGTATGGGTTTTGAGGAGCGTAAGGGTCGGTGGGAGGGTATGGGTTGTTGTTGTAGTTCGGTGGTTGATGTTGATGTTGTTCGTGGCTGCGACCCATCATCGCACCAGCAGCCATCCCTGCGCCAGCTCCTGCTGCTGCTGCACCCCATGGACCCATACCGCCTTGGTGACCGTGACCCTGTGGTGGTGGTGGTGGGGGCCCACGCATGCCATTGGGCCCTCCTCTTGGTGGGTAACCGCCTCGTGGAGGATACCCACCCCTCGGCATTGGCGGGCCACCGCGCATCGGGCCGTACCCGCCACGCTGAGGGTAAACACCTTGTCTTGGGGGAGGGGGCCCACCTCGTCCTCTTACGCCGTACATGGGTGGTTGACCGCCTCTGCCTCGCGGTCCCGGGGCCGCTCCGCCTCCGTAGTACCTATTCTGCGGAGGCTGCCCGCCCAAACCTTGTCCATCATACTCCGCTGGTGATATTGGACTCACGCGGCCATCACGACTTCGACTTCGGCTGGCAGGCGCACCAGTCATGATATCGTTCGGTCGACGGCTGCCGCTTCCTTGGCTGCGCGGCGGGTTGGAGCTGTTCGTTCTGATGGACGGTTCGCGACCAGTGAGCGGCGTGCGGTCATCCTCCTTGCGTGCCTGGCCGTTGTAGGTAGCAAACTGTGGCAGCTTGTCACTCGTTGCGTTGAGAGGTGGTGGAGAGTCTGCGCGCACGAACCCCGAATCGCTTGAGGCTGGCAAAACAGTCGTAGACGGGTCCTTAACCATCTGAATCTGCGCCTGCTGGTTGTAGTAGGTTTCGCCATTCATCTCAGCATTTTCTGCAATGCGCTTCTTGCGAGCTTTGCGGCTGACCAAGGTTCTCCGCATGGCACAGATTAAGATGCTGGTGGTCATGCAGATGATCGCTGAAGCCAGGACGATCCATCCACCCCATTGTAAGTGTGGTACAAATAGTAGAATATCCACCAAAAATGCGAGAAGTGTGATAAGTAGCGTGGGAAAGCTGAGAATTAGAAGCCACAGCAGATATACTGGTGAGTGTGAAGGTCCATGAAAGTGTGCAGCACCTGCAAGGAGGGTGCAGACCAGATTGAAGAATGCGGCGATGGGATGGACGATGAGGATAGAGGATAGAGAGTGTCGCGCAGAGGTGCCGAAGTTGTAGGCGCCGTCCGCGTCGCTGTTGCACACGCCTGGGACCTCGTCAGCCACGCTTCAAGCAAGTGCAGAGTCAAGTATACGTACTGGTATCATATGCTATCGAGACGGGAGAGCAGCCGCTCGGTTGACAGTAGCCAAAAACGCCAAAGCTGCAATTGTTGTATGCGCCGAGGGGTATGGCCTTGACGATTGGAGCTGATATCGTGGAGAGAAGCAGGATGATGAAGGAGATGAGGAATAGGATTGTGAGTGGGGTCGCCGGTCGCAGCATCGTCGCGGCCTTGGTGTCAAGACAATTGGAGGAGGATTCGAGATTGAAAGTTCAGAGTTGATCGGCGGTGGACTATCGGTGGAGATAGTTGGTGAGAAGAGAAAGTCGCTGTTGCGATTGCTGGTGCGTCATTGGCGATTGTGTATGGTGGCTGCGTTGAAGGAGTGCATATGCAGTGAAATCGAGAATGAGCGTTGTGTGTGAGGCCAATGTGGAGGTGGTGGTGTTGTGCGGTCTGAGCGGGTGTTGGCAAGGAGGGAACGTGACTAGGTCTCTGCCAAGCACTATTACTGTAAGGAGCGTGCGCAAACAATTCAGTCAATCTGACCAGCTCGACATTCAGAATTGTTAGATGCAATACTGGCACGTCAGTGAAGACGGCGGACAGCGTGAACGTGAAGAGATGCAAGGGAACGGAGGTGTTGGAGGAGATGTGGCCGGGAAAGAATGGAGGAGTCGGGGAGGGGACCGAAAGGGTGTGGGGCCTGAATCGCGCGCCCTTTTCCGCCCACTTTTGAACCTCGCTCTCGCCTTCACCAAATTTGCATTCTTTCTAGAAGTTGGCCAGGGCCAGTCTGCTTCTCGAGGGGCTTGCCCATTGCTGGCGATAGCGCCGGCATGGATGGACCGGTGCGCCTGACATCGTGAACCATGATGCCTTTTTCCCCGATAGCCTTTAATCAATATTGGCTTCATTTCCCTGCCATGCTCTCCGCCAAACGCGTCCTCCTCGCGCGTGGTGGATGCCGCTTGTCAGGCGCGTTGCATCCGCATGCACGTACGGATCACAAACGACGAGACCCTCCCGAACATCCAAACACATCTAGATACCAGTAATAACGCCTTCCAAGCTCGTTTGCAAACAAACGGCCAATGCTGCAAGTCAAAAGGAGAGGCCTGCCACGAGTGGATCCCCGATCACCATCACACGCGTCGGAACCCTGCAGCACCCAAGCCTCCGACCCCGGCTAGGAGCGCGTAGCCGCCTCCACGACCTGCCTCATTTCTGCAAATTTGCCAAAACCCCTACGCTCCGCCGGCGCTGTCGAAACGCGGCAGATCTCCAACAGCTTCACGGCTGTCGCTGGTTGCTCGTGCTGTATCCTTGATATCGTGAGCGGAGTGCCTGTGACAGGTTGCTGATCCGGCTGCTTGCGACGCCCTTTTGCACGTTGCTGAGGAGCGCTTCTTCCAGCGCGGATTGAGTCACGCTGGTGTCTTGATTGTTTATCAGATCGAATGCTTCAGGAGGGCGCTGTCTTGCTGTGAGGTTAGGTATGCTTACCATCTAAATCGCTGAAGCTGCTGCCCATACTGGGCGTGCCATCACTGCCTTCTCTTCCCTTTCCTTTCTTGCGCGGGTTCAACGCTGCAGGCTCAGCGCGATGCCGCGGACTGAGTGTATGCGACTCTGGCGAGCGCTGCGAAGACGGCGTATCGCGATGTTGCATTGGCGCTGCAGACGACGCCGCAGAGCTGACTGAGGAGTCGACTCTCGTTGTCTCTGGCGCTGGTGCTGCATCCGAAGACGCGTCCGTCTGAGAATTGCTGTCCTGCCGCTGCACTTGGCCACGTAATGTCGCGCCCATGTCTGAATGCTCGTCCGCTGCTTGAGCGAACGGTAGAAAAGGTGGCTCATCCTCTTCGTCCTCATCTGAAGGCAATTTCGCACGGCTCGCGGCTCCACGAAAGCTCGGCCGTCTTGCAGCTGTGAACTTTGCGGGTCGCCGCAAGTACTGACTTCTTTTAGGCTGTGGCTGTTCCTCTTCGGAGTCGGATGACGAAGATGTCGAGCTTTGTGAGGGCGGTGATGGAGTGCGCGGTCGCTGTACTGTTTGCTGACTTGCGCGTCGGCTTGTCATCTTGGGCGAGAGGCCCTTATCAGGCGGTGTGCCACGTTGGAAAGAGGCTTTGGACCGTAGTCCGCCTCTAGATGGAGGGCGATGGGAGCTTTGCGTGACTGTATTGCTCGAGGCGGTCCGAGTGATAGGTGTTGCTACACACAAGCTTCAGCAGTCGCGGTGATCATGGGTTCTGATGGTCAACTCACCTTGGCCACGGATTGGGAGATCCAGTAGACCGGCGGCCGCAGGCTCTAGAATTGCTTGTTGTGCTTGACTCTGCGCAGCCGAGCCTACAGTACTCTCCGCTCGGGGCTCCTTTACGAGGCCTAGTGGAGAAGTTGCGAACTGCGTGCTAGCCCTTCTCTGCGAAGCGGATGGACCTGCATGCCGACCAGCGGCATCTGATTCCGCTTCATCAGCAGCAATGTCAGTCTTACTGACACGGCGCATCTGCTCGCGGACCTGCGATAGCTGACGCTCATAGAGCCATGCCGCTTGTTGCAGGATGAAGGGTAGGGTAACATCGAAGCGAGATGCTCTACTCAGCCGTCAGTGGTTCGGGCATTTGGCTGCTCGTCCTGTAACTTGATGCACGCACAGTTCCTTCCCTATCTTGAATCAGCACTTATCACTCAGTCGTGAAGAAATCGTATGTACAGTCCAACTCCGAGCTCTTGGGGTTATTTGACAGAATCTTCCAAAGCGCTTTGTCTTTGGTCGCATCCCAATCAATCTACCGATCGATTAATTTTTGCATCACGATCTGTATAGAGGCACATACTAAAGGCGGATCCTCGAAGTCTCCTCGAGGGAATGGAAGTCGGATGAAAGTCGTGTAGTGGACTCGATCATCTCTAGGTCGGACCCGCCTTGCTTCATTTTCCTCACTACTTGGCTGTATCTCATCTGACCGCGCATCGTCCATGGTAGCGACCAACGCTGTCAACCAAGTAGATCGTATTCCTATGCAGTGTTCTTGAGATGCTCAGCTCTGGAAAGATGATAAGGTGACAGGGTAGCCCGATTTGGCGTTGCGTGGCGAAGTCAAAGACTTGCGCACACCAATATACAACTCTTGACCTCAGACTCCATGCAGATATGTTACCAATTCCCAAGCAAGTTACACAACAGCACCAGAGGTCTCGCACAAGTTCGTAACGACCTTACCGTTAGATGCAGACGTAGTGCACAGCATGTGCGTAGACTCGAAGCCCACTTGCATGGGGGCTACAGCTTCACGAGAGAGGTATGAAGAGGCAAGCAGATTAGTCAACAAACGTCGCATCGCGTGTATGCGTATCATTAAGATCATCTGGTATTACATAACACATTAGAAAGGAACAATAAGTTAATCTTAAGCTGTCACATCCACAGCACTTCCTCCTCTTCATCACCCGCTTCGAACCTACTTAATGATCACCGCGATTATTGCGGTGGCTGGTATTGATGCCCTTGCGAAGGCGTAGGGGTATGCTTAGTGCTGCTGTCTGTTGTGGTGGAAGTGGAAGTGGTTGATTTGGAAGAACTCGACGTATGTGACGTCGAGCTGCTCTCGGCAGCGGAAGTGGATGTGGTAGACGTGCGGCTGCTCGAGTCGCTCGCACTCGGCGGTTGGTAAGGCGCGCCGCTGGGGCTCGACGTTGGGGTAGTGTGACGTGTCGAGCTACTGTCAGTGCCGGAGGTGGAAGTAGTCGACGACCGGGTGCTCGAGCTTTCAGAACTCGGCGGCTGGTAAGGTGCGCCGCCAGGGCTTGAAGTTGGAGTGTGGTAGCGCGACGAGGAAGAGGTTGTGGTGGACGAAGACCGGGGTGCTGTCGGACTAGCCGGCGAGTATGTGGGACTGTATTGATGGCCCGTCTGCTTGCCCGTCGCGGAGCTAGCGGTTGGCGTGGCAGGCGAGTATGTTGGAGTGTAAGCGCTACCGGTCTCTTTGCCAGTGGCCGAGGAAGAGCTACGAGATCCACTTGGAGAGGGTGTTGGCGTTACATTGGTAGTTGTCGCACTGGCGGAACTGGTCGTGTTGTCAGGCGCCTTGCCACCAACGTTGGCAACGCAGCCGGACGCGACATCTGGCGACTCCCACGAGTAGATCTCCTTATTGTAGAAACTGGCAGCGGCGAAGTCCAGCTTCTCGTCGAAGTGAACACCCCACCCGATACCATACTGGCATGGTCCAGGCGCATTGCTGTAGTTGCCGTAGCCGGTGACTGACACGGTATTGGTCATGGATACGTTAGCTTGAAGGTTAGGAAGAGGGCGCACATCCAGGCCGAAGCCGATCTCGACGGGGAGTCCAAGGGTCAAAGATAGAGTGGTCTCGCCTTCAGCTTCGAACTTGTGCGTCCACTGAGGCTCGAAACCGCTTTGCTTATTGTTGTCCGAGTCGAGTAGGTCAAGTGTGGCTTCGAAGTTGGGCATGCTCGCGCTGACTTCCATCAAAATCTTGCCCGACGCTTCCATGTTGACACTGACCGAAGCATCCACGTTGATGTACGGTCCAATGACGAGAAGCTCCGGGATTTCAATCGGCGAAAGAGGGATCTGTACGAGCTCGACCTTCTTGCTCAGGGGGCTGAAGCTCACACCCTTCTCCGACTGTAGGCCAAGACCTAGACCTGCAGCCATGTTGCCCTTGACGCTGAACGAACCTGATTTGATTTTGACCTCTAGAAAGGAAATCTCGGCCATACCATGGACATCTGCGGAGCCGTCCACACCACAATCGACACAGTAAGCGTTTATGCCACCTGCAGACACGATCTCTGCAGCATTAGGCCAAGGCGCGCCTGCAGCGGCGGTAGGCGAGGCCTTGAGGTTGATTTGCATGTCAGTCGTGAAACTCTTATCAGCAGCTGCAACAGCCGCGGAGGTGATGTGAGAAAAGCCTGAACCGACTGCAGACGTCGCCGCGCCGAAGCCTGAGGTAATATCACCCCAGAAACCACGCTTTGCCAAGTCATCATTGGACGGTGAGTTGGTGATCTGAGCAGCTGGAATACCAGATGTAGGAGTCCCTGCACCGAGATCGGTATCTTGCGGAGTATAAGCCGCTGCTTTGTAGTTGCCCCAAGTCGCCGTCACCTCATTAGCAGCTTGAGTAATATCGATTGAAGTGCACTTCACATCGCAAGCCTTACTGTCGTCGTCGAACATTGCATCAGCTACTTGCCAGAAAGTTCGCTGGGCTTGCGTTGCATTGTTGCAGCCGTCGCTGTGTGAGACGAGGATAAAATCACCTCCGAAACTTGGCCATTGCTGCTTGGCGTAGTCATACCCTTCGTCCCCGGTGAACGTCAGGCCAAGGCCATCAGTGGAACACGTCACATTGCGGATGTAGGCACTGTTCTCAAGAACGACAGCTGGCTTGGTATAGTTCATGTCCAGACTGGCAAACATATGGCTCATAGTAGAGTCATCGTTGCTTGAGTAATAGAGGTTGCCACTTGTTGCCGGTGCTAAATGAGTCAGATTCTGCGGATTGTGCTCGGGGCCAGTGGCTGGGGTGAGGATCTCCGCCGGCGCAGGAGCTACATTGGTTGGTGGCCCAGCTGGGATGGGCTGTGGAATCGCTTGAGCTGAAGCGATGGACGCGAGTGCTGTTGTGTTTGGAACATAGGCTGCACTGTTGCTACCTGCACTACTCACGGTGTCATAGGTGCTAGAATCGGCGGAACCGCCGTCTGTAGCTGTCACATGGTCCGTCACAGTGATATGATCAGTAACGGTTATGTGAGGAGGCTGTGTCACACTAGGTCGATATGGCTGACCACCAGAGGTCGGAGGGAGGGGAGTCCCTGGGGATTGGTGATATGGAGAGTGATAGGGTGACGCTCGGGAATATTTGTATGCCTGAGGAGCTGCCGCGGCCAGACGTAGGAAGGAAATTGCGAATAAGAATTTGTGGAGCATGGTGCTGGACCCCCAAAGCAGTGGCCTGAGTTTAAGGGAATATTAAAGATCGAGGGCGCCAAAGGCCAATACAGTCTTGAAGATGATGAGTGAGAGCAGTTCGTCGCCTAGGACGACTAGGAAATGAATGAATATTTGCAAAAATCGTACGGCGAAGAAAAAGAATGACTGTGTAACAACCAAGTGAATGAATACGACTGCTGAGCAGATACGGGGGGCGTCGTTGAGAGGAAGACATGAAGTCCTTTTCAATGGTGGATAGTCAACACCGAGAGTGTAGATCCAAGGCTTCACTCAAGCTCAGGTCCAATGGCTGCGCGAAATAATCTCTTACCCGCAACGACCTCCCCTTCGCATTTAGTTCCCGCGTTATGTGATGCATGATGCAACATGAGGGCCATGCGAGCTGACCTCTCACGGCGTTAGAAGGGAGACGAAAGAGCAAGGCCGTCGGTGTACGAGGGCGAAGAGTGCGGAAGGCATACGACGGCGTCAACCATAACACTGCTCTGGGATAGGGGGGCCGCTGTTCCGAGTCGCGGTTCGCAATACTGAAAATCCACGTGCGGTCGCTTAAGGTTGATCAACAGGCACAAGCGAGCGACCAGCTACAAGAAGGAGGTTGAGATCGATGAAATGCGGTGCAAAGGAGAACCGAAGCGGGCCGCATCTGTTTCACATCTCAAGGAGGCAGTTAGCCTTGTCAAAATAGGGCCACCTTGAGTCATGCGGCGCAGATGCTCGGTAGCTTGCCGCCAGCATCATTCAGGTCCGCAAGGATGCTGACCTTGATCACTTCAGCGCGACGGAGGTCTCTTAGTATTGCCGACTCGGCGTCACTGCGCGTACGGTCCGCATTGAAGCACCTCTTGTGGTTGCGTAGTAAGTATTTCGCAACTGCTAAGACACGTGAATCTAGGGACGGGTAAGCTAGACTTATTCGAGCCATCCGTTACTGGCCCAAACCTTTTTCGCCTTAAGCTTCATGAGCTAAATAACGTTTTTTGCGACTTCAATGACGAGGCTCCTTCATTCTTCCGCTTCAATAGTTCGAACTAATCCACCTTGCTCTGAGATCAAGCCGCACTGAGTCTGATATATGGAGACGTGGGTGCCACTTTAGGGTTACTGGATCAAAGATCCAAACAGATGATGCTGCTCGGGGCGTAACGTCCTGCCTTGGATCACAAAGTCGCAGTGCTACGGAAAGCTGGAACAGATGGGCTTTGGAATTGACGGACACACGGGCATAGGAATCGACCCGCGTGCGACACGCTCAGGGCACAATTGTATAGCGCTGGTTTCAGGTTGATGGTGTAATTTTCAAAGGCCGGAAAAAAGATGCAAGACCGTAGGCGGCGCACAGCTACTGGTATTGGAGAGTATCACCGCACGCAGACCCGTTCTTTCTGGCCTGCCTCTCCATAGGGTAAGCTGGTGAGGCGACTACTCCAAGTCCACGTTGTGAAGATCTGAGACCAAGTGGGTGCGTGAAGTCGTGCGTATTGTTCAGAGTGTTGCGCTTGCTGGAGTCGAGGCGAGCGAGATAAGCTGAGTGAGATGATCAACGCCCGGACCGAACTTGTGGCATTTGACCGGCGTCTCGCTGGGAGATGGCCAATAAGCGAAAGCGCCCCAGCTAGCAACACTTTGCAAAGACGTCCTCGTCGGTGAAGGTGGGGGCTTATTATCCATGAAAACGCTGTCGCAAATCTTGAAGAGCTGGCAAAACGAGATCGAGATTCAAATTACCTTGTGCGCAGCAGGAATCATACGGATCGGCTGTCGTATGGACGGCTGATGATGCTGGATGAGGTGATCATTATGCAGCTCGCCGCAAAGCCTGAGCGAGACGGAGCCGTCAAGTCATCTCGTGAGGTGACAATCGAAGCGTGATTTCAAATACAACACAGCGATAAGTGTTGCGGAGGGGAGAGTAGTCGTTTGTGCTGTCCATGGACTATCTTAGCATGGCAACGCGATAATCTGCAATTTATCAATGCACGCAGAATGGGGCGTCGACGCCGATGCAAGAGCTGAGCACCCGTCTCACATGAAACGGCAATGACATACCTGTCTTTTGCCTTTGTGTAGCACGGAGTAGCTGTTTCTAGAAATCCAATGGCGGCAGACAAGCAGTTATGTGCCAGCCGCCGCCAGCTTTCGGAGTGTTTCGAGTAGATCGGCATAAGATGGCGGACGCGGGCATGGCAAGGTCGCTACCGCGGCTGTGCTCGACAGCCCCCAAGTGTTGTGTGTGACCAGGATAGGTTTCACGAAAGCCGCGTGATACCGGCAGGACTGTTTAGATGCAACAACTTGAGAGGTTCACGTGTTAGCAACTCTCCTATAAAGCACAGCTGTGTTGTCTGTGTACGGTGTAGCCCGACTTCATCAGGATCGTTTGTACGGCGAGAGAGGCATAGATTTTGAGCACGCAGAGTATGTCCGCGTGGAACCCCGCTTTTCCACACGTGGCCTGCAGGGTGCTCGAATAGATAGCTTTCACCAGCTCGCTTGTTCAAGAATTTAAGGATCAAAGCGCGCCTGTGATCTCCACATCGAAACGTAAGCGCGTCAAGACAGGTGACCAACTGGCGTAACCGTTGCCGGTCTTGACGCACTTCCCGGCGGCTTGCGGGAAAGTGCGCTCTGGTCGTGTGCACTCACATGTTGCTGCAGTGGCGGCATCGTTCGTCTGGTCTTCGATTAAGCTTGGGTGCCATCCGCTTGAGGTCTAGCGAGCAGTTGCTCATCCGTATCGCAGACGAAGAGGTCTTCGCATCGGTATACTCGGCGGCGGTCGATGCAGGCCTGGCCATGCCCAGATGATATAATGTGACTCCGGATATGTATGCAGTTGTAGTTCATTAATGTCGGTCAAGGCCAAAGCAAGCCAATGAGGTCCGAGCAATTACTAATTGCTGGTAGATCTGCAGGTCTGCGTCTATATTTTGAAGACAGTGCAGGATGTCGAAAATACGGCCCTGTAGAGAGTTCGACTTCTTGTCAATGCAGGCCTAGCAGAAAAGAGGCATCTTGCATGCATCAGCAAGAGTAGATAAGAGGAGGTCCGGCGTGTCTCTCTATCCATAAGCCTGATGTGCTGTTGCAATCTCGTCAAGAACGAGGCTGTAAGCTTTCGGAGCCACCATCGTCTGCGCAGGCGCGGCCTTGAATGCAGCGTGATGAATAAGCTAAAAATTGATGTGTAGAGAAGTACTGCGGCATGGGTCAACGTCGATACACACCGACGTTAGGGAGACCGGCGGTGAAGCCCAATTGACGGCCGGCATGCTGCAATATTTTCCGCATTGCAGCAAGTCGTGAAGTTTGTATTGAGGTGAGTCCCGACGTGCCTGAATGGTGTCGTGGAGAGATTCGGAATGGCTCCACAGGTACAGTATGCAGGGAACATTAGCGCATGAGAACCCGGATTTTCGAAACTGCAGGGGCTTTGGGAACATTATAGTTTCCCGCCTGCAGTGAATGCAATACTTGTTGATAGGCCAAACATTGATGTGAGTTCTCGAAAATGGAATCTCAAGCCCCAAGCGCCCAACGAGGTCAAGCTTGCCATAGGCGTGCAAAAAGATTCGTGCAGAGCTTGCGCTTGGGATCCGGCAAAGCTCTCTTTGTGAGTAGCTTAAAGCGCTAACTGTAATGTATCACGAAATCAGTATGCTGATGCGGGCCTGTGCGACCATATCGGTACGGGAGTGTGGCCGGCGTCGATATCAACCACACAGAATGCTGCACGCAATAGCAAACGACTCTGCCAGATTCTCGGAAACTGCAAGAGAATGTGGTACATTGGCGTTTGAGGACCCTGATGGCTCAGCTATCTTCCGAGCACTGAGCCGGGAACCGTGTTTGTGAAGGGCACGCAGGCGTGCAATGCCAAAGAGCACTGTGGATATGTGGTTGAATGTTCCGATGCTAAAATCCGTGAGATGTTCAATCAATGAGTGAGTAACACCCTGATCAAGCTTTGCGCAAGCTCGCTTGATATAAGCCATCTCGGAACTAGCGGATAGACGCAGTCAATGCCTGTCGTCGACTGAGTGATCTGTGAAGCGCAACGGATGGAGGTCTATGATGCCGTGCTTTTAAACTTCACGATTCGGGATGCAAGAGCCAGGGCTCATCGCGCGATCCCATCGATATCTGATCATCGCTGCGCATATAAAGGCAGCAACGTCCTCTCTCGTTGGAAGATCGGACAACCTACCAGGTGGCATTCACAACAACACGCTCCCTGCCAGCTTTCAGTCAAGCGCATCACTCTACTTTTCGACAGTACTCCGCCAGCCCAGTTCCTCAAGACTCCCAACGCGCACGATGTCCCTCCCATCTCTCCAGCGCAATGTCCTTTTGCAGCTTGCCCTCCATCGCGGAGAGGTGCAAGAGACGAGCGCCTCTATGGAAGATCATTCGAAGATGTTTCGCGAGGACATGCGGTTCACCCAAACCGCCAGTCTCCCTGTACGCTCCATGGTCTTCACTTGCTGCTGATAGGGCGCTGACATGTGGTCTCGACAAAGGTCCCCGGCACCAAATGCCCAACCTGTCTCAAGCACGGCAAGACAACATGGGTCATACCCGGCAAGAACTGTCCACAGTGTGGCACCCAGTGTTAGTGGGTGAGGAACGGCAGAGGCGGCTTTGCGCCGTGTGTTCGGTGAGTAAGTCAAGGAAATACGGAATAATGAACCATTCACTTCGATGGCGCTGACGACGATGAACCTAGGTGGCGACAATGTCAGACATGATGGCTCCCGTGTGCGAGCATGTCTGCAGGCGCGCGGCGTTGGTCATTGGTGATGAAAGGGTGTGGGCGATCAAATCGCAAGACATCTCATGACGTTTTTTCTTTGTTTCGGGGATTTCTGCAAGCATGGTTTGGTTTACTGAGCGCAGAAGAGAGCGAGTCGATTTGATTGGGTTTGCTCAGCAGACTTTTTGAAATGTACAACGGTTGATTCTGCCATCGCGCTTTTGATTGCTGATTTTCCTGTTGCTGGTAATGTGGCGTTGAATGAGTGGACGATAAAGCTTGAGTTGTAGAGGTAAGAGTGACAAGCAGCCAACCAACGCGGTACACAAAAGAAGAGAATGCGCAGCTGTACTGCGCTCTGGATTTCTCTGCAGCTCCAAGCGCACTGCGAAGGAAGCATGCTTGGCAACGTTCCGTCTATCTTCAATCCCGTAAGCCAGGTGAGTTCGGGCCCTGCGACATCCCAGGTGAAGGAGAGTGTTTTGGGATGGAAGGAGTGGGAGAGCACGAGACGAAGATTGCGAGAATTGAGTGGGTGCCTCAGAAAACAGGCATCCAGATCTCGCTGATTGGCGGTCCGATTCGCCCCCGTGTATTGTGACCCTCGGTAGCAAATGCGAGAGATCTCCAGACGACCCATTTCGACTCATCAACGTCCATCTTGTGTCTCCATTCTACACTCTCACCACTCTCCCCTCCTCACATCGTACCATTCTGCGCCATCACTCTTACTCTAGCAAGATGATGTCCGCTGGTATGAG
The DNA here is from genome assembly GCA_002989075.1 of Arthonia radiata. Lineage (NCBI taxonomy): Eukaryota > Fungi > Ascomycota > Arthoniomycetes > Arthoniales > Arthoniaceae > Arthonia > Arthonia radiata. Next base: position 1,168,284 of record PSQN01000013.1, read on the forward strand.
ACGCTTCACGGCGCCAAAGGTACGCGCCGCTTTCGCACACCCCGCAAACACATGCCTTCGCCACATCCTTCAATTCAGAGCCCACCTCGCATCTGCCTTGACAGCCCACTGACAAAATGCAGTCTCTCCGCACAGTCAGACCACAGTACAGACCTTTTTCATCTTCACTATGTCGAGCTGGTATTGTCACAAGTCAACCCTTACGGGCAAAAGAGACCAGTCTTCCTGGTGGCGGCAACAAATATCCAGTCATTGACCATGAGTATGACGCACTCGTTGTCGGTGCTGGCGGCGCAGGTCTACGGGCAGCGTTC